>CM053560.1:9593724-9848270 GCA_028646485.1 Cryptoprocta ferox
AGGAGGGGGAGAAGGCGGAAGGGGAGGTGGGGGGAGAAGAAGGAGGAGGGGGGGAGAAGGAGAAGGAAGGAGAGGAAAGGGGAGGAGGGGAAGGAGGAGGAGGAAGGGGAGAAGGAAGAGGGGGAAGGGGATAGAGGAAGGGGAGGAGGAAGGGGAGGAGGAAGTGGAGGAGGAGGGGAGGAGGGGGAGGGGGAAGAGGGGAGGAGGAGGAGGAGGAAGAGGTTCCGATCCTCTCCCATCATCCCCCTCTCCAACTCACTCAGGCCAGAGAAGCCACCTTCTCATCCTGGTCTGTACTCTACTCCCAAAGGGCCTTAGATGAGTCCCTCCCACCTCAGGACCTGAGCGTCCTCCCCTGCCATGAGGGACACTGAACTAACTTCCCAGAGGGTCCTCCTGGCTGGAGACCCCCGTGGTCCACACCTGGGAAGGGGCTGGGAAGGGGTGTGGGGGAACCCGGAGCTCCTCCCTCTGGGCAGCACCAGAGTCCTGGACTTCAGGTCTTCGGGGCTGTGGTCAGTGGTGACAGCCTTGCTTCCCACCTTGAAGAGAAAGATCCAGAAGGGGCTCTATAAACAGTGGCCAATCCCCTCCCCCTCTAAGCCCCTTGGCTGGAGGTCAGCGACCTGTAGATCCCAACTCTCAGGTCTTCCAAATTAGGGTCCCACGGGGCCTGAGAAGGCCCTGAACTCACTGACCACACTCTGTCCAGGTGGAATGTGCCCCAGGCCTTGGTCCTGGCGTCGTCCCGGCAGCCCCTGAGGCTGGAAGGGCACAGGCTCTGATTTTAGGGAGGACCCAGGGGCCGGAGGGTAACTAGTCCCCATTCCCAAGGCCAATAAGGAGGAGCGTGAGAGCTTAAGCCCAGAAACTCTGGCCCCTGGTCACAGACTTTGGCCATGGCTTACTCTTTCTGAGTAACTGTGAAGTAGCTACGTAAGAATCAAGCAGCATTTAGGGGGGCCCGTCCCAGGGTAGGCCCTGTGCTGCGCACTACCTGTCTACTATCAGACACTCGTAAGAATTACTGAAGATCGGGCATGAGAACCACTCACTTAAAAGCCATCGTTCTATTATTAGCCATAAGCATTCTAGAAGGACCAGGTGAGCACCCAGCAAATGCCAAGCGCTGGGACGGGGCTGGGGATCCCAGCTCTGGTTCTTGGTAGAGCTCAGCCCTTACCTAGCTGTGACCTCAGTTCTCCCATCTGTAAAGTAACCTCTGCCCCTTCTTAGAGAAGCCCAGGGCGAGGTAATCAGGGGTGTGCGGTTGGGGGGGGGGTGAAGCTTAATTGAGGAGACAGCAGCCCCCAGCCCTGCCCCCACCCTCATCCCATAGCTGGGCTCACATTACAGCTGTCCATGTCTTTCTGGTAGGTGACCTGGTGGTCCCACTGCCACCACTCTTCCTGCTTGCGGTGACACCTTTTTTGCCGCTGACACAGCTGGATCTGGAGGCTCTGTGGTGGGAGGGGCTGGGTCACCTGGGTGCAGCAAACCCTCCCGGGGCATCTGCCCTGGGCCTGGTCCCGAGGAGCTCACTGCCCAGGGTGATGTGAGCCTGATGGGGATGGGAGGAGGGGGAAGTTCTGGGCCGTCTGGCTGTTCAAGGTACCAGGAAATGCCCAGAAGAACATGTCCAGGCTGACTGGGATTTGAATGCTCACTTCCTCCCATGACCAGACCCAAGAGTCTGTGCCCTTCTGGGCTCCGGGGCTGCTAGGAGGGCACCGCGGAGCAAGGCCCCGGAAAGCCTCCTGAGGCCCAGCCTGCTCTGCACCGGACAGTGCCGGCCACACCCCCCTCCCCCCTGCAAGGCCCCATGGGATGCGGGTTCTGACCCAGGACCTACACAGGTGTCCTCACTTCTCTGAGTCTTAGTTTCGTCCTCTGAAAAGTGGGAAGAAAAACACAACTCGATCTAAGGGGCAAAATTTAAGGTGGCATCGAAAAACTCAGCTTATGCTTAATTAATTAAGATAGATTAATTAAAGCAAATAACATTTTAATTCAGTTGTTTTTTAAAAATCAAAAGTAAGGGGCGCCTGGGTGGCCCAATCGGTTAAGCATCCGACTTTGGATCGGGTCACGATCTCACAGTCCGTGAGTTCGAGCCCCGCCTCAGGCTCTTTGCTGACAGCTCAGAGCCTGGATTCTGTGTCTTCCTCTCTCTCTCTCTCTCTGCCCCTCCCCTGCTCATGCTTTGTCTCTCTCTCCTTCAAAAAATAAATAAACATGAAATTAAAAATCAGTTAATACCAAAAAAATCCATGATCAGGGCACGTAGGTGGCTCAGTCCATTAAGCATCCTACTTCAGCTCAGGTCATGATCTCATAGTCCGTGAGTTCGAGCCTCTCACAGAACAGCCTGGAGCCTGTTTCAGATTCTGTGTCTCCCTCTCTCTCTCCCTCTCCCTCTCTCTTTCTCAATAATAAATAAACATTAAAAAAATTTTTACTCCATGATAAACAAAATATTACTATTTTCAATAATGATGGGATCCTACCTGGCACTTGAACGCTCAGCCTCGCTCCCCTCCCCTTGTCTCAGCGCTAATGAAAGCACTGACCTCCAGGTGCTGGGGTGAGATTTAAAGGAGATGAGCAGGTACTGCCAGGCTGCCCGTAAAGGGTCAGCTTCTCCAGAGGCAAAAAGGTGCAAAATGGTGTAGGTTTTCAGTGCTGCCGCTAGGGGGCAGAGACTCACCACAAACAGCATGCAATGGTCGTGTGCAAGAAATCACCCACCCCCAGCCCCTCTCTCCTGGTCTCCTTCCTTCCCCTCCGAGTCCCCAGGCCCCAGCTTCAGCACGCAAACTCATCACGCCGTGACTCTGCCTGGGGTAGTTTCTTCTGGAATGGCCAGCCCTCCTGGCAACAGGTCTATTTATTATAAGACGCACCAGAAAGGAGACACAGGTGACTTCTTGGGGCACTAACTTTGGCACAGTTTGTGTCTGGCACCTAAGGACAACAACCTACTAGCCAGATAGCATTGCCATTTGACAGGTAAAGAAACTGAGGCTCAGAGAGGGTACACGCTAGCTCAGGGTCGTGCACCTAGTAGAGGCTGAACTGGAATTCGAACCCAGTCTGTTTGAATGAGAATTCATGGCTTTTCTGCCACCAAGAACACCTTTAAGCATAAGCGAAGCTTCAAGGGTCGGCCAAGGGGCAGGGAGGGAAAGGGAGACAGAACAAGGCTCTGGAGTGACAGCCTCACCCAGGCCCTCCCAGCAGCCCACTGCTGCCCCAAGACTTCCTCGGAGGTGCAGAGGGGACCCCTACGCCCCCAGCTCTATGGGCTAAAGGCAAAGGGCCAGGCTTCAGAGAGCTGTTGCCGGGATAAGCCCTATGACTGTCCTCTAGAAACTCCAGGCTCTGGCGGGCGACCGGGTTCATCTTGGCCAAGGCCTCCAGATGCGTGAGTGTTCTGGTTGATTTAGAAGAGTTTCCCATAGTGCTCCACCGTGCTCTCCACGAGGGTCTCCTCTGGCTCTGATGCTAATGAGGCAGGTGGGACTTCGGCTGTGGCCCCGACATTCCAGCTGGAGCCCCAAAGCTGACGGGTGCCTGACAATCCACGCAGGGCTTGCTCCCAGATGGCGGGACTGGTCCAGCCCCTGTCTGGCCTTGGCACCCACCTCCTGCCCCTTCAAGAGAAGCATCAACATTAGAAGGGCCACCAAGGACCCGAATTCTGGATCAAGGCTGCCCAGTGAGACAGGAGACCGTCCCCAAGGAAAAAGTGCGACTGGGGGAGCCCACAAGAAGGAGAAAGGAAGGGCTGCTCTCCTGAGTGACAGGGTCCCCAGCCTTGGTGGTAACTCAGCCTGGATGGGGTGAGCAGGGTTGAATTGCTGAATTAGGAAGACCCCCAAACTAGAGGCTGCTTTAGAAGCAGCTCTGGGTGCTGACCTGGAGCCCTCCGCCATCCCCCGTGGTGCTCAAAGCTCTTTGGTGCTACTCAGCTTTCCAGTCCCATCTCCCAGCAACTCCCAGCAACCAGGTCCCGGTGCTCCAGCGTACGAGAACTCACCATCCCCAAACCCAGCAGCAGGTGGGGCTGTGGCTCCAGCCAACGTTTGTGCTATTCCCTCTGCCTGCCATGCTGTTCCCCTTCGCTGAACTCATTTGAGCCCAAGGAGAGGCCACCTCCTCCGCAAAGCCTTCCCTGACCTCCAGGGCAGAGTTTCGCGGAGGCTCTCACAGCTCCACGGTACTTAGTGCAGTGGCTCTGAAGTCAGCCCAGAATCTGAGACCTAGCCCCAATATTTCCCGGCTGGGCATTTGGGGCACGTTCCTTAACGTCTCTGAGCCTGGGTAACAGTTCTCAGAAGCTCATGCAGAACCGGGTCAGAAAGATTTACTAAAGAGCTTAGCACAGAGTAAGCAGTTCATAGATGATAACCGTTATTTTTATTATTGTAATGTTGAGATCATGATGATGATAAAAACACCTGTTTGTCCCGCTTCCCTCTCCTAACAAACTCTGGCACGGACGGCAGTGGGCTCTGCTTCGAATCAGGAAAAAACAATGCCAAGCCCATTTCCGGTGTCCGTGTCATTTTCGTTGGTAATAGCAAAACAACAAACAAAACCGAAGACAAACGAAATAGTAGCCATAATAGCTAACTTTTACTGGGTGTTAGCTGAATCCGGGGCTTCTGAAGGCCATGCTCCAGGCTCATGACGGGTGTTCCGCCTAAGCCAGGACTCGAGGACCTGCCGCAGGCCACAGTGGCCTCACCGGGGTTCACCAGGCAGGCGCGCTCAGCGCCTGTGCCCCTTGGAACCCCTGTGGCATCGACCTTTGTGGGTCCTCGTGCTGCAGGTGAGTTCAAGGCTCACGCGGTGTCCTGGCCCCAAGGCTGGGAGGTGGCCACAGGGAGGAAGCCCCATATATACCCTTAGGGATCTTCTCAAGGACCTTAATCAGATCGTCTTCAAAAAGCCTGTGTGTCTCCACCTCTGGCTTCAACTTCTTCTGCCTGCAGGGACATGTCGGTGACAGTAAGAGCCAGACACAGGAACACTGTTTGGAGGCTCCCAGGTCGTGACCTCTTGCAAGGTTCTCCCTGGATCTCCTGCTCAGACCTGCACTGGCGACCCCCACCCCTCCGCCCACCACCATACCCCCCATCAGCGGGCCACCGACTTAAGCCTCTCCACCCCGTTTCCTGGTGAGCTGAGCCACACCAGTTTGAAGAGCTGCCGTGGTCAGGCACGGAGGAGAGTGGAGTCCAGTCTGTCTGGTGGGGGCTGGGGGGGGGGCGGTCCACGGAGCCTCTTCTAGATGTAGCCTGAGCCCCCCCCTCCCCACCGCTGACACTAGCTGGCGACCTGGCCAGGACCTTCACCTCTGTGCTGGGGCAGCCCGTCTGGACCGACAGCAGTGAAAGCCCCTCCCTGGGACCACGCATGGGGTGCCCAGCACATAGTGAGCGCTCAGTCAGAGGTTGGGGGCCCCAACACCCCAAGAGGGGAGACGACCGCATGCTGCTGCCCAGCCATGATTGTCCGTTAGGGGAGCCCCCTGAGCAAGATGGTCTCCAGTCTGCTCTGCACCCAGTCAAGGACAGGGGTCAAGAGCAGAGGCAGAGTGCCCCCGCCCCCACCCCGGTCAGCTGGCTGGGTCCCCACTGTGGTAGAATCTCTGGGTGACTGCTGAGTGACCCAAGGCAGGCCTCTCTGCCTCCCTGGCCCCATTTTCTCACCCGTACAGTCCTGGAAAATGCAGGGCAAATGGTCTTTCCCCACAAATACCATGTGGGCCCTGCGTACCATGGTGCTAACGGGGTGAGGCAGCCATTCTAGAATCTGATGGAAGGGTTGGACCTTCTGTCCATAAAATTGCTCACAGACACCGCCTTTTGCATCTAATTCAGGCTTTTGAGGGCAGCCGGAAACAGAAGGGCTGCCTGAGGGGCGAGGACCCAGGTCACCTTGCAGGTTGACTTTGGAGGGCTGAACCGAAGGTGCCGGGCCGGCCACCCACAGCCATGCCTCTGTGATGAGAGACTAAGCCTGCAGAGGGCGTGGGATGGCCCAAGGTCTGAGTTCAAGGGGCAGGTGCCAAGCCGCCACTGCACTCACCGCGCCCGCCCCTCCCCATTTACTTCCAGGTATCCTCCTGTCCCTTCCCTGCCTGGCCCTTGGGCATGTTTGCTCAGTCCCAGCCACTTAGCCCACTGCGGGTGGCGCTGGGCCTGGAGCGGGGGCCCAGTGGGGCCTGGGTCAACTCGTGCTTGACCTGGAGCTGGCGGAGTTCCCGTAACAGCACCTGCAGGTCCCTGTACTTGTTGCCGGTTGTGCTGGGGCCAGCCCTTTGGCCCGTGTCCATGGCCACCAGCATTGCCCCTCACCCCACCCCCCCGGCTGTGCTGGAGGACGAGGGCCACGTGGGCCAGGTGGGAAGGGGATGGACAGTGATGGCAACAAGCAGGACAGCAGCTTGCTCTCCCGACCTTCCACATAGTTCTCAAAAGTCAGCTTATATTCCCACTTCATAGAAAAAGAGACAGAGGCTCAGAAGGGGCCTGTGATCAGCTCAGGGACACACAGCAGGACTGGATATGGACTTGAGGCTCATTAAAGCCAACGTCTGGGGTCTTTGAGCTGCACCCCCAGCTCTGGAAGGGCCAATTTTGCCTTTCTATAGTGGCATTATTGACCTTGTCAATGGGCAAGGTGATTGGATGGTCCCATCACCGTCAAGTCCCAAAGCACCAAGATACCGGGACTTCCAACAGGTGCTGGTTTCCAACAAGACAGTCCCAGAGTCAGGGCTGGGGGCTGATTCAGAAAGCAGCCCGCATGGGGAGGGGACGGGACACCTTTGTCACCTACCCCACCCACTCACTCTCCCATTTATGCGTTCAGTGACATCAGTGAGCGGATACAGAGCTCATCAAAGGAGAGTGGAGGCTGGGAAGGCGGCCTAGCGAACAGGAAGTGTCCACACAGCTTTGCAAAGAGTTCCCGGACCATTTGCCCAAGTCTGGTTCCCGGTTATGACCCAAAGGAGAAGAAAGTCTCCCTGAGCCTGCCATTCATTGGCCATCTGCTGGACCAGCCACTGCACATGTGCAGAGCAGGGAGAGAAGGTGAGGGGCCACACGGTCAGCCCTCCCAGCCCTGAGCCTCAGACACAGGGACGTGAGCCTGGGGAAGGCAAAGGGGGTCCAGGTGACTCACTCACACTCCAGGAGCACAGAGCCACAGCAGGGCCGTGACATCCTAACTCTGGCTTCCGTCCTTACGACACCGCAGATCCTCCCGTGGGAGGTGGGCTGCGCTCTCCGTGGCCCTTTCCCTGCCTCCCTGGTTTAGTTCCCAAGGAGAAGGGGGAGAGGCCTCAGTGACCCCAGGGGAGACTTGGGCTGTTTTTGTCCTTTCATCCCACTGGCATGCCCCAGGACTCTCCCTGTTAGCTCCTTCTAGCTGACTTTGCATGGCTGCAGGCTGTGCAGTTCCCCAGCTAGGGCACTGAGCAACCCATAGAGACTCAAGCCTGCCCCTGGCTCAGAGCCACAGCTGAGGGGGCAAGCTGGAGGAGGCCTCAGGTCCTCAGCCTGGGACCTGCCCCTGCAGGCCCTGTTCCCTGCTGTTGGAGCTGCGGGGGCTGTGGCCTTTGGGGGTGCCGGCGACTACTAGCTGTCCAGGCCTTCCCAGCAAAGCAGAGCCGGGGCCTCCACAGAGGGGAGCCCGGGGTTCTGCTGCCTGAGGATGGGCTTCTCTGGGAAGAATCAGGGGAGAGAGGGAGCGCAGTGAGGAGAAAGGTGGGGGAGGTGGAGCCTGGGGCAGGGCCTGGGGCCTCTAGTGAGGGGGCAGGGCAGGGATCAATCGGGGCCTGTGCGATCCCTCAGCAGGACTGAAGGAAGCTGTCTCTGCCTGCCCCTCCATGGTTCTGAAGCCCCTCAAACATGATGAGCACTGGCTGAGGGATGACGGTGAGCTGGGGGGGCCTGATTCTGGCCTTGGGTTCACGCACACGGAATGCTGGTGCAGATGGTCAGAGGTCTGGGGTCTGGGGTTGCCCAGAGAGTCAGAGCCAGCCTGAGGGTGGGGGCGGGGAGGAGGGCTGGACGAAGTCCCCCAGGGTTGACAGTGTCTGAGGTTGTTCTTGAGGTTAAGAACGAGCCAGGAGAAGTAAGGTGGGAAGAGTATGTCTGGCAGAAGGAACAGCCAGGACGAAGGTTCAGAGGCAGGAAATAGCATCCTCGGCCTGTGAGAACTATAGGCAGAGCCTTAAAAGCAGAAGGCGAAGGTCCCCGTGGGAGCGGTGTGGCTGTGGCCGGAGGAGCCAGAGTGTAGGCGCCAGGCTCTCTGTCGCCAGCGACAGAAACTAATAGTCTGCTCTGGGCAAAGAGGGCGTCAGTGGAAGGTGTGAGGGGGGCCGTGGCTTCAGCAGAAGAGTTAACACCCAGGCTCGGAGAGTCCAGGGGCCCAGGGCAGCCCTGGAGATCCAGGCTGCAGGAGATCAGGGGGGATCCCCCCAAACGGACCCTCCCCTACCCCTTGCCATCAGCCCCCCTCCATCCCCAAGAATCAAGGTCCTTAGAGAGGGGGCCCAATTGGCCGAGCCTGGTCATGTGCCCACCCCTTGGCTTGACTGACAGTCACATCGTAGGAGCTGCCCTGGGGGCTGGCAGTTTCCCAGGGCAAATCCCAGGCCTTTGGCGGGAGCCCTGGAAACGGATGCTTAGCAGGCGCTCAGCACCCAGAGGCTCGAAGCCCGGGGAATTTGGGCTGCATCCTGAAGACAGCAGGCCACTGGCGGTCCCGCCGGAAGGAGTGGCATGGTCGGATGGACGTTTGGAGCGCGCTCTGGGGTTCCGGGCAGCCGTGGGGCCAGGAGGCCGGCAGTTCCCACGTCTAACGTTTGTCAGGACACTTCTAACTGCTTTCCAGGCAGGGCTTAATGTCACGGGGCGTGCCACGAGGGCAGAGCTGTTCTTTCACCGTGGGGAAACTGAGGCAGAGAAACTTGCGCAACGCCTCACTGTTGGGAGCTGAGCTGTTAATCTAGGAAGCTGGGACTCCA
This sequence comes from Cryptoprocta ferox, assembly GCA_028646485.1. Taxonomy (NCBI): domain Eukaryota; kingdom Metazoa; phylum Chordata; class Mammalia; order Carnivora; family Eupleridae; genus Cryptoprocta; species Cryptoprocta ferox. The sequence continues at coordinate 9,602,771 of CM053560.1, forward strand.
GAAAGTCTGGGAGGTTGAATTGCTGGGACTTGGAAACTGATCCAGTGGGGCCCCCACAAGCTGGGACGCAGGGTGGGGGAGACCCCGTTAGCACCTGTGGGCACAAGTGCAGGGCAGACGACCGCCCCTCGCCTGGGCCTCAGCAGGTGCAGGCGCAGCCTCGCCAGACCTCATCTCTCTCCAGGCTCAGAAACCCCAGGATCCCATCTCCCGGTCACTTGGGGCCCTGACCCACTTGACCCAATATGGCCACGGGCAAGGGGTTGTGGGGACAGGGGTGGGGGGGAGACAGTTTGCTTCTCCGTGAGGATTGTAGTTTTGGCTTCAAGGGTCCTGCACCCACACAAGGCTGGGAGACGAACTGGGGCTCCTCTGGAAATATTTCCCCCTGTCAGGTCCTAAAGAGCGACTCTGCCATAATTTCAGGCATTGGCAACTGCTATGGTTTCCCTCTGCCCGGCGCTTTGCCTGGAGTCTCGCTTCTCCGTCTCAAAAAGATCCTCCAAGGTAGTGGACGCATGGTTCCATTTTGCAGAGGAGAAAACTGAGGGTCTATGAGGCAAAGGAACTTGCCAAGGCACACGGCCAATAGCCGGTAGCAGGGTTGACTCCTTAGCTCGTGGAGCCCAGTGCGACCTGAAAATGCTGGGCTCCTTATGTCAAAAATTGAGAATTTTGGGGCGCCTTGGTGGCTCACTTGGTTAAGTAAGCGTCCATGTCCGGCTCGGGTCATGATCTCGAGGTTCCTGAGCTCGAGCCCCACATCGGGCTCCCTGCTGTCAGCGCGGGGCCTGCTTCGGATCCTCTCTCTCCCTCTCTCTGCCGCTCCCTGGCTCGTGTGCACTCTCTCTCTCTCACTTGATCAAAAATAAACATTAAAACAAGTTTTTTTTAAATAAATAAATAAGAATTTCAAGGCAGCACTGGTAGAACACAAAACCGAATATGGGCTCTTCTGAGCGCAGGGACCTGGACTCACTCTAGCGATTCCACAACCTGTTATTTAACTCTGCCCCACTCCCTTCCACACTCCACCTGCCCCCCCTTCCCCCACCCCCACTTCCCGTCCCCCCTCAGAATCTCTTCTGGCTTCTGGTTCTTTCTCTCCTCCTCCCCACCCCTACCCACACCCAACAGGCAGCAGCCCCCAGCCTTCCCTGAGTAGGGGAAGAATCCCGGCTGTGAGGAACTTTAGAGGAGAAAAGGAGCCCAAGGCCAAGAAGGGCTAGAGCTGCGGAAGGGACGCAGCCGGGGAGGGACCAGGTCCCAGGTCCCCTAGACTTCCTCTATCTCCTGGGTTATGGGGAAGGAAAATCCAAATATGGGTAACAGACAGCTGGGAACCTTGGGGCCTGGGGGGGGGCCCACAATTAAATGGCAATAGAACCCCACCCCATTTAAGTCTTAACAAGGACTCCTGGGGCTGGAATTTGACCCCAGGGCCTGAGTCTCCCAGAACTGCCAAAGGGACGGTCAGATCAGGCCTCCGGCCCAGACTTCCAGCCCTGCCTGCCCTGTAGCCCCAAATGTCCCCAAACCCCACGGCCAGCCCTTCCCCAGCCAGGGGTGGTGCTCAGGATGCAGAGTCAGGCTGTGGAGACACTCAGGGCTACCACCTGTGTGAACTCAGGGAAAGTACATAACGTCTCTGGGCCTCAGGTCTGAAGTGGAGATGATAACAGTGGTGGAGATGATAACAGTGGTGTTGGGGACGGGCTGAGGACACAGTGCAAGCTGGCACCCCACCCCCACCCCTAGGCGGGGGGGCCTGTGACATTCCTCAGGCACTTCTGGCTCCTCTAGGACAAAGGAAAGGAAAGGAAACAAATGGCCAGAGGATAGAGAGCACAGTCACACAGGACACGGGTCTCCATCAATCTGCAGATATCTTAGTCACAAGAAAAAGGCAATCTTATCAAAGAGCCTCATCCCCAGAAACCTATCACCCCTGCCCCCCATCGTGAAGTGGGGAACAAAGGCCCGAAGGAAATGGCAGGGAAAATTAAATTTCCTCATAACCAGCAGCCCATTGACAAATACTTGAGGCAAATACAAGAGTGTAACATTTCTCCAGGAGTCCCCTACGCCCCTAATGTCAATGCCTCCATGGAAGGAAAACAACCTGAGCTTGACAGGCCTTGAGTATTTTAGGAGTCCTCGTTAGCATATCAAAGTCCCTCTGGGGGTCACCCATTTGACTTTACCTCTTTCTGCCCACAGGGCCTGTCCCGTGCTTTAATAAAATCGCCTTTTTGCACCAAAGACGTTGGCTCCAGACCCCCCACCATCGCCGGAAAACCTAGAACTAAACGACATGATCCACACTGACATCATCTCATGTTTGTCAAAAAAAAAAAAAAAAAATCTGTGTGAATGTGTGTGTGAGTGTGCGCGCGCGCTCCTGTGCGCATAGGAGAGAGTCTAGGAGGATATGAATGAAATTTTCAGAGAGGAGGAGAAATTTTTCTACAACCATAACTCTGAGAACAGCACGCAGTGCAGTGCTTGCTACATGGTAGGTGTTCAATCAGACTTAGTTTTTGTTTTTGAAGTTATTTATTTTGAGAGAAAGAAAGTGTGAGTCGGGGAGGGGCACAGAGACGGGGGGGAGAGAGAGAATCTCAAGCAGGCCCTGCAGTGTCAGCACAGAGCCCGATACAGGGCTTGAACCCACGAACTGTGAGATCATGACCTGAGCCGAAGTCGGATGCTTAGCCGACTGAGCCACCCAGGTGCCCCCAATCAGCCTTAGTTTTGATTCCTGTCGCTCCCTTCTCACTCCCTCCAGGTGACAGTGGTCGTGGTCTCCTAGTACAGGACCCTTTCCTAAGAGCCTTGGTGCTGGCGCTGATTGGCAAAGGTGGCTTCAGGGAAGGGGTGGAGTGTTGGGAAGCCTGGGTGGGTGCAAGGACAAGCATGACAGCTAGGGACGTCATTAAGTGTTTCCTCTCGGTCCCCAGCAAGACGTCATGGCAACTCAGTGGAAACGCTGGGGCGTAAGGGACAGAATGCGTTTAGGGGCCCACAGACTTGGGCTCAGATCACACCTCCTCCATGTCCCAGGTGTGACACTGGCCATGTCATCTCCCTTGCTCTGAGCTGCGGTAATGAGGGTCCTGTCAGCAAGGCTCACTGGTCTTGCCTCCAAAATCGCTCGAATCCATCCACGGGGCCACCCTGGTCCAAACCCAACCCAACGGCCGTCCCCCCGCCCGCCATCGCCACCCCGCAGAGGGCTCTCCTTCAAAAGCAAACCTAACCTCCCCCTTTCTCTGCCTAAAACTAGCGCTGATGCAGGTAAACGTTTGACTGTCGGCTGCCCAGGAGGCAAAGCCGGGATTTGTGGCGCTTGCCAGTTTCCATGGTGGGCATACTCTCCCGTGGCTGATTTCCAGCTACCGACCTGCTTGCAAAAACCGTGACGATTTCACAGGTGGCCCTTCACGAGCTGCTGTGAGCTGGCGGCAGCACTCCGCTGCTTTCAAATCCGCCATAGTTACAGATGAAGTTCAAACCGTGGCCGATCAGTTCTAAATGGTCCCCTCTGGCCATTCCTTCCACATCGGTCTTGTTCGTCCCCCTGACCTACCCCAGCGCCTTTGCACCTATGGTTCCCTCTGCTCAGAGCATTGTTCTCCTAGCTCTTCATAATGCTTTCTCCTTTTTGCCTCCCAGGTCAGATGCCACCGTCTCAGAGTGACCTTCCCTGGCCACGTCGAACAGCCCAGACCCCGCTTACCTTTGGTCTCACCTCACTGTTGTTGAGCTCTATTTTAGTACTCTCATGATGCTGGATTGTCTCCCTGGCGTGTGACCCCCATGAGGGCCAGGACTGTACGAAATTGTCCCTGCTAGAGTCTCAGAGTCTAGAAGAATCGGACTGGATATACAGCAGGTGCTCAGCTGTGCGGGTGCAAGCAGAGGTTTGGAGGTACACAGCTTTGGGTTTGAGTTGCCCCTCACCGCAACCATCTGCAGAACCGTCAAGGAGTCGCTTAGTGTCCTTGATCCTCAGTTTCCTCATCTGCAAATGGGGACAGCAGTGCCTATGTGATGGAGCTATTAGGATCTAAAGACAACTGAGTGTAAGGTGCTCAGTACAGGGTCTGTTATTAGCAGGACCTCAGAAAATGAGAATGGCCCCTTCGCTTGCATATTTTCAATGACAGGCAGCTCATTCCCTCCCAAGGTGGGCTTGTCCACCTCTGGGCCACGCTGACTGCTAACATCTGCCCTTCCTTATGCGGCGCGCAGATGTGTCTCCCATAGTGTCCTTCCCGTGGTCCTGACTCAACCGCTCCCCCCACCCCCAGAGTCTCCTGCTATTACCACCACTTTGTTAGCATTGGAGCACAGACTGATTGAGCCTATTTTGGCACAGCAGGAACACCGAAGGCAGATGTGGTGTCTGGCCTTGAACGAATCCCTTGACGTCACGGAGCCTCAGTGTCTTCCTCTGTAAGATGGGGTTAATAATAGTAACTACCTCGTTAAATACTCATGGGCACTAAATTAGCTGGTAAACACATAGACTTATTAGCCCTTGGCACTTAGAACGCGCTCCCAAACCAGCCACTATCATTCCTAGGACTCTGCCTGGAGCCTGGCCCCTCCCAGATCCAGCCTCTGCTCCTTTCGGGTCCACAGCCACTTCTAGTGAAGGCCAGGCCCCCCTCTTGAACGCTCTCCAGCCAAGCTGGAAAAAGGGCCAGCCTGTGTGGCCCTTTACGCGTAGCCGTCAGAGCTGACCCTCCCCGTGGACTTAGCACTTTCCAAAGTCCCCCCGCCCCCACCCAGGGGACTACCTGGCCCTGGGCAGTCACTTCATTTGCTGAGCCTGGAGGTCAAGGCCCTAAGCCTCTGGGACAAGAGCTGTCTTCTGGGGGGAGGGGACTGAGTGTCCCCAGCTGGGGTGGCTTCTGCCAGCAACCTGGGTGGCCTGGACCCAGCCCTCTTTTTATATTGTTTTTTAAAGGGAGTCTTGATGGTCATAAAAATGCTGACAGTGGTGGGCTAACACGCGAAGGAGACCAAGCAGGGGCAGCAGCAAGGGAGGAGGAGGGGGAGGAGGACCAGAGCAGGGCAGCCCCTGAAAGCAAGGGGGAGAGGGGGCGTGGCTGGGGGCGGGGGACCAGGTTCTGCCCTGGCCCCACAGCCCGGTGCCCAGACTGTGCCTGTGATGGGCAGACCCTCTTGTGATTTTGCAGACGTAACTAAGGCTCTGATCAGTGGCCCCGAGACAAGGGAGGCCCCCTGGAGGGTCCCATCTAATCGCAGGAGCCCCGGAAACTTCTCTGGCCGGCAGAGCAAGTGCGATCCGGATCCTGAGAGATTTTTTGCCATGGGAGAGATTCAGGTGAGGGAGGTCCTCACTGGCTGGGATGGAGGGGTCGTGGAGCAAAGACCCGGGGGCCCAGAAGGGTCCCTGGCCGACAGGCCACGAGACAATGAGGACCTCAGTCCTGCGGCTGCAAGGACCTGACTCCACCAGCAACCTGACAAGTCTGGAAGCAGATTCTTCTCCAGAGGCTCCAGAGAGGATCCTGGGCCTTGATTTCAGCCTTAGGAGACTCGGAGAACCCAGGCTTCTTAACCACGGAGCGTCCAGACTGGGACAGGAAACACCGTAAGACACAGGCTAAGAATTTGGGGCTAGATTGTGGGGGTAATTAGGGAGCTCCTAGGCATGAGGAGCAAGGTCAATGTGAGTTTCAATGTCATCATTTGACCTTGTAATTCTAAGTATCCCGAAGCCAGGAGGGTGTTTCCAGATGGAATCCCGAGGGCTTTCTAGGAGGGCCATCCGTGAGCCCAGCTGAGCATGCTCAGAACCGACAGCTTCTGGAGTCGCTCTGAGCAGCATTTTCCCTGGGCGGGGGCGCTGTGGGGCTGGGCAGCTGGCACCTCGGCCCTGACAGGACTTCCCAGGACTGGGTGTCCCGGCGTTTCACCAAATGCTGCCTGCAATTCTCAGACAGTCTGTGCCTCCGGTCCTGGGTCCTGGGGCTGCCAACCCCGCTGACCTGGGAACAGGGTGGCTGGGCCTTGGCCAAGGTCAGAGGACCAGCTGGCCCTCTTTGAGGACGGACAGTCTGACTGAGTGTCTCTGGCCAGAGGCTGGGGCTTGGTGCCGTTTGCCCACGTGCTCATTCAGACTCCTGCTGTCCTCGGTTAATCACCGCCTCTCCCACGGGCTTCACAGTTTACAAAATCTTTGTTTGCAGCAAGATTTCACAGAGGTGCAGGCACATGGGGTCCCAAACTCAGAGAGGCTTAGTTTCATGCTCTGCTATTGCTGCCTTGAAACTCTTGATGACCTCTGAACAGGGGGCTTGCATTTTCATTTTGCACCAGATCCTGCAATATGCACAGGCATCCTGCTAACTCCCCACGCCAGGACGTCAGCAGAGGCGCAGTGAGCACCCCCATTTTACAGGTGGACCCCACGGGCGCCTCCAGCATAGGGACCTGGCTAGAACGAACACCCTCTAGGAGCAGGCACCTGCTCTGGAGAGATGCTCCGTAAATACTGTTGCAAAGGAACAGAACTTGTCCCCCAAGAATGGATTGGGAGTCCTCTCTGCTTTTCAGACCCCCACCTCCCCTGTTTTCCAGAAGAGCAGCCACGGCACAGAGCCGCAAGTGCCTGGGAGCCCCAGAGGGCTGGGCTGCCTGTGCTCTCGGCTATATCCTCAGGGCCCAGGATGGTCAGGTCCACATGCTCCGTGGGCACCCAGTGAGTGTCATTAAGTGAACAGAGAACAGACTGAGCTTAGAAGAGATGACATACTTGCCCAAAGTCTCAAGCCAGGAAGCGGCAGACCTGGGCTCCAAATTGGGTCAGTGGACTCCGAGTCAAGTGCTCACCCTGTGGCCACACAGCTGCCTCCAGGCTCTCTGACCCTGCTTCTGGGAGCCCTCGGACCAGAGCACAGGTGATGGACATGACTGCAGGTTGGGAGCTGACCCCCGCCCTGTCCCTTCAAGAGGCCATTTGATAGGAAATTGAGTGTCCCTTGCATACTTGCTGCACATAGCAGACACTGTGGCTGCCCCTCCCGGAGCCCCCACCCTGACGACCCGGTGCACACCTTCAGGCTTCCGCTCCAGTATCCTTTGCCACATTAGAGGCCATATAAGTGCCAGGGAATTATCAGCCTCGCTCAAGCATCCTTCGCCACATTAGAGGCCATATAAGTGCCAAGGAATTATCAGCCTCCCAGGAGCAGCCCTCGGCCACTGACTGATGTCCCCTCCTGTAACAGGACAACTCTGAGGCTCTGGTCCCACACCGCCTTCTGCACTTCCCAGCCGGCTTCAGCTTCGGCTGCCCACAGGGTGACTGGCCCGAGAACACGCCCTGTCTTAGCTGACTTCCCTCTTCTGCTTCACCTCCCTACCCCTCTGCCACGTTTTGTGGGATCCCTTCCTACATACATGGTGTAAACTCAACTTCTTGCCTGCTCCCCGGGACCCAAACGAAGACTCACAGCCTCTTGGGAGCTCCCTTCTCCCGGGGCCTCCTGGCAACCCCTCCCAGGCCTTGTCACTCATGTCGTTTCCGGGGGCAAGGAAAGGTGGCCGGGGCTGCTGGCTGCCACAGAGCCCGTTTCCCCTTCTTCCTGGGAACGCAGCCAGAAAACATTTCCCAGCCGGTGTGAAGCCACAAGTGGCCAGGGGGCCAAGCTCTAGCCAATATAACGTGAGGAGTATCTACCACTTCCAGGCCCAACTGATAGAATGTTCCATGTGTCACCGCTCATGCTCTCTCCTTGCACCTCAGCGCACACGACCACGGCGGCCTCTGAAGGCATGCACGATGGCAGAGCCACCCACAGAGGCCCCTGGATCACCTCTGGGCGGAGGGCCATTTGCCCATGAAGAATAGCAGCTGTGTGTGGATTTTCAAGAGCGAGGAACACACTATTGTGTTTGAGCCATTGTGTGTTTTGGGATTTGTTACGTCAGCAAATATTTACTAATTCAGAGGACAAGAGGCTGGGCCTCAGGAGGTGGGCAGACCTCAAATTGGTGCTGATTACTTGCTGTGTGAGTGCCAATAGCAGTCCTCAATCTCCCTGCAGTCTGCCCTATAGGAATCACAGTCCCATGCTATGGATGAGGAAACTGAGGCCCAGAATCACATGGCTGGGCAGTGATAGAAAGGGCATTCAATCCGACTCCAGACCCAGTTTACAGTTCACAGAAGGACTCCAGATCTTTCTAATGCCCTCTCTCTCCAAATGTCCTTGTCCTGCTGGCCAACCCCCTCTAGGCTCTGCTGTGACCTCAAGGTTGCTGCAGATTTGGCCACGTCACTGCCAATGACCAGGACCTGCCCATGGGAGCAAGGGGCTGTGATGCCTCTGTCTGTCTTCATGGGGGAATTTTAGGGGCTGATGCCAGCAAGTGGGGAGATGTCTGGGTCAGTCTCATCTTTAGGTATATTCTGGTCCCCAGGGCAGCCTCCCACTGTCCCAAGTTGAGGAAGAAGCAGCCCCTCTTCCCGTCTCTGCGTGGCAGGGTGTAAGGCTTCCAAGCCCACCTATTCCTCTAGTTGGGTGGCTGGAAATGTCTCGTGACCAGTTAGGGACATGACAGTGTATCAGTTAGGGGCCCCGCAAGGACAACTGTCAGATTTGGAAAGGAAAAGGATGTACAGTTCAGTATGAATTTCAGATAAACAGCAAGGAAGTGTTTAGTGTAAGTATGTCCCATGCAATATTTAGGACATACTTACACTTAGAGTATTTGTTGCTTATCTGAAATTCAGATGGAAATGGGCACCCCGTATTTTATCTGACGACCCCAACTGCCAAACACAACAGGCATGTGCGTAAGGCAAATAAAGAGAAGTAATGAATTGGTAGAAGTGTGGGCAAGGTCAAGGGCACCAAGACAGAGGGAGGCATCCGGAGTCTGACCTGACAGGTGCTGCAGCCTTGGAGAGGGCTGTGAAGCAGAGGAGGAGTTGGAGAAATAAATACCCTCTGCTTTTCTCTTGTCCTGCACACCTGACCTCCCAGTGGCTGGACCCAGTTAAAAGCCAGAGGGCAAGGATGCTTAGGCAATGCTCTGTCAGCCTGCCGGGCACAGAGCTGGGCACAAAAGGACAGAGCGGGAACCTGACAGCAAATGAGGAAGCCAGCTCCGTCCAGAAAAGGAAACTAGAGTTTCTTAATCTCCCTTGGGCTCTGTCCCCCTGATGATACTTAAAAGAGGACATTCCTTGCCAAGACAGACAGGGACAGAGTCACAGATACCGCACACGGGCCCCCAATCCTCCATTAGGAAGCAAGAGGCTCAGAGTGGAGGCCAAGCACATGTGGCCAGATGTCCACGGGGCTGCCTCTCGCCCTCACGGCGTGGCTGTGACTGGCTCCAAGCTCATCAGGTTCTCTAGACTCTTCCATGGATTCCTGGGGCCCAAGCTCTGCTGCCGTCCAAGCCCCCTGCTACCTCCACCCAGACCTGCCCCTGTCCCGGCAGACTCACTGCCTATAGGAGCCACCATCCAGGAGCCCTGCCCGTCCACACCGCCTGCTCCCTCTGCCCTCTTCCCTGGGCCCACATTCTTCACTCTGTGGCCCTGAAGAAGTGGGGGTCAAGTCCACCCCACACTTTCATCCAGTATTTCCCAACAAAGGCAGCTGTCTCCCCTGCCCCACTCTTCCCTCTCTCTGTTTCCCTCCCTCTCCCTCCTTCCTCGGCCCCACCCCATCCTGATCCCCTGTGCCGTGCACTAGGCTGCAGAAATGAAAGAAAAGATAGTAATTCTGAGCTGCTTAAAAACCTCCCCGAGCCGCTCTTGTCCCGTGAAGATAAGACGAGAAGACAGCCTCTACGAGCCAAGGGGGGGCCCCTCGCAGACACCTTCATCGGGGTCTTCCCTGGAGCCCGTGGCAACCCCACATCAAACACATAGGTGGCCGCAGGCTTTAAGCAACGGCCGTGAACCCTAGGAGCCCCGGGGCGCTGACTGAGTGTTACACCCCAACCATACTGGAGCCAGCACACAAGGGCTGTCCTTTGTAGACACCCCCAAACTACCACCCCCCCCCCCACAACCCTATCCCTCAGCAAGACTTCACAAAGCTCTCCGGATCCAGCCCTGCACGCTTGCCCCTCCCCACAGCCTGCCCTCCGACCACGCCCATCTCCAGGGCTTGCCAAGCTGACCACAGCCTTCGTGCCCTCAGACCTTGGCTCATGCAGCACCCTCCGCCTGGGGTGCCCTGCACCCACCTGTGCACCAGACAAGCTTCATCTGCCAAGACTCAGGGTGGCAGGCATCTCCTTCGTTGGAAGGCCTCCCCTCCCCCCTCCTCCTTACCCTTCTCCTTGCCCCCACTCCCCCTCCCTGCACCCATCTCCCCCTACGCCTCCTCCCAGACCCACCCTTCCTCCCACCCCTCCTCCCTGAACCCACCCCTCTTTCTACTCCCTCTCTGCCGCCCCTCCTTCCATCTCCCCTCTGCTCCACCCCTCCTCCCAATCTTCCTCCCTGCCCCCATCCCCCCACTCTTCCTCCCTGCCCCACCTCTCAGACCCCTCCTCCCTGAACCCACCCCTCCTTCCACCCCACCTCTCTGCCCCAGTCCTCCTCCTGCCCCTCCTCCTTGTCCCCACCCTTCTCCCCCCTCCCCCCTGCCCCTGCTCCCCCTCCCTGTCTTTGAGGCTGTGCCCCCGACAGGTAGCGCTGACACTGCTTTGGCTCTCTGTAAGGCTCCTGGCGTTTAATTTGTGTCTTGAGGATAGAAATAGTAATAGTTTATTGAGCACTTGCCTCAGGCAGCCACTGCCCTAGACAGTCTTGGTGTGTGACTCGCGGCAGCCTTATCGCCGCCCCACGAGGAAGGTGCCAGTTATGACTCCCAACTGACAGGTGAGAAGGGCCTGCTCGGGGAAGGGGGAGTAAGCTGCCCTTCTGTACAAGGCACTCGGGGGGCCACGGAGCACCAGCCACACAGCCCCACACCACCGTTCAGCAGAAACCCGCCTGATGGCCCGAGGGAACGGGCATCCCGAGTCCAAGAGGGTCCAAGAGCAGGCACATGCAGACAGGCGGAGCGAGGGTGGGGGCACCGAGTGAGAAGGGCGGCGAGGAAGGTGTGCGGGGCTGGGCGCAGAGGCCTCAGAGGCCCTATCAAGACCATTGGGCAGCGTGGCCTCTGTACATTCTCCCAGGACCCGCCTTGCCCCTGCTCCCCCTGGGGAGGCGGCAGCCCTCAGCCAGCCGGGCACCGGGCTGTCCGGAGTCAGAGCGCAGGGCGCTGGGCACTGTAGCCCGCAGATGATCTTTAGGCCCCAATCGTCTCTCTCTGGGGACTCGTGGCACAACAGACACCTGATCCTGTCGGCCAGGCCAGGCGCTGCTGTTAAATATAGGCCCAGGGCCCCTGAGGGGAGGGCGAGGACTGAGGGGCCAGCTGGCCAGCCCAAAGGGGCCACAAATGGACCCTGCAGCAACAGAGAAGCCAGATCCCATCCCAGGAGCCAGAGGCTGGCAGGACCTCGCCGAGGCCCTGCGGCCCTCCCTGGGCAGAGTGCTGGCCGTGGCGGGCGAGGGTGCGTGCCCGGGTCACACGCTCTTCGGGGCCAGGCCAGGAGCTATGACAGTGCAGTTTGGAGCCGATGCTGGCTGGCATCTGGGGCACCCGGAAAACTGGGAAGTAAGGGAGAAAGAGAAAGAACAGAGAAGGAGAAAGGAATTTTAAAAATCTGAACCTTCTACTAACTGAACTTGGAAATGTATCTTAAAGTCTCTGATCCTTCACCTCCTCAGCTGTGAAAAGGGGACAGTCACATCTTTCCCCCAGGACGGTGTGAGACATCACACGCCCTCCTTCCCCGTGTCCGGCTCACGCCAGGGGTCCCCGGGGGCGGGGTTCCAGGGGGCCAGCCTCCCTGGGGCACGTACAAGACCGTGGGTGTCCATGGGTGTGAGGGGGAGAGCGTCTTTGCACACATTCACGGAATTCTGGCCAGCAGCCATTATTTTAAAATTATGTGTGATGAGAGGTTGAATCCCACAATTCAGAGACTCTTCCAAAATCATTCCTATTCCATTTTTTATTTCTGTTTTGAAAATATGTAAGTAGCCTTGATTTGAATTCCAACTGATTTACGAGTAGCATTTTCGATCTCAGAGAACAAAGATATATGAGTGCACTGACTTGTAACTGCTCCTTTTGGTTTCACACTCAGAGTTTGGAGGGCTCTGTATCCCTAACAGGGCCTTTTCTCCATTCAGGGCTCCAGAGAGTGGAACGATTTGTATAGAGTCACATAAAACTTTCCTGAAGGGCCAAGACCTAGCACTCTGGTGGCTAGGTCCAAGCTCTTTCCAATGTGTCAGGTGCCTTTCGCCCCGCCTGTGCACCAAGAAAGACACGGAGAGCCTTATTTTTAGAAAACGAGAGACTTCAACATTTATTTAATATTTTTATAAGACTAGCTCATTCGCCAACCGTGGTGCCAGCTTGCCGATTAAACGCACGTCTTGTCTTCGCTTGAAGAGTGTGAGCTCTGTGTGGGTGGTGTGCCTGCGTGCGTGTGTCCACATGCACGGGCCACCAGCCAGAGCCTGGCCCCGGCAGGGCTGAGACACACCTAGGGTCCCCCCTTTCCTGCTAAATGGAGAAACCCCAACCTTCATCATGATCACCTAGGCCGTTCCTTTTGCTTTGCTCAAACCACAGCTGCATTTCCCTCTGCAGTGACCTTCGGGCTGGTTTGTGAGCTTGTTCAACGAGCCGTTCCTGTAACAGTCAGGGGCATTTGAAATCCAAACAGCTGGCCCTCTTGGTGGCAGCTATTCCTGAATCCAAAGCCACCCCCAAGGAGCGAAGGAGAGACCCCTGCCCCTTCCCCTCATCCCTCAGTGCAGACCTCAGTCTCTCCACACTGGCCCTTTCCCCCCAGGCTTTCTCACCACAGTACTGTGGACACTTGGGCTGTTAATTCTCTACTGGGGAGGCTGTTCCGCTCTTTGTAGGAGGTTTAGAAGCATCTCTGGCCTCTACCCACTGGATGCCAGTCGCAACCCCCCTTCAGTTGTGGCTACCAAAAATGTCCCCAGGAATTGTCAAACGTCCCCGGGGAGGAAATCGTCCTCAGTTAAGAAGCACTGGTTCCAGCCCACCCCCACGCCCTCCATCTCTATCAGGAAGTCTAAGCTAATAACAACCACTAACATGTGTAAGTCTCTATTCTAAGGAACATAAGTACACTTTCTTATGCGATAAGGGTACTATCACTTTTCTTTCGTTTTATATATCAGGAAACCAAGGCTCAGAGAGGTTGAACAAGTGGGGGGCGGGCAGGTGACTCCGGAGTCTGGACATTTAGCCACTGGGCTCTGCAAGGGGATCACAAGTGCTGAAAGTGGCCCCAGCCTGACCTTCTGGAAGGGGAACAATGAGGCACAATGACATTGACATTGACACCCAGACTGCCTATACTTGAAGCCTCCGGCTGCTCACTGGGGCTCGCGGTCTATTGTAAGCCACATCCTCCCCACCCGTGTGTTTCTGGACGTCTGCCGGGGGTAGCAGTCATCTTCCTCATGTGCTCCGGAGGAAGTCCCGCCCGTCCCCTGGCCTCGTTGTCTTCCTCGTGCGGCAGGATCCCTGCCACTTTGCCCAAAAACTTGGATGGCAGGATGTGCAGCACTATGTGACAGTCAGCCGCGCAGGTCACACTGGAAACTAGGGAGGGAGCTGTGGAGAAGCAGAGGAGAAGGTTCTGGAAGCTGTAGGCTCTACAAAGCCTTAACGATGCCTCTCGCTGTGTAGCTCAGTTTCCCTTCCCTCAGAAAAAGGATGCTGGGGCAGATGGACCCCTAGGACCTTCCGGTTCCGCCATCCTTTTCCCTCCTGCTCTTTCACTTCTGTATGGGACTGAGGAGAGTGGGTGGAGGTGTCACCGTCACTGAGTTCACCATGCAACGGGACAGGACGCCAGGTCCACCCCCTGACCCCCTCCACCCACCCTGTGCCCCTCCCCCCCCCCCGCCCTGCCCCATCACACCCAGAACCCAGGCACTCCTTATCAGGGCAAGCCTGGGGCCGTCCCCAGAGCTGGGCCGGCTGACACCTCTGTGATGTCACATCACTGGCCACTTTGGGTTCCCCAAGGAGCAGGGCCGAGGTGAGAGCCGAAGCCTGGGAGCAGTCCCTGGCCCTTCGGCGGCCAAACTGGTAACAGCTGCATGCCCGGGGCAGCCACCGCCTGCCCTGTGACCTCCGCCTCCAGACTGGCAGGACTGAAGACTGCGTGCCAGAGGCATCCGCCTTCCCCTCTTCACCGCAGCTCCAGGGGGAATGGGCCGCAACTCGGCCCTAGCTCTGCGTAGAGGGTGAGGGGCCAACCAGGAGCTGCTGCGTCCAGAGTGCGGCATGGCCCGTGGCTCGTCCCTGGGAAGGAAGACGGTGGTAGGGTCCGCATGCCAGGCTTGCTGGGAGAGGCCTCTCTCTCCTACCAAAAGGCAATAGAAAGCAACCGGCCCTGCTATGGACACGTTTGCGTTCATGGAAAACCTGTTCCCGGCAGCTAACTTGGGTTGAGCTTTGTTTCTGAGTTCCCAAGGGTGACCCAGGCATGGTAGGTCAGGTGACCTGGCCAGCTGATAGGTTCAGCAGCCTCCAGCGTGGGTCAGCCGAAGACGCACCCTGAGCTTGCCTGACCCATGGGAGACGCCCTCCCTTATCAGCCCCCGGCAGGTGGCAGGCGATCCTGCCTTCCCATTCCAGAGATGCACCTTCCTCCCTCCCAGGTGGGGGGGACAAGTCCCAGGGATGAGTGTCTCCCGTGTGCGGAGCCCCGGGTGGGCTCGTTCAGCCCTGAGATCTCAACTAACCCCCTAGAGCTGTCACTCCCAATTTTCTCAGAAGATGAGACCGTCAGTGAGGTGCAGGGAGGGCTGTGGCCAGGGTCCCGCTGCGAGCGAGGAATAGGCCGAGATTATCAGACGTCGGAGCCTGTGCTGGATACAAGGCAGCTCGGTGCTAACTGGGATCGCATGTGGGCGGCCTCTCCAACAAGGAAGATACCATCTGCAGGGGGCTAGCCAAGCATGTCCCAGCCATGTCCCCCCCAGGCCCAGGACACCCTCCAAGGGCCAGACATTCCCTGGAGAAAGTCAGAACCCTCAGACCGATGGTCGCAGAGACCAGGATCTCTCCCGCAGGTGGGTCTTTCCCAACAGCTGGGAGCCGGGAGTGAAGCCAGACGGCCTCACGCCGCACCTCTGGGCAGGGGTAGCTCAGCAATGCCAGCCGGGATGGGGTTCAGAGCAGGGAGCAGCGATGGCCCCTCTTGTCTCAAGGGTCAGGTATGGCTCTGGAAGGCCCCAGCCGGCTTCAAGAGGGTCACGTCCCAGGATGGAGCTTGTATCTCAGATTTGCTCATTGAAAACATTTTTTAAAATCTTTATTCTTTGAGAGAGAAAGAGAAAGAGAGAGCATGAAAAGGGAGGGGCAGAGAGAGGGAGATACAGAATCCAAAGCAGGTTCCAGGCTCTGAGCTGTCGGCACAGAGCCCGATGCAGGGCTCGAACTCATGAACTGCGAGATCACGACCTGAGCCAAAGTCGGATACTTAACCAACTGAGCCACCCAGGCGCCCCTGCCCTAGATTTGCTCGTTTTGATGGAAACCCTTCGAAGACTCCACTGTCCCTCCCCTTACGTACATGTGGGGCATTGGAGAGAACAGGGCTGGACCAGGCAGCCCCTTGCCAGTTCCTAGGTGCCCCTCATCCTTGTGGGTGTCACCCCCACATGTAAGGTATTGATAGAGCATGAAGCCGGCCTTCCCCTTTCTCCCATCTGAAGGGTGAGGGCTATGCCCCGACTCTGTGCTCTGGAAATGAGAAGGTTGTCTGTCTTCTCTCTCTGGAGTTTGCCTTGCCCCCGCCCCCCCCACCCCGAGCTGAGGGGGTTTGGATTGTTCCAGAGGAAAATACTGTTGACCACCCGCCAGAGGACACGGTGGCCATTTTAAAGAAAGGAAGAGATGTTGGGATTTGTCTCTGTCTTCTCCTCGATACCTCCTTCCCCTTCCACAGATGCATGTGCCTTCCTCCCTCTCAGGACTTGGCCTTTGGGAGCCCCCCCCCCCCACCTAACTCCCCTACCATCTGCCCTCTGTCCGCCCCCTACCTCCCATCCAGGGTGAGGATCGGACTCTTGTCTGTTCTTCAGCCCTTGAAACCAAAATAAACGGATATCAAGGGGCAGCCAGGGCCGGGGGCCAGGACACCAGGGCCCCAGGGGTGCTTGTGTCAGCGGGTGATATTCCACCGCTGGGTCAGAGCCATCTCCGGACTCGGCACTGACCCACATCCCAGTCCCTCCTCCCGGCTCAGCTGGCTCTTCCTCCCCTCCCCCCTTCCCCACTCTCTCTCTTTCCTTCCTAGAAGATGCATCACTGTCATAGGAAAATGTGCTGCTGTTGGCATCCTCTCTGGGCCCTGCTAGGTGTGGGACTCCGTGAACTGCTTCCACACCATGTGTGGGCGCACACATGCACACACACATACACACACACACACACACACACTTTTACTTATGGGAATTCAGACTAAAATAAACAAGAAGGGAAGCCTGGAAGAGAGGAGCCAGATGTGTGTGCAGGAGTATGGGGGGACGTGGCCAAGAGTCAGGCTGAGGCTGGCAGACCGGGCTACAGTGCTCCCCAGTTCAGACCTAGGAGCTGTGTGGCTTGACTGGTAGCATGTACATTCAGCAGTTCCTTAATGAGCACTTACTATGTCCCAGGCACTGTTGTAGGCACTGACACACAGCAGGGAACAGGAAGACTATTCTAGATGGGAGAGATAGGCAATAAACAAATGACATCAATATGTAATTGGTAAGGGAGGTGATAAGTGTTATACAGAAAAATGAAACAGGATAAGGGACTAGAGAGGGAGGGAGGGAAGGTTCTACTTAGGATCAGAAAATAGAACTTCCCTGGTGCCATGTCTGAGCCTTGGGGGCTTTTCCTTGGTGGTCGCGTCCTTCCTCCCGCTTCCCTGCAGGTTGACCAGTTGTTTGCTTTCTGCCGCAGCCTCTAGCCATCCTTCTTTACCCTCTTCTGTCTCCATAAAAACGCTCCCTGGAGGACTTCCCACAGGACCCCCTCTGGGGTCTTATACAAACGTGGAGACCCTGGAAGGATTCCAGAGACCACTTGAGGCCAGGGTTCCTCTGATGCCCAATGTAGTTTGTCATCCGGGACGTGCCAGTTACAACTGCCACAAGATGCCACTATCAGAATGGCAAAAATGAGAAAAGAAGGGGCACCTGGGATCCTTTTTTTTTGAATGTTTATTTATTTTTGAGAGAGAGACAGAGAATGAGTGGGGGAGGGGCAGAGAGCGAGAGAGAGAGACGGGGAGACACAGAATCTGAAGCAGGCTCCAAGCTCTGCGCGGTCAGCACAGAGCCCGAGGTGGGGCTCGAACTCACGAACTGTGAGATCAAGACCTGAGCTGAAGTCGGATGCTTAGCCCACTGAGCCCCCCAGGCGCCCTGCAACTGGGATTCTTGTACGTGACTGACAGGAATGTAAATTGGTACAACTTTGGAAAACTGGTCGCTTTACTAAAGTTGGACATATGCCCACCCTGTGGCCCAGCGACGCCCATCTGAGGGGCACACCCAACAGAAATGGGGACACACACGCACCAAAAGACGTGTACTGGAATGTCCATAGCTATACCGTTCATCATTGTCCCAAACTGCCCAGGAGTCCCCCACCAGTAGAACAGACAAGCTGCGAAGTAGTCAGCTCAGAGCCCCGCACGGCCGAGCGTCCCCCCATCACGTGGGCGAATCTCACACGATCCTGTTGAATGAAAGAAGACACAGGGATGAGGCCATTGGCATGACATTCAAAACAACCTTTACTGTTAGAGGTCAGGGGAGTGGTCACCCATCCGTGGCAGGAGGAGGTGGCTGGTAGTGTAGAGACGGGGGCAGAGAGGGCTGCAAAAGTGGGGGGGTGGCTGCTAGTCTCCCTTTGATGCAGCCGCTGAATATCTTCTGTTTGTGAAGTTCGATGGGGCTGTGCACGTATGTGCACATTTTGTGTGTGTGTAATCCTGTAATAAAAAGTTTTAACAAGTCAGTGCTGTTCGGGCCTCGACTCGGATGAATTCAAGAAGAATCTCTGGGGTAGAGTCAGGCAGAGGTCAGTTTCACGGGCTTCTCCTGTGCGGCTCCGGGCAGCAACTGCTGAGTTAGCCCAGCCTGTTCGTTCTGGAGGTGAGCAAACTGTGACATGGACGGACAGGCCAGCCTGTCTTTGTCTTGGGCTTTGCAGACCTTTTCTGTAGCGTCAAGCCTCCCAGCCAGGATGAGGAAGGACCAGGGTAAGAAAAAGCAAATGTTCAGGGGTGCCTGGATGGCTCAGTCGGTTAAGTGTCCGACTTTGGCTCAGGTCGTGATCTCACGGTTTGTGAGTTCAAGTCCCATGTCGGGCTCTGTGCTGACAGCTCAGAGCCTGGAGCCTGCTTGGGATTCTGTAACTCCCTCTCTCTCTGCCCTTCTCTGTCACTTTCTGTCTCTCAAAAAAAAAAAAAAAAAAAAAAAGAAGGTTTATAAAAAAGAAAAAGCAAATGTTCACCAGTTTACTTTCGTAGTGTTCCTTGTTTTGCCCCAACATTTGGATTCCGTGTTACGTGGCGGGCGGAGCTGTGGCTAAAATCACTGCTTTTTGTATCAGGGAGTTCTGGTTCAGAGCTAAACCATCACTTGTCCATTGTGGGATTATGGGCAGGTCCCGCAACCTCTCTGAGCCTCAGTTTCCTCCTCTGTGACATGGGGTGATGATAGTGTCTGCTAGGAAGGTGGTGTGAGTACAGCAGGATGATGCCATTTATTAGTGCAGGTGTGCCTGGCCAGCCCTGTCCCCCACTGTCCACTTCCAACGAATTTTCCGTTCCCTGTGACTCTTTGCCTATAATTTAGCTCTTGCTTTTCAAAAGCTGAGTGACGGCGTAAGGCAATAGGCTTTGGAAAGCGAGTTTCTCCAGCTGTCTCGGCTATGAGAGGTGTGTCTGGACGGGGAGGGAGAGGCAAGGCAGGAGGCCACCTGAGAAGGGACCCTGTGCCTGTCCATGGCCCACCCCTCCCAGGCCAAATCTGGGGAAGGGGTCTGGATAGATAGAAAGCAGAGGGACCTGTGCCCCACCCATGGTGGGGAGCCCATGGAAGCAGCAGGACCCCAGGGATGCACTCCACGGAATCTACTAGAACTTCTTGGTATGGAGGAAGATCCCCAGACAGTAAAGAGAACTGGGTGCACCCTCACTGCCCTTCTCTCACGCTCCTGCCGAGGCACAGGGGTCTGGGAGGGGCTGAGTGTGAGCTAACCCCGAGGGGCTACCAACAACCCCCCAGTCCCAGCCGGGGCGATGCATGACTTCCCAGGTGCCAGGGCGAGTATCTGGGGGACGGCCTGGGACTGACCATGTCCTCTAGCCCTCAGGGGCGCCAGATCTGACGTCTGGAATCTCAGCCAGAACCCAGGGTACCCTGCATTCACTGAGTTTCATTTCCAGGTGGAATTATTCCAAGAGACTCTGAAGGCATCCCGAAGTTCTCCCGAGTCTGGCTTGATTAAGAAATCATGCTACGGGGTCGTAAATCCCAAATCCTCCGAGGGGTAAGGGCCTTCGAAACTGAAATGCAGAAGAATATTCAGAACGGACCAAGCGAGAGTTCCAGCCCCCTCCCCCACTTCAGCCTGTGGGGGTGGAAGCAAGCGTCTGGCAACGTGCCAGGAGCATCCCGGATGTACGTGGCCATGGGTGTTGTCTTTGCCACCTGAGGCTGACATTTGGTGCCACTGGGTCTATCCCGGAAACAGGGGCTGTCTTCCCTGGCCCCTGAGGAAGGCTTCCCTCTGCTGTGTGCCTGCTGGGGCTTGCCCACGAGCTTGTTGGCTTGTTCCCTTGGCCTCTGCAGCCCAGCCGCACCCCCCCGGCATCCCAGCATCCCGGCACCTCACAGCCGGACGCCCGACCCACCCAGTGGTGTGCTCAGCCGTGTCCGCCAAGGCCCCTTGCCCCAAACGCAAACACCCTTCTCTCTCCCTCTTTTCCCTTGCTCTCGTTCCATCCATCTTCTGCCTCCCTGCCTTCCCTCCATCCACCCTTCTCCTTGCCCTCTTCCCAGCCTCCCTGTCTCGCCCCCTCCCCGGCCCCCGCCCCTCCCCTTCTGTCCTGAGTCCCTGCTGGCTCCCTTTCATCCCCTGATTATCTCAGTGTCCCTCTCCCTTTGCTTCCCTGTTTTCCCCAATGATCTCTTCTCCTTTCTTTTCTTCTCTCACTTGTGCCTTATCCTCTGTCTCCTTCACCTCTGCCTTCTTCTCCATCATCTCTTTGCACTTGCCTCCCTTCTCATGTCCCCCTGTGTCCCCAGCTCCATCTCTTTATCTCCCCGCTCACTCCCATTTCCCCACCCTCTTTCCCCTTCTCTCTGTCTCTCTCCTCTCTCTCTCCCTCCTGGGGAGTTCCAGAAACATACCCATATATGGCCTCCATGTCAAGGATCACAAATGACGACGTCACGTGAGGGCCAGCGCTCGGAGATGCTCTGTGCCGTGAGGTCCGTAATTGACGCACCGCCGTGGAGGAACCCAGGGCTGCACGGCTGCCTCCCCGGTGCGGTCTTCAAACAGGAAATCCGAGCTGCACAACATCTTATAGTTTGGCTTGCCACCACTGGTCATGCGGTGGGCCCGAAATAAACTCCCTGCTTCAAAGGAAAGTGCTTCAGAACTGCCTGGGCAGAGCGGCCAAAAGCTCAGGGCCAGGGCAGGAGGAAAACTCAGGGAGGATGTTCTGAATTAAGACACCCTCAAGAAAACCCTTTCTAGTACCCCTGATTTGCGCCCCTGTTTCAGAGCCTAACAGGTAATGCATGCTTTCAACGTTCTTACACACACCTCGAGAAAGGGTGCTGGGCTGGGACTTAACCACTGTGCTGCTTAGTGGTGATTCTTATCATCAGACAGCTTCCCTCTCTCTCTCTCTCTCTCTCTCTCTCTCTCTCTCTCTCTCCCATCTCGTGTGTCATAAGGCATGCTAGGGACTTTCACTTTGGACTTGGGGGACACGGGATCAGCTGTGTGCATGCACGTATGCATTCTTCCAGGGGACGCAGCTCACAACGTCACTCTGCTGTGCGTTTCTGGATGTGGACGTGACACGGGGTTATCAGTGTTGCTATTGTGGGTTCCGTAGGCCTTGGGCAGCATCTGCAGGGGACAAGTGACTTTCAGAAAGGCTTTTAGGTCAGGTGAATAGATAGCTATTTTTATGCATGGGGGCATCCATGGCCCGTGACATTTATGGAGTGCCTCTGGGCGCACAGTGTTGTGGAATGACAGCAGCCTGGTGTGGTGAGCTGTACCTCCAGCTGTGTGTGTGTGTGTGTGTGTGTGTGTGTGTGTGTGTGTAAGCATGAGGACATATGCAGGGACGAGACAGCTTTTGAAAAGATGGGTGGATGTCACCAGGCAGATGGACAGACAGAGGGACCTCCAGGTGGAGGGGCAGCTGGGGCAAAAGCAGACAAGTCAGGGTGGGGCTGGGGTGTCGGGAGGTGCCGAGTGGCTACAACAAAGTTCATGAACGTGAGAAGTGGGGGCAGCCCTGGCGTGGTGGGGAGGGAAGCCAGAGGGAGATGCGGATCCCACCTGGCCGGGCAAGAAGATGGAACATTTTCTGATTGTGTTTGAGCAAAGAGGGTACAGGTGGGCTCTGACTTCAGGTAGCCCCTCGGGAAGCCAGGGGGATGGGCTGGAAAGAGGAAGAAGAGCCTTCCTAGTGTGCAGACTGGGGTTTTCAGAGCCCCCCGGCCATGCAGGGGCCAAGGTGAGGGCCGGTGTTCTCCTGGTGCCCAGCACTCCTTAGGGAGGACAGGTCAATGACGGAGACAGCACGCAGGGCAGAGGCTATCCCCCCCCCCCCCCCAGCACAGGAGAGCAGGGCTCTTCTCCCATAAGGGAAAGCTGGGGCGGGGGAGAGGTGAGGCAGGGGTGGAGAGAATTCCCGGGGCCCCAGGCAGAGCCTGCTGGGGCCAGAAGAGCAGCCCCAGCGCCCGCCCTCTGCATCAGAAGCCTGGGGCAGAGCGTGGCAAGGCGACCTGGGGCAGATGCACCAGTCACTTCCAAAACAGTTGGATGGGTCCCGACAGCTGGTGGCAGGCCTGTTTACAGCTCAGCCTCCTCCGGGAGCTGGCGGTGACCCCCACCTGGCGCTGCTCTAGTTTGCATCATCCATTCTTGCACAAACAGGTCAGACCCTGAGTGCCCCAGATCCCCCCGACCCCCGTGACCTTACAATGAAAAGCAGGGCAATCAACATCCGTGAGCACTCATCAAGCCCTTCCTGGGAGTCAGGCACTGGCCCAGTGCTTGAGGTGATCCCTCTTAGGGACGCTTCTCAAGGGCATCCTGAGTTAGAAGTGATCATTACTCCCATTTTCCAGATGTGGAAACTGAGGGTCTGAGAGGTTAAGGGTCTTGCCTAGGGCCAGACAGCTAGGAGGTGTTGAAGTTGGGGATCACATCCCGGTCTCTTGGCCTCCAGGGTTCACATTCAAAGCCACGGCCTCCCTGGGGCCCGGCGCAGCGGTAAACAGACCCGCCCCTGGCACAGTCAAGGCATCATAAGGTCCCCGTATATTGTGGACAGGCTAGATCCAAGAGAGTTTTCCCGAAGGAGACACAAAAATATCTCTGGACCCGCCCAATGTCCTTCCATTTTTGAGCTGCAGAGGGTCAGGCTGCCCAGAGGGGCGGCCTGTCACAGGACTGCTTTGTATTTTTACTTTTTATCCTTAGCACCTTCTTTCCGACTAATTAATTCCCAGGAATATAAATGAAGTCGTTAAAAGCTTTGCAGCTGAGGGAAAGGTTTTGGGGAGGTGGGGGTGATGTAAAAGTTAATGGACTCCTAACTGGCCTGATTTTTTAAAGAAAGGGACACGAAGGAAAGGGGTGGAAAAAGAGAGGAAAAGCAGACAAACAGACAGAAGAAGGAAAAGATTTAAATAAAGGCGGTGGGGGTGGGGAGCTGAAAACTAGAAAGGAGAAAGGCTTTGGTGGGACCCTGATTCGAAGATTTCCAGCCAGCCCTGCGGTTGGATCTGGGTGGGGAGGGGTGCTGGGAGGGCCCTCCTGCCCCGAGGAGCCTTCCCAGTGTGTAGACTGGGGTTTTCAGAGCCCCCCGGCCATCTAGGGGCCAAGGTGAGGCCTGTGTTCTCCTGGTGCCCAGAGCAAGGCTGTGCAGGGCAGCACTTGGACTGCTGAAGGGCAGGGGCGGTGGCCACTGGGGTCTCAGACCTGGACCAGAAGGATCCCCCCACCTCCCACTCTCCAGGCTGCTGGCACAGATGGCAAAGCCTGGCATTTGCCGAGTCCAGGGCAGAAACTGGGTTGGGGCCCAGAATCCAGCACCCAGACCTGTAGGCGGCTGAGCCCCACGGGCGGGTCTGGCTGCAGTAGGAGAAAGACAGAGAGATGGGCCAAGGAGGGTGTGAAGGGGGCTGGTGCGCTGGGGCCAGCCCCCCGCAGGGCCAGCAGGGGAGGGAAGAGCCCTCCATTTGGGAGACTGAGGCAAAGTGACCGAAGGGCCCGGAGATTCGAGCTTGGGGCCCAAAGAAATAAAATGGAAGCTTGATAATACGCGTCGATGCTTCTCCAAGCTGGTGCTCACGGCGCTGCCTCAGACTGTGGACCTTCGGGCCTGTGTGGAATTAACGCTTTTCCTTGGAAAAGAGATGGTTTTTCACCCACAAACAAACAAAAAGATTTTTTCCCACTGTTCTTCCTACTTCCGTCTCTCCTCACCCTCTTTCCTCCTGCTCTGGGTGGCTTCCTCAACCTACACCAGGAAATAAATAAGCGGCCAAGACTTGCTGTCAGAGACCCACGCCGACTCAGGTCAGCCAGGGGTGCGATGGCGGGGCGGGAAGAGAGCCAGCTTTGGACAGGTTCGAATCTCCCGTCATCACCTCCTACCTGGGTGACCGTGGGCCAGTCCCGACCCCTACCTGAGCCTCAGCTTCCCCTCCATGCAATGGGGAGAGAGCCTGTATCGTGGGGGTGGGGTTGGGGCTGAGGCCTGCTGCCCTGAGCGGTCCCCCTTGGTCACTTCCAGCAATCCTGGCGCAACCTTGGAAGCCGGAAAGTCCTGGGCGGAGGGAAGCCAAGAGCTTGTAAACTGCATCAAAGGGTCTGGGATTAGCAGAGCTGGGAGGGACTTCTTAGAATCTTTAAGAGTCTGGACAAAAGGCTCAGACGCCCAGCAGCTGTGAGGCCCTGGCGCCAGCAGCCAGAGGCCTGTCAGCGCTGCCCCACTGCAGAAACCTACCCTGGGGCTTTGACCAGAGCCCCTCCCGAGGCCCCAAACAAGGTGGATGGATTCCACTCCCCATCTCCTCAGGGCTGCGGAAACTTCCAGACGAAGTGACCCCTGGCTGCTGCCCTGAGTATTCACTGTCGGAGGCTCTGATGCAAAAGAGGGGTGGGCAGGCTGGTTCTCAACCCACTGTGCCAATTGCAAGCCAGGCCTCAGTCTTCCCATCTGCACTATGGGAAGAGCCCTACCCCACCCCCACCAGGTACCGAGAAGGTCAGAGGGTGCACTGGACCCACAAGCACCAGCTATGTTTATGATTTAGGTTTTAAAGCGGTAGCGCCCAGGAAGGGGAGAGAACTTGTTAATAATGTACAGCCACGGGCCCTCAAGCTGGAGGTGTCTCTGGGTTTTCTAGAACCTTCTACAGCCTGAGGGAATGGCAGATCGGAGACATAAGTTTTGACAAAAACTGAGTGGGCATTGCGTGGAGTGGGGTCAAGGACGCTGTGGGCCAAGTCCCCACTTCCTCACGCGGCCCCAGGCTGCCAGGATCGCCTCGGGTGGAGGCTCGAATGATGCTCTTTGCAAAGAACCTGAAACTTGCAATTGGCAGACGGGTGTAGAGTACGTCTTACATATACTGCATACGCTTGTAAGATACGCGCACACGTGTCCTTACACACGTAGACCTTCTGATTACATACACGCAGCCTTCAGTGTGACTCCGGCCTTTCCTCAAAGCCCACAGAACAGCGGTACGCTGCTGGTGGGTACACGGGGGAGGACCAGGGTCAAGTCAGAAGCTGTAGGCTTTAGTCTCTTCCGTGTCAGTTCCTCCCTGATGTGCCTCTCTTTCCTCATCTGCAGAGTGGGAACAACCATACTCTGACCACAGATTTATCACGTGGCTCAAACTCACAATGCGTGCGAGACCATAAATTAACTGCAGCGAAAGGCATTATGGTGTGGTTTCGCAAACACACACTGCGATCTGTGGTGACAGAGGGGTCTGAACGACAGTGTGCTGTGTCAGAGCCAAACTGAAGGGTGCACACGCCCCTCTCACGCCTGAGAGACACATGTGAACACTAACTGAGGAATACTTAGGTGGCACGCGGCAGGTGTCATCTGTGTAGGCTGTCGCCTGGTACTAAATTCAAACCCGCGATTGAGAGGAGAGGGGAACAGGTTGTCACTCCTTCCGGAAGCTCCTAGGATGGCAGGTGGCCTGAGCGGGAAGCGAGGAGCGGGCAGGAGGGACCCTGGGGGGCAGAGGATTTGCAATGAGGGGACAGAATCCAGCCTGGGGGCCAACCCCATGACTGACCCAAGCCGCCCGGTCAGCGGCCGCAGCCATAGCTCTACCTCCTGACCACAGTGTCACGGGAAGCCTGGCTCACCGCTGCTGTCGTTCTCGCTCTTTTTAAATGGAGGACAGGGTAGCAGAGTGCAAACCCTCAGAAGGAGCCTCCTTGGCAACTGCCAAGTTGGAAGGAGGCCCAAGCGAATATCCCCCACAGGCGTGAGTCAGAGCAGAGCATTGTGGCATCTTGGGAGCCGTTGAATGACAGGAGACGACTTTCACGGGCCACTCTCCACACGTATATATGTTACCTCATTGCATCTGACGACACTTCCAGGGGCTGTATGCTCTGATTCTCTCCATTTTACAGACGGGCCAAGTGAGACCCCGGGGCAGGAGTAACCGGCTCCCCATCGCACAGCCCGTAGGTAGCAGAGCCGGGGCTGAACCCAGGCAGTGGGCACCACCTGCTGGGCACAGTAATCTTGATAACAGCTGTGCTTGCAAGGTTTGACTCATTCATTCATTCATTCTTTCATTCTTTCATCCAGCATTTAATAAGCATCTACGGTTCATCTGGCCTTGGGTTTTGTCCTGGGGTCATGACACGAATGTGATAGAGTCACACAATTTGGAAGTTTCTGGATTCTGTGGGGAGGTAGGCCCAGCGCAGGCCATTAGAGCAATGGAGGCAGCTCAGGATGCCTCAGACATCAGATCAGGGAGGCCTCCTGGTGGAGGAGATGCTTGAACTGCATCTGGAAGGACGACTGGCCACGTGGTAGGCAGGAAAGGGCCGGGAAGGTGGATGAGCTGGGCTCCGTGTGCAAACAGCCTGAGGTCTGGAAGTGGCTTGTCCAGGCTCACACTCCTGACCCAGGTCCCTGGCTGAGAGGCAGGTGCAGGCTGGTTGCCCGCTCCTCACCCCATGCCCTCCCAACCGTGCCCCCACCACCGGTTTTCCGATAAGACACTGAGGGAGCCACAGCTCCCCCTGCAGCTCCCAACAGCTTCCACCTTACGCTCGGAAGCCCAGCCCCACCACCCCTGCCCAGGGAGCCCCTGGTGGACAGCAAGCCAGGATCTGTGGGAGGGAAGGGACTGAGGGCAAGAAGGACCACTTCGCAAATGCCATTGTTTCATCCTCAGCACGGCCCTGCAAGGGCCCATGTCTGTGCGCCCATTTCACAGATGTAGAAACTGAGGCCCAGCTTAGAGGAACACTGACTATGGATGGACGGGGAGCTGCTCAGAGTGCTCTGCATGTGCTAAGTCAAGGAATCTTCAGAGTCGCTATTGTCCCATTTTACAGATGCCAGCTAGAGGGAAGCCTTCACTGGAGCCAATGTTTGGGGTGCTGCAGAGGGGACAGGAGAGGGGCTCCCAGACACCCCGGGGGTGGCCCTGGTCTCTCCTTTCCAAGCTGGTCTTGGACTGGCTGCCCTTGAACTCCCCTCCCTCTGCATGCCCCTTGCGTCCCTGGGTAAAACCACCGGCCCCCTGCTTTCTCTGGGAAAGGGCTATTTTTTATCCCAGTCCGCCTCCCAAAGGGTCCCTAGGGACTGCTGGCCTCTCTCCAGGACTCAGGCCCAGAAGGTGGCCCAGCCCTGGGCAGAGGCCTCAGAAATCAAGCGAGGCAGCATGCAGGGGAGGGAAACTGAGGCTAACAGAGGGACAGGGCGTCTTCCAGGATCAGTGTCCCTCCCTCTGGCAGGACACAGGCTCTCTTATGTCCATTTTATAGACGGAGAGTTTCAGATTCTAAGGGAGGGCACAGCTAGTCACTGGCAAGGCCGTGACTTGAATCTGGCCAAGCTGACCCCCGCAGGCTGCTTTATAACTGCCCTTCCGGCTGCGACTGAGGAACCCCTCCCCCCCGCCGCCAGGAGATGGACCCCAGTGTCCCTGGCAGGCCTCCCGGGCTTGGGCCCAGGGCTGCAGAGTCCCCTGCTGAGGCAGCCTGCTGTCGCATCCTAACGGCCAGGCCCAGAGCTAAGCCTGTGCGCCCCTGAGCCCTGGATTCTACCACCAACCCCTTAACGGTACCTACTAGTGTCTCCATTGTCACATGAGGAAACTAAAGATACCTGACTTACCCAAGGACTCTCGAAGGCTAGGGATCTCGGTGGGAAAAGCGAGACATGTCTGGGCTCACAGTGAGGTGTGGGGGTGTTTGCCCTCTCCAGGGCAGAGACCCTCTCCCTCGGGGTCCCTTCAAGGTCATCCCCCACCTCGCCTGTCTATGGGCACCTTCCTCCGGGTAGGTCAGGGGCCTGATGTGGGCTCCCTGCACAGGTGCAGGTCAGGTGTCCGGGCTGGACGAGGTTGGCAGTGTTACCCCTGCCTGCGCAGAGCCGACGCGAGTGCCGGTTACTTGGATTGCGTTCCTGGAAATCCCAGCAGGAACCCTGGGGCTCCGAATCCCGACCTTCCAGCTCTCTTCCTTGTGTGAACCTCTCCCTTCCCCTCCCTGAAGCTTCACTGCCTCCTCTGTAAAATGGGAGCGATCACATGGGGGCATCAAGTCCTTTCAGAAGGAGTGGAGATATGGAAGAATTAACGTGAAGCCAACGGAAGACTACTTCCTACTTTCGACAGCCCTTGTCAGGGTAATGGTGTGAAATAATGGACAAGTCGCTGGATGCCACCAGACCCGCTGGGGAGGGAGGCTGGAAGTGGCTGTAGGGGACTGACGGGTCCAGGTCACGGTTACCCGGCTCCTCCCACAGGCGTGTGGTCTGGAAAGGGGCACAGTACCCGGGTGCTGTCCATATCCCTCTGATCAGCTCAGGCCAGGCTGCAGGGCGACTGCCTTGAGGTGAGGGGCAGGAGGGCTTCCCGTCGACTGCTTGCTGTGCCTGCTACCCAGACACTGCCTCGCACAGGGACCCGTCTCTACAGCAGGGTGAAGTGGGTGGTCTCATTGCCCCTGTTACTGACACAGGAACTAAGGCCCAGCAGGGGGAAGTGATTTAAGCAAAGTCACACAGCTAGTAAGTTGCAAACTGAAACTAGACCTGGGGCTTCTGACATCCAGGTCTGAGATCCTTCCACCACCCCCCAGATTCCTTCTTTCCCCGTGACGAACGTTAAGCTCTTTGCCTATTGTAGACCTGTTAAGGTGGCCATAGGGGACCCTTGGGGACAGGGAGTTTGGGGTTTAATGGCACAAAGACAAACCAAATGTCTCACTGAGTTGTAGAAGCTCAAGAACTAGAACAGCACCTGGAACCCCAAAACTCTCTTTTTGCAGTGGAAAACTGAGGCCCAGAGGGGGGCAGGGACTGGCCAAGGTCACACAGCACTGGAGTATCAACATGGATACTAGAACCCAGGTCTCTGTCTGTCTCCAGTGTTCTTCCCCCTTGTCACCTGGCCTGGAGCAGATGCCGTCAGATGGGGACACAACAATGCCAGGCCAGGAGCTGGGCACCAGCACTTTCGGTCAGTGTGGCACCACACACCCCGACTCCTGCCTCGTGCCAGGTCGGGGCGGGGCAAAGCCTGACCCTGGCCCTGGGGAAGCCGAGGCGGTCACCTCTCACTGGGCAGAGCTCATTCCCCACCCTCCTGAGGGTGACCTGGGCCCACCCAGATCTCAGGCACAGGGAAGCAGGGAAGGGAGCCTGGGTCAGCTGGGCAGGCGGCCACCTGGTCGCACAGCGCCCCTGGTGGTGGGGGAGGGGCAAGGGATCAGAGGCCGGACGCACTCTAGGCCACCCTGACGTTTAACAGGTGGAAAAATCGAAGGCCTGAGAGAGGAAGAGAGGTGCTCACGGTTAGTTATTACGTGCACCTACGTCTCTTGACTATTGGCTAATAGTCTTCGGCTATTTTTACAATACACAAAACTAATGGTGAAGCTGCTGCAAAACATCAACGCCCCAAACACCAGGTGCGAAATGATTCTGAAGTTGCAATGACCCTTCCCCTCCCCTAGTGTGGAAAACCCGCATGGCCACCTGACATGTTGATCTAGAAAAGGCTTCTCAGCCCTGGCTACACACTAAAACTGTCAGGGAAGCCTTGACCATTGCAGTGCTTGGGCCCCCCGCCCGGAGGCTTTGGGTCCATCAGTCTCGGGTGAGACCAGGGTCTGAGCATGTTTTCAAGACTCTTGACCCGACCTGAGAACCATATTAAGATGATTGTGACTGCATATAACAGAAAACCCAACTAACATTTGCTTAAAGCAGAAGGGTCTTCAGTCTCTACCTAACGAGCCAGGGAGGGCGGACCAGCATTGGTTCAGGAGATCAGCAATATCAATGAAGGACCCAGAAGACCTAACATTCACCCTGTCAAACTCATTGTACTGGCACCGTTCCCCTCATGGCTACAAGATGGCTGCCGCTGCTCCAAACATCAAGTCCTCCAAGCACAAAGCAGGGGTGTGGGTGAGGAGTTATGTTCTTCACTCTGCCTCTTTTATTAGGAAGATGAAAGTTCTTTCTAGGAGGCCCCAGCCGAATTTTCTTTACGTGTCTTTGGACAAAGCTAGGCTATATATCCACCTTAAGCTAGACACTGGCCAAGGGGATGAGATCCTTCCAACTGGCTTAGAATAATCATGATTCATGCACGGGAAAGGGCACACCGTTGCCTGAAGAAAGCCAGATTCTGCTGTCAGAGAAGATGGGGGAACCGGCTGTTGGGTAGGCGGCCACGAGGGTACAGTAAACTTTAACCAGGCATTCTCTTCCCATGGCCTTGGGAAGAGGACCCAAGGTCAGGTTCACACAGGAACTGCTGACCACAGCTCAGAGGGAGAAGTCGTAGCAGCAGAACACTTCTTGGAAGAAACTAGGCAGGCATCCTGGAAGAGGAGGCATTCACTCTGGGCCTTGGGGAGTGAGAAAGGATTCTGGGAGTGCAGAAAGGAGGAACATGGGTCGGCACGGCCCCAGCAAGGGCACTGGGGTGGGAGCCGCAGGTGGGCTGGGGGAAAGGTGCGTCTTCGCCTTACCTGGAAGGTCAGGTGTGCGGAGGTAGGGGGTGAAGGGAGGTAAGAACTAGATTCAAAGGGCTGAAAGTCCAGGGCAACAGGTGCAGGTAGAGGAGGGACTTGATGAGGTCTGGCGTGCGGGGCATCAGAGGGGACGGTGGGTGGGTGGGGCTGGGACACCACCATGAAGGTCACTGCCAGGGGGGGCGGTCAGGAGGAGATCCAGGCCTGAGCCAGCCAGGATGGGTGGAGAGAGGCAGACAGAGGGGAGTGAGAACCAGCAAGACTGGGGCAGGGCACACGGTCGTCGTTCCCAAATGCCTGTGCGCCACTAATCCGCCGTCTTCCGACCTGCAGCGTCCGCTAGCTGTGTTTGGGAAGCCCAGACGTGCTTATTAATAACTTTGCTAGTGCAATAGAGAGCAACAGTTGTGACCCTCAGGGCTGTTACCAGAATTAGAAGCGTACCTATCAGGGGCTCTCAGCCCCGGGTCAGCTCCCACTCCTTGCCCCACCCCCACACCACGGTGTCCCACCTCTACCCCTGCTTTATTCTTTATTCTTTACTTTTTCTCCAAAGTGGTGGTTTCCAGTGACCTGCGGAGCTTTTCAGTAGACGTGTCATACCTGGGCCACACTCCCAGAGATTCTGACTTAATCAGTCTGAGACGGGGCCCAAGCATCGGTACTCTTAAAAACCTACTTTATATACTTTTTAATGATTTTATTTTTTTATTCTTTTTTTAAAGTTGTTCTTATTCCTTTCCAACAGGCTCCATGCCCAGCATGGGGTTTGAACTCATGACCCCGAGATCAAGAGTCACATGTTCCAGACCGACTTGAGCCAGCCAGGAAACCCTACGTTTTTTTTTTCAATTTACTTTAAGTGTTTATTTATTTTTGAGAGAGAGAAAGGGAGAGAGAGAGAGAGAGAGAGGCAGACACAGAATCTGAATCAGGCTCCAGGTTCTGAGCTGTCAGCACAGAGCCGGACGTGGGGCTCGAACCCACGAACTGCGAGATCATGACCTGAGCCGAAGTCGGTCGCTCGACCGACTGAGCCCGCCAGGTGCCCCAGGCACCCCTACTTTTTAAGCAGGTGTGTTAGTGCAGTGTAACGCACTCACCGAGGAGTGTAAAGATCACACTTGAAGAGATTCCTTACAAAGAGAACCAACCAACCATGTAGCCACTTAGATCAAGAGACACAGCGTGGCTGGCTCCCCAGAAGTCTGGCTGATGTCTCTTCCCAGTTAGTAACCACCAAAGGTCACCGCTGTGACTCCTGTCACCACAGTTTAGTCTACCTGTGCTGGAACTTGTAAATTGAATCATATATATATATATGCTCTTTATTATGTGACTTCTTTCACTCGCCGTGGTTTGTAAGATTCATCCCATCGTGTGTCGTGGTGGTTTGTCTAGGTCGCTGGTGCACCACGCGAATACCCCACGATGCGGTAACCCATTCAATGTTCAACCCATTCAAATGTCAATGGACATCTGGGTAGTTTCCACTCAGTTTTCTTATGAATAGCACTGCTGTGAATACTTCTGAATTTGTTTCATGGTGAATACACGTACATGCTTCTCCTGACCAGAGAGCTAGGGCTGGAATTTGGGGGGTCATATGATGTGTTTGTTCAGCTTTAGCAAATGCCATCAGTTTTCCAAAGTGGTTTTACCATTTGATACTCCTGCCAAAGGTGGTGTGTGATCAGTTGCTCACATCCCGCCCTCCCCAACACTTGCTATTGCTCATCTTTTCCCCTTGGGCCATTCTGTTGGGTAGACAGCGGTATTGTATTAGGATCTCATTTGAATGTCCTCCCAAACACTTAGGAGGTCAAGCATCCTTATAGTTGGTTATTGGCCACTGGCTATCTTTGAGCATCAGTTAGCTAGAGCCACAGGATGCTGTGTAACAAAGCACCCCAAATAAACACTTGTTCTCATGCTCTGGGTCTTCAGGTCACTGCAGATGGGCTGAAATAGGCTTCAGGTTGCAAGCTCTGCTGGGAGGGGCTCCTCTGTGTGGGTTGGGCTCAGGCTGCCCCAGGTAGGTTCACTCTGGGGCCCAGCGAATGGGCAGTGGCTCCAGTGCGGAGCTCTCCCGGCCGTGAGGAAGAGCAAGCCCCACCACACCCGCACGTGCCAAGCGGCTGCTTTCTCATGTCCACCAACATTCATTGGCCAGAGCAAGTCACAGGGCCAAGCCCAATCTCACTGGGGAAGGGAGCAGGGATACCCTCTCCCCAAGGAGAGGGGAGCGAATATTTGCTAAACACACCAAATTATAGCACTGGTATTTTGGGTATTTTTTTAAATGGCCTCATGGGTTCTAATGTTCGGCTGGGGCTGAGAACTATTGACCTACAGTCACACCGCACGTCAGCCAGTCAAAACAAAAAGCAGGCTTAGTCGATTTGACTTCATTTCCGAAAACCAGTTGATTCAGCCAAAGTCCATTTCGCCTTGAGGCAATTTCTTTCAAGAAAAGAGAGTCCTTGGAATTAACACGGCAGATTATTTTAATGACTGATTCTAACTAGATCATGCAGACTAAGCGGTGGGCCCCTGTCTGATTTACCTCTAACATTCTCGGCCCCGACACAGCGCAGAGACAAGGAGACATGGTGGAATGGGCTGTTGTTGGAAGGAAGGAACATAAACATTATTGTGCAATCTGCGTGACGGCGGGGATTTTTGTCCATTGGCATCATTGTTATATCACCAGCGCTTAGAGGAGTGCCTGACACAGAGTAGGTGCTCAATAAATAATCTGTCAGTTAGTGAAGCATGCACACATGTGTAGACAAGCTGTCCGGAATGGAAAAATGAATGGTGGGTGAGCGGATGGTTGGTTGGATAGAGAGAGGTGTAAGAGCGGGTGAATGGGAGGGTGGGTGGATAAATGGACAGGTAGGCGGACAGATAGATCAGGGGATGGATCACGATTGGATGGATGGACGGTTAGGCTGTTGTATAAATGGACGGAGGTAGATGGGTAAACGAGTGGGTGGGTGGACAGACGGATGCCTGGGAGAATGAATAAATGGGCCGATGGGTGAATGATCGGATGGACGGCCAGACAGGTGTGTGTATGGATGAGCAGATGGAGAGCTGGAGAGCTGAATGGATGTTTGGGTGGATCACACGACAAAATGAATAGATAAAAAAATGATCGTGAGCTTGCCAGAGGAAAGCGCGGCCTTCCCTGTTGGTAAACACAACTCTCTTGCAAAGCTGTCAGTGACCAGGGCGGTTTTGGTCTCCTCACAGGGCTTTCTGACTTGGGGCTTCCTCCTCCCCACCGAGTGCCTCTCCTGGAGGCCGAGACGAGAGGCAGAAGAGAATGACCATGGAGATCAGCGCTCGGGGCAGACAGCGTGCCATTGGGAATGAGGAATACAGCCTGTACAGCAGCCTGAGTGAGGATGAGCTGGTCCAGATGGCCATTGAGCAGAGCCTGGCTGACAAGACTCGGGGCCCGACCACTGCTGAGGCCACGGTGGCCACACATGTCAACCGGCAACCTGCCCATTTCTACCCATGGACCAGGTGAGCGACGACAAGCCGACTGGGTTACCTGTGAGGTGCAGATCCCAAACGCTGCTAATCCAAGACCAAAGCCTTGGTCTGTAGGGTGCATTTTTACAGCTTAATGACTTACCTTTGTTACCGAAACTTACCGAGCTTGACGGTGCCAAGGACTGCAGTAGGTGCGACACGCATGCTGCCTCATCTAACCCTCTTAAAGACCTTCCAGGAGGCTCTATGCTATATTCCCATTTTATAAATGAGGAACCGGAAGCTCAGGGCTGGTAGCTAGTCCCAGGTTGCACAGCTAGTAGATGGTGTTGCAGAGATTGGGACGATCTGGTTCCAAAGATCTTGGCTTTCTGTCTAGATGCGCTGGAGCTGATGTTCGAAGTCCAAACAGACTTCCCAGTCTTATCGATGCGGTCTCCCTGGGAAAACATGTCTGACAAGCAAGTGACATTTGCCCAGCAAAGCCACTCATTCCTCCTTGCTCTGGCTCCCCTGTCTCAGCATGACCTCAATGGCGGGACCTCCTAGGGCAGCACCGGGTTGCGCCCATAGAAATATGATGCGAGCCACACTGGAAGTCCCACGTAGGCAATTTTGCATCTCCTAAGAGCCACCCTAAAAACATAAAGGCAAACAGGTGAACTTAATTTAGGTGGGAAATATTATCATTTCCACGCATCATCAATAGAAAAATTATGAGCGAGACATTTACGTTCTCTCTGTCACACCAAGTCTTTGGAATGCAGCGTGTGTTTCGCCTCACAGAACATGTCAGGTCGGGCTAACCGCATCTCCACGGCTCTCCAGCCACACGTGGACGGTGGCTCCCGTACTGGCAGCGCAGATCCAGAGGGTTCCTTCTTTGCAGGAGGTGGGGAGCCAGAGAGATAATCAAGCACTGGGTCTTAAGATGCTTTAGAAAGGACATCTATATTTAAAAATGCTTCTGTTCATCACGGAGTCTAAGTCAAGGACGTATTTGGGGGGGGGGGATGGGAATTGCTGGAAAGATTGTGTTGTGTGGCCTTAGGACACGGGCCTCAAATCTCATGGTCTCCAGGGGTGCTGGCCGGCTCAGCCAGTGGAGTGTGCAGCTCTCAGCGTCGTGAGTTCAAGCCCCTGGTTGGACACGGAGTCTCTACTTT
This sequence comes from Cryptoprocta ferox, assembly GCA_028646485.1. NCBI lineage: Eukaryota > Metazoa > Chordata > Mammalia > Carnivora > Eupleridae > Cryptoprocta > Cryptoprocta ferox. The sequence goes on from CM053560.1 coordinate 9,638,094, forward strand.
AAAAAAATGCCATGGTCTCCAGCAGCCAGCTGACTTTCTGTGTGGCCTTGGGCAGGTCCCTTGAGCTCCCTTAGCACCAGTAGACAGACCATCTCCGATACGCGGTCCCAGGTGACAGGGATGAAGGTGGGTGGTGGTACACCCCAGCCCTGTCCTGACAGCAGCCACCAGGCGCTCCCCAAAGTGTCTTTGGCCCTTGCTGAGGCTGGACCTCCTCTGCCAGGCAGACTGGGCAAGACTCAGGCTGCCCTACACCGAGGAGGCCCTTCTAAAGGGGAAGACAGGCAGCCTCCTTGGGCGGCGGGCAGGAGTAGGAGGCTCCAGGTCACTGGGCTGCTCCCGAGGGTGTCTCACCCTGGAACCCAGCCTGAGGACCAGAAGTGAGGACTCAGGGCCAAGGACTCTTCGCGGCCGGTGCTCTGGGAGGTCCCACTTCCTGTACCGGCTGCTTCAGCCTCAGTCAGACCACAAGTTCCTCTTTCTCAGGAGGGGATCAGAAAGAGAGAAGAACACCTCCTGGGGTATCTGCAGCTTTCTCCCCAGTGTGGCAGGCCCCCACCCCCGGCCTCCTGGGGACACTTACAAACATTAGAACGGAATGGGCTCATGGGGTCCGAGGCCTGACTTCCTCTTTCCTCCGGCGGGCAAGGAAGGACAGACCTACCATGGGACGCAAACACTTTTCCAGACTCCTGACAACAAAGCTCTCACAGAGGAAGGGAAACGACTTACCCAGGGTCACACAGCCATCGCCTACGTTCCAGGCACAAGTCATATAGGGGAAGGAATTCAACCTGCACCTTCTCACTCCTGATATGAGCGGAAACCTCTCAGATTCAGTTCTGCCCTCTCATCTCTGGAAGACGGGCAGGCTTGGGTGGGTCCCGCTGGGAAAGCCCATCCCTCCTCCCCTAGTCGCACACTGAGCGCTTCCCCTGCGCCCCGCACACAGCCTGTCAGCTAATCCTTACAAAAGCCGCCCGAGGGGGACATTGCTGGGCCCGTTTTTTGTAAACGTGCGCCAGGACCAGGAACGGAACCAACGTCCGTCCCGCTCTGGAGTTCAGACGCTTAACCAGCTCCGCCGATCCTGCAAAGGCCTCTTTCTGTTCCTCTCCTTCCTCCACGTTGAAGTGGGGTTTGGCTCTCATTACAGCCACTTCCTACCCACAGGCATTCAGGGTCCCCAGTGTCAAGAGACCCACCAGCTTGTGCCCACGTTCCCAGACACGGCATTTCAGGAAGTACAGGACCCAGTAGAATCCTTTGTCACTTTTAGCCCCAAATAGCATAGTGGCCATCCAAAGCCCAGAGCAGGGGTTGGAACAGGACATCACGCATGTCCCTGGGGCTCCACATGGCTGGCTCCTTCTCAACTGAATGTCACCGCCTCAGCAAATCCTGCCTGATCCTTTCAGGTCAAGCAGGTCGTCCCCTTACTCGCCCCCTTGGGTGTTTCCTTCATCACCCCGACTACGACTTACAGTCTCTATGTACTTGTTTCGGCCACGGGGGCAGGAGCCTCACTCATCTTCCTTCCTGTGAAGTCTCCTCTCTTGCACACAGTGCTTGAGCAGACACCAAATGGCTGTCTGTGAGCGAATATTGGGTGAATAAAGGCATGTATAGAAAGGCAGCAGAGTAGAGTAGAAAGAGAAGTGGGTTTGGAAGTTCAAATCCTTCCTCTGTTACATACTGGCTGTGTGACCTTAGGCAAGTTACTTAACCTTTCTGAGCCCCAACAGTCCTATCCTTAAAATGGCAATAACAAAAGCTTGCCTAGCACAACATGCAGTGTTCTTATGAAAAGCAAATGAAATGGCACCTGCCCCACACCCCACGTCTTGAATCGACCTCCCCCCACGTCCCCCCTGAGCACCCCGAGTCCCCATGTCATGACCACCTCTGTTTCATGGACAAGCTTTTGTATCACTATAGGAAGGCATTATCCGGCCTCCTGAGACTGTCCCCAACTATACTATATGACCTCTTTGGGGACAGGGAGCAGATATTGCCCACTTTGGTATCCTCAGTGCTCGACAAAGGGCCTGGATCCTTGTAGGTGCCCAAGAAATGTTTTCAGGCAAATAAATGCATTTTGAAACCAATAAAATGCTCTATAATTTATTACCATCTTGTGACCAAAATAGCGACTGTGGACATAAAGGTCAACTGAGCCTTCGGGATCATAGAAATGAAAGCCAGATCCGCATCCGGGGGAAAATATAAACGTCCCCTCTTAAAGCAATTTTTTCCAATTTGCTTCTCTCCCACCACGATGTAAGGGGTGAAGTCGGAAACATGCACAGGGAGCTTCTGCTCAGCTTTGCCCCCCTCAGGGCTCCCTGAGAGGCAGACCCAACTTCCCATCCCCTGCAGAAGTAGGGTTCATGCAGCCATGAGCCAGAGAGCCCAAGGTCACGATGATGGAGCAGCCCAGAGTGGGCCCAGGAAGCTGGGTCTTCCCAGTCTTTGAACTTCCGCATTTTTAAGGTGACATTTCTAAGATGACAACGGAGGAAAGCATGAAGTAGGAACTTGTTTGGGTGGATGTGTGCACAGCTGCAAAGAATCCAGATTAAGCCACCCATTCCTACCGTGCTCTTAGGGCGTGCCAGGTGCCTTCCCACACCTGGACTCGAATCAGGCCTTGTCCCTCCCCTCCCCAAGTTTGCAGTATGACAAGGGTCCTGGATGCACACAATGACCCAACAGGAAGGGCACAGCAAAGAGGCCTGCCTCAGTTTCAGAGGGACACAGAGAGGGTCAGTTCACTTAGTCAAGCGGGTGGGCTTTGCAGGATGAATAGGGGTTCGCTAAGCAGGCTGGAGGAAGCAAACCTCTTCGAACCTCAGTTTCCTCATCTACAAAGGGGAGCCAATTACACCTCCTTCACAAAGCAGACCAGAGGATGAAATGGGGTGTTTTGTGCCATGTGCCTGGGGCAAGGCTTGGCACACGGCAAGCGCTCAACAAATCTCTCTGCTCTGGAGGGGAAGCAGAAGTTGCTGCAGCTTGGAATTCACGTTCTCCTCGACACGCGGCCCCTCGCTGGCTGGCCCAGAAAGAACAGCTTGGCCAGGGAGTGGCAGGCTGATTCCAGAGGCCCGCGGGAATGAGGACGGAGGTGCCTATACACGTGAGCCTTCCTCTACCCAGGAGGGCTGAGGGCGGCTTCTCCCAGAATATGGGGTCCTGCCGTGGCACCACGAAACACCGAGATGGCCAGTTTGGATATCCCCCCTTTTGTTTTGTTTCCTGTGTTTAAATTTCTCAAGCACCTGCTGCGTGCCCAGCACTGCACTCATGACCCCGGTATTGACACAGGCTTGGCGTGAGGACCAGAGGAGGGGACGAACCTAGGATCCTGGCGGCTGGTGGGCACGGGGCACACTCCCGTATTTGTTAGTTTCCCCCGCTCCCCCCAGTCAGAGGGCTGCTTGGCCACCGGTGTTCAGCCTGGTCCCGCCCAATGTAACGCCCTCCCTGGGGCTGTCATCTCTCTGAGAAGTTAGGGGGCCTTGTCATTGCAGCCAGGCTCCCCCCTCCCTGAGCCTGAGCCGTGTCTGAAGGAGGACCCAGCCGGACTCCAGGACTGTTGGTGATGGCGAAGTCCTCCTGGGCCCCCCAAGCTGCCGCCTACATTAAGGACAGGGCTCCCACCTGGGCCTCTTCCAGGGCATGACCCGAGCCCACATCCCGCCAGGTTCCCCTTACCTCTGATGACTAACACCGGGTGGTTTGCTCTGCTGGGAATTCCCCCGCTCGGGGCTGAGGGGAAGTGGGCCCACGGCCTTGACCCGACTGGCACCCCATCTAGCAGGAGGCTCCGCTCTCAGCTGCCCTGGGCGCTTGCCCTGCCTGCCCCTTAAAGCCAAGTTAAGGACCCACCACAGGGTTCCTGGAGCAGCCCCTGTCCTCCCCCCTTCCCGGAGGCTCTGTGGTGGTCTGTGTCCTTGTTCCCCTCCCCACTGGCCTCCAGGCATCTTGAGGATCAACAAAAACTATCCTGCTGATCTGCATCCCAGATCAAGGCTTGGGATGGAGCAGGGACTGGGGAACCCTGGTTGCACGGGGCTCGGTCCATCTGCTTCCTCCTCCACGAGGGGGGAGCAATACAGCCCCTGCCTCCATCCAGCTGCTGGGGAGGATGGAAGTGAGGCAGTGCCCTGCACAGTCGTGAGGGACATCCCCGTCACCACGGCGGTCACCCCCACCAGCCTCGCCGTCCCCGTCTTGCTGGTATTATTTTGCCATCAGAGATAGTCCTGGTTTTAGGGGGGCATGATGTGTTTTTATTGGCACTTATTGTCTTGCTAAAAACATCCTAGCGACGGGAGGCCACACATGGACCAGTGATTTGGGTGGCCAGGACCCCAGGATCCCATGCGGACAGAGACCCAGGGCTTTGTCAGGACAACACGGTGGGGGGACTGCGAGCTGGGCCTGGCCCCAGGCCGCCTCCACCCTGCCCAGCTTGCTCCGCTTTCCGGGGGGTGGAAAGGGACCTTGGCAGGGCCAGGCTTCGAACTCCCCACCCCCTTCCCAGGATGTGGTCTCTTAGATCAGTTTCCATGTGAGTTCATTTCGGCAAGGGCTCCACAGCTACAGAAGAAGTGAGGAAACCCCCTGTCCGGTCGTGCCTCCACATCATGCAAGTGAGGAAACTGAGGCACAAAGAGGGGCGGGGACTTGCTCAAAGTCGCAGGGCCTGTCAGAGCGGAGACCTTAGAGCCGGAGAGAGGATGAAGAGAGAGGCAGGAAGACACCGGGCCCCTGGAGGAAGCAGTGACGCCAGGATCTCTGCAGACGGACACGAGTCTGCTTCTGCTCTGCTCAGCTGCGTGTGAGCCCAGGGCAGTGACCCACCTCCCGGAGCCTCAGTTTTCCCGTCTGTAAAGGGTGGGGACATTGGCATCCGCTCTGGAGGACTAACAGATGGGCGCACACAGGGGGCACCCAGGCTCGTAGTGCTCAGTAACACGCAGAAGAGCATGAAGGAAAGCAGTGACAACTAGGATGAAGGTGGCCGGCCTGGCGGTCCCCCTACCTGGGGACGGGGAAGCCGAGGAGGCGGGCTTCCTTGCCTTCCCTCTGGCTATGCCCTCCTTCCACCATGACCTGGCCGTCCTGGGGGCATCCGCAAAATCTGAGGGTAGTCACAGTTCCAGCCCCTGCAAGCACCACGAGGTGCTGGTCACTTGTAGCAACGTCCTCAGCCCCACAGGCCACCCCGAGGGGCGCAGGGGAACAAGGCCAGGCCTCCTGGGGTGTCCGTGGCACCAGGCACCCCAATCAATTGGCTATGTGGAGTGGCCACCATACCTCCTTTCACCCGTCCCATCCTCACCACAGCCCGAGGGGGTGGGGAAACCGAGGCTCAGAGAAGTGAAGTCAGGATCAAATTAGCGGTGGATGCGAGCCGAGGGCCCCTGTGCCCGGAACCCCAGCTGAGCTCACTCGCTCCAGCCTCACGGCTTCCAACACGGGGCTGTGCAAGAAACCAAAGCCCAGAGAAGCTCAACCTGTCCGAGGTCATGGCCAGGAAGTGAAGCCTAGATTTGAACCCGTGTCAGTCTGACTCCAAGCCCTGGTCCCCCGATGGCCCTTTGCTGTAACTTCTGTACTGTGTGCTCCTGGGATAGCAGGACCCTCTAATGAGGACCCGGCCAGGCGGGTGTGGGACTACACACCTGGTTTGGCTCCGCAGCCATGCCCCCCCGCCCCCACCCCGACAACCTCCAGGAACCTCTTGCCCGTCCCTGTTGGGACCCAGCCTGGCCAGCCCGACACTGAGCCCCTTCCACCCAGGGACCTGCTGCTGGCTCTTCTCACATCCTCTCGGGTGAAGAATGTCACCTTGCTTCGTATCTGCCTCCCGCGTGGTTGGCTGGGGAGGGGGCCGTGGGGGTGGGGATGAGGTTAACCTCATTGTTGTCTTATATGGTCATTTAAATCTCCCAGGGCTTCCTCCGAGGGCCAAAAATAATCCGGAGACACAGCAGCTGTGTCCAGCACACAGAGAGGACCCGGCCATCTGCTTTGGTTCAGAGCCCTGTGTCCGTCTGTCAGTCTTTCCCCTTGCTATCCCTCCATCCTGGACCCTGCCTCCGGCCATGACCCGCTTCTCTTATGCAGAGTATTTTTCCCTCTTCCACTCCTGCCCTGCACCCTCCAGGTCGACTGTGTCTTCTGAGAAACCGCCTGCCTCGGGCCCCATGGGCCTGTTCCAAGGGGTCATGCAGAAATACCGGAACTCCCAGCTGGCGTAAGTGACCCCCAGCCCCCGAGACCGTGCAAGTTCACTCTTCCACCTAGGGGTAGTGGGGGGTGGGGGTGGGGAGTGGGGAGCAGACCCCAGGAAGGGGGGCACCCTGGAGGCACCTCCCAGGCGTGTCCCCCTGAGACCCAGCTGCTCCCGCCGATCTGGGCTTAGCAGTCACCGACTCAGTGACTGCTCAAGGCTGTCAGCCAGGCTGTGCTTGTGATTAACCCCGCAAACCCCCCTGCCACGTGGGCCCCTGGGGGATGCAGCAGCCCCGTGGGAGACAGAAAAGACCCCCCCCCCGCCAAAAAAAGCCCAGAAAAGCTCGGAGCTGAAGCTGATGAGTCAGCCACGCCTTCTATTTATCTCAGTTTCCCCCATGCGTCACCCTGGGCATATCTGTGCACATCTACAAGGCTCACGCCCTCAGTTTTTGTTTTGTTTCGTTGCCTTTGTTTACTCAGTGCCAGGTGGTAAAATCCAGAAATAATGTGAGACGCAGGAGGGGTTCTGTGTGCCTGGCACCAGGGTGCTGGGTTAGGTGCATCCTTGGAAGAGAGATCCGTGCTTCCCCTTCTCTGCTCCCCTGTATTGACCCTAGAAGCAGCTAAAAGCAAAAGAGGGGCCCCATCGCAGGAACCCCTATTTCCTTGCTCCAGTCACATTGCAGAGAGGGGAGGAGGCAACTGGCCAGTGTTTTGCGTCTCTTCCCAGCTCTTTTCAAACCCTGCCACCCCCACTTCTTGGTGCCGTGGGTGGAATTCTGATGGTCTGGAAAAGGGGGACCCAGGCTCTGGTCTTGGCACTGCTGCCCCTTCCTGTGGGGGTGCCTGTGAGTCGCTGTCCCTCTCTGAATGTCCCTTCTCTGTGAGAGAAGGTTGGAGAGGACAGAGTGGCCTCCAGGGTCCTGTCTAGCTCCTCGGTCTCTGATGGTCTGATGCCCCCAGCTGCTACCCCCCTCCTCAGGGCGGGGCTTTGGCTGAACTGCTAGAACTGCCGTCAGCATGTGTGCCCGAGAGCTTCGGGGCCCTTGCACCACAGCTGGGCGAGAGCCAAGCTGGGTGGCGGGTCCTGGGAGTGCTCTCCTGAGACCGCGCACCCCGTCCACGAGGACAGGCAGCCCTCCTCTCTTCCACTTCAGCGGGGGTCCCATGGAAGACCTTCCAGGGGAGCCAGATACACACCCCACTGGGGCTTCTCCTGACATCTCCAGGGGCTGCTCTGGCCGCTTGTAAGAAAGAAGAACTCACCAAGGTGGTAGTGATGGCGGTGATGGGGACTTCGGGGCTTATCTGGTCAGTTACCCATTGTGCTCGTGGGTCTGTAACTTAACCAGCATCTGTGCTCTGAAGCTATTAATAACCGGAGAGGCTGAGAGTCAGGAGGAAGTGCTGCTCACAACGGAGGAAGCAGCAGGGAGGGTAAAGGGGCTGGTCCCGCAGATCCTCAGGGCCCATCCTGCCCCCTGACGTGGGTGAGTGCCCCGGGAACAAGGCCTGCCTCCAGTCTCACCTTCTCCGTCTGGGAAATGGGAGCACTTATGCAGACCATTCCCCAGGAGTGGGTCTGGGATTCACCGTTGTCCTGGTCCTCACTGACTCAAGGATGGAGGGAAGGGAGCTCAGTGAATGAATGAATGGATGGATGAATGAATGAATGAAGTAGCAAAGAAGTTATCCATATTAGCCCTGAAATCTTTTGGACATTCAGAAGTTTAAACTTGTGAAGGCTTCAAATGTATTAGTCCTTCAAGTATGTAAGTCTTTCAGCAGCTAAAATTTCTAGGGGTGAGGGGGAAGGATGAGGAACAAGGAAAGGAATGGGGAAGACCCCAGAGAGATGCTCACTGGAAAGAGCCCCCCTCGGAGAGACTCTGGTCTCCAAGCTGCTTGACGTGCGAACTGGCCCCAAAGGTGCTTGGTAAATGCTAGAATACTACACTAAAATAACTTCCATGGCGTGAGCTCTCCATCTCGCTGGGGGCTGGCACTGTATGCCCGGGTCCTCTCGGTAGAAGTGGTCTTGGTGTAGCATTAAATGCAGCCCTGCAAGCCGCAGGGACAGAGGGGTTCCCTAACTGTCTTTTGGCCACCAAGGAGCTCTAAAAGAGACCCTCGGTCTCCATCTGTGGAAGTGAATGAGCCTGTCACGTCTCAGCCCGCTTTTCGTAGACTTTCCCTACATGGTGCTGACTTGGAGATAAAGGTGTGGAAGGGCCCCAGGTCCTGGGCTGCTCACAGGGGACCAAACACTGGCAAGGCTCGACCAGAGCCCCCACATTTACTTGTATAGGCCACTGTGTCCTCCAAATGCTCAAAGGAGGCTATTGCACAGAATGTTTTGAACAAGATACAAATAAAATTCCCAAAGAAACAAGCAAAATGCTAATGGGGAGAGGGCATTATTTTGGAAATAGAAGGAAATAGAAGGGATGAAGGAGTGAAACAATTGTTGGGGTTCCGGGGTTTTGAATTTTTCCTTCCTTCCTTCCTTCCTTCCTTCCTTCCTTCCTTCCTTCCTTCTTTTCCCTTCTTCCTTCCTCTCCTTCCTTTCCTCCCTCCCTTCTTTTCCCTTCTTCCTTCCTCTCCTTCCTTTCCTCCCTCCCTTATATTTATTGAATACCTATTATGAACCAGACACTCAGCTGGGCCCTGAGAATGAAATCATGAGAGATGGAAGAAATGAAAGCACTGTCCCTGTCTTCTTGGGACTCACAGTCCAGCGGGGGAGACAGACAGCATCAAATAACTGTTCAAAGCCCTGTAAAGGCCAGTGGTTACATGAGGGCTTATGCCCGGAGGCAGGGAGAGGCTGACCTGGGCCCGCAGGCCGAGGGTGACAGGCCTGAGGAAGCTGGGACGGATAGCTGGTGGACAGATAAGCCGGAGGGGCCAAGGTCAGGACCAAGGTCGGGGCCGAGTTCCAAGGCACGCCCATGTGGTTTAGGAAGGATTATTCTCCTCACTGAGGAGGACACTGCCTGCAGGGGGCTGAGCACCTGTTCCAGACCAGTGGGGGCAAGCTGACCGAGGGGTCCCCCAGCCAGCACTGCCCCTGGCCACCAGCAGCCCTGCGTTCCCTCTGGGAGAAAGGCTGCTCTGCCCCTCCTCTGCCCGGCCTGGGTCCTGAGAAGTGACCAGCCCCTTGCTGTCACAGGCCTGTGGACCCCGTGCTGAAGGCCATCAAGGAAGGTGATGAAGAGGCCTTGAAGGCCATGATCAAGGAGGGGAAGAATCTCGCCGAGCCCAACAAAGAGGGCTGGCTGCCGCTACACGAGGCGGCCTACTACGGCCAGCTGAGCTGCCTCAAGGCCCTGCAGCAAGGTGAGTGGGAACAGGACTCGGGGGAGGGGCTCCTTCCTTTCCGGGGCTTCAACAGCCTTGGGTGGGGGGAAGGTACAAGGCAAGATTCTTACCCCTGTTGCAGCCTTAAAGTCACCAAGCGGGGAGAGAAAAGTGGCCTGTCCCCACCCGGCCCGCGGCCACCGCTCCGGGCCTTTCAGGACAGGAGAGCCCAATTCCTAGAAAAGGAGTGGGGTAGGGCTGACTTTTGGGAGAGCCGCTGCCAGCTTGTTCCAGAATGTTCCAGGGGCTGATGTGGTGTGGAAAATACTGCAGCTGTGCCTATGCCCCCGCCAAGGCTGGCCCCCACAGCTGTGGGAACCTGGGCAAATCATGTCTCCTCTTGAAGCCTTGCCTTCCCCCACAAGCCACATGTGGATAGGTAACACGTGGGGACAGGAGTTACCTCTGTCCTGAAGCGGCATGAGCCCCAGACAGCCCACCGTACTCTAGGGCAGAACTGGTTATATGGCCGTGGCTGGTGGGAAGGACAGCGTCATTCAGAGAGGGAGGGAGTTCAACCAGGGAAAGCTTCGCAGAGGAGGTGGCCTCTGAGCTGAGACAATATGACTGGGAAGCTGAAACAGCCCGTGAAAGCCACGGAGTCCAGGGCCAAGAGGATGGATGGGATATTTAGGTGGATGCCACACAGGTCGGTCGTTGGAAGTGGGCAGAATGGGGGCCACCTTTGTGTGGGGGAGGTGGGGGCATCTTCTCCCTCCATGATCTCCCTGCCTGTCCTCCCCAGCATACCCTGCAGTCATCGACCAGCGCACCCTGCAGGAGGAAACGGCCCTTTACCTGGCCACGTGCAGGGGACACCTGGACTGCCTCCAATCCCTCCTCCAGGCTGGCGCCGAGCCTGACATCTCCAACAAGTCCCGAGAGACCCCGCTCTACAAAGGTGAGCCCCCCCCCCCCGCAGTGGGCTTCCCCGGGGAAGGGTCCAGGGGGAGGGGAGGTGGGCAATCGAGAGCATTGCTCCCAAAGTGCGTACCTCCCTCCCTAGCCCCCGTTCTCCCCAGCCAGGGGTCTCCTGTGAAGGGCAGATGTCTAACTTGTAAATGAACTCATTACATGCTCATTCATGCACGTTCATTCGGGCCATACTGCCCACGTCCCCCCATGGGCCAGGCACACCAAGGGCCCGGAATCAAAAAGATTCCATCTGTGCCCAGGCGCTCTCCCAGCCCAGTGGGCAGCGACACACAGACAAGAAAACAACCAGCTGGTGGCAACAATGAGCTGGGCACGATGCACCTGGGAGCTTCGGGGAGGGCTCTGACGTCGGGCGTGAGCACCCACCAAAGCGGGGTGCCTGAGCCGAGCTGGAACAGGAGGCTGTTTCCTGCTGGACAAGCAGAGAGCGCAGCAGAGGGAGAGGTGAAGAGGTATGCAAGAAAATGCGTACCTCTGGGACGTTTAAAACAAACCGGAAACTCAGTACACCCTGGCACCTCTAGCAAGTGCCCAGAGTCAAAATCTGAATAATCATAATAGCTGGTATTTACTGAGTGTTTACTCCATGCCAGGCACTCTTCTTTTATTTAACCCTAATACCCATTCACAGATGAGACAGGCATTACATGCGAGGTATCCCCATTTTACAGATGAGGACCTAAGGCACAGAGACATGAAACCAGGCACCCAGGATTTCACATAGCCTAGCAAGGGGCAGACCCGGGATTTGAACTCAGGGAGCTAGTTGCCAGCACCACACCCTGAATTATGACAGTATAAAGTGTCCAGTTCACACCTACAGGCTCGAGCGATCAGCCTCAGGTCTCGCAAATAAAAATATGATAGAGCCTTCACACTTTGAAAAACGACAGGAATCCCTGCTTTCCCATGGGACTGGTACCCAGCACCTGGAATATTCCATGGGAAGCAGGGACCTGGCAGCTGGTGACTGGGTCCACCGTAGACCCGAGACGGAAGTGATTCTCAGAAGCTACGTCTGCCTGGGCCAGGCGTAGAGCCATCACCTGGAGGCCGAGCTCCCGGAAGAGAGCTTCCCCGACACTGGGCAATTCTGAGCCGAGGCCTGGGCCCTGGTGCAGTGCGCTACTCCCACGTCCAAGCACTGTGCTAGAGTGTTCCACGCACTCCCTCACCCAGGGCTCGCACAGGGTCCTCTCAGGACGGTTTTATTATCTCTGGTTTACAGGGGAGAAAACCGAGGCTTCGAGAGGTGGGGAGCTTTGCCTGGGGTCCCGTTTGAAACACTACCCAGGTAGCGCCTTTCCCTTCTCGCCCTCACCCCTGCCTGACTCAAAGAAGCGGTTAATTTAGACAAGAGCCCCAGCAGCCTCCCTGGTGATAACCCTGGACCAGAGCCAACAGTGCATTTAGGTTCTAGAGAGCAATGAGGCTTTGGTGCCGGGGTGGCTCAGTCCATTAAGCATCCGACTTCGGCTCAGGTCATGATCTCGCAGTTTGCAGGTTTGAACCCCGTGTTGGGCTCTGTGCTGACAGCTCGGGGCCCAGAGCCTGCTTCGGATTCTGTGTCTCCCTCTCTCTCTGCCCCTCCCCTGCTCGTGCTCTGTCTCTCTCTATCTCAAAAATAAATAAGCATTAAAAAAATAGAAAGCAATGAGGCTTAAGAGGGAGATGTGAGCAGCTCGAGGAGCCTTGACAAGCTGTATGCAGAAGACAAATTTTTACCTCAGTTTAAGTGTGTAGCCTTTGAGGAAGGGTTTTGAGCAGGAATAAGGCACTGCCGGCTTCCCCACCTCTTCTGGCTCTGGCAATGTAGAGCTGCAGCAGGGAGCACTGGAGACGGAGAGGAGTTAGGGACACCCTGGAACATTCCAAGGGACAGAGACTCCGGGCCTGATTGCCTGAGTTTGAATCCCTGTTCTGCCACTCTCTGTGTGACCTTGGGCAAGTCACTTAACGTCTCCGCGCTTCCTTTTCCTCCTCTGTTGGGAGGGGCTACTAGCGCTACATCCTCTAAAGGCGATTGGGAGAATTATACTAGGTGATCACGTAAAGTGCTTCAAACAGAGTGCCTGCCACATAATCCGTCCTACAAGCACCAGCAAATATGGCCACCATTAGTATTACTATTATTTTAGGTGCATATCCTGGGTAAAATGAAGGGACTGGAACTCAGTACAGACCCAGTGGACGTTTGTTGAATGAACGTCTGATGAGTGAATGGATGAATGGACAAATCAACGAACGAAGTCTTGGCCGGCCGGGTCCGGCCAGGGCCCCGCTGACCACCTTGCTTCTTTCTGCCTGGGGCGCAGCCTGTGAGCGCAAGAACGTGGGGGCAGTGAGGATGCTGGTTCAGTACAACGCGGACACCAACCACCGCTGCAACCGAGGCTGGACGGCTCTGCACGAGTCTGTCTCTCGCAACGACCTGGAGGTCATGGAGATCCTGGTGAGCAGAGGCGCCAAGGTGGAATCCAAGAATGCCTACGGCATCACCCCCTTGTTCGTGGCCGCCCAGAGTGGGCAGCTGGAGGCCCTGAGGTTCCTGGCCAAGTACGGTGAGTGCTAAGGGCCCCTGGGTCCCACAGCCGCCAAGGGGCAGAGCTGAGGAGGACCTCAGACATCTAAGGGGAGGCCGGTTTAGGTCACACTCTGATGCAGGATAGTATCTTCTGGGAGCCCTGTGTTGAGAAGGATTCTGAGGCTGTGTCTAAGCTCGGTGGGGAGTGTGTCGAGATCCACCAGTGATACCTGCCATGAGGCACGAGCCAGGGGTGGGAGGAACGACACACGGGCCACAAGGGCCATCTCTAATCTAGCCCAACATCCTCATTTGACGAATGAGGAATCGGAGCCCCAGGAAGGGGAAGTGACTTATTTGCAGTCACGTAGGAACTGGCGATGGAACGAGCCAGACTCTTGGTCTCCTGACACTTCAACCACTTCTTGTTCCACCCTTGTCACACTTCAAGGCCAGAAGGAACCTCAGACAACATGTAGGTCACCTCCTCAGTGTACATGTGATGAAACCGAGGACCAGGATGGGAAAGTGATTTGTCTAAGCTCACACCGCAAAGTGGTGGAGGAGTTGGGATTTGAACCCGGGTCTTGGCACTCTCTGCCTGTGAAAAATCTTAGTCACTTAACAGGAGAATATAAAGTAATATCGCCTGCGTCATGAACAGCAGACCCTGAGACAATGGCAGACACGCTTCTGGCTAAAGAGCCTTGTTATTCTGTTCTTTCCCCAAGAGAACACCTTCGATTTCTTTTCTCTCTCTCCGTGGGAGGTGAACCTCCCTCCCTCCCACCAGAGAGGCCAGGAGAAAGCCAGACCCTCGGGCTGAGTTGAAGTAATTTGTTGAGGACCCGCTGTGTCCCAGGCACTGTGTTAAGCATGAACACAGGGATGGGCTGATGGGGTTTGCTCCACAGCCGTACGCGGTGGGGAGTGTCCCTCATCCCATTCAGTAGATAAGGAGACTGAGGCTCAGAGAGGTTAAATGACTGCTCACATCAGAGCCTGGATTCCAACCATCTGCATTTGCCTCCACACTGCACACCTCTTGCCCTTGGCCATGCTGCCCCAGGCCTCGAGAATTACCATCGTGGGACTTGGCTTGGATTAAACATCCACTTACTCAGCACGCGCCTAAGCAGTTGAGAAAACAAACACAGGGCACTTCCTTGCCGCCAGGGACAAATCTGGACGGACCCGCTTGAGAACAAAGCGGCACAGGCAGGGTCCTGGGAGCCCAGGCAAGGAGGCTGGGCAAAGGGCAGGGTGCTCAGCCGCCAAGGGGGCCCGGCCAGCTCTGAACATCTGTCCAACCCTCCCGCTGACAGTCTGAGTCAGGGTCTTGCTCCCTTGGTGGGCTGAGTCCATTTTCAAGGCCAAATATTTTTCTTGTGAGAGCGGGCGGCTTTGCTGGTGGGGTCCAGGCTTCCAGAGAGCCTGACTGCCTTTCCGTCAGGGTGGGGGGCAGAAGCGGGCTCTGGGCCCCGGCCCCTCCATCCTGGAGAACCGGGCTTTGCGGAGCACCTTCTCTGTGCCCGGCACCGTGCAGGGAGATTGTCTTAGTCTGTTTGGGGCCACCACAACACAACACCATAGACTTGGGAGGGGGGTGGGGGTTACAGACCACAGGTCGTTATTTCTCACAGTCCCAGAGGCTGGGAAGTCCAAGATCAAGGTGCCGGCAGATTCGGTGTCTGGTGAGAGCCTGTTCCTAGTTCATAGACGGCCACCTTCTCACTGGGTCTTCACATGGTAGAAGGAGCAAGGCAGCTCTTGGGGGGTCTCCTTTGTAAGGGGACTAACCCCACTCGTGACAACTCCACCCGCATCACCTGGGCACCTCCCAAAGGCCCCGCCTCCTAACACCATCTCGCTGGGATCCAGTTTCCACCTGGGAATTCTGAGGGGACACAAACATCCAGTGCATAGCAGATATTGACATATTTTATCTTCTCCTCAAAGTAACCCGGACCGGTAGGTCCTATTCATCCTGGTCAACAGACAGGGGAAAGCGTGGCCCCTGAGGGCTGCCCGAGGCCACGGGGCTTGCAAGCCAGGAAGCAGAAACTTCAGCTAGTTCTCGTCTCTCATGTGCTCCTTCCACTAGGCCAGAAAGCAGTTATCGAAACTGAAAATTTACCAGAAAGTCTGAGATAAGCAGAATGCCCAGGCAGACCAGAGCTGTGGTTAACAGGTGCTTTTGAGTTCAGCCGTTAGTGACATTTCCCTGCTGTCTCAGCTCTATTTCCTTCCAGAATAAGGAGGGACTGGTGAAGAGACTGTGCCTCTTTTTGCAGAGAAACCCATGGGCCTCTCCATTACCAGCAGGAGATGGGGAAGATGTGGGAGATGAGGCGGATGGGGTCTGTCCCCGAGTCCTTACCTCTCAGCACGATGTAGCGCCCTCTTCGGAGGGGACGGGAAGCAATCCCTCTCTCACTCCTTGCAATGGAGGGCACAGAAGGACGAATCCCAATTACTAAAGTTCTTGGGGTCTTTCTTTATTAGGGGGGCTCTGCACACTCCTAGAGCTGGGAGGCTCTCTCAGATCCTTTCACATGGAGCGAGGGGGGAAGAGCATGACCTCTGCCATCAGACCATCTGCGGGGGCTTCTGCCGTCAGACCCCCTGGGCTCAGGTTTTGGCTCTGCACTTGTGAGCCGGGTGGTCTGGGGCCAGCTGCGTAGCTCCTCTGCGCTTCAGGGTCCCTGTCTGCAACACGCAGATGAGAGTCGTGACTGATTGCGTGGATTCAAAGAGAGAGTTCCCGTAAAACATGGTGCCTGGCACGTAGTAAGTGCTCAGGAAATGCCAGCATCATCGAGGCAGCGGTTTGCTTCCAAGAGCGCCCCCTCTCCAGTCTCACCGCTGCAGAAAGAAGAGTCATTGTTGAAGGATCCAACGTGCCACGGTGGCGCGCACAGTGCTCGACAGTGACCGCCCTGATCACTCCTTGATCTGCCTCTCCTTGGCCAGGCGCCGACATCAACACGCAGGCCAGTGACAGCGCGTCCGCCCTCTACGAGGCCTGCAAGAACGAGCACGAGGACGTGGTGGAGTTCCTCCTGTCGCAGGGCGCCGACGCCAACAAGGCCAACAAGGACGGCATGCTCCCGCTGCACATCGCCTCCAAGAAGGGCAACTACAGGTCAGCCCGGGCCCTGCCAGCGATGCTCCCTGGCTCCCCGCTGCACCCACGCCGGGGAGCGGGGGCTGCAGGTGTCCCGCCCACGGGGCCAGGGGGGCTCCGGGAGGGTCAGGGTGGAGGGCGCCTTCCAGGTGGAAAGGAGGAGACCAGCCGGTAGTTGGCAAGCTCGAGGGTGTCACATGATTAACTTATTTCACCCTCTGACTACTGTTAACAGTCCTTTTAACAAGTCTTCGGAGGTAGATGCTGTGACCTTTGTTTCGTCACACAAGGAAGCTAAGACTCAGAGAGGTTGAGTGACTTGCCCGAGGTCACGCACCGTGTAGATGGCGAGAACTGACCTGCTACAAATGCCGCTCTCCACGGGAATTGCACCCAGGGGGCCAGATTCGAGTCTGGACTGGTGGATATTTCTGTTCGGGGTGCAAACATAGCCTCTGAGGGGGCGCCTGGCTGGCTCAGCAGTAGCGCATCCAACTCTTGATCTTAGGGTCATGAGTTCAAGCCCCACGCGGGGCATGGAGCCGACTTTAAAAAATAAAAAAATAAAAAAGATAGCCTCTCAGGCCATTAGCAAGCACGTAGGGGATACATAAAATAATCCGAATAGTGCCAATGATAAAATAACACAAACGAGGCTTTATTGAGCGCTTACTGTATGCTGGGCACTTGGAGCAGGGCGAGAGAAGCTTAAGTTCTCAGGGAGTGATCTCGTGGGAGGGAAGACACACACACACGACGTAATGAAAGAGCATGAAGGGCAGGGCTCCGGGGCAGTCCTAGAGGAGAGAGACGAACGGGGGCCGGAGGCAGAGGTGCCCTAGAGCCGGCTCGAAGCCGCTCACGGGAGCCGACTGTGCCCACGGGCAGCCTGAAATTGGCCACGGTGGGAGTATTTACACCACGGAAATTGGTGGATGCAACATATCAGGGCCCTCTTTGCTCCCCAAGGGCCAGTTGTTAAACATGTACCAGCACCACCTCTAGCTGGTGGGGTCACGGAAGGCTCTCCGACGAGGCAGAAGCCCCCCACCGCGCTGGAAGGACACCAGGGCTCGCAGTTCCCACTCATCTAGTGTTTTCCAAACTCTGACCACTGGCTGACTCTCCCCCCGATCGGAGGCATCTATGCTCTCACGGCTGCGTGTTTTCTCTCAAAGACATTGTTACTTAATGAATCTGTTTTCAAAAGGAAACATCCGTCACACTATTACATTGTTAAAATCGCCAGGTTACAAGTGATTTAAAAAAAAAAAAAGCTTTTTACGTAAAATTCCATCCCGTGTAGCCCAGATGACACACTGGGGAACACGGCAGAGAGAAGAGGGGAAAACAGATTGTGCGCACTGGCGGGGGGTGTTGGCTGCGTTTGCTAAGGCAGAGGGAAAAGAGGGTGAGAGTAACATCCTAGAGAACGAAACGGAGACGAAGAGACAGACCCCCCACAGCCCCAGGCCTGCTCTGCAGGCCCCATCTGCACACGTGGCCAACCACATATGCCCTCTCCACCCAATCCCCCTGCCCCCTGCCCATGGATACATGCGCAGAGGAGACCCTGCCTACAGGGATCTGGGTTCGAATTCCTGCTGAAGCCATTGGGCATGTTGCTTAACCTTTTTTTTTTTTAACTTTTTAATGTTTTATTTATTTTTGATACAGAGAGATACAGAGCATGAGAGGGGGAGGGACAGAGAGGTGGGGAGACACAGAATTGGAAGCACGTTCCAGGCTCTGAGCTGTCAGCACAGAGCCCAATGTGGGGCTCGAACCCACGAACGTGAGATCATGACCCGAGCCAAAGTCGGAGGGAAGCTTAACCGACTGAGCCACCCAGGTGCCCCTGCTTAACCTTTCTGAACCTCAGAAAGGTTTCCTCTTCTGCAAAATGGGCAAGAGTCACGGCTGCCTCGCGGAGTTGTAGTTAGGGCCAGTGAAATGGATATACGTGGCTATGGAAGGGATATAAAGCTCCCAGCACCCAGCACAGTGCCAGGCACACAGCAGGTACCCAGGAGGTCTGAGCTCACTCTCTCCCAGGTAGGAGGGGCCATCAGTTTTCAGTTAAGCCAAGAGACAGAAGCAGGCACCAAATCAGGCGGTGGTGATGGGCACGGCGCATTATTTCTCTTCCGGCCCAGAAACAAACGTGGTTTATCTTGGAGGGAGAGATCCAAAGAACTCACGAGAGGGAAGGAGCTGGAATCCCTGGGCCCATGGGATCCCCGTACTGGACTGTACAGCACAGTCACTCTGGGCTATTTGTTAAATGACACATCCCAGAACCACCAAACCAGAATCTTCAGGGGAGGGGTTGAGGCCTAAGTCTCTACCTTTGAAAAGCTCCCTGAGCCAACCAGATACAGCCCATCTACACCTTCAGGGGGAATCGCTGATCTAATACAACCCCTGATGTTGCAGAGGAGATTGGAAGTGGCCTGCCAGAGAGTGGCAGAGCAGGGACTGTCCCTTGGCATCAATCAATCACACCCGGGTGCCTCAAGGGGACCCCGATGTTGGCAGTCTGACCCCAGCTGGAGGAGAGGTTGAAAGAGTACTGGGTGTGCCTAAGGATGACTGGGGAACACGGCTGGTCCTCTCCAGAACCTGCTATAGGGAAAGTTTGTGTCCCCCCCGCCCCAAATCTGCTTTGGATTCATGACTCTCGGAGCGATTTCCCTAGTTATCCACCCTCCATTCCCAGGCCCCATTTCCCTCTGCTCCCGAAGACTGAGAGGGGCCAGGCCACTTTTGAGGGCTGCCCAACAAAGTTTCAAGCCGTGCTCCCAGAAGCTCCTGCTGCCTGGCAGGGTCCATGGCCAGGCAAGCCCTGGGCACTTCACTCCTTGGGCTTGTGGCATTAGTGGCCCCCTCCACGCTGACCTCCCATAGGCCGCTCAGGATTTTGATGCGACATTCCATGGGTATTCTGCACTCAGCCACCTACCAAAATGCCCTGCCCACCTGCAGTGTGGAAAGCAGCGCCCAGCAGCTAGTCTCGGTGTTCGCCAGATGGTGCTCTCTCTACAGCACATTTAACCAGAGGGTGTGACATTCAAACATGGCTTTAGCTTATATTTCATTTCCAGTTTAGCAGAGGCACCTTAGGAGATTACAGCTCAACACCAAAGATAGATTTTTAAAAAAATGTTTTACGTTTTTATTTTTTTAGTTTGGAGAGAGAGAGACGGCGCGCAAGTGGGAAAGGGACAGAGAGAGGGAGACACAGAATCCAAAGCTCTGTCAGCACAGAGCCCAACTTGGGGCTCGAACTCATGGACGGTGAGGTCATGACCTGAGCCAAAGTCGGACACTTAACCAACTGAGCCACCCAGGCGCCCCACCAATGATAGATTTATTAAGAAATGGTTCGTGTTGAGCAAGACCAGATGCCTCATGCATCTTTTAAAATCAATTTAAAATAGTAGTGAGACCAGAGATTCTTAGTCTTGGCTACACACTGGACCCCCCCCTCCCTGGCCCCACCAAAAGGCTCTAAAAACCCTGATGCCTGGGCCTCACTCACCCTCAGAGATTCTGGTGTAAGCAGTCTGGGCTGGGGCTGGGGCTTCAGGGTTTCTAAAAGCTTCCTGGACGAGTTCACTGCGCAGTGTGGGACAGAACCATTCTCTTAGGGTCCATTTTGCGTCTGGCATATAACAGAGACTTGCCTTTTGCGCCTCACTTCTGATGCCCCTGTATTTAACCATTCTTTCTCTTTTACTTCTAATTTATATATATTTCCTTTATAAGCCACCTAGCACTTTTTTGGCAGAGGGGGGAGGGAGGGAGAATAGAGAACATTACATACATTGAATTAAAATGCAGATTATTATAAGGCACATTTACGAGCAAGTTAGTATCCCCATTAATTAGAAGGGAATCTGGGGCCCAGAGCTTAGGCCTCACAGAAAAACAGACGGGACCTTTAGCCACTCTCATTTGTCACTGGAAACTGGTTTACTGCCTGTGTCTTCTGGAGAAAACTGAGGAAGGTTTGCGTCCAAGCTTCTCCAGGTGGGGTACGTGGATCACCTGCTCTACTCCTGGGCCCTTCCCTAGACCTGCTGGATCAGGCCCGGGATGGCAGGGCCCAGACGTCTGCATTGAGGGGATCCCCTGAACTGCTCTGAGCCCTGGGGAGAGCTGGGGTTTGCAGCCTCAGCGAAGTTTCATTCTCCGAAGGCCCAGGGACCCCCGCGGTGCCTGTCTACGCAGCAGGGCGCTTGATGCTGCTGGGTTCTGGCTCTTCCTCCTTCCTCCTGCTCCAGCTCCTAGTACCTCAGGGACAAGCTGTACACATCCTTCTAGAAGGATCCCTCCTAGGCAAGAGTCCCACTGTGCCCTTGGGAATGCCCACAGGCAGATTCCCCACTGGTAGACTCTTTTCTGGCTCCAGTATGAGCATCAGCTGGGCTCAGAGAGGAGGTCATCTCTCCCCCCAAAAATACACACAGACACACACACACACACACACACACAACACACACGTGCGTGCAGCAGGGTCACGACAGTGCAGCCCTGTGGTTTTGGCAGCCAAGCTGTCTGTGGGTGACTGGTTCCCTTGCGAAGGTCTAGTCCCCAGTCAAATTACACCCAATGCTGACGAAGATCACGCCACCGTGACCTCGTGACCTTGTGACCCGGAATGCTTGCATGTTGGGTGTGCAGGGGAAGTGTGGAACAGTCACCATGGCGGTCAGGACACCAACGGCCACCATTTATGGGGTCCGTGCTACATGAGTGATCTTATTTTATCCCAAAGAGCAGCCTCAGGGAAAGGTATCATTAAATCGTGTCTTGTAACCTGGGCACAGGGATCCCACCTCGCTGGGTTAAGATGAGTAAATGCGGTAAAGTCCTGAGCTCACACGGTCATTTCCAGGGTAAATGAGGTAAATGAAGAAAGTACCTTGAATGGTGCCCGGCACAGAGCAGATGCTGAGCAATATTATTTAGGAGGGTGGAGTGCTCCCAACACTTCACAGGGGCTCCATCAAGGCGAGCTACCATCGTCACCGTCATCGCCATCACTCTTGGGATTAATTTCCTCTCTGTTACAGATGTGGTTCAGAGAGGTTGAGTGACAGGCCCGAGAAGGCCCAGCACTGACAGACAGCACTGGTGGGGTAACCCAGGTCCACAGCCCTCTGCAGGACCCCACACCACCAGGGGCTTTCTTACTTTGACCCAAAGCTCTCTGCTCTGTTCCCTGTCACTGGGCTAAAATTCAGGCAGGGGGGGCAGTTATTGTCACTAGGGTCCAAGGTCACCTTCCCAGCTGCTGCTCTAGGCCTCCTTGAAATAGCCCTGAGCTGCGTTTGGTCTGGTCTCAGGGCTTAAGCCGGTAGGTGTGGCTCTTGCCCTGGGGAGGGAACCTGGCCTCCCAGACACCAAAGGTTCTAGCGGGCATAGGTACGCTTCGAGCCCTGTGGCCCCAGGACCTGCCCGTGCGAGAGGCAGAGAGGTTCCAGACCTTCTAATGGGGTCACCCCCTCATCCTCCAGCCCTCTGTCCCACAACATGGGCTGGGGGAAAGACGTGATTTGCGGCAGGGCCACCAACACAGCCATGCCCTGGGGCTGGGGGATCGGGGCATCACGGAAAGGCCCGGCCCTGGGAATTCTGGACCCCTACATTCTGCCCTGGCTTTGCCATCGGCCTCCAATCCAATCTCACTCTCTTCCTCACCCCATGCCCGGGGCCTCAGTTTCGCCCCCTGTAACATGGGACGGGTGGACAGGCTGCTCTCCTGTCCTGCAGGGCACATTTACTTTCAGATCTGCAAAGTCCTACAGAAGCGTACGTTAAGATGATTTTACTGTGTTATTAAGATGACGCTTCTGGGACTGTAGGCGATGTCTAGTCATGTTCCCACATTCCTGCCACTTTCCCCCGGTTGGGCAGGGGATTGCTGGGGGCCAGCTGTGACCCGCCAGGGATGCCCGCCCCATCTGGCCAGCGGCCCCAGGGCAGTCTCTCTCGCTGTTCTTTCCCGTGCTCGGGCGTGCCACGGCTGTCAGGGAGCATTTGTTGGCGATGGCTGTGGTCCAGGGCGAGGCCCCAGCCCTGCCTTTGACCAGCACCTCCACAGAGTGGGGTCAGGCCTCCTGCGCCTGCACAAATAGAAATTAGGAGGCAATTAGCCCCCCTGGGTGTGTGAATTTCCTTTTGAGGTTTTAGAGGCAGATTTTAGGCAAACACGGCGTCACTAACAATAATAATACTTTCCGCTGAGATCCTAGCAGGAGATCACTGGCATAAGATTTCTGGGAAGCGGCAAAGCCAGCATGTCAGGAGGCAGAGAGGCATGGGAACAGGCCTGGTGGCACCTGCTTGCCCCACCGTGGCCACTCCTTGGTGGCCACATGGGGCCGGGAGGTCACTTGTCAGCAAGGATTGGCTAGATTAGGGTCAGTGGCGGAAGCCTGTTCTTGGAGGTGGTGGTGGTGGTGGAGGGGAAGAGAATAAAACAAGGGGCCAAGAGCCCCCAGAATTGCTTTCCTACCTTTGATGAGTTGCTTCCTCTCTCTGAATCACATCTGTCAAAAGGAAGGTCACAGACCTGCTCAGGCTACCCCACAGGGCTGCAGTGAAGGTAAAACGGGGCAGGCACGTGAATGCCTTGCGACGCCAAACTCTGTGACATATCGGCTGTCACCCTGACTGCTTCACAAGACGTATGACAGTGGCTGAGAGGGTGGTCTGGGGACTCAGACTGCCTAGGTTCAAATCCTGGCTCTATCACTTACTGGCTGTGTGTCCTTGTGCAAGTCACATACCCTCTCTGGGCTTCTGTTTCCTCATCTGTAAACTAAGAGTACGAGTACTAGCTCATCGGGCTACTGGGAAGATATAATAGATTAATGTAGATTGAGAGCTAAGAGCAGCGCCTGATTCAGGAGAGAGCGGAGCCAGGGCTCACAGGAATCCGCGGCCTCGGCAGTACCTGACCGACGCGGTCCAGGCCGCAGGCCAGGCAGAGAGCCTGGGAGAGACTCGAGTTAGGCTTCCGGGAAAGAGGTGTTGAGACTCACCGCCGAGAAGGAACTTCGTGGCCGCCAAGGGCTGGCTGGGGCCTAGAGCAGGAGTGGTTGGGGCCAAATACATTCATCCCCGCGCGTCCCCCCCGGGCCTGGCTGCTTCACAGGGATGCAGGACGGCTCAGCCCTGGGCTAGGAAGAGGGTACTTTTCCCGGTTTGCGTCTCCGGAAGTATGGCCCGGACGAGTCCGGCAACCTCTCTGAGCCTCCGTCTTCCTCATCGGCAAAATGGGAATGATGAGACGGACTTTATGGGTTGTTGAAAAGATGAAACCAAAATGTGTTTGTAAATCGTTTAGCTGTCTTCCGGCACACAGTGAGCTCTCCGATATGACTGTCACTGTCCCCCCCGCAGGGCAGGTGCCAAACTTCTAGCTCCGAATTTCACCACGGGCTGCACTGCCTCCTCCATTCGGTCTGTGGGGCTTCCAGTCAGTTCCTTCGGGGAATGAGCTGGGAATGGGGAACAGTCCTTACCCTGAAATAAGTCAGCAAGGAAATTCTTGAAACCACAGTCCGGCTGAGGGTTTTCAGAACTAGGACTTTGGAGGCCGCGGGTTCTGAGAGTGAAGCCCAGCCCCACCGCCTTCTTGGTTCTGTGACTTCGGGAAGGGGGTTGAAGCTCTCTGAGCCTCAGTTTTCCCGATCTGTAAAGCGGGGAGAGCAGCAGACCCGTCCTCCCGCCCCAGAGCGGTCACTGGGAGACTGGCTGGCTCCCCGGCGCGCCCCCTGCTGGTGGGCCACGGCCTCCCCGCACGGAAGTCCTGAGTGGCGCCCCCCACCCCCAGCGCCCCCTGCTGGCGGGGCCGCCCCGTGACCCCCGGCTTTGC
This sequence comes from Cryptoprocta ferox, assembly GCA_028646485.1. Classification (NCBI taxonomy): domain Eukaryota; kingdom Metazoa; phylum Chordata; class Mammalia; order Carnivora; family Eupleridae; genus Cryptoprocta; species Cryptoprocta ferox. Next base: position 9,662,178 of record CM053560.1, read on the forward strand.
CCGCCCCGCCCGCAGGATCGTGCAGATGCTGCTGCCCGTGACCAGCCGCACGCGCGTGCGCCGTAGCGGCATCAGCCCGCTGCACCTGGCGGCCGAGCGCAACAACGACGCGGTGCTCGAGGCGCTGCTGGGCGCGCGCTTCGACGTGAACGCGCCGCTGGCGCCCGAGCGCGCGCGCCTCTACGAGGACCGCCGCAGCTCGGCGCTCTACTTCGCCGTGGTCAACAACAACGTGTACGCCACCGAGCTGCTGCTGCTCGCCGGCGCCGACCCCAACCGCGACATCATCAGCCCCCTGCTCGTGGCCATCCGCCACGGCTGCCTGCGCACCATGCAGCTGCTGCTGGACCACGGCGCCGACATCGACGCGCACATCGCCACGCACCCCACCGCCTTCCCCGCCACCATCATGTTCGCCATGAAGTACCTGTCGCTGCTCAAGTTCCTCATGGACCTCGGCTGCGACGGCGAGCCCTGCTTCTCGTGCCTGTACGGCAACGGCCCGCACCCGCCCGCGCCGCCGCCCTCCAGCCGCTTCAGCGACGCGCCCGCCGCGGAGAAGGCGCCCGGCGCCGTGCAGGTAGGCGGGGGCGGCAGCGCGCCGCGGTGGCCGGCTGGCAGCGTGGCCCGCAGGCAGTGGAACCCCGCGGCTAGCGTGCTTTCGAGGCAGCGGGGCTCAGTGGCCCACACGAACGGTTCCGTCCTCTGTCTGCCCCCCGCCGGGCCTTGGGGGGATTTATGGAAACAACGGTGGAGCAGGGGTGTGCGACGGAGGGGCCCATCACCCGCAGCACACCTGCGCCTGGCGTGTGATGTTGAATGATCCGGATGGGGATGGAGGTGAGAGCAGATTGGCTAAGAGCAGACGAGGTTGCAGAGAGGGACCCAGAGGCAGGACCTGGCATTGGTGGTGACTTAAAAAGCCAGAGCTTGAAATGAAAAGGAGGTGAGAAACGCCCTTCTCTGGGAGAGCAGTGGAATGGTTCATGGGAATCATTTCGGGGCCGCTTGCCGTGTGCGAAGAAGGTTATGTTCGTGTTACCTTAATTCCCGTAAAAAAATAACCCTCACGCGGGCTTGGTCCCGTTTTCTAGACAAGGCAGTTGAGGGTTAGAGAGGTGATGTCCCAGCTTTTGGCGGCGGAGGCAGTGTTGATGAGAGGGGTGTGCCCAGGGGCTGTCCTTGCATACAGCCCTGCCCTCCCCGGCCTGTGGGGGGGGGGGGGCACAGATGTGCTCACAGAGGCCCCGCCTTTGGTCCTGGGCGCCCCGGCAGCAGTGTGTGATGTCTTCCAGTTCTGTGAGATCCTGTCTGCGCCGGAGATGAGCCGCTGGGCGGGGCCCATCATCGACGTCCTCCTGGACTATGTAGGCAACGTGCACCTCTGCTCGCGGCTGAAGGAGCACATCGACAGCTTCGAGGACTGGGCCGTCATCAAGGAGAAGGCAGGTAGGGGCCGCTGCTGCTGCTGCTACTGGCCGGTCACCCTGCCCCATGCAGGCCCGGGACTCCGGACATGTGACTGCTACTGACATTTGATGCGCACCTACTCCCTGCCAAGAGGGTCTCCATGACTCCGTGCTGTGAATAGAAGGCTGGTCCTCAGAGAGAGGATGTCACCTGAGCCAGGGTCTCCCCAGTAGTTAGCGGAGGAGCTGGGATTCAAACCTAAGTTTGACCAACTGCAGAGTCTCTCTGCCAAATGCAGCACGTTTTAAACGGCTCTGGCTCCCCGAGGGGTCCTGGGACTTGTGGGCCACTGAGGTAGTGTGGCGGGGCAGAGGAAGAGAATGGTGGTCTCGGGCATTTCAAAGGGCAAAGTGCATACAAAGCGCCTGGGCATTTTGTTAGAAATGCAGATTCTGACTCAGCAGGTCTGGGGCAGGCCTGCATTTCAGCGTGCTCCCAGGTGGCGGCCGCACTGCTAGTGCACAGACCACACCTGGAGCGGCACTGTGGCCTGTCCACTGACCGTCCAGGCGCCCCATGCCCCAGTGCCCCCCCCTCGTTTGCCACCTTCCTCCTGGATCCCCGGGCCCCGATGATTTTTCATTTGCACGAATGCCTGGGAAGCACTTGAATTGGACCCTTGATAAGAGTTATTGGGGCAGCGACAGGGGAGGGTGGTAGTGACTTCCTTGCCCACTCACCCAGGCCACAGCCCTAGATGCTCTCTAAACAGTCACTGACGTCGTGAATAATTGGTTGCTATCTCGGTGGTGCTTGGCCGCCAGAGCACCGTGCAGCAGTCCGTGCTTAGATGTCGGCCTCACCCCTCCCAGTCCCCTTCGGCCCTCCCTAGAGAAGGGTAAGCCGTCACGAGACCTAGTCCCAGGGACAAATGTGCTGAACCTTTCGATGTGCCATAAACATTAACAGCTAGAACCAGTAGTTCGGACCCAGTGCCTGTTTGCGTAACGTTAAAGCCCACCCTCCGTCTATAGAACGCTTTCCTCAAGCTTTTTCGTTTAATGCTGTGATGTGGGCATTATTATACCGGACGGAGGGCGGGCAGAAGCCCTAAGAGGCAGCAGGAACCCCAGAGTCCCCGAAGCCAGCCAGGCCAGCAGCCCCGCCCTGGTGGCCCGGTCCTCTGCTCACCAGTGGCCTTTTGCCTTCCTCCCCACACACTCAGTCTTCACTCAGCTGAGAAAGGGACTGAGCTTCCCAGAGGGGAGGCTCTATCCTAAGTGAGACCAAGCAGCCAGAAATGGATCTGGATGGCATTTCAGCCACCTGGTCTCTCTGCCATTGTTTCCACATGCCCTCTGCATCCAGACCTGCCCTGTGGCTGGCCACGCCTGCTTGCCTGGGCATCGCTGTTTCCCCTGCTCGGGATGCCCCTACCGCCCTCCTTCACCTGGCAGATACCTGCCCAGCTGTCAAGGCCCCACTCAGATGGCACCATCGGGTGGGCAAGCCTTCCCTGTAGTCCTGGGCCAGCACCTTGGTGTCTCTGGCGGGGACCACAGGGCCAGGCAGCGAAGGAGTCGGCATGTGTTTGTTGAACGAATGAACGGCGTTCTGCAATTCAGCAAACACCTTGCCTGTGCCTGACCCTGTGCCCAGGACTGAAATAAATTGCCCTTTTACTGGACACATCGATCCCTGTGCCTGCTTCACCCCCTCCCCCTCAGCTGAGACGACTCCACTGTGTGAGGTATCCCAGGAGGCCTCTCAGGAGGCGGCAGCCAAGTGGGATGTGGGGACTTGTGGGGAGGTGCCCCGTCCTTGCCCCCACCCTGGCCTCTCTGCACCCCCAGGGCTCAGAGCTTAATACCATGCAGGGGGGCACTTCAGAGGTCCAACTCCCTGACTCCCTCGCTAGGGCTGTGCTAGGGGTCCGGGCTGTGTGTATATAGAGGAAGGAGCACAAGATGCGGGGGATGGCATATCCGGTTCCAGGTGCCTCCTCACTACATCCTCACCTGTGAAATGGGTTGGTACCTGCCCTCGCTATGGCCTTGGGCTATTGCAGATCAATGAGGGGCGACCAGGGGGAAGTGCTTTGCCAGATCTTTTCAGTCGCCAGGGGCTGAGTGTATGGAGCGTGGTGGGGAGGGGTCTTGGTGCCACCACCTTGTATCCACTGGGTGTCTCCCGCCTGCCGGGCACTCACAGATGCAAACTCATTGCTGCTTGCAGACAACCATCGGCGTCTCTCTCTCTCTCTCTCTCTCTCCCCTTTGTCCCAGAACTTCCCAGACCTCTGGCTCACCTGTGCCGGCTGCAAGTGCGGAAAGCGGTCGGGAAGCACCGCATCAAACTGCTGGACGCCTTGCCGCTCCCGGGCAGGCTGATTCGGTACCTGAAATACGAGAATACGCAGTAACCGAGGGCGCGTGGAGGAGAGGCTCCGCAGACTGTTTCACTAAGCCTCAGGACAGCGGTGTCCCCAAATCCCAGGGGGCCTGGTGACAGACAGGGGCTGTGGGTCGGCCTCCCTGTCAGCTGGGGCAGCTGCTGTGACCTCACCAGGTCTCTGGGCCAGAGCTTTGCCCAGACCGGAGAACACCGTGTGTCAAGTAGGAGAAAAAGCCCGTGCGCTTGTTTTCAAAAGGATGGGTAGAGCCCCAGACCTTCTCTGCCACTGGGAATGGCAGAGCCCCATTCCCGGGGCTGGGTGAGGGGGCAGGGCAGAAGGAGGGGGGCGGGGAAGGTGGGAGCCCGCAGGGCAGCTCTGGGCCTCCACCCCCTTCCCCCTTCCCGTCCCAACACTGGAGCGCTTTCAGGGAGGAGTCTGTCTTTCCCAGACCAGCTCGCCGCAGGGCCGTCCCGGTCCCTTCCCCTCTGTGCTCCGTACAACTCTCCACTTGACTTCCGAGCTTTCTTCCCGGAGGTGTGGTCCGGCGGGGGTGGGTGGGAGACCCATTTTCAAGTACAATAAATGTTGCACAGATGACACCTTGCCCAGCGAAGTCCCTCTCACCTGGCCCCCGCCTTCCCTCAGGGCCTGGCGTTGGGGTGGAGCAGGTGCTGGGACAGGGCGCACAGACTGCGGAACGTGTCACCTTCGGGCTTCCGAAAGCCACAGGAGAGCTGGCAGCTCAAGGAGAGGGGCGGCTTCCTGCTCTGCGAGCGAGCGGCCCGGGGTTGGTTTTCCGGTCCTGCTTCAATCACCATGGAAACGGGAGCCCCGTGGCAAGCAGGGCTCCGTGTCTACAAGTCTCCTGATGCCTGGGATTGCCCCGCACACACACGTTTCCTGGCAGCGTGTCTTCGCGTCCTGCTCACCCTGGTTTCGCCACAAAAATTGAGATACTAGAGGGAGGGAGAGAAATCTAAATACAGGCCGCTGTGAGGGAAGGTGCTGGAGCCATGGCCACCGTCAGCCCCTTGCAAAGGCACCAAACCCGAGCCACGAAGCCCTGTCCCTTCTGTTGCCCCCCTGGGTCCTCATGTGGCTCCGCGGGGGCAAGCCAAGCATTTTCAGGCGGGCATGGTCATAGCACCTTCTTGGGCTGAGTCCTGGCGCTAACACTGGCACGCCCTGTGGCAGTGACTTCTGTTCAAAAGCGTGATTAAAGCCACGGGAGTCCAGACTGGTCTGCAGTGACACCAGAGCGGGCGACCTTGCCTAGAGCTTGCACTGGCCACCCCCCCCCCCCCCGCCCCCGGATCTGGAAGAGCCTTAAGTACAGTCAAATGTAGTCTCTGGCCTTTGCAAAGTGAGCCCCTGAGTGGCTGGGGAGAGCAGGTTTCGGGGCTGGCTCTGCTCCCCGTCTGCCCCTCTGGGGCCTCCAATTCCTCATCTTTATGGTCCCAGCAGCCTTGCCAACTCCTACACACTGGCTTTCCACGGGACCGGGAAGTCCTAGTGTCTTCCCGAAGATGGAAGGTCTGCCAAGTGGCACTTTCCAGCCACAAGCCGGAGCAGACTCCGTGCCTCTTGCCCACTCCTTCCTGGTGCTCACGGGAAAACAGGGGGGCACTTGCCTGGGCACACGTAACAAGTCCATCCTCCCAGACTGGAGGCCGGGGGCCAGAGAGGGTTCAGTGCATAGTAGGGGGAAACCTTGACTGAAAAATGCCTTTGCCCACCTGGCAGCCAGAGGGAGAGCCCTTATCTCTGATGGGAGGTTGGCAGTCAAGGTCAAGGATGAGTGGCGGCAGAAAGGTGTTTGGGTGCATTTGGGTGAATTTACACTAGAGCATTTCTCAGGTTACCCTACGTCCTAAAGAGTCCTCCTAACAGGCGGTGGCCACGGGCACTGAGCCGGGTAGGGACTCTGGTCTGAGGGTGGTGGCCCCCTGGAGGAGGTGAGGTTGTGGGGAAGGAGGGCTCAGCCTCCGCATTCAGCATGGGCTCCACTGACTGGAGAACTGGGGGTACCTGGAGAACTGGGGGATGCACCGCATCCACACTGGGTTCTTAGGATACGAATGCCCAGGTGCTCTTCCGTACTCCGTTGGTCACAGGCCCTGGTTAGGGCCCCTCCACCCCAGGTGTCTTCCCCAGCCTTGGCCTTCTCGGGTCCCGGCCCCCTCTTCCCCGCAACCCACAGGCTTAAGAGTTAAGGCCTGGGCTGGGGCCTGTGCCCAAGGGTCCGTTCTGATTGGCCAGTGTTTGGCTGTTCCATTTCCGGACCCCACTGACCCAGAGAGGACTTTGGAGCCATAGCCCCTCTGCAGAGCCCTCCTCCCCGCCCCCCATCCTCGGGCCTGAGAGATGTTGCCACAGCATCACCAAACACTAAAACTCCTGAAGGTGGTTCCATTTCGTGGGCACCACGCGTGTGACATTACTGCGGGAGATGGGAGGCTAGGAGGGGAGTTCCTGGGTTTCCCTTTGAACCAGCACGACTCACTTTTTGGTCAAGGAATCCTCTGCTGTGGCTATTTTTACTTGTTCATTTATTTAATTTTTAAATTTTTATTATTTTTAATTAAAATTTTTTTTGATGTTTATTCATTTTTGAGGGACAGAAACAGAGCATGAGCAGGGGAGGGAGCAGAGAGGGAGACACAGAATCTGAAGCAGGCTCCCGGCTCTGAGCTGTCAGCACAGAGCCTGACGCGGGGCTCGAACCCACGAACAGTGAGATCGTGACCTGAGCCGAAGTCGGACCCTTAACCCACTGAGCCACCCGGGCGCCCCTATTTTTATTTTTATTTTTTAACCACAGCTTTCCTAGATGTGCTTTTCCCCAACTTGCTTCTGCCGGGGAAGTCACGGCGCCGTGTGCATCGGTCCAGCCGCTTCTTAGTAAAGGTTTCTGCTTCCAGACGAAGCCTCCCTGGGGTGTTTGTATTCATGCATCACTAGGGCGTCCCCTGGGGAAGGGAGCCCGAGAGGGGCTTGGGCAGCATTCCTAGAAAGCATGCCTCCCGGGGCTCTGCTCCTCCCGGGGAGGACGGCTGACGGGCCAGATGACCGAGAGAGGCGACTTTTGGTGGGTGCAGCTTTCTGTCAGGTCTATAACCCTCAGAGGACCAGATGCTCCCATCATCCCTACCACAACCTATGAAGGTCTCTTTTCAATCATATTTTTCTGATAAGGACATTTTGGCCCAGAGAGGTTAAGTAACTTGCCCAAGGTCACGGAGCCGGTAGGTAGCAAAAGCCGAATTAGAGCTTTTAACATCCTGCTGTGCAGCGTGGAGGGGCCAAGCCTCATTGGAATGGATCTGGAAGGGCCTTCATAATGTGCAGGGGGACAGGAGGCAGAGGGGTCAGACCAGAGCGGCCTGCGGTGAGCGTCCTGATGCCCTTTCCGGTGTGCTGGATGATGATTCAGAACAAGTCTGTCCGTGTCACAAGGCTTCCGTGGCTCTCAAGTCCTCCAAGACCATCAGATATAAACTACCAGAAAGCCGCCGGCTTTCCCAGTGAGCAAGCTGCCCTCCCATATAGGTGCTCCAATGCGGGGGAGGCCTAGAGTAAAACCAGGCAGAGTAGGCAGGGCCCTTCACAACCTCGAATCCTGGAGCCTTGGGTTAGAAAGGATTCCAAGGTCATATCCGGCCCCCAAGGGAGAGTCTGTGACTAGTTGAAGACACTTGCCTTGGGTGCAGAAACGGTAGGACCTAGTCCCCAGCTTTTCAGAGGGGGGGACACCAAGGCACAGAGGGAGATGAACTTTCCAATGTCAGGCTGCTAGTTAGGGGACTGCAGTCCCCAGCCAGGGCTGGCCCTGCCCCTGTCCCAGTGGTGAGGGCTGTGCTTTGATGGGGTCTGTACCCTCCCAGCCATGGAACCACTGCACGCACAGAGCAAACCCTGGGCCACCATGGGGGTGCAGCCTCTCCAATGGCTTTGCCATTTGGGCACCGTCAGGGCAGAACCCAGGGCCGCTCCTTGCCGCCAGCACCCTGCTCTGTGCATTGTCACAGGCAGGGCACCTGGTATGTGCCAGGCACAGGGCCAGGCCCAGGAAGAGGGCCATTCGCAGGTTACACGGGAATCTGACTTAGCTAGAGATTTTTTTTTTTTTTTTTTTTTTTGGCTTGTCCACAAGGGGCCAAGCTCTAGCGTGTCCTGATTTTCCCTCTGGCCAGGGTCGGGCACGACTGCCTTGGCCCAGCCTCTGCTCTGAGGCCGTATCAGAGTGGAAGGCATCGCAGAGGGGGCCGGCTCTCATGCCACCCCTCACGCTGCAGGTGGGGCCAGGAGGCCCCAGGAGGAAGAGTCCAGCACCGCATCCCATTGCACTGCCAGGACTCCAGCCCCGCCTCCTCCGGAACTGGCCTTCTCATTCTCTAGAGCACTCCGGACCCCCTGGAGTTCTGGGCCTCCCCCCACCCCCTACCACCTTCTTGGACCTGGGCAAGTAGAGCATCCTTTCCTGGTGACTCCTCCCCACCCTCCTCCCTTCGAGTTGAGTCTCCTTGGAGGTCTTTGGACCACCCCTGGCCTCCCCCACAGCCAGCGGCCTCCATAAACTGCCCTCTGCCTGGGCCCAGCCAGCATTTCTTAACCTGGGGACCATTCAACTCCGCGACGTCCAAGATGTGGAAACTGCAAAAGAAATGTCTTTATTCTTTTAACCTTCGTAATATTTACAAAGCAAAACAAAACAAAACAAAACAAAACAAAACAAAAAACCCAAAAGGAACAGAACTGAGATCGGCTCACATAGTGGGTGGCAGGTGAACAGACGTGTAATCTGGCTTCTGGAGGGGCCGGGGCAGAGCCCCATCGCCCAGGACCGGCACGAGGACAGTGGGAGGCTCGCTCGGGCTCTGGTCTGGTTGGAGAGGGGCCAGCAGAGCCCGGCCCCACAGCTCCAAGGCTGCAAGGGCTGACTTGGCGCCTCCGGGAGAAGGCCCTGGCCCCATCCTGTCCTCCGCTCCCACCCACACACACAAAGGGAAGGTTCCCAGGCGGCCACGCCACTGCCCAGCTCACTCCTCACACCGAGAGCTCCCGGGCGCCCCCCACCCCCCACCCCTACGGGCCAGGGGTGGGAGCCGAGGGCCTCCGGCCCAGCTAGAGGTACCCAAAGACGTTGAAGATGGGTGGGGGCACAGCTGGCTTGGTGGGGATAGGCTTCAGAACCACGGGTCTGTACACTTTCTGCCCCGGCCCATCCACATCCTTGCAGAAGTGGACCAGCTCCCCGGGGGAAGCCGGGCTTTTCCTCCATAGGCTCAGGCCGGGGACCGGGCTCTGGGGCAAGGCCCCTGCAGGGCCTGGGTAGACCGGCTGTCCATGGTACTGGAAGGGGCAGCAGCTCCAGGCATTGACCCGGCCCACCAGGGAGACCCCAGACATCTTGAGTGGCTCCTTTTCGGCCGGTGCCCTTGGGGACGCGGGCACTGGGGCCATCTCGGGATCCAAGGGCTCCAAACCTTTGCAGTGTTTCTTACCCTCGTAGGGAGGTCCCTCCCTGGGGCCCAGTCCCCCCTCCAGGCCCAGGGGGTAGCTGTGGGTGGGCCGAGGCTCTTCCCAGAAGGAAGCGGGCAGCTGTCTTTTCCTCATGGGCACCTGGCCAGGCCTGGCAGCTTCTGGATTCGGCCCCTGTAAGATCTGCTCCTTAGAGAGACATTCCTCCCTGTACGGGTTCCCCAGAGCCTTCTCCTGGCAGCCCCCACCCCCGCCGGGACTGGAATCACGGCCAGAATCGAGGGGCAGCCTTCCCGGCCGGTCCTCGGGTCCCTGCTTCAGGTGAGGCTCGGCCCCTCTGCCAGGGAGGCCCCGAGGGAGCCGGGAGTACTTCTGGGAGAAGCGTTTGAGCTGCTTCTGCAGGTACTTGCGATGGTCCACCGAGCGGCGGCAGGGCGCGGACTTGTCCAGGGCCGCCTTGATGTCACTGGACGCCAGGTTCACAAAGTTCAGCAGCATCTTCACGTCACTGTCGGATGCCATCACCAGGAGACCACGGCATGGGGCTTTCCATGAAGAGGGTGGGCTCTGCTGGTGGCTGGCAGCTCCAGGGGAGGGCACGGAGCTGACCTGGGAGGACACACAGGCCGTTGGGAGTCTCTCCAAGCACCCACACCCCACCCCCCCACCCCCCAGCGGTCCTGGCCCCAGTACCCCTCAGCCCGAAACACGGTCCCGGACCTGAGGCTGTGGGCATCTGTGAGGGAAGAGGCGGACACATCTAGTCTTCTCAAGTCTGTGGCCCTCCACTACGGCGGAGGCTCAGAGAGGTTAGGCCACTTGCCCAAGGCGGCCCAGCTACAAGTGGCATTGTTGGGGCTGGACCACAAGGCTCCGCGCGCCCAGCCCACCGTGTCTCCCACACACCACGCTGCCAACGTGCACGACTTGCCAGCGAGGTTTTTATTTTCTGAGCTGAGGCGACGGCTCCACTTTAAAGCAAGGCCAAGCCCCTTCTCTGCCCGGTGGTGGTGGTGGTGCCCTCCCCCCCCCCCGCCCACCCCCGCCCCCAGGCCTGCTAGCATCCACCCCCCTCTCCGTCGCCCACGCTCCACCCCCAGCGCTCACGCAGGACAGGCAGGACCCCCGTCTGGCACTCGAGCCCAGGGCCTGCCTGGCGGGCTGATCTCAGACTGTGGGCAGCGGGGCTCCCCCGTAGAAGCATCTGCAGCAATTTCATGCCTCCTGGGCCACCACCCGAGGCCCCTCGCCCCTCCCCCAGGCCCCAGCCTGCCCCACGCCCCCACCCAGGCGGCGGGGGCCTCCACACTGACCGAGGGTGCGGGCCGGCCCCGGGCCCCCCGCCGACGTGGCCTGGCAGGTTCCCCGCGGCAGAGCTGGGCCAGGCCCGGCGTGGCCGGCGAGCTCCGCGCGTCCGGCTAGAAGCAGTCGTCCAGCCCTCTAGTGGGCTGGAGGGAGGGCGAGTCCCCGGAGCTGGGGGGCCCCTCAGGCCAATCAGGAGCGCCTCTCCAGATACAAAGCATCCCAATCAGGCGGCAGCGCCCCGTTCCCACATTCTTTGCCGTCACAAATTGTCACCATGGGGACCATCACAAAAAAGACAGCTCGCAAATGCAATCATTTCCCGGTAAATTTCTACCCTTCAGCCCCTCCTCCCCTTGACCTCGGTTCCCTGGTTTCTTGAGGGGCAGTGTGTGTGTGTGTGTGTGTGTGTGTGTGCATGCGTGCGTGTGCGTGCGTGTGTTTAAAAAGTCCAGGGTTGAGGAGGGGCTGGCCCCGAAGAGATGGGCTCGCATACCTCCCCCAGAGACTCCCGGCCCACAGCTGCCATGCTCCAGTGCAGACAGACAATCGGACGGGGTAAGCCGGGGCGGGCTGCCGTCCCCTCTGTCCTTGAGCGTTGAGTGTCTCTCCCTCTCTCCCCCCACCCCCGGTCCCCTCTCTCCCGCTCTGTCTCTGTCTGTCTCTGTCTCCCTCTTCCCAGCCCCCTTCCCTGAGGCACCGGGCACCGGCCAGCCTGGGAGGGCAGGCGGCACCCTGATGTCGGGAAAGGTAGCCGGGGAAGGAATCCCTAACGAGGTGCCGGGATATCCATGGGAAGGGAGCCGGAGCTCTCTGGAATCTTGTCTTTATGTTTGCTTCCTCAATTGAGCTGCACAAAGCCTGAATTGCCCATTCAGCGCGGCCGGACAAAAGGCTGGCGTTGCACGGTCCCCTTGCATTTGTAGTCAAACAGTTAGGGACTTAAATCGAGTCGTCATGATGGAGAAAGAGGTGGACAAAGCGCATAGAATTGCCATCAGCAAACATTTTCCTGTGTCATATTAGCCAGTCTCCATGGCTCCCCCTGGCCTGGGGACAATGGCACAAGTTTGCACACTTGGCTACTGTCACCGTGCCAACGCCGGTGGGGCTGCAAGCGGGCTGCTCCGAGTGAGCAAGGGAGCCCAGAGCCGGCCGCTGGCCCTGCCCACGGACCGGCCGGAGGGAAGCAGAGGCCGCAGGCGGAGGGAGGCTGCTGGGCGCGGCCTCCCTGCCAGCTGACCTGGGCGGGCCCTGTGCCTCCTGCCTTTCTCTGCTCAGCTTCCTTTCCCCTCCTCCCCGTCCTCTTCCTCTGCTCGCCCCCCTTCCTCCTCCAGCTTCTCCTCCTGTCCACCGGGCATCGGTCTACACCCCAGCCACACCTCTGGGCCAGTATCTCTAAGGCTAAGACTCCTCTCTGAGTTCCCGTCGCCCGCATGGGAGCAGTCGCAGGGCAGGCCCAGGGACTCACCCAGGAGGATGGTCCCACCCCCTCCTGCTGGCCAATAGGCTGCTGCTGCCGGCACATGGTGGCCTGGCTTCCGGCCACCTGCCTCTCTGGCCCGAGGGTCCCTACAGGCCAAATGAGGGATTTGGAGGAGAGGGCCCTGGACCCACAAGCTGTAATTTAATTTAGGTCTAGAGGACCGGGCGCAGGATTCTCCATGCCCCGCGCCCTGCTGAGGGAGCTGGGGAGCAGGGGGGACGCGGACGTGCCTCTTGACTGGAACATCCTGACCCCCGGCCACCCCCTGCCCTGGAGAGTGGCCCTCCCTGCAGCGGCTCGATGGCTAAATCACCGTTGCTGTAAGTGCTGAGATTTGCACGTTGTCTCTGCAGCGGAACCTAGCCCAGCCTGACTGGTACGGGCAGGAAACATCCTTTTTGCTCCAAACCAGCCCTTACACAGGCTGCCCCAAGGTCACCAGGCTGGGCTCCCAGCTGCCCCCTGCTTCCGGGCCAGGACACACAGCTGGACTAGTGTGCAAATCCCTCCATAACCCAGTGCTGGCCCACTCAGCCCCCTTCTGCATCATCCTCTGCTGGGACGCTGGCCTCAAACCGTCCCAGCCCGTTCCCACCGGGGCCTCCTGCACGCTGGGTGTGCTGGTGCCCACCTGGCTTGGCTTGCCGGTGACGTCATCCCCTCACTGCCTTGCCAATAGCAAACCCCCAAGGTCAGCGAGCTTTGTGGGGTCTGAGTCCATATCTTAACTCGTTCCTTAGTGCTCTTAATATAGGCTGTTCTTCCTGTGTGTTCTTCCCACTTACTGAGGAGAGAGAGAGGGAGGGAGGGAGGAAGAGAGGGAGAAAGGAAGGAAAGAAGAAAGGAAGGAAAAAAGAGAGGAAGGGAGGGAGGGGAAGGAAGGAAGGAAGGGAGAAAGGAAGGAAGGGAGGAAGGAAGGAAGGAAGGAAGGAAGGGAGGGAGGGAGGGAGGGAGGGAGGAAGGGAGAAAGGGAAGGAGAGAGGAAGGAAAGAAGAAAGGAAGGAAAAAAGAGAGGACGTGAAGTAGGAAGGGAGCGAGAAAGGAAGGAAAGAAGGAAGGAGGGAGGGAGGAAGGGAGGAAGGAAGGAAGGGAGGGAGGAAGGAAGGGAGGGAGAAAGGAAGGGAGGAAGGAAGGGAGGGAGGGAGGAAGGGAGGCAGGGAGGGAGGGAGGAAGAAGGGAGGGAGGGAGGGAGGAAGGAAGGAAGGGAGGAAGGGAGGGAGGAAGGGAGGAAGGGAGGAAGGGAGGGAGGAAGGGAGGAAAGGAGGGAGGGAGGAAGGAAGGGAGGGAGGAAGGGCGGGAGGAAGGAAGGGAGGGAGGAAGGGAGGAAGGAAGGGAGGGAGGAAGGGAGGAAGGGAGGAAGGAAAGGAGGGAGAAAGGAAGGAAAGAAGGAAGGAGGGAGGGAGGGAGGAAGGACGGAAGAAAGGGGGGAAGGCAGGCAGGCAGGCAGGCAGGTAGGCAGGTGAAGGAAGGAGGCAGGAAGGGCGGGGAGAGAAGGAGGGAGGAAACTGCCACCTGGTGGGCACCTTACGCGCGCCAAGAGCTGCGTCAACGGCCCCATGCGGGAGACCCCGCCCGCCCGCGACGGCTCGCCCCACGGCCACTGCTGCCGTTTACACGCGAGCGTGTGGGACGGAGCTGCTCTCGCAGGCGCCGCCGCCGGTGACTGGCGAAACTGAACTCGAGGCCAGGCGGGCCTCGCGCAAAGCCCGTGCGGGTCCCCGCGCGCCGATCCCCTGAGCTCCTGCCCAGCCCCAGGCCCTGAGGACGTGCGGCCGGGCTTGAAGGCGTCGCCGAGCAGACCCCGTGTGTCAGGCCTGGGTTCATCTCTTCTGTGCCTCTGTCCCAGCGGGACTCTTGACGTCTGCTTCAGGAGTATAGAAGCCGCAGCGCTGGGACGTCGGTCAAGGGGAGCGGTGGCAGCCGCGGCCTGAAGGACGGTGGCCTAAGATCCAGATCCGGGGGTCCCACCGTGACCCAGCCACGCCCAGGCCTCCGGCCGGGCCTCTGGGGACCTGTGGCCTCCGGGGAAATCTCCTCTGTGGTTTCCCGGTAGGTCACATGGACCGGTGGAAGGTGTCTGCAGTAATGACCACGCCTTGTTCTAGAAAGACTTCCTTCCACAGGAGCTCGCTCATGTGGCCCTGCGTCCGGACAGGGAGGGACTGTTCTCCACGTGTGCATTTGGGGACCCTGCCAAAGACAAGCTGCCCAGCTCGGGACTGCTTAGCCAGCCCTTTCCTCTCGGTAAGCTTCAAGGCCCAGCTCAGACGTCACCTCTTCCAGGAAGTCTTCCACCGACTCCCAGGATTCACAATGACACCCTCTCCCATCCCTATGTTTATAGATTCAAAATGAAGTCTAACCTCCTTGGCTTAACTCAGAAAGCCTCTGGTAATCTGTCCCCTAACCGGGGCCTGGCGCAGAGTAGTTTCTCACTAAATGTTTCACGAGTCAAAGGTTTTGCCCATTCCGCGGCGTAGAAGTTATCCTGTGGACTGGAAACAACCGCTTCCTCTGTTTGTTTGTTTGTTTAGTATTTGCCCCGCCCACCTGAGTGAGCTCCGTGAGAGCAGGGCACAACCGCTCGTTCGTCTCCCTGTTTCCGTAGACGAGAATGGCCTTGGCACGAGCAGCACTTGACGAAGGAGCCTGGTGATGGCTATGGTTGCACTTGACAATGAATCCTCTGTGCTTCCTCGGGGCTGTGGGTGCCTTGAGAACAGAAAGCACCATTTCGTAACTACATCGCCCCGCACCAGACGGGGGCACCGAAGTATCTGGTGAAGGCACGTGAGCGGTGCTGACTTGAACTTGAGAGTTCCTTCCCCATCATCCGTCCCGGCTGCAGGTCCCTGACCTTCCAGCGGCGCCAACCCCTCCTCAAGGTTATCTGCATGGCTCAGTGTCAGGGACTCGAGTAACTCCACTCGGCACCTGCTGCGTGCAGGGACCGGAGGGCACGGCGGAGGGGGCTTCCTTGGCTTGCTCCTCTGTCCCCAACGCAACTTGCTGGGGGGGAGATCAGCTCCGTTCTGGCGACTAAACAGCCATCTTCTGTCCACCCATCACGGGGACAAACACCTAACTGTCCCTGGTTTCTACTCCCAGGAGCCACCCACCCAGAGTCTCTGCATGTCATCGGACATAACCCGCTTCTAGAATTTAGCCAACACAAGCTGCAGACTGTAACCGGAAGTGAGAGGGGGCAGGTGACAGTGACATGAACCCACCCAGGCAGAGGGGGACCTGGGAGATCACCTGGGGCCTTGGAAAGTGGCCTTTCAAACTGCATTTACACGGAGAAGCCCGTTAAACAGACCCTTGCCGGAGTCCGATACCGGAAACAGTGACAGGGACGTGCTAGGAGCGCAGGTTTCTTTTGCACACGCAAATGCAGTACTTTCCACTTAGTTTGCCAACAGCAGATTCAGACCAGGAGGCTGTTTTGATGACCTAGAACTTCAGAATCAGGGGTTGTGGGTTACGGTCCGTAACAGCCATAATTGGTCTGGTTGCAGAACCTCTAGACATCGTGACGTAAAGAGACACGCGGCTAAAATGGTAAATTTTTTGAAGTCTATCTTGCTGTCTCGATAATCATCAAATGAAAATGATCCCCCCCCCCAGAAGCTTTATTATCTAGTCCCCTGGGGCGTTACCCAGTTGACCGCCCAGGCTAACGGGTCGCCAGCCTAGTGTGTCAGCTTGTGAGTGACAACCCGTTTGAGTGTGTACTTGTCAGTACAGTTTTTAGCACGTAATATTTTAAATTGCCAAAAAGAAATTTTAAAGGAAACTTTACGTTTCCACGCCTCTGTAGAAAATTCGGTTCCACGTGAAGAAGAGAGGCCGGGACAGGGGAGATGATTCACCCAAGGTCAGGGGTTTCTGCACCCCGACATCTGGTCACAATAGCCCGGGGCTCAGAGCTCAGCCGGAGCCGGCACTCACCACCTGATCAAGGTTTGTGACGCCTAGTCAGCCATTTGTTCAACGGATAAGGAAACTGAGGCACAAATCAGCATGGAAACTTGCCCAGCATGGTCAGTAAATGGCAGAGCAGGGACTGGGATGCCGGCAGGCAGCCGTGAGCGCAGGCCCCCCACCCCACCCCCCTGCTCCCTCCCAGGGGCTTTGCTAACCCAGGGAGCCGGGCACACCCCTGCCGCCCCTGGAGAGTGAGGTCTGACCACCTCAACTCCGGAAACACACAAACAGCACTTCAGACGCACAGCGGCAGGGCCAGCGCCTGGGGGACGTGTGACAGACATCACAAGATGATTTATGTAACCCCCTTATATAATGGGAGTATTTCCATCAAAGACTGGCCCGAGGCGAGCTGTCAGCTGTAATCAGAACAGACAGGCCTTTCCACTTCCCTGGAACGACAGGCATTGGCTGAAATAAATCCCTTTGGCTGCCAGGCCGGGGGCATCCTGCCCTTGGTGACCTCCCCTCAGGACCGAGGCTGAGCACCAGCGTGGCGGTGCCCTTAGGGCAGCCGGAGACCGTGAGGTGCCCTGAAGAAGTCACAGCCCCATTCGCCAGTCCCTGCGCCCCTGGCCATGGCCCGACGGCAGTGACAGAGACAAGTGTCAGTGTGACCATCTTTAAGATTGAGCTAATAGGAGCGGGCTGGCAGAGTGGACAATGAGGATTAAGAGAGATCATCTGCGGGGCGCCGGGGAGGCTCAGTCGGTGAAGCATCTGACTTTGGCCCAGGTCGTGATGTCACAGTTTGTGAGTTTGAATCCCACACTGGGCTCTCTGCTGTCAGCACAGAGCCCGCTTCGGATCCTCTGTCCCCATCTCTCTGCCCCTCCCCTGCTCGTGCTCTCTCTCTCTCGCAAAAATAAAGAAACATTGGGGTGCCTGGGTGGCTCGGTCAGCGTCCGACTTCGGCGCAGGTCATGATCTCGCGGTTCGTGGGTTTGAGCCCCGTGTCGGGCTCTGTGCTGACAGCTCAGAGCCTGGAGTCTGCTTCAGATTCTGTGTCTCCCTCTCTCTTTGTTCCTCTCCCACGCATGCTCTCTCTCTGTCTCTCAAAAATGAATGTTAAAAAAATAAAAATTAAAAATAAATTAATAAACATCTTAAAAAGAGAGAGAGAGAGATCGTCTGTGACCAGGACCGGCACAGTGCCTGGCTCAGAGTCCGTGCCCTTCCCCCAGCTCTACCCCTCTGGGCTGGGCCCACGGCTGCCCAGGGAAGCCCCGCCCGGGCACGGCTCACCCATAAAGAGGGGCTGGTGTGACAGGAATAAGACAGCAGTCGTGCCTCGGCGCCCCTGTCGGGCGATCCCCAGGGACCACCGCCCCCACTGACCCCAGCCACCATGCCCCATGTCTGTCACCTTGACCGTATCTTTGGCAGCCTCTCTGGTGGTCTCTTCGCCCAACCCAGGGCAGGGCCAGGAATGAAAAGTCCGTTTAATCTCAACTGCCAATTCCGATTTGATTGGTGATGGCTGGCAGGTGCCCCGTGGAAAGATTCCAAGGGCCCCGCAGGGCTTGGCAGTTAGAATGCCCTGATCGGCTAGTCATGTCTCCCGTGGGCATGTGGGCGATGGCCTGGCTGGGTACCAGGGGTCCCTGCCTCCAGCTCCCGGTCACAGGCTGCCAAGCCAGGGTGTGCAATGCTTGGCGTTCTCGTAACCCAACCCTTGGGATTTTAATCAAAGGAACAGAGTCCCAGAGAAGGACAGTGACTTTTCCAAGTCCTCAGTGCTCCCACTTCCCAGACCAGAGCTCGCTGACTCAGTTCAACACACAGAGACCAGAGTGGGGAGGCGTTTGGGAGAATAGAGGCAGGGAGATGTTTAGGACAGTGGAGAGGGGACGTCGACACAGGGAATGGCCAGATAAAGTTAGGGAGAAAGGTTGAATCCCCACGCGCATGCAGTAGGCACATCATAAGTGCTTGTTGAACAAATGAATGAACAAAGCACAACATGGAGTGAAATGACTGGTCGGCTTCTGAGCGATGTTGGAGCCTCCCGTAGCCGGTCATAGAGCATCTTGGGAAGGGCAGATGCCCTGTGACCCTCCTCACCACAGCTGTCCCTCGGCAGCTCCCCATAAACAATGCACTCTCTCATCAGAGAGGAGCCCTTGCCTCTCTGGGATTTCCTAAGACAGGGGTGACAGGGGCCTCACTCCCCTTAAATACCATGATGCACTGAGAGCTTTAGCTGCTATCTCAGCTATAATGCAATCATCAGTAACAAACCAATGACCAAATAAATAAACCTTTCTGGGGGGGGGGGCGTCATCCTTCCCATCCGACAGATTAGGAAACTGAGGCTGCGAGTGGTAGAAAAGCTCTCCTCTGACCACTGAACAAAGTGGCAGAGGACCTGGGGTTTGGACTCAGTTTGTGTCTACACCACAGCGCCCGTCAGCGGAGGCAGGGGATCTCGTCCCTCCTGGCTCCTGGCCTCTGGCTTCACAGCCCAGCCCTCTGCCTACTCCCTGGGTCGCCTGTCCCAGTGTGGCAAGACACAGGGGGCTCCCTTTTGTCATCTAGCTTTTATTTCCTCACCTCTGACCACAACTCTGTCTGTCGCCCAAATCCAGCCCAAACCACACACCGTAAAAATTCTCTGAATAAAGTCTGGCCGAGAGAGAGAGAGAGAGAGAGAGAGAGAGATTTGCACAATCAGTAATTCCAAGGCTGACAGGGTAACCCAGGCCAACACTGTCAAACATCACCCCCTTAGGTGGCCTTCCGTGCTCGGCACAGGGTAGGTACCCCTGGGAGCACGTTTCTCACCTGGAAGCAGAGGTAACGCATGTATCTTAAGAGTCAGGCAATTGCATTCCAGCCCTGCCTCTGCTAATCTGGGCAAATAATTTCACCTCTCTGGACCTCACTTTTCTCATCTGTAAGATGGGGGCAATTCTACTCGTGCTGCTAGCTTGCTGGGACCACGGAGAAAGACTTGGGTCTGACCGGGCTATAAGACGTACCGAGGCGTGGTGGAGGGGGAGAGAACCCCAAATAGTGCCCAAGGGCTTGACCACATCTAGCTCCAAGTTCCAAGACATCTGTGCGGGGCAGGCAGTAACAGTTCCCCTCAGCCCCTGAATGAGGACCAACAATCCTGGATGATGAGGGTGATGGAAACAGGGCCCCAGCTCCACAGATCCCTTCCCGCAGGCTAAAGGATGCGGTGGGTGGCTTTCTCTCTGTCAGGATGGGGTGGAGGGGATTCTAGGGGGACAGAGCGTAGGTAGAGGAGGGAGGTAAGAAGCATGAGACGCAGGCTGGACCATGCAGGCCCCTCCCAGGGCCAGGGCTGCCGACTTTGCCAGCAGGTCCCAGCTTCGCCTGCCCGGAGTGGGAAGTGAGGCAGCGGATGTGGGCTCAGTATGTCCCGGCGAAGCCTGGAATTGGGTCCTTGGCCACAGCTCCAGGATCGGTGTGCCGCTCCTCTCCTCTGCGGCCACAGCCCAGAAAACTCCATGGGTCTCATGAGCTTTCGGTGCCAGTCGTGAGGCCTGGGAGGTCTGGACCTCCCAGACCCTGAACCCCAGAGTCCTACCCAGCAGCTCTCTTGCCCTCTCCCCAAGGATCTTCAAGATTCTCCGGCTTTCCATAGCCAAGGCTGAGCTCTGGGTTTTCTCGCCAGGCTTCTCCATCTCAACTAACGGCGGCTCTTTCCTTCCAGGTGCTCCGGCCAGACCTCAGAGTCACCCCCGACCCCACTGTCATACCCATCCGGCAGCTCACCCCCTGGGCTCTGCTTGCAAACTGTATCGAGAATCCGGCCCCTCGTCACCGGTTCCTCTGGACCCATCTCCCACCATCTCTCACCTCACCGGGACCCTTTCAGAGCCTCCTAACTGGGCTCTCTGGCCCCTCCCCACACGCAGAGAAGTTTTACCGACCTTTGCCCTGGATATTCGCCCTGGATATAATGTTGATTTAAATGTGTAATTAACAGTGTCCAGGAGAACACGAGTGAACATTGGAGAGTCACTCTTTCCTCCTCCCCCTTCAGTTCTGCCAAATGGTCCTCTCGTGTGGAGGCAATGTCCAAAGTCTGCTCCCTCCCCCACCCCCAAAAAGAGCACAAACCTTCAATGTGGGGCCGCCCTCTAGCGCCCCCTGTGGGCATGTGGAGCAGTGCAGGGACACGACGGCCACAGCATCGTGCTCCCCATCACCTCAGCCAGACCCCTGAAAGCTAGGTGTGCCAGGTAAACTGAGGCAGCCTGAGGCCCTGGATAAGAACTGGGCCCCTGGTTAGGCAGTTGGCCCGGAGAACATTGTTTCAATGGCTAGTTGCGTGGCGGCCTGATTTCTTCCTCTGCCAAGATGGCATTTTGTATATGGGGTCGCTGTCTGCCTGGACGCCCTGTCGCCCTGTCAACGGACTCTTTCCTTCCTGCCCTGGACCCTGTGAGGACACTTGTGGCCCCTGTGGACCTCTTTTCTCCAGCAGGCTCCCTGAACCACAGCAGAGGTGGCGGGGGTCTTGGAGACCTTGAGAGACACCAGGGAGTCAGACGAGGGCGCTTTGAAGTGACAGATGTGGCTTCACATCTTAGCTGTGACACTTACCTGCTGAGTGGCCAAGGATAGGTCACTTAACCTCTCTGAGCTTCAGTTTCCTCCTGTGTCACCGGAGGGACCGCACTCCCAGGCCACCACTGACGGCCAACTTCCTGGAGGAGGCCGAGTTAACAGGTGGGAGTGCTTCCCATCCCCCCACCCCACTCCCCACCCCGGCCCCGGGCTCACCTGCGGTCAGCATTTCCATTTGTGAAAGCACTTCCCTTATTCCCAAGTGAGGAAACTGAAGCTGAGCGGGGCGGGGGCTTGCCCAAGCAAGCTGGTGAATTAGTGCTATGGCCGGGACTAAAATCCTGACTCCCCAGGCCAGGGGTCCCACCCCCTCTTTCAATCATGCCCTTGGCTAAGAGGAAAAGGCAGAATTCTCCACTGAGCGCTCGGCCTTGGCCTCAAACGGCCACAAGAGGGCGCCATGGGAATTCCTCAGGGTCTCCTATGTTTCCCGGGGAAGGAGCCCTTCAGTCCGGCTGTCTCAACCTTGGTGGCCTCCCAGGGCCGGCAGCCCAGGGCTCCTGCCCCTCAAGAACTCTGGCCAAACCCCCATCCACACCCCAGCACCTTGAAGGTATTCCAGAGTCCCTGCTCCTTCTTGCCCCCGGTCTCCACCCTCCACACCCTAACCTCATCCCAGGATTATCTATCCCCCTTTTCCTGAGTAGACGTGGGATCCTTGGAAACGCCATGTTGTTCTTGTCAAGCAGGTGGTTCACACTGGGCCTCAGGACCCACCCACACTCCCGTCCATCCATCCATCCACAAAATCTGCTCAGCCCCTGCCAGGTGGGAGGAGGACGGAGGGGACCCACCAGACACATCCCCTGACGCATGGAGGGTGCGGTCCAGCGAGGGGACGGAGTTAGTTATAACACATGATGCGCCATAGTAGGTGAGCTGGGAAGCAAGCCGAAGGGCTAAGGGTGGGAGCCTCAGGCTTTTGGAGGGAGTTGCCCCTGGGGAGCAAGACACTTGGCCACAGAAGGCTTACATTTCCGAAGAAGAGACCCCCACCCCCAAGGCTGGACACAGTCTTCTCATCTGTAAATGGGAACAACGATACCTGTTCTTCCATTCCCTCGTAGAATGAAAGGACAAGCTCTGGTGTGAACAGAAGTGGAAGCAGGCTGGACACTGAAACACCACGCGGACCTGCGGGCTGCAAATTTCAGCACCAGTATTTTTGCCTCCTCCAAGCGTTGGTTGGCCTTTGGCCGATCCAGTGAGCTTGTCCTTCACATTCTCCCACACGCACGGTCCCTCGCTTGACCTGCTTGCAGATGCATTCGGCCCTCGGGCTCCCGGGTCACTAATGCAAGTCCCCAGGGGGCTCCCGTTGCTGACCCTGCCGGGGTCCCCCTCCCCTCTTCCTTACCTTCCTTTTCCATGAGTCGTTTTCAGATCCTTGTATAAAGCCTGTTAGAATCAAAGCCAGGAGGAAGACAAGCCGGGTGACCCTGGAGGCCGACTCAGAGCTCCTAGAAGATTAACGTCTGCAAAAGTGACCCCAGGCAGCTATGGGCACGCTGCCCCCCGCTCCCAGAGGGTGCTGGCCAGGAAGAGCTCTGAGTCTGGGGTGAAGAGCACTGTTTGTACGTTGGCATTGCCCGGTCCTCCCCTCTCTGTCTTGTCAGACAACACAAATGGCAAGCTACTTCTGAGTTTCATTCTCCAAACAGGGTCCTCCTGGTCTGGGGTGAGAGTGGAGTAAGAGGGGAGCCCCCTGCACGCTCCAGCAGCCCCCTCCCCCCCAGCCTCAGAGGACGGCTCTAGACATCACAGAGAGCGCATTCACGGTCCGGAAGCTGTGGTCCTTGCAGGGTGCAACACGTGGTTTTGTCTTCCCTCCTTGCCCCGCTGTGCATAACCAGGGTTGTCATTAATTCTCTGGTTCCCCCAAACACACACTTCCTCCGGAGAGCGTTCCCTGGGAGCAGGCTGGAGCGGCTGCTTCCTAAAGACAAGCCAGCTTCGGAAGCCTCTCGGGGGGCTCTGGTTGCCCCAGGAGCCCCACTGTCCCCAGAGCCTGGGCTCCGGGTCCAGGATCATGGGTTCAGCAGGGTTTGGGGGGGGGAGGGACTTACCCTCCCTGGCCAAGGAGAAGGTGGGGCAGCTCAGCTGTCGGTTCATGTGCCTACCACGCTCCCTTTCTAGACCCCTTTCCTCTGATGGCTGCCCTAAATACCCATATTAGCCCGATTCCAGCTGGACTTGAAGGTTGAGACGATCGGGGGGGAGGGGCGGGGTGTCAGAATTGCCTAATTAGCACCCAGTGCTGTCAAGGATGTGGCGAGAGATATACACGTGAGCATTGTTGGTATGAGTGTAAATTAGTATCGCCTGTTTTGGAGGGCGTGGTGGCAGTATCTCTTAAAATATGCAATAGGTCGGGGCGCCTGGGTGGCTCGGTCGGTTAAGCGTCCGACTTTGGCTCAGGTCATGATTTCACGGTTCGTGGGTTCGAGCCCCGCGTTGGGCTCTGTGCTGACAGCTCGGAGCCTGGAGCCTGTCTTCGGAGTCTGTGTCTCCCTCTCTCTCTGCCCCTCCCCTACTTGTACTGTCTCTCTCTCTCTCTCTCTCTCTCTCTCTCTCTCTCTCTCTCTCTCTCAAAAATAAATAATAAAAAAACATTTAAACATTTAAAAAATAAATTTAAAAAGTATGCAATAGGTCTGCGCTTAGACTCAGCAATTCCACTTCCAAGAGTCAATGCTACAGGAATACGTGCAGCTGGGCACACACAGAGTTGTGCCCGAGGATGTCTGCGGAACTGTTGTTTACAGCTGCAACAAACAAGCAAAAGCAAAGACAAAAAGACAAAGACTTGAAAGGTACACAGAACCGTGCAGAAAGTTTCATAGCTGCCAAAAGAATGTCCTGAGGCTGCAGGTGCTGACTTAGCAGGAAGGACCTCAAGATGGATGGTTTCATGAAAAGAATAATTAATGAAGTTCACAGTTAGGTGTATAGTATGACCCCGTTTATGTTAAAAAAAAAAAAAAAAAAAGGAGGGGCGCCTGGGTGGCTCAGTCGGTGAAGCATCCGACTTCGGCTCAGGTCATGATCTCACAGTTTGTGAGTTCGAGCCCCGGGTCGGGCTCACTGCTGTCAGTCCGGCAGCACAGAGCCCACTTCAGATCCTCTGTCCCCTTCTTTCTCTGTCCCTCTCCCGCTCGCGCTCTCTCTTTCTCAAAAAAGAAATAAAACTTTTTTTAATGTCAAAATTAAAAAAAAATTAAATTTAAACTTAAAAAAAAAGAAAGAAGAAAAAGGAAGTAAAAGGGAATGCTTGGGGAAAGTGTGGGAGGAAGCCCCCCCTCCCCCAGTTGATAACAGTGGTGATTCATGAAAGGTTGTAGGATGGGAGCGGCTTGAAGGGGATTTCATTTTTTAGTCTGTAAACTTCCACTGAAAATTTTTTCTCAATGAGCACGTATGTACTATCATGCTTTTGTCTCGAATGTTTATATTTGGTTTTGCTCAGCATAGTCCTGCTCATAACCTCTGAAGTAGGTTGACAGTATAATCATTGAACCAGCAATCCTTACTCACGTGAGCCTCGGCTCCGCACAGCTCCGAGCTGGGTCCCGAGGACAAGAGACCCCCGTCTCCACAGAGAAAGACACATGGAGGGAGAAGGACCTGACGGCACGACAGAAGCCGTGACAGGCTTTTCACAGGGACAGCGGGAACAGGAAGCAGGTATGATCCGGTCCCCTGGGTGAATTCAGGGGAGGCTTCTTGGAGGAAGTGGTGCTTAGTAGTCTTGGAGATGATTGGGGTGTATCAGATGCATCGGTGGGAGAAGAGTGGGGGAGTCTTGTGGGGAAAAGCATGGCAGGAGAGGGGATGTGAATGTCTAGCACATTTCGGGGTCGTCGTGGGAAGGATGAGAACGGGCAGGGCAAGGGCGCGGGCAGCGCTGACCTCTCCACCGGTTCTCATCTGAGGTGCAGGGACTCAGCGAGCTGCCAGCAGGGGGCGCTGAACCTCTTCCAACCGCGGAATCTGGAGTTAACACCTGGGCGGGCGGGGGCTCCCACAGCCTGGGTCTTTGGTGTCTTCAGCTGTCCACTCCCTCCTCCCTCTCCCTCAGAGGCCAGGGAAGGACTCTTCCTACAGCGGCCCCAACAAGATCACATGTCCTGCCCTGATGCCGTTTCTGTCCCCAGCCCGTCCATGGCCTCAGGTCCCCTTGAGAAGCAAGTTAAACCAAGAGCAAGTTCAGCTGCCCCAGCCCTGGCTTGGACCTCAATGTTTTCAAGCATTTTAGGCAGAAAGAGGGGCTTGTGGCGACGGGGGAGGCACTTGACTCGTAGAAACACAGCCGGCCCCCGATCCCCACCGGCATGGGGTGGGGGCTGGGGCAGCTTCTCCTTAGTAGAATCTCGGGTGCCCGCGAGTGTCTGGGATGTCAGTATCGTGAGAGTGACAGGGATGCCTTTTCTTGACCCAGCTCGTCTTAGAGAAGATTCTTCCGATCCCTCCTCGCATAGATATGGAGGCTGGGGTGCAGAGATGGCCCGGGCCCAGGGTCCCTAGGCAGTTGAGGGCAGAGCCCTTCCTCTGGGGAGCAGGGCATGGGCTCGGCTCAGAGCTCAGAGCTGGCCCGCGTCATGGCCCACGTAGGACGCGCAAGTCGGTGCTGAATCCGTATTAACCGGTGCTTTACTAACAGCAGCTCGAACTCACGGAGCGCGTACCCTGAGCCCTGGCATCCGCCGCTACGCGTGGAGGGTGGGCAGCTTGAGGGTCAGCTGAACGCTCCTGATGCCCAGACAAGTCTAGTGCCATCTGATGCCCTCAGGGTGTGGGCCACAGGGGCGGTTCTCCCGAGGCGCCCCCTGGTGGAGGAGAGGCGGCATCCCCTCCCCCATTCCTCCCGGAGGGACAGCCCCCAGGGCAGAGTTTTCACTGCTACCTGCCTCCCGCTGGGCCTGTGTAGGATTCCAAGTTCAAGGCTAGACAAGGGGTAGAGGTCATTCTGCAAGAGACGTCGTTAGCCTGCAACATACTGGGGCCTCTAGCAGGGTGTCAGCCCCCAAGGGGGAAAGAGGGAGGCTAGGCCCAATGGGGGTGGAGAGGTAGGCTCCAGGCAGGGAAGTGGGGAGCTAGCAGCTCCCCTGGGCAGGGAGGACCACTGGCGAGTGGGGCGACTCACCTGCGGGAGAGCCGGCACCCAGGACAAGAGTACAGGAGGGGAGGTAAGGCAGGCAGGGAGGCTGGGCCCCGTGCTCCCGCCTGCAAACCCTTCCTCCTGGAAGGAACCCACCGAGGCTCACGGTCCTGGAGATGCAGGGACCGAAGAGCCCACACCTCCCCTCAGAGACCTGCAGGCACCTCCTTTGCAACAGCTCCAGAGCCGATGCTGCCTGGGTCGCCAGAGGTGAAAGCCAAGGGCAGCCTGTCCGCCTGCAGCCTGCTAGCACTGCTGGGCCACCCAGGGAGGGGTCACTTGTGAGCTGGGGACACACCCCGCAGGCTGGGGCTGCAGGGCATGTCTGTCGTGTGTTAGGACTCACGGCAGCTATTTTCAGCCTCTTTACCAAGGACGTTTGGCTTTCCTGAGTCATCTCTGATTTGGTGGCAAACGTGACGGTGGCAGGGGGGACATCACCACGAGCAAAGATGCATGAGAAAGGAAGGTGGCACAACTCCACTTCTGGGTGGACCGTTCACAGCACCCGTGGTCCGAAGGTTAAGCCTCAGATCCCAGACCCTGGGCCCGCCCCACCTCTGGAGCCTGCCTCGGCACCCGCCCCCCCACATTCTCCCCGGACCCACTCCCCCCAAGCTGCAAAAGAACAAAGAGTAAAAAGTGATTCTCACCCCCTTCCCCGCTCCAGCCTCCTGGGTCCCCTCCCTGGAGGCGGCCTCCATTTCCAGTGCCTGGCAGGTCCTTCCAGAGATGGTCCAGGCCGCTCCGGGCTGCTGGGTGTAGACACAGTCTGCGACTCCTTCCCTGGTGTATACATTTGTCCACACACTCCGTCCGACCACCTGACCATGGGGTCAGTCCACGTCAGTGTGTAAATGAGCTCCTCATCTTTTTTTTTTTATCAGTTGCATAAAGTCAGGCTCTTAACTGGTATCCCCCAATTCTGGTGTCCCCCACCTGAAGCCAGAGTTGTGTTTCCAAAGGAGTTGCTCTGCCATAGTCTTTAACTGCCCCTAAGGAGCTCTGCTCCTTGGAAGGTGTGTCATCAGTCAATTGTAGCTACTAGTGCTTAAAGCACCAGAGTTTGTGAATGATTTCATTTTTTCCAGAAGGAATGACAGCAGTTGTAACAGTATTGCTCTAATAAGACTAGAAAAGGGTAGGAATCTTTCGGATGCATGGAATAGACATAGTGCTAGACTCTCTTAAGTGAAAGGGGAGGTTTGTTGGCTCTTGTAAGCTGAGGAGTGGAGAGGAGAGTGAGCTGGAGGGATGGCTGGCTCCAGAGTCCCGATGACATCATCGGGACCGGGTTGGTCTTTAATTCTTCCCCATCCCCCCCCCCCCAGGCTTAAGCCCCAGGATTGACTTGTGGCAGGATGAGCACCTGTTCTGTCCCCACCTCGTCTCGACTTGCGGGTCTAGGAAGTAAGAATGAGAATCTCTTTCCCAGGAGTCTAAGTGACAGTCTCCCTTTGTCTCTGAAACAGCTCGGCAAGGCTACACTGCATTGGCGAATAGACCCACAAATTACGTTATATTATATATTATAATATACAGTATATTGTTCTGTATATTACATTATATCATGTTATATTATATATGTTGTGTAACAGGATTTTGTTATATGAACTGTAAAACTATATTTCACTTTCGTGTCCTCTCCGCGGCGGACATTCCCGCTCTCTTCTCCATCAGGCTGTTCAAGGATTCTGATTCTTTCCATCCTGTGGTCCACCGTCCTCTAGGGCAGGAGTCTGTAACTTTTTCTGTAAAGGGCCAGACGGTAAATATTTTAGGCTTTGAGGGTCTCTGTCACGTAGACATTGCTTTCTTCTCTTCCTCCTCCTCCTCCTCCTTCTTCTTTCCTATAACCCTTCAAAAATATAAAAAACATTCTGAGGCACCTGAGTGGCCCAGTCAGTTAAGCATTTGACTCTTAGTTTTGGCTCAGGTCATGATCTCCTGGTTCATGGGACCGAGCCCCGCGTTGGACTCTGTGCTGACAGCATGGAGCCTGCTTGGGATTCTCTCTCTCCCTCTCTCTTTGCCCCTCCCCCATGCATACTGGCCCTTTCTCAAAAAAAAATTAAAAACTTTTAAAATATATATAAAAATCATTCTTATCTGTGGATCAGGCAAAAACTCTGTCCTGCAGACCACACTTGGCCCACAGGCCTTAGCTGGCTGCCCCTGGCCCTAGAGCCTTGTCATCTGCCCCTAGGCAGTGGAAGGGAAAAGAAACCCAGTAGCTGACACCCCTACTTCTAAGCCTCGGCCCAACAGCTGCAGGGTCTCTTCACCTCCTGCTCGTTAGGCAGCCCCAGTCACATGGCCACACCGAGCCTGGCGTCTGCACAAGAAGGGCACGAGCTGGGGTTCTAGTCTCACTGGCTTTCAGGTCACATGATTATTATTTAATGAATCGGTCGGTGTATCGGTTAGTTTTTGCTGCATAACAAAACTCTCTTAGTTTCCCTAGAGCCACTGTAACAAGGAACCCCAACTGGGTGGTTGAAAAGCACAGCAATGTATTCTGTCACCATTCTGGAGGCCAGAAGTCTGACCCCAAGGTGCCAGCAAGGCCACATTCCCTGTGAAAGTTCTAGATGATCATCCTTCCCTGCCCTCCCCTAGCTTCTGGAGATGCCTTAGCTTGTGACCACCTCACGTGGCCTTCTCCCTGTGCCTCCTCCAAGTTTCTGTCTCCAGAGCTCCCTCTCCTTTCTCTTAAGGACATCAGTCATTGGATTTAAAGCCCACGCTCAGCGGGTATCTTAACTTGATTATATCCGTGAAGACTCTACTTCCGAATAGGGTCACATTCACAGATACAGAGGTTAGAACTTCAACATACCTTCTTGAGGGACACAACTCAACCCATTACACAGGCCATTCAGCCTTCCCACTCCAGAATCCCCACCCTTTCCACGTCCCACGTTAGGTGTGCCACACGGGCAGCCCACCCTCACTAGAGGTCCCTGGCTGCTGCAGGTGCACGGCGCCACATCGGTCTCGGTGACGGAGTCCACTGGTTGTACCCGCTCCAAGGTACTGAGCACTCTGTCGCTGGAGGTGTGAAAGCCAGACTGGGCTTGGAAGTCACTCAACTGAAGGAACTTAACTCACTTTTATTAACAAACTGAGGCTACTGGGCCGGGTACAGAGAACTGACATGATTGCAGCCCCCAGGGGCAATAAACAAAAAAACAACCTTCTCAAAATGTGGTAGGTGCAGTTGTAGCAGGGGAAAAGCACCAAAGGCTAAAGGAAGCCACAGGTGGGAGAGAGAAAGGCTGTGGGGAAGGCTTTGGGGGGGGGGGAGTAGACCAAATGCATTAGATGGGGGAGTTCAGAGGCAGGTCTGGGCCACGCAGACACAGAGGGACACGTTCGTCACTGAGGGTCAGTAACAAAGGCCCAGGGAGTGGACGGGCCCTGAGAAAAGGGGGTGGGGGAGGGCAGCGACAGGAGGGGGAGGGAAGGGCGAATGGAGGGAGCCACAGGAGGAGCTAAAGGAACAGAGTTCAAGACAGAGAACAAAGCACAGGGAGAGTGACAAGAACAGCACAATAGAAATAAAGCACAAATAATGCCGTGTGTTTCCAGTGAATTCAGAAATGCATGTAAATACATTTGGAATGGACTCAGGAACACATGACATACTGTCAACCGGGGGGGGGTGTTCACTGAAGTAAAGAGGGGTGGACGAGGGGGATTCTCTACCTGTGACTGGGATGTTCTGATTTCTTTAAAGGAGAGGGGCGCCTGGGTGGCTCAGTCGGTTAAGCATCCAGCTTCAGCTCAGGTCATGATCTCACTGTTCGTGGGTTCGAGCCCCGCGTCGGGCTCTGTGCTGACAGCTCAGAGCCTGGAGCCTGCTTCCGATTCTGTGTCTCCCTCTCTCTGCCCTTCCCTGCTCACACTCTGTCTATCTCTCTAAAAAAATAAATAAACATTAAAAACTGTTTAACAGAGAAATATATATATATACTATTTCTTTCGCTTCTTTGACATCCACAGAGCGAAAGGACTGAGAGCGAACATGCCAAATGGTGGCCGTGGCCAATTCTGGGTATCGGGGATAGGTGGTGGTGGCCGTTTAATCTTTGTTCCTAAAATGAGGATGTATCAGTTTTCATAAAAAAAGAAGAGAGTGGCTTTTCTTTAAAAAAAAAAAAAAAAGTCTGAAAGCAAAAATGCCAAAGGTCACATATTAACAGCGGTTAATTCAGAGTATGGGACATGTCATGTCATTTTCCTGTTAGTCCGATTTCCCCAAATTAAAATGAAGCAAAGGATGGGGGCCAGAGCGGAGGACCCCAGCATTTGGGAGAAGGCCCAGCCTGGATAGCCCTATCTCCCTTGCTCCCCCAGGGGCTTCACCTTGCACGGTTTTGGTAAAGGGGAGGAGAAGGAGGAGGAGGGGATGGAGAAATTGAGGAAAGAGGAGAGAGAGGGAGGGAGGGAGAGAGAGAAAGGGGTGCCTTGTGAGAGCACCCCATCTCCAGGGCTGGGGAGGGACAGGCCTAGGCTTGGCCCCTGGGGCATGGTCTTTTTTTTTTTTTAATGTTTATTTATTTTTTAGAGAGAGAGAGAGAAAGAAAGAGCTCAAGCAGGGGAGGGGCAAAGAGAGAGGGAGACACAGAATCTGAAGCAGGCTCCAGGCTCTGAGCTGTCAGCACAGAGCCTGACGCGGGGCTCAAACCCATGAACTGTGAGATCATGACCTGAGCTGAAGTCGGACGCTTAACCGACTGAGCCACCCAGGCGCCCCTACAGCCTCATCTTTCAATTCTGCTTTAATTTGAACATCTTCGAGAAAGAGGCCAAGAGGAGAACCAAGCAGGTTTTAGCCTGGTTTTTTGTCCCTTCCCCACAAAGCGGACGGAGCACATTACATTGCTCCCCAAATCCTGACACTCGGTCTTGAAAACGAATTATGTGAGCCCTATCGACATGTCATCAGTCGTCCCTAGAAATCACACAGAAGACCGCCGGAGCTGAGAGGATTCCCCAGAGATCTCATCCAGCCTCTTCACTGACAAGCGGGGAAACTGAGGCCCAAAGGAGCCCTAACTTGCTTGGAGCCAAGCTGGACCCAATTCACAGACTCCAGATTTCTAAACCTGAATCAGACGGAGAAAACACCTCAAGTGGATGTTGGTGCCTCCGTGGAGCCATCCCGTCACCATAGTAAGTGGAGGACCCTTTGCCACTCAGGTGGGGGACTTCCTGGGGCTGGTGCCGGTCAGGCCGCTCACCTCCTCCTAGGTACCTGCCTGCAGTTCCCAGTGCCGCCACCAGGTGGCCCCAGGCATTGCCAACCACAGCTTCCCCGTTCCAACAGCCTGGCTCCACTCCCAGGGGCAGTAAGTTCTCGATGCTCCGTGTTCCTCACCCTCCTCCCTCACTGTAAATTTGATCAGCTGGACGCTGAAAAGTCAGGCTGTGAAGTCTTGGGAGGCGCAGGAGCACAGGGGCTGGGGGAAGAGGCCTGCAGGTCTCCTGAGCGTGTCATCTCCTGTCTCTGAGCCTGTGAACAGGTAACTAGTCACCTGCCGCATGGACTTATGATGATAATGGATGCACAGCCCCATGGGAAAGGCTGTCCAGAAGTTTCCACATGCCAGACTGCGAGTCAGATTCCCCTGGGGAGCGTGTTAATAAGCACAACCCCTGGGGCCACCCATCGAGGGTCAGATGCAGAAGGTTCAGAGCAGGTAAATCTGCAGCGAGGCCCCTCCCTCCTGCAGGCAAGCCAGTAATGCGACTGTCTGCCATCTGGACACAGGTCGCTGGCAAGGGGAGCAGGTGGCCTGACCCTCCGCCCTGGCCCGGAGCTCTCCCCGCAGCACCTCGGCCTCTCCCTGCCATCACACCTGCCACGCCAGGGATCCTAGTCTGGCAGGGGGCGGCCATGGAAACTGCTGCAGTCCTGCCTGGAGAGCCGTGACCTTGCAGTGGGACGTGGTAGTCCGTGAGGGGCACAGCGTGGCAACGTTACCAGCCGCTGCCCGGAGCCTGGCGCTCGCCGGGGACTGACTCTGCAAATGAAAGCAGGTTTCAGGTCATTCTTATAATGACTTGAAATCAGTCTCATCTAGGATTTCTAGAATGTTCCGGGGGGTACAGTTAACACAACCACACGGACAACCGGGTCCAACCCATGGGCATGTGTCCTGCTGAGGCTGCCCTGGGACAGTGGAAAAGACAGATTCTTTGTGCCTTTAGGGAGGTTTAGGGAATGGCTCTTGGAAGAGAGGGCATTTGAGCTGGGTCTTCGAGGAGGTGAGAGGACCCTCCAGGAAGGGAGGGTGTGTGAGAAAAGGGCCAGAGGCCTGCAAAGGGCTGGGAAAACTACAGATATTTGGATAGGGCCAGAGAGAGCAGTGGACGGTGGGTGGCGGGGCGGGAGTTCCGCAGGGGCTGTTCTGGAAGGCGTGTGCCTTGGTGACCGGCGCTCCGGGATGGCCCCTGGGGCAGGTGGACCTGCCTGAGCTGCGGCCCAGGAAAACGGCTGGCAAGAGGGGCCGGGGGAATGGCAGGTGTCAGCTCTCCGGGACCACTCCCTCTGCAGCTCCGGGCAGGATGGATGGAAGAGGAGCCAGTGAGGAGGCGGCCACAGGTCCGGGGGAGCAGGGACCTGCTCTGGTGTGAGCGAAACGAGGGGCAGCTTCGCTGAGACTCCCAGGGCCTCAGAGGGGTCAGCAGAGCATGCAGTGCAGCATAATTGGGACCAGCTCACTGCCTGACTGTGGACAAGTCCCTTCTTCTCTCTCAGCCCTAGTTTCTTTATGTAGTGAAAAAAGACGGGTGAGGTGGCCTCAAAAGCCCCTTCCAGTGTGGACCTTCCAGATGTGTCTAACTAGGGCATATCTTCATTCCTTGAGGAAAACATCAGTCACAAGAATGATGGGGATCTCTCTACTGCATGAGTCACTTCTGGACATGCCTTGCACACTGTCTGTGATTCCAGCAAGGGCTGCTGCATACAGTTGCACAGGCTACGCACCACACAACTCCAAGCACCGCTATCTCTTTAGACTAGAGTATGATGGCACCGCGGACATGCATACGCAGAGCACCTGGAATGCCTAGTTCGGGAAGCCTGGAAACGGTCCCCTGATGTGATTGAAGACGGTCAGGAATCAGGAAACGAGGGCCTGAGTTCTAGGCTGACCTGCCGTGTTACATGGCAAAACTGTCCCCTCTCTGGGCCTCTGTCCCTTTCTCTGTGAAGTAACTGGGACAAGCGGCCTCTGAGGCCTTGTCCGGTGATGGTCTTCCCACCGCCGGAGCCACTCACCTCTGAGGGACGTGCAGCAGCTCCCCCTCCGGCTGATCCAAAGGTCACGACCACTGCCAAGGTCCTCGGCAGACTCCAACATTGAAAGGGCCACATGTCCTCCCCTGGCCCATCTCTGCCAGTCCTGGGAGCCAAGACTTTTCCGGGGGCCTACGTGCTGCAGAGCAGAGCCTCCACTGGGCTCAGTCCAACCCGAAAACTCCCGAAGCCCTGGGGACTCATCCCATGTATCAGCTGTTTCCTCCTGGCCACGGCCATGGCCATGACCTAGGGCTTCACGACTGCCTCACCGCCAGGCCAGCATGAAGGGTCCAGGCTGAGTGGTTGCTCACTACGGCACTTGACAGCTGCGCGGCTCTCGCTCAAACCGTCATTATCTCCTTTAAATCCTATGCGGAAAACAGCTGGATCTGCTGCTGAGGGAAGCAAACAGGACATTCATCCTGGGGACTCCAGCCCACGGTCGGGGTGGATGAGATTCATTGCTTTGCGAGGGCTCGGGCCCGTTACAGAGCATAATTAACATAATGAATAGCATTTCCTCCACACCTCACAACCGATGAAGCTCTTTCTACACTCATTAAGTCATTCAACAAACACGGAGGGCCTGCTCTGAGCTAGCTCCCGGGGGCCGTAGACACCAACCAGCTCTGGGTGTTGCTCAGAATTGCTCACAGCCTGCCTAGCTCACAGCTCATTCGATTCTCACGATCACCTCGTGAGATAGGAATTTTGCTCACCCCTCATTTTGCAGAGTGGAAAACAGGACAGGAAGATTAGGGGACTTACCCAAGGTCCCATAGCTGAAGACCAAGCTAAGCCCTGAACGCAGGCAACAGACTCCAAGGCCCAGGCTGTTTGTCCCCTCCCAGGTGCCATGGCCTGCAGCCAGCGCTTGCCCTTTCCTTCAGTTTGCTTGTCTGTTACGGAGAGAGGGAGCCCAGCTCTGACGCGCGCAGGTCCTTTGATCCCTTGTCTAGAGCAGATTTGGCAGACAAGAGAGTTAGCCTCAAAACTCAAGTTGGCAGATCCAGATCTCTAAATCAGGGGAGACTCTGCTCCACAAGCCAACTGGGCAAGCAGGTGTCCGGGCCAAGTTTGAAATACGCACAACTCACCCTTATAAGCTATAAACACACCGCGGTGCGAGTTCGTGCTGTCCATCATCGGGCATGGGGGAGTTGACGTCCGCAGTTTCTGAGCCAGGTTTCAGCCCCAAAGCAGACGATCCTTTCTCCCACGGAGTCGCACGCACGTTGTAAATCAGGTGCTGGGCAGGGAGAGGGGAGTGAGGGGGCTGGGCCTGGCCACGCTGAGGACGGGGTGGGGGGCGGCCACAGATCGTGGAGGGCTAGGGAGCCTCCACAACAGCTAGGGATGCCCCCCACCCACGGAGTCAGCTGTTCCTGCCCACCGGGCCTCGGCGCACAGCGCTGCTGTTGGAAGCAGGGGTGGTGGGATAGGAGCTGCCCACTGGAATACCGACCCTGCTGTTCGTAGGATGCTTGCCAATAGCCCCCCCCCCTCCCAGAGCCACCCCCAC
Organism: Cryptoprocta ferox; assembly: GCA_028646485.1. Taxonomy (NCBI): domain Eukaryota; kingdom Metazoa; phylum Chordata; class Mammalia; order Carnivora; family Eupleridae; genus Cryptoprocta; species Cryptoprocta ferox. Next base: position 9,696,833 of record CM053560.1, read on the forward strand.
TCGCCACGCGGTTCCGTGTCCCAGGAGGGCGATCACTGCTTCTCAGCGGTTTCTCACAATGGGAGGCACGTGCGCAGAGTGGGGGTACCGGGGAGTGAGGCTTGGTGTTTATTCCTCTGGCTCTTGCCCTATCAAAGGTGGCAGGGTCAGCCAGGCTACTGTCTCTGCACCCTTACCCAGGTTTTGGTAACCTCTCCCTCCTTGCCCTTCAGGCCGAGAGGTGGCAACAGCTCCCCAGGTGTTATCAGCCCTACACCGTCCCTTGTTGATCTCCCTTAGCCCTGCCTATGACTTGGTAAATGTCCCCTTTCTCAAACCTGTGACTTCTCCCAGGAAGCCAACAATGCAGCCATTACCGTACGTCATAGACTCTAGAAATATCAACCTTGAGATGCACTATTATTTCTCTTTTCCACTAAGGATTCATTTCTGCCTTGGGGTGCCCAGATGACTCAGTCTGTTGAGCGTCCGACTCTTGGTTTTGGCTCAGGTCACGATCTCGAGATTCGTGAGTTCGAGCCCCACATTGGACTCTGTGCTGACAGCGCAGAGCCTGCTTGGGATGCTCCCTCTCCCTCTCCCTCTCTGCCCCTCTCCCGGCTCGCACTCACACTTTCTCTCAAAATAAATAAACATTTAAAAAAATCTCTGCCATAACAGTGACATAAATGATAGCCTTAAATGGTGATGCTTCCCTGTCACCTTAAACTTTTTAATTCCATATTTATCAAAAAAAACTATTTTAGGTCTGTTTAGACCTAGAGGGTTTTTATAAAAATAATGCGTCCCCCTTGTGTGCACATTAAAACAAATATATAAGCAAAATAAGTCAATCAAGGTATTCCCAACATTTCTTCACACTCAGAGCTCCCTCTGCCTTGGACTCATCACATCATGTTTGTTCACACTGCACCAGCACTGGGCCATCGACGGCTGGCATTTCTTAAAGAAGTGTCCCACTGTTGTCTCCGGGGTTTTTTCCCAGACCACTGCCCACACTCTGCAAATTCCTGTGGGCAAGTATGGGCAATGCCAAGTCTACAATGACTATTCGCCATCAGCATCAACTGTAAAGTGCACCTCCACTCCAGAGAGGGTAAAATGTATGTGAGAGAATTGATGAAATATGAGTTTTGATTACACTGACCTTGGGTAAGCCAGTTTGCCTCTCTGGACCTTTGTGGTTTCATCTGTAACCAGGTACATTTGCCAGGAGACGCAGAGCAAAAACAAAAACAAAGACGAGGGACATTTGCCCAGCTTGGATGCAATCCCAATCCAGATTGCAGCAAGTTATCTTGTGGATATCAACAAACTGGTTCCAAAGTTTCTTTGGAAAGATGAAAGCCCAAGAGTAGCCCATCGAACACTGGGGAAGGACGAAGTCTGACGCTACCCAACATCAACACTTACTGTAAGCCTGCAGCAGTCAAGACAGCACGGCATTGGTGAAAAAACAGACACATAGATCAAAGGAACAGAAGAAAGAGCTCAGAAATAGGCTCACACATAAAGTCAACTGCTCTTCAAAGGAGCAAAAGCAATACAATGGAGAAAGGGAAGCCTCCTTAACAAATGGGGCCAGGACAACTGGACAGCCACATGGGGGAAGAAAAAGGTCTACACGCTGAGCTTATACCTTTCATAAAAACTAACTCAAAATGGGGCACTTGGATGGCTCAGTTGGTTAAGTGTCTGACTTTTGGTTTTCTGCTCAGGTCATGATCTCACGGTTTGTGAGTTCGAGCCCTGCATTGGGCTCTGCACTAAGAGAATGGAGCCTTCTTGGGATTTTATCTCCCCCTTCTGCCCCTCCCCTGCACACACTCTCTCTCGCTCTCTCTCAAAAATAAATAAATAAACTTAAAAAAAAAACTTAACTCAAAACGGATCATGGACTTCATATAAAACACAAAACTATAAAACTTCTAGAAGGTAACATAGGTGACCTTGGGTTTGGCCATGACTTTTTAAATCCAACACCAAAAGCACAATCCATGAAAGAAAAACTGATAAGTTGGGCTTCATCAAAATTAAAAACTGCTCTGTGAAAAAGCAGTTAAGAGAATGAAAACACAAGCTACAGACGGGCAGAAAATATTTGCAAAACATATATCTGATAAAGAACTTGTATATACAAAATACAATATAAAGAATGTTTAACACGCAATAGTAAAAAACAAACCACCCAATTTAAAAATGGGCAAAAGTCTGAACAGACATCTCTCCAAAGAAGATTCCAGATGGCAAATAAGCACATGAAAAATGCTCCATTTCATATGTTATCAGGGAAATGCAAATTAAAACAACAATGAGATGCCACTACACACCTGTTAGAATAACCCAAACCTGGACCATCAAAATCCAACAACATCAAACGCTGGCAAAGACATGGAGCAACAGGAACTCCCATTCATTGCTGGTAGGAATGCAAAATGGTGCAGTCACCTGGGAAGACACTTTGGTGGTTTCTTACAAAACTAACCAAAGGGGGGATTTTTAGGGCAGTAAAACTAGTTTGTATGATACCATAATGGTGGATACATGGCATTATACACTGGTCATGCCCATAGAATGTACAACAGAGTGAACCCCAATACCAACTACAGACTCTAGTTAGTAGTAACATATCAAAACTGGCCCATCAATCTCAGCAAACACACCATACCAGTGCAAGATGTTAATGATGGGGGACACAGTGTGTATGAGGGAGGCACCTGGGAAATCTCTGTAGCATCTCCTCAATTTCCTGTAAACCTCAAACTACTCTCAAAAAAGAAAGTCCGTTTAAAAGACAAGAAAGTGCATCTATATCTACCTCCTTGTGCTGCTGTGAAGTTTGAAAGAGATGACTAAGGACAAGCATGTGGTACAGGAGCTGACACAGAAAAGGCCGTCAACATCTGTCAACTGCTGAGGGTGTTGTAATAGTTTTTGGATGGGCTGGGCTGGATGGATTCTGTCCCACCCAAAGGTCATGGCTAAGCACTCTGGGGTTACAGAGTCTACATAGACAGGATCTGAACTTCAAAGAGCACTCAGTTTTGTAAGATGATAAGAGCCGAACACAACTTACATTAGGCGAAAGAGGCAGGTGTCCTAAGGGAGTGGGCCAAGCGCAAAGAACAGGAAATGGGGGACTGAACCAGGTCAGGGAGTGCTAGCTCCGACACCACAGACCTGGTCCTTGCTTTCACGGACATGGCGTTCTAGAATGTGGTTCTCCATTGAGAGAATCTGATAGGAAGTGTGGGTCTTTTAATGGGAAAGATTTTTTTTAAATAAAATGGCAGAATGAGCTATGCCAAGCATCTGGGATAAGGTGCCCCCTCCATTGTACAGAAGCTTTAGATCCGTCAGACAAAGGCGCTGGTCCTCGCATTGGGTTTCTCCTTCCTCCCATCTTCCTCTCAGCACACCAGTGGTGGACGGGTGGTGTTCACCCTCTGTGGTTCTTCTCTTTTCCAGAACGTACTGCAGGCACCGGGTCCCTTCTGCTTTCCACTCTGGGAGTTGCAGATCATAGCCTCCTGGATGTAAGCTCCTACCTTTAGTTCCTTCTTTCCAAGAAGGATTTGAGACCTCGAAGTCATTGGAAGGAAGCGAGTAAGGAAGTGAGGAACAGGAATAAGCCAGACAGTTGGCAGGAGGGAGGAGGATGGACATTAAGTTTCCTCGCCGGTGGCCGCGTCAGTGGAGCAGGGACCTGAAAACGCCAATCCAGAAACAACAGTGCTCGGGGACTTCCCAGGCTCCCTCTGGTTCCGCACGGGACAGGAGACTGGTGCATTTCGGTACCGCCGTCCACTCCCTACCAACCCCACCCCGTCCATGCCCAAGGAGTGCGACTCTGTACTGTCCCTGTGATCTGCTTCCATACATGCTGTGGTGAAAGTGACAGTGTCAGCTCTGACCCTAGACCTTGAGGCTTTGGGCACTTGGGCTTTCTCTCAGACCAGTGTCAGCACCCCCAGGCCTGCATGCCACATGTGGACAGGTGACCACATGCGGCAGAGATGAGCCAGGCCCAGCCACCCCTCCAGAAGCAGCCAAGACTGGCTCACATCTACACAGGGACCAACCAACACATGCGTAGATGGGGGGGGAATAAAAATGGCTCTTTTAAGCTCCTAAAATTGGGTATTTTTTCCACTGCTATAGCTAACTAATTCGGGTGTATTTTCTTTCTCTAGTATTTGCCTATAGGTTTTCTTTGCATAGTTATGATTATATATATTTGCGTATATAACTGGGTAGCCAACAATTTTTCATTTAGTTTTAAACTTAAGTATGTCTCCATGTAACTACATGTTTTTTCTTTAATAACCATCATTTTAATACTTATTTAATAATAAATGTTTGCCACTAGGGGTTGGTAAACCAGGGCCTGAGGGGCAAATCCAGCCTACCACCAGTTTTTATTAATAAAGTTTTATTGGAACACAGCCTTGCTTGTTAATTTACACATCGTCTATGGCTGCTTTCAAACTCCAACAGCAGATTGAGTAGTTGCAACAGAGACCATATGGCTCAATAAGCTAAAAATATTTACTATCTGGCCCTTTACAGAAAACATTTGCCAGCCCCTGTTTTAAATATGCTTTTGCCAGATTCTCTTCAAAACGATTTCATGGAAGAACATCAATCTTTCTACATCTAGGACAGCGCTCAGCGTTTGTTTTTGTTTTAATCTTTGCACATTGTGAAGATGAGAAACATACTATCTTGTTTTGATTTGGATGTCTTGGATTACTAGGAAGGCTGAGCATTTTTTCCATGTTTTATTTACTTCCTGAATCATTTCTTTTGTGAATTCTTTATTGCTCATTTACCTAGCGGAGGATTGTTTTTTTATGTGTTTGTTTACCAATGCATGTAAGCTCTTTATGTAATTAAAATAATAATTTTAAAAAGCCCAAAGATCAGATATTAACCAATAAATAAACAAACAGGTAAATAAAATATGGATCCACTTCTGTCCTGTGTGTCATAAATCCTGAAAACCTTTGCAGAGGCATTTCTGCATTTAGTTGGGTGACTTTGTGCCATTCCCTCAAGTTCCTGAGTTTCCTCATCTACGAGACAAAAACAACGATTTTGTTCATGAGGTTCTTCTGGAGACTTAGTGAAAGCTGCAAACCAGTAGAGAACAGAGAGGTATTGTTGTCGTTCCTACCCAGGCTCAGAAACCAGCAGAAGTTAAAGGATCAGATGTGTTCTGCTTGACTTTAAGGATGACACAGCGCCGCGGTCTTAAATCATGTTCACGGACCTTAATGTCGCAGTCAGGATTCTCTCAGTTATGAGTGAGAGAAAGCCCACCTCAAACAGGCTGAAGCCAAGTAGGAAACCAGTTGGCGCAGGTCACTGTAAGGTTCGGGGTTGTAGGTACAACCAGACCCAGGAGTCCAAACAATGTCACCAGGGCCCACTTCCTTTCTCTCCCACTGTTAGGTCTGCCATCCTCTGATCTGCCTGGTCCTCGGGAAGGCGCACTCCTGTGGATGCCCACATCCTGGCTTACACTCCGCCAGCCCAGCGACCCCAGCACACAGAGCAGACTTCTTATTCAGGCCTTCTAGGAAAAGTTCCAAGGCCAGACTCCAGACCAGCCGGGGTCACGTGTCCTTCCCGAGCCAATCACCGTGACCGGCATGGGGCACCGGCTGATTGGCTAGGTCTGGTGGGTGGAATGGCTGCCAGAAAAGGGGTGAGGGAGGGTCCCCAGAGGAAAATGAGGGGCTGTTGCCAGACAAAGGGAGCATGAGCACGGATAGGCACAAACCAGACATCTCTGCAGGAGCCTGGGGGCCCACACGGGGAGCGGGGAGGGGGGCAGGCGTGGAGGGACAAAGCTTCAGGCAGACGACCTTCCTGTTTATCTGCTCGGTGGATTGAGGCTGCTGCAAGACTGTGTTTGGGGAGCAGCTGCCGCTGCTAAGTGAGTTTGGACATTTCTTGATGTGGACAAAGGGAGCAGATCCAGAGAACGGGCTGAGGATGTGTCCCAGCCACGAGGAGACTGTGAGGACGGGGCACTCCTAGAATGAGCATTTAGTAGGCATCTATGGTGGGCCGGACCCGGGATTACAGCAGGGACAAGACGAAGACCTAAATCTGGGGGCTCACATTCAAATTAGGCAGACAGCAACCCGAAAGGAAGTCAAGCCTGTCCGGGGTCACAGTGTAGTCACATAGGAATCGGTACAGGAGAATGTGACAGAGCAATGGGGGTTAGGGGACACCTTGGCTAGGATGGCCAGGGAGGGCCTCTCTGGGGAAGTGACATTTGAGCTGAGAGCCTAGAAGGAAGCCCAGGAAAGGAGCAGCCTGGCAGAGGGAATAGCATGTGCAAAGGCCGCAACACGGGAAGGTGTTTTGTGTATTTGAGGAACAGAAGGCATCGGCTTTGGAGCGCAGTAAGGAAGGGGGAGAGCAGATGAGGGTGAGGAAGGGGCTAGTGATGCAGGATGTTAACAGGCCTTATCAAGGAGGTCTGAGCACTGGTCCCATGCAGAGAGGAAGTAGCCAAAGAGGTGGGGCCGGTTATGTGAGGCCAGAGCAAGGCACGGCTCAAGGGGGTAGCAGTGACCGCTACCGGAAGAGAGTTTCAATTCCAGCTCACTAGGAGATAAGAGTTTTCCATCAGTCGGTGGCCTCCTACGGCGGAATGGATGGCCTGGAGGTGGTGAGCTCTCCGTCCCCAGAGGTATGCAACCAGGGAACAGTGGCAGAACAGGCTAGAAAGCTGGGAGAGGATGACTCTGAGATCAGCAGAGGAAATACAGAACCAAACAGGATAATAATGCTTAACAAAGTTTGCGGAGGTGGCAAAGGACCACTTAAAACATTTTAGCAGCAGCCTGCTGCGATCAGAGCAATCTCTGGAAATGATTTATTTACATATAAAAATGAGACATTTCTCAACAGCTTCGAGACAGCCCCTGGGGCGAGGCTCTCATTGGACAGCGGCTCCCCCAGGTCCCCAGTCGCCTCCAGCCTCCGCAGGGGGCTGATTGCCTCTCTGAGGGGAGGCGGGCGGCTGCGCCCGCCCTGCCAGCATTCCGGAGAGTTCCTTCTCCAAAATAAACCTCGCCTAAGCATTTAAATGTGCGGCTGAGCATGAAGTACAGTCAACAATTTTCTTCCAAGAATGTAAATGAGTTCCTGAGGGGCCAGGAAGAGGCGGAATGCCCTGGCCCAGAAGCATTTATTTTTTTTAAAGGCGTGAGTAGGACACAGCACATTCTAACCCCTCGAGCCAGAATTAGGGAAACTGAGGCTGGGGCGTCAGCTCAAGGTCACAGAACCAGGAAAGGGCAGAGTGGGCTGGAACGTGGCTGCCAGATGCTTTCCACCCTGCAGAACCCCCCCCCCCCATTAGGGCTCTCTTCCTGTGCACTGAGCGCGCTCCCCAGTGTAGGCCAGTAGCCCCAGAAGGACAGGTAATGCGCTCATTCCTCGGAAGGGACCGGCTCAGCGAACTTCGCTGGGTCTGTACTGGGCACCAGTGACCCCGGGGGAAGAGGGCCGGGGCTCTCAGCTGCCCTGGCAGCAGCATCTGCTGGGACCGCTTCTCGACGGTGCAGTCTGGCCTGGGTCCCTCCCAAGGCTCCTCCTGGAGCCCAGGGGACTGCCTGCATCCTGGTATTGAGTAGCCTGGGAACACAACTGGGGCACAGGAGGTAGGGGTGGTCCGCTGCCCTCTCTCTGCGGAAGCAAACTGCCTGGTTCCCTGGAGAATTGTAACTCACTTTAAACAAGGAGGTGGATGGCTTTGTGGCTACCCCCCCCCCCAGCCTGGCAGATTAGCACCACCTGACTGCCAGTTGGCATCATCGTCTCCCCTGTCCCCCACTTGCCTCTTTCCAGGCGCAAAAAGTTTGCTCAAGGGCAAGGTACACTTTTGCACACTTGTGAGCCCATTGATTGACTACACATTTATCACCACCTATGCCGAGCCTGGTTCCTATAATGATAATAGTTACCAGGGGTGACCGGGCAGGGAGGTGGGGGCAGGCATGGTGTCCCTGCGGCAGAGGAGGGGGCCAGGCTCTGGGAGGCTCCGTAACCAGCACAAGTCCACCTGCCCTGGGAGCCCTGGAGATGAGGTTCAACCCAAGCCCGATTTCAAAGCCTGAGCTGTGAATGGTGAGAGCCTCACCAGGGTGGCAGCAAGGGCATTGCTCTGGGGGTGGAAAGAGATGGTCTGTGAAAAGCAGCTGGTAAGTGTCACTGGACCCAACAGATGTCAGCTCCCCCTGTTATAGGAGGTGCAGGTGAGGGGGAGCTGAGTCACACAGGTGACGTCCCTCCAAGAGCAGGCTTATAGACTGACCTGGAGGCGACGGCCTGGCCCCGTGGACTCCAGCTATAAGAGAGGTATCATGCTTTTGGGAATTAGATGAAGGGCAGATCCTGCCAGCAGAGGGAATCCAGGAAGGCTACATGGAGAAGAGGGCTTAGGCTAGCTTGGAAGGATGGGAGAATTTCAGGGGGAATAATTCCTGCCGCATCCTAACTTGCAGAGGAAGAATTCCGGGGCTGGCATTCTGTCTTCCAGCCTTTGCCCTTTCAGTGGGCAGAGGTTGCCACCCTGGTGGCCCTGGGGTCAGTCCCCCAGACATTGCTCTTCCTTCCCCAGACAGCACCAGCGCCCTCCAGGGGCCCGGCCTGGCTCTGTGGGCCTGAGGACACGCACGCAGGCCATAGTGCCTGGTCTCTGCTCTTTCCTCGGGTGCCCCTTAGTGACTCTCCTCTTCTCTGCCTCTGTGCCGTTGACTGTGAGCCTCCTGAGGGCAAGGGCGGGTCTTGTCCAGCGGCATAGCGGGGCCCAGCACTTGTCCAGCACTGCGCAGGTGCGTGGTGGCCTTTGCACGGTCACTCCTCCTCATTCCTGCACCCACGCCCCACACCGAAACACCGAGAACCTGAATCCCAGCCAAAGCGTTCTGTGGTTGGAGCAAGTCCCCCGGCGGCTGTGAGCCTCACTGGGCTCGCTTGTAAGACAGAGATAAGCAATCCTGTCCCACCTTCGCCCCAGGCCCCTTGCAGATGGCAGGTGAAGTGACTCGTTCAGGTGGGAGCCCTTGTGAACAGTAAGCGGCCCCCTCAGACTCTAGACATGCACACGCCGGAAATGGTTTTTTTAAAATGAACTTTAAGGTATTAGAATCCTTTGCTCGCTTTTTGCCTAGCGAAAGTTTTCTTTTGCCAAATCCTCTAGAGCATGAACTCTGGAACGAACTATTAGCTGAAAATTGATCATTGATTATCAGTCAAATAGGCTTGATTAAGTATCATCTACCTTGTGCGGCAGGTGGCGGGGTGGAGGGGGGGAGCACAGAGAATGCAGCCCTGCTTTGAGGTGCTCACAAATCAAGGGGTAGGAGGCAGCTGACCTGGGGGGATCAGAGAGGTGGCTGCCACTCAGCCTAAGGGTGGAGAGAGAGAGAGAAAGAGAGAGAGGGAGAGAGAGAGAAGGAAGGGGCAGAGAGAGGGAGAGAGAATCCCAAGCAGGGTCTGCAATGACAACACAGAGCCCAATGCAGGGCTCGAACTCACGAACCATGGGATCAAGACCTGAGCCGAAATCAAGAGTGGGATGCTTAACTGACTGAGCCACCCAGGCGCCCCCAGGCCAAGTCTTAAAGGATGAGTAGGAGACACCAGTGAGGCAGAGAGGGACAGTGTGAGCCAAGACCTGGAGGGGTGGTAGAGAGTGGGAGGGGCTTGCAGGGGTGGGAGAGAGCAGGAAGGGCGCACAGACACCTGGGCTTCAGTCCCTCACTTGCCTCGAGACCCTTGGCTTTGTAATATTTGTCAGCCAAATAAAAACATATAATCATATCGAATTTTCTATTCATGATTGTGTTTCTTTCCTTAAAGCCATTCCCCAGACTATGTTTTCAGCCCCCTGCTTTCCTGGAAGTCTGTGTAGACCTTCCCTGTGTAGAAACCTTGTGTCACACCAGACACCTGGGCTTAGGTGACAGGGGCTGGGGAGGTAGTGGTGACAGAGTTTAAGCAGGGAAGAGCCCAGAGGTGTCAGGCATCTCAAACTTGGCATGTCTAGAATGAAACCCTGCAGCCACTCTCCAGGTCTCTAACCAGCCCCTCCCTGGGCACTAAATGCGACCTCAGGGCCCATCCCTGTGCCTCCCTCCTCCCCACAGTCAACCACCAGAAGGCCTGGTCTGCTCTGCATTCCAGAATTGCCTGGTCCATCCACCCTGAGTACTCCCCGCCCCGCCCCTGCCCCCCGCTCTTGGCCACACCCCTACACCCACGCTGCTCCCCACCCCCGGGTCTGAGCCACCTGCGTTTTTCTCTGGAGCTATTGCCACGACCTCTGCGACCACTGCCATTTGCCCTCCTGAGGCCTGCCTGAGATTCGGTTATGAATAAACCCTTCGTCAAAAAGCCAAAGCTCTGCCCAGCCAGCCACGTGGCTCTTCCCCATTCTCACCTGCCTGGGCCCCAGCACTGACCGTGGCCTCCGGGCCACAGGACACCCAGATTCTTCCCCCAGGGTCCTGCTGCCTGCCTGCCTTCAGACAGGGGACTTCTCTGCAGACTCATCACCCCCGTCTGTACCAGGGACAGAACCACCTCCTCCCTACCCCACCTGTTGTCCTCACGTGAAATAAGGTAATGGTTATAGACTTGTTTGTTCACATTGTACAACTCTATGAGATGGAGATCCAGAGACACTTGAGAAGGCTGCAGGGCACACACACGTTCACGTCGGCCCTCTGCTGGCGGCAGCCAGGTGCCTGGCGATGGTCAAATACACTGCTTTGCAGTTGTTTTCGGCGTTTCAGAACACAGTTTACCAGGCCAGGTGCCGGGCCAGGTACTGGGGACCCATGAGGAGGAAGGCAAAGTCCTGCTCTCGAGCCTCCCAGGGGGCAGGATGGAACTTGCAGAGTGGCCGGCTCTAAGTATATCACAAGGCGGAAGGAGCAGGACTTCTGCAGGATTGAAGTCCCCCGTCCCCCCGTCGCAGGAGCATAAATTACCCATCATGGCCATCTGCACCCGGCCATCTCCAGTATGTCACTGCCATCCCAGCTGCCCCATATGCAACTCGAGGACGTGGGGAGGCAGTCCAGGATTGGGCGAGGCCATGCTATGTCCCCACGCCCCACCCCCAAGGCCTCTGCCTGGGGTCCCAAGGAGCCTCTGCCCTCTGCCTTCTGGATCCCCTCCTCCCAGCTCCTGAGCCCGTGCCTGCCGGGACTGGATGGTGGCTCAGCCGGAATGCCCTCGTCACTGCCCGCCCCCCAGGCTCTACCTCCTCTTTTGCAAGGCCCGTCCTCAGGGAGACCATCGCTGGTCCCCGAGTGGGCTGGCCTCCCTCTGGGCTCCCATGAACATTCTGTCATAAATTTAAATTCTGGGTTTCCTTGTCAACTCATGCCCAGGACAAATACAGGGGAAAGACCTAACTTGCCTTGGCGTCTCCAAGACCAAACCGAGCCTGGCACGTAGTAGGTGTTCAGTGAGCATTTCATGAATGGATGAATGGATGAATGGATGAACGGATGAATGGATGAATAGATTAATGACGAGGCATCACTGCCAGCCAGCTCCGTGTGGGGCTGTCCACATCTTATTACCACCACATCCGTCTGAGGCTAGGAGCTGTTTCCAGAATCTCCTCTGTCACAGGTTAAATTGTGTCTTCCTCAAACCTGTACGTTGAAGTCCTAACCTCCAATACCTCAGAAGGTGACCTTCTGTGGGAATCGGGTCCTTACAGATGTAATTAGTTTAGATGAGGTCATGCTGGCCTAGGCTTATTGGCCTAATGGAATAAGACTCATGTTCCTCATACAAAGGGGACATTTGGGCACAGACTCGAACACAGGGAGAATGCCCTGTGAAGACAGAGGCAGAGATTGGGGTGAAGACCCTAGAGCCAAGGCTGCCAGAGGTCTCCAGCAAACTCCCAGCAGCTCAGGGAGGAGCCTGGAGCTGAGAACCCACCTCAGGAGGAAGGCCCCCCCCTGCGGACATTGACCTTGGACTTCAGGCTTCCAGGGCTGTGGGACAATCCGTTTCTGTTGTTTAAGCCTCCCAGTCTGGTGCTGTTCCCGCAGCCCAGGGAACTAATGCAGCATCCGGCTGGGTCTCATCAGTGTCACCAGCTCCCTTGAGACTGGGGACCAGCCACAGTTGTCGCGTGGTCCCGAGGGCGGCATTCGCAACCACCTCCCATCGGATCCAAAGCCCACTCTGCCACACACCCTTACTAGTTGTCCTGGAAGAAGATTCCAAGAACCATCATTCTCAGGAGGCCATGAAGTTTGGGGCCAACCACTCCCTAAGATGGGGGGCTTCTCAGACCACCCCGTGAGTGCTGTCTGTGGGGACCCCAGGCACCTAGCCACTCCCTGGCTCTAGCGGCCTCGTGCTGAGGTTTGGTGACTGTTTCTCTGAGCCTCCAGGCCTCAGCCCCTCCCACACTCTGCAAACCTCCCCTCCTCCCCTGCAGCCCTGTTCCCACGTCACCTGCGGTGGCTGTTTCCCTGACCAAATGCAGACTGATCCAAACTTCGGAAACGTCATGACGTGGCCAAATGCTGCCCTCACTCTTTGAGGTGACGCGTTCTTCATCAAAAAGGCAACAAATGGGCCACCAGGAGTGTTCACTCGCAGTGATGGTCACGGTGACAGGGGCTGTGATGGATGAGTTTTCATCTCTCCGCTATTAAGGTGACCCCCCAGTCATGCCAGCCCGAGGGAGCCCTCTCTCCAGGGCGACCCCGTCACTCACCAGGCAGAAGTAGGTGCAGTGTCCCGAAATAACCCCGAGTGCTGCTTACAAAGCCAGAAGGGCTGGGGAACCTTTGCTGGGGATGTGTGGGGACCAGCCACAGATGTCGCGCGGTCCCGAGGGTGGCAGTCGCAACCACCTCCCGTCGGATCCAAAGCCCACTCCGCCACACACCCTTACTAGTTGTCCTGGAAGAAGGTTCCAAGAACCAAGCCATCAGGCATGTCTCCCAGTGAGGAAGGGACAGGGCTTAAGTTTTAACAGGTACTTTGAAGGCCTAGAAATCTTGAAGGAGCCTAAGGAATCCAACATAAAGCCCACAAGGGATCCTCAGACAAAAGTGTCCACATTTGCCCTTGACCTCTCCTCCAACACCCCTAGGTGCCCCCACCCGCAGGGCATCTCTGCACCTGGTACCCCAGCACTGTATCCCTCCCCTGCCTTCACACCTTTGCACTCGAGTTTCCGATCGCCTTGTTTAGCCACGGGCCAAATATTATCATTCCCCGTTTTCTAGAGGGGAAACAGAGTCCCAGAAGGGCTAAGCAATGTGCCTGACATCACACAGGGAGTAGGCGGTAAAGCTGAGGGAGGGCCTCTACTTTCGACATTAAAGCAGTGGTTTCCAAGCTTTAAAGAGTGGGAGTTGATGTGTAAAATGCAGATTCCTGGGCCCCACGCCTGGTGGTTTTGATTCAGAGTCTCCAGCTAAGTCTCAGGAACAGATGAGTCTGTTGCCACTGGTTCATGGCCCACATCTGGGGGGGGGGAGGGTGTATTAAATGCTCCCACCCACAAAGAAGATTGTTCCTCATCTGCCCACCTTCTGCACCAGCTTGCCTTCAGGAATCTCCCTCCGCACACTTCAAGGTGCATTCCAGCTGAGCCCCCTTTGCTGTGATGGTTCAAATCCCAAGCCCTCCACTCAACAGCTCTAAGACCCCGGCTGAGACATCTAACCTCTTCTTGCCCCGATTTCCTTGTCTGTAAAATGGGGAGCATGCTGGGACCTGCTTCAGAGCGGTTACGAGTTTGAAATGAGTTCAGATACAGAAAGCGCTTGGAACAATGCCCGCGTGGTAAGCCCTTGATGGATATTAGCTCTCTTTATTATTAGAACCATCACGTGGTTGTTATTACTGCGGAACTATTTCAGAAGTGTCCATCTTGTCTACACAATGAGATTCTAAACTTCTGAAGTGTGCAGCGCTTAGCACAGGTTGGGGTATACAGTAGGTAATAAATACTCAGTGAGTGTATAAATCAATCATTAAGTGCAGAAGTAATCACTCCTCGTAATTAATATATGAAGGAACAGATAATAATGGCCATAGTAACAACACGAAATAATAATATTATTGATCCCTGGATGGCCACTTAATACAGACCAGGGTTCCATTCCTCATGGCAGTGAGAAAACTGGGGCACAAACTGGGACACAAAGAACTTAAGCAATTTGTCCATGTTCTTGAGCTACTGAGTACTTGAGCTGGTATTTTACTCTCACTTTCCCAGACAAGAACGCGCACGCTCTTCTTAACCACAACACTGTGCTGGTTTTCTGTTAGGAAACTGGAAAAAGTTGCTAGCTGGAGATGAGTAGAAAAGTTGCTAATTGCTGGCTGCCTCTCTAGGGGAGTAACTGAATCTTGTTTAATTTTGTTTCCTTGGTTCCAGGAATGGAATTCATATAGACACCTAAGGGAATAAGCATTGGGTGTGTTTGCAGGGATGGGTAGGGTGCATGGACGTGTGGGTGCACGGAGGGGTGGGTGCATGGACGGGTGGGTGCATGGACGGGTGGGAAGGGCGATGAGCAGCTGGGTGATGGAGTGGAGAGAGCAGGTGGGTGCATGAATGAGTGTTCAGTCGGAAGGGTGGCTGAGTGGATGCGCATGTGGGCAGATAGGAGTTTGAGTAAGTGGAAGGACGGGCACGTGGCTGAGTGGGTGGCATAAGTGAGAGAATGCTCTCTCCCCGTTACTCTCAGAGTGACACTCCAAGAACCCCGACACAGAGAAATGTGGAAAACAGATGTGCACTTGGAGATGAAAGAAGCTGAAAAATCATTGCTGGCAGTGCTGTTCCTGGAAGGGAGCTGAAGGCGGGAAGACACATTCGGGTTACAGGAAGGGGCGGCCCCTCATTCAGCATCTTTAGTCTGCAAGGGCCCAGCGCTCGTACTGAAGGCACTAATTGGATTTCATTAAAGTGAAATAGATTTCCTAGCACTGGAAGAGCCAGTTCATTAATTTCACACATGCCGCTGGAGGAAGGCAGCGGGAAGGGCAGCCAGCCCCAGTCTACGCGGGCTGAGATCAGAGCTGGGAGAACGCCGCAGTTTGGTGCAGAGCTTGGATTCTGAGCACCTGCTCCGTGCCAGTGCTTGGGCTGGCCATCAGGGGTGCCGTGATGAACCGGATACAACCATTACCTCCAGTAACTCGGTCTTGGGGGGAGGCAGCCACACAAGGCAGGGCGTGCACAGTGACCGAGTGCTGGACAAGGGTAAGCAGCATAGAATGTCCGACCTGTGCTCCTGGGGTCCTGGGGGGTTGGGTCGAGGTAAAGAGCAGAGAAGGGAGAAGGAGGCGCAGCCGCCCTAAGGTTCACGGGGCTATGGTTTGCATGAAGGTTTCACGCCCAGAGTGGGCAACACCAAGGGAGGAGAGAAACAGGGGTGCTGGGGTGCATCTAAAGTTCTTCAAAAGTATTTACTGAACACTCACTGTGTGCCAGATGTGGAGCAGACGGACATGGTGCTGGAGCCAACAAGAGTGGTCTGGGCTGGAACTTTAAATTGGGGACACTCAAACATATGAAAGGTGGTTAATGCCCAGCTCCCGATGACGTCACCAGGGGAGAGAGTGGGAGGAGCCGGTCATCTTAGTTCTTTCTTCCTCTCAGAGCAAGAATTCCTTTCACAGTATCACGGACAAGTGGCTCCCCAGCCCCTGCTCACAAGCTGCAATGACAGGGCGCTCACTACCAGCCAAGCCAGTCCTGTCTGCTTTTGGAAGTTCTGGTTGTTAGTAAAATTCTTTTGTATGCGGGCCAAAGCCTCCCTTCCCTTCTGATTTTACTCCTTTGTTCTGGTTCCATCTTCCGGAGACCAGTGCATCCAATCGGCTCCCTCTTTGCCGTGATCGGCTAGAACCCGCAGATAGGGGTCACCACATCTTCCTTCTCTGATAGCGGGGCCCCGGGTTTCTCCTGAGGGTCCCCTGCCTTCCCCACGGCTGTCTCCCATCCCAGGAAATGACAAAGTCTTGTTTTAACTTCTGGACCATGGTCTTAGAGGCCAGAAGAAGAGAGGGCACTTAAAAATAAGAAACTTCCCTTCTGTGTCTTTATCAAACACACCCAGTTCCTCCTGCCACGCTTTGCTGTCTCAGGAGCTGCCCCAGATTGTTTTGTCCCTGGGTTGGGGTCTCCACGCTGGAGGTCATCCCCTGAAACCAGGGCCGTACCAGGGACCCCCTGCCATCCACCTCAGCCCTTCCTGGTTGCCCTTTTCCTCTTACACAAACTCTTTTATTTATTGTTTAAAGTTTATTTATTTTTAAGAGGGAGAGAGAGACAGAGCATGAGTGGGGGAGGGGCAGAGAGAGAGGGAGGCACAGAATCCGAAGCAGGCCCCAGGCTCTGAGCTGTCAGCACAGAGCCCCACACTGGGCTTGAACTCACAGACCGCGAGATCACGACCCGAGCCGAAGTCGGACGCTTAACCGACTGAGCCACCCGGGTGCCCCTGACACAAACTCTTCATAACAACATTGGACCCAGTGGGACTTCCTCCTTGGATGGATGCTTTGGCCGTCTGCGTTGCTTGTCTGCTCTCAGTCTTCTCTCAGCGTAATGTAGCAACTGTCTCCTGCCAGCCGTGACCTCATGGGGGGGCTTCATGGCAGCCAGGCCAGCTTCTCCCCTGCTTCCTCTCCCCGCACAGTCTTACCCAGCAGGGGAGAGACTCGGGCTGTCCAAGTTCTCTATGAAATCACAGGTGCAACAGACGACGGTCTCAGCCGGCCTTGGTTGTCTACACCCAGCGCATTCCAAAGAGAGGTCTGGCCCTTGACAGGCTCCTGAGGGAGACCCTCTAAGCCCTTGGACTATTTATTTATTCTTCCTGCCAGGAGTGTCTTTGGGCCGTGCCACAGAGTCCACGCAAACAATGGGACTTAGGATGGAGCTTCAGGCCACGTGATATCCATCTGGAGGAGCCGGAGCCTGAGTAAGGCCAGCCAGGGGGCGGTCACCCATGTCTACGTGCTGAGCCGGGCACCACGGCTCAAGCGAGCTTCTCTGACCATGCACCCTGTTGCCACACAAATCTGGCACTGTCGGCAAGGCTCCACTGGGAGAGGCACACAGAAGCTGGTGCCTGGTGTCTCCTGGACCCCACCCGGCGCACCTGAACCCCTTGCCGATTTCAATCTGTGTCCGGCCGCTGTCACAAACCAGGACCGTGAGTACAATAGTTTTCCGAGCCCTGAGAGACTTCCAGCAAACCACGGAAGCCTAAGCACGGGCTCGGGGCCCTCGAACACACCTGCTATTGCAGAATCTGTCCTGTTTCGTTACATGTCTGTGCCCCCACTCCCACACCCGCAGGCCGTGATCCCAGGTGTCCAGAGTTCACCCCCATCCCCACTGCTCCTGTTCTGTGAGCTGGTTACAGCAGGCAAGGCTCTAGGTTACCATTTGCTTCCCCTGGACTGCCTTCTGATTTTTGCTTGACGAATCGTGAACCTGGGTTTCCCAGGCCAACCTCGGACGGGAGGGGCAGGACTCTCAAACACGACCGTCCCACTGCAGACCGTTGTCGGTGTTCTATCTGGGACAACAGGGCTGTTTGCAGCTTGTAGGGACCGGGCCTTGCTCTTAGGTTCTGGACGGAAATCCACAGTGAGCTAAGCGTGCAAAGCTCAGCAGAGCCTGAGAAGCCCCTGCCACCATCCCCACTAGATCCCAGGCCCACCGCTCACTGCTGCCTGTGCGGCGCCCTTCACCTGACGGCTCCGATCCCAGAGAAAGGCAAGGACCGCTGGCGGCTCCAAGCAAGGGTAGTTCTACTCACATCCCAGGCTATGGAGGGAGTGACCATGGCCATGTCAGCACGGGGGCCCCTGGGTGCCACTAAGAGAAAGGCCAGAACTCTCCTCCGCAGGATGGAAACCAAGGGCTGGTTTCTTTGGCAAGAGGTTAAGAAAATAGCAAACAGCCAAGTCTGAGAGCAAAGAAAATCCTATTTGGTGACTTCATAGCTGGGCCTGAGCCTGGCCGGGCCCCACCACTGACCTGCTGGAAAGGACGACTGTCCTCATGCTCCGTGGCTAGGATGGGGCCGTCTCCTCCCTCGTCCCTCCCCCAGACTCCTCCCCTGGGTCCCTAACACATAGATGGCTGGCCTGAGAACGTCTTGTCTGCCCCGGGGGGATGATGGAGGGCTGAGGAGAGGGGAGGGGGAAATTCAGGTCATCTTTTTAAATTTTTTTGGATAAGCAAATGGTTCAGACTGGAAAAAGCAAGACTAGAATCCAAATCTTTGTTTGATGCTTCTTGGTTTGTAAAATACTTTTCTAATGTTTATTTATTTTTGTGTGTGAGAGAGAGAGAGACAGAAGGTGAGCAGGGAAGGGGCAGAGAGAGAGGGAGACACAGAATCCGAAGCAGGCTCCAGGCTCCGAGCTGTCTGCACAGAGCCCGATGCGGGGCTCGAGTTCACGGACCGCAAGATCAAGACCTGAGTGAAGTCAGACGCTTAACCGACTGAGCCACCCAGGTGCCCCTGTAAAACACTTTTCCAACTGTTATCCCACCTGAGCCTCATGATGATCCTGGAAACTTGGCCGGGCAGGGACTACCCCCTCTCGCCCCCACCCTTTGTCCAGATAAGAAACAGGATCAGAGAGATAATAGGCATGGAGGACCGAGTTGCTCCAGAATCTGGGTGTCTTCATGCAGGTGTCCTGGTGGACCTCGTCGCCCAGGCGTGTTGGCTCCAGGAGGAAGGGAGCGGGGTGGGAAGACTAGTCACAGTCCATCAGAGAGCAGCTCTGGGCTTCCCTGCTGTGCGGCATTTGCTCACGCTGTCCCCTCTGCCAGGAGCCATCTCCCTAGCCACCGGTCACGTTCTTACTCCTCTTGCAGAGTCCCACCTAAACGTCACTCTCTTGACAAAAATTTCAGGATATTTGCAGGCCGGCCAGATATTATGCGACTCCCTGGGCTGTCACAGCTCCTGGAATGACTTTATCACCCTGGTTGTTATTCTGGGTTTGCCACACACCTTCCTTATTGGATCCTAAGCCCCTGGGGGACACAGGCTCCGTCTGTCATCCCTGCAGCTCCAGCCCCCAGAACAGGGCCTGTCCCAGAGGACATTAAACTCTTTAATGTTTATTGGCTGAATGAATGAATGAATCGATCCATCAAATCAAGCTGCCACCCCATGTATTTATTATCCACAAAGCAGATTTGCCCTTTTCTTTTTCTTTTCTTATGCATTTATTTTTGTTCAAGAAGCACACAATTACATTTTTGCTGTAAGCAGTTCAAGCACTACAGAGAAATCCCAGCTCCCCTCCCAACCCCGTCCCCACCCCCACCCATACGCTATGTCTCCTTCACTCCAGTCTTCCCCTGAAGGGAGCCCAGCCCAGTCATCAGTGTGGGGGTGTCCCCTTCCGGACCTGCTGGTATGTGCTGACACACACTTAAAACTACACACAAAACATAAGGCTTTACATTTTGTGTATCTTTTTTTTAAATTTTAATGTTTATTTATTTTTGAGAGAGTAAGAGAGACAGTGTGAGCAGCGGAGGGATGGAGAGAGAGGGAGACACAGAATCTGAAGCAGGCTCCAAGCTCTGAGCTGTCAGTCCAGAGCCTGACACAGGGCTTGAACCACGAACCGTGAGGTGATGACCTGAGCCAAAGTCGGATGCTTAACCGACTGAGCCACCCAGGCCCCCCATTGTGCATCTTTTAACATAAATTATTTCCCGGTGTGCCTCTCACTCTGCAACTTGCTTTTACCACAGACTGATGTATCTTGGACCTCTCTCCTTGTCATTCTCAGAGAGCTCCCTAGGTCGTTTTAGTTGCTGATCTCTTATTTGTTGATCTAGACTATTTTTTTAAGTTTATTTATTTTGAGAGAGACAGAGTGTGAGTAGGGGGAGGGGCAGAGAGAGAGGAGAGAGAGAATCGCAAGCAGGCTCTACACTGTTAGTGCAGAGCCCAACACAGGGCTCGAACTCACAAAACCGGGAGATCATGACCTGAGCCGAAATCAAGAGTCTGACACTTAGCCAAATGAGCCACCCAGGCGCCCCAGACTCTTCCTGACAGGCACTGAGGCTGTCCCCCAATTCTTCCTTCTGACAAATGATGTTGCAGTCGGTACCGGTCACATAATCTCCTTTCCCAGGTGGGCACCTTCCAGGTACCTGCTGGAGCCCCAGGAAAACTCTGGTCCTTTCTCTACACAACGTGCACAGAGGACGGCCAGAATCTTCAAGTGCCCGAGACCTAAGGCATTTAGTCCAACTCCTGCCTGAGGTTTGTCACCAATTATACGCCACCCGGTCACTGCTTCCACACTGCTCATTGCCTCCCAGGGGAAACTCATTTTGCGGCTCGGTGAACAGGGCTCGAGCTCCGACACGCCTGACTTGGGGGCCTGGGGCTTGGGGTGCAAGCCTCAGATTCCCCTTCTCTAGGTGAGGAGCAGCAGCCCTGGCCTCCAGGGCATCTGTGATGGTTAAATGAGATGGAGCGGCCTCCGGGCCCGGCAGGTACTCGGGACCATGGCTGCTAGTGTCCGTGCCGGCCTTCGGGGACCGGCCACTGTCAGGGCCACCCGGAGCCCCCTCCCTGCTCCACCCCGTGTCCTCATGCTGCCCTGCGGACGGCAGGAGGAAAGGTTTTCCGGTGTGTTTGGAAACGTGAACTTGGTGTTTCCTTATGTAAGACAAGACTGGAAATTCACCTGCTGCCAAAGTCGCTGACGGTCAGTGTTCCGGAATCCAAAATACTTTGTCCCAGGGCCAGCTCCCTCTTTGCAGCTTCTCCTGGCACAATAGAGCCGAGGTTAGAAGAAAAGGAGACAGATCAGCAAAGGACCTGCCAGGGGTGAGGTGCAGACTCCCCACCCCCGGGGCCCAGTCCCCAACGCTCAGCCGGCCTGGGGTGGGGGGGGGTGAGCCAGTGAAGTCCGAGGGGCTCTGGTGTCAGCCGGGGTGCTCTCCTGCCCCAAGCCACACCACAAAGAGGGCCAGAGCCACCCCTCCAGAGGGGTCCGTGGGGCCACGGCGTGGGCGAAAGGTGGACTGGCATTGGCCGCCTCGAGCTTCGCTTATCTGCTGTGTGATGTTGGGTAAGTCACTCGCCCTCTCTGGCTTCCTCATCCATGAAACAGGAACAGGGCTGCTCTCTCCCTGGGTGTTGCCACGGCACGTGGGAGAGTTCTTGGTGACATCTCAAGTCTGAAGCATCGGACACATGTCAGGCCTTCCGGTTAGGACCCTCTCACACGGCGGACACAGGTAACAGCTTGCTCAAAAGGCCAAGAGAGAGGAAGGAAGGAGGCCGCGGGCCGGAGCTCAGGAGAGGAGGCACGGGGCCAGCAAAGGAGGGGCAGGAGGAGGCCTGGGGACAGGGAGAAGCAGTAGCAAAGTGCTTTCTCAATTCTGGTTTCGCTCCTCTCCCCCTTGTACTTACTTTGTATTGGTCCTCGGCCCGCGTGGCCTGGGCTGACCCCTGACAGTGGCGGTGGAAGTCAGAGGGGCTCAGGCACGTGCCCCCAGCCCCCCGGCCTGCAGCAGGCTGGCCCCGCGCCCCTCCGCCCGCACCTGCCACCCAGGACTAAGACGCACGCTGGGCGGCTGCGGCGCTGTGACCCCCGATTCCCCTCCTCCTGCGGGGGAAGCACCCCCACTCAGCCTCACTCTGACCCACGGAGCTCACCACTCGCCCTCCCAGCACCCTGGCTCCTGGGAAAGGCCAAGGAACCCCCACCCACCCGGGACCTCAGGCCAAGGCTGTCCCGGGGCATAGCAGAGACAGGAGACAGAGAAAGAGAGAGAGAGAGAGACCGGGAGATAGAAACACACAGAAATAGAGAGAGCTGCAGTCAGCCACATACAGAGGAAGAAGGGGAGAAACTCAGTGAGAGAGGGCCACACGGGGGGAGGGCGAGGACTCAGGAGCGTAGGAGACAGAGACTCAGAGAAGCAGAGAGAAAAGAGAGAGGGAGCTGGAAAGACAAACAGGGAGCAGGGCCAAGAGCGCAGAGCAGAAATCTAAGATCATTCCGCAGAATGTCCGTAGGTGCTTGGGGGGGAGAAATGGTTCCATTGTCAAACAAGTCAGCTGGGGAGCGCAGGGGAGGACGGGAACAAGAAAGGTCGTTTTCTGCAGGCGGGTCTGGGCTCTGACGTGCTAACGTAGGTGTGCGTCTCCCAGATCGGCTTCGGGTGTCCCAGCTAATGTCACCACCGCAGCCACCAGCGGAGGAAAACCTGGCACTTTGAGATATGCTGACAAAGAGATTCAGAGGCAAACGTGGACACAGACACGGAGGCCTGGAAATGAAGGGAGAGGGAGACAGACAGAAGGACACGGAGAGGCGGACGTAAAGAGGGCTAGGACACACAGAGCGACAGAGATGCACAGAGCGACAGACAGCTTAATGCAAAGAGAGAGTCAGGAAACACACACGCGAGGGCAGATTCAGAGAGAGGGGCGGGGCCACCGAGACAGGAACAGCAAGAGAGACACAGAGACCCAAGGAGAGAACCGGGGCGCCTGGGAGGGCCCAATCGGTTAAGGTTCCCACTCAGTTTCTGCTCAAGTCATGATCTCACGGTTCGTGAGTTTGAGCCCCACATCGGGCTCCGCGCTGACAGTGCAGGGCCTGCCTGGGATTCTCTCTCTGTCCCTCTCCCTCTCTCTCTCTCTCTCTGACCCTCCCACTCTGTTTCTCCCATTCAAGATAAATAAATAAACTTTAAAAAGAGAGAGAAGGGGCGCCTGGGTGGCTCAGTCGGTTAAGTGTCTGACCTCGGCTCAGGTCATGATCTCACAGTTTGTGAGTTCGAGCCCCGCGTGGGGCTCTGTGTTGACAGCTCGGAGCCTGGAGCCTGCTTCGGATTCTGTGTCTCCCTCTCTCTGTGTCCCTCCCCCGCTTGTAATCGTCTCTCTCTGTCTCTCAAAAATAAATAAATGTAAAAAAGAGAGAGAGCGAGAGAGAGAGAACTGGCTGGCAGGGCCACTCTGAACCTAAAGCCAGAAAAGCTCTTGCTGAATGAAATGCAGAGACCAGCGTTGTCCACCTCCTCCTGTGCGGGGGGACAGGCCCCCTCTCCCAGGGACAGCGGAGTCTGCCAAACCCAGAGGACACCCTCCCTGGGGAGGGACACTTAACCTGCAGCAACACAAAATCAGTAACCCCTCCGAGCAAGGCCAGGACAGCCAGCAGCAGCCAAAGGCCACAGGAGGAACTCTGTCGCGCGCCTCTCTGCTTCCAGAAAACCGAGGCAATGCGGCACGAGCGGCCACCACAGCTACGGCTTGGCAGGGCTGACGTTAATCTCCAAGAGTGAACTGAACTGTTTCTAAATGATCTGCCATTAATCGTCTGGTTTTGCAGGAGGCTTCCGGTTGGGGGATCAGCGAGAGACTTCAGAGCCCGGCACAGGTGTCAGGGCTGGCTTAGCCCAGCGGGCCACCGCTCCTCCTAATCCCTGGGATCCTGCCTGTTCTGACAAAGAGCGGGGCCTAGGGGACTTCTCTGGAAACCCTCCTGTCCCCGCCACGGCAGATCTATTTGTATCTTTGTCCCTTTGCTACTGTCTGGATTTGTGCTCCAGGCAAGATGCACCAGAAGGTTCAGAGTCCTTCATTTGTTGCCTGGGGTTGGGGGGGGGAGGGTGCCGGCTCTTGGTGGTCACACGACTGCTCCCTTCTCCTCACGAACTCTTCCAGAAACACAGATATGAGTGACTTCTCCCTTCCTCATATGCCTTTCATGGCTCCCACTTGTCACACTGCCTACCTGGTCATCAGCCCTGGGGAGACGTTCACGCAAAATTCTTCAGGGCCCTGACTGCTCTCTTACATAGTCTGAGGCCAGTCTCACAGGATCTTTCTTCTGCACTGGCTTCACATTCTGTGTTATGGGGTGACTTACGTACCGCCCAGAATTCACATGTTAACGTCCTAAATCCCAGTACCTCAGAATGTGACCTTATTTGGAGAGGAAACTTTATAGACTAATCAAGTTAGTCTATAACTGGGGAGGGGGCCCTAATGCAATCTAGCCATATGCAAAGGACAACTTTGGATGCAGAGACACGTACAGAGGGAAGGCAGGTGTGAAGAGACATGGGAAGGAGATGGCCTTCTACAAGCCAAGGAGAGAGGCATGGAGTAGACCCCTCCCTCACAGTCCTTAGAAGGAACGGCCAACTCTGCCAACACCTTGAGTTTGGACTTGAGTTTGGACTTCTGGCCTCCAGGACTGTGAGTCAATAAATTGTGTTGTTAAGGGCACCAGTCTTTGTCACAACAGCCATGGGAAACTCATACACTCCACTTGGCCAGCCCTGACCTTGAACTCACAGCTGAGTTGTACCCTACTCCACACCTCATCCATGACCTGCTCACACTCAGTGTCTTACCCAACAGACTCTTGACATAACCATGGGCAGCCCCCATGCAATATTGACAGGCATGTCTGGGAAGGGCCTGTTGCATTCTGGGGCTTTTTCTTTCCTTCTCTGAGGAAAGAAGAATCAAACACGGGACTGATTCCCAACCCTCCACTCCATGGGGGCAGCTCCCTAAGTGATGAGGCACCATGGTGTGCCACAGGAGCTCGAATAACTTAGCAAACTCAAAATCAAACTCGTGATCTCCTTCCCTTCCCCACTCTGTCCCCGTGTCCCCAATCTGGATTAGTGCGTGAACAGATCCCCCGTTTCCAATTCAAAGTGCCGGAAGTCATCCTCGCTCCCCACACCTGATTGGTCATCAGTTCCAGTCTGTTCTATATAAGAAATTTCTCATGCCTGTTCTCTTTCCATGGCCACTGGGCAGTATCTGATCTCAGAGTCATCACCTCATGCTGGGCTTGTTCCAGAAACTCCTAACTGGCCTTCTGCCTCCAATCTTTCCCCTCTCCACCCCACATCCCTTCTTCTGTAGAGCTGATCATGTCATTGTCTTGTTTGGAGACCTCAGTGGCCGATGACATCCATACTCGTGAACACCACTCTAGACTCATCTCTCATCCCTTCCCCACTCTGTTACCCCAAAGTTTCTCGGACATGCCTGGCCTTTTCTTGCCTTTAGGACACTGCACGTGACATTCGCTCTGTCTGAGATGGCCTCCCAGCCCCTGACTTTGTGTCTGCCTCTTTTTGTTCATACTTCTTGTTAGCACTAATATTATATTGTTGTTTATTTACACATTTCTCACCCATCAGCCTGGAAACCTCTTGAGATATCAGCCCAGAGTCCTGCTCTATAAACATTTGTCTAGTGATGCCTAGATGGATGGATGGATGGATGGATGGATGGATGCATGGGTGGATGAATGGATGAATGGATGCATGGATGGATGCATGCATGGATGGATGCATGGATGGATGGATGCATGGCTAGATGGATGCATGAATGGATGGATAGATGCATGGATGAATGGATGGGTGCATGGATGGATGGAGGGGCAAGTAATTATCGATCACAGGCTACGTGTTGAGGCTTGCCAGATGACCACTATGGCTGATCACTAGCCTGCAGATGTGAGGAGTTGGGGGGGGCGGCAGGGAGGACAACAGCTGGGCTGTAAAATCCAGCTCCTGGCTTCAGGGCTGAGCTCAGCTTCTTTCAACTATCAACAGAATAATAAATAGGAGATCTTTTATTAAAATTTTTAAAATGTTTATTATTTTTGAGAGAGAGAGAGAGAGAGAGAGCAGGGGAGGGGCAGAGAGAGGGAGACACAGAATCTGAAGCAGGCTCCAGGCTCTGAGATGTCAGCGCAGAGACCAACACAAGGCTCGAGCCCGCCAACCGTGAGATCATGACCTGAGCTGAAGGCAAACCCTTAACTGACTGAGTCACCCAGGTGCCCCTAGGAGTTCTTAATCTGGGGTCCATGGGTCCCCAAGTGATGTGTAGATAGAATTTGGGGGAGTCTATGAACTTAGATGAGAAATTATATCATAGGCAACAAGCCTCAGTAATATTAGTAGTACTTTGAAACCAAGAAAAAGCACAGGTATTTTTTATATCATATTATAGTTGTCACAGATATCTTGAAATATCATTTATGCTTATCATTACTTTGATGTTGTGATCATTATTAGATATGCATAGAAATAGATTACTCTTGCCCAGTCTTATTATCAAAGCATTAGGAAAAAAGCACATACAGAACTATGACACAAAATTGGTTTTTACAATATTTGGATAAATTTATTCTAATATCGTTGTCTTTTTAAAAATTCTCTGTATTTTATCAAAGGCACTTACCTTACTTGGAGAAGGGGTCCATAGGCTCCCCTACATTATACACAGTGGTCCACACACAGAGGTGGTTAAGAATACCTACATCATAGCAGAAGTCAAGGGCAGCCCCAGAGGGTGCCCAGGAAGAGAGCAAAGCCTCTGGCTTAGACTGCCTGGGCCTGACCGCCTGTCACCCATGCTCCTCTGAGCCCCGTGCATAGATGTCCACTGTCACTTGGGGAGATGTGGAAACAGAGGCAAGTCCATCATCCAGAGCCGCCCAGCTGGGCCAGGCTCCCTCCCTAGCACCCCAACCCGGGCCAGCAGCAGGTTTCAGACAGCAAAAATCCTTCAGGTGGAAATTTTGAGGGATCTGACATTCGAAAGAGAAAGCTTCCTCCTAGGCCCAAAAGGATAATTCCCAGGTGTCTACATGTGTCTTGGAGCTTTGGGCGAAAGCTTGCCCCAGCTGCCCAGAGAGGGACACATGGACAGAAAGATGCACGCTCGGGGGGGAGACGGCCAGGCTGGGAATTAGCACCCACCCCAGGTGGTATGCAGGCCCCAGGCCCCCATTCTCCCTGCTGCCAGGACTTCCTGCTAGTGCCTCCCAGATGAGCCCCTCCCCTGGAAGGAAGGAAGGAAGGGAGCTACCCTGAGACCACTCTTCATCTCATCTCAGGCAGCTGGTCTCCAATGGCAGTCACGGTGGGGATGCAAAGGCCCAACCTCCTTGCCTTAGTCTGGAACCCCTCGGAGGGCTCCTGTGCTCTGGAGCCCCCATGGGACTGACTGATCGGGGCCTCTACTGCCCCATTTTCTCTGCCCATCCTGCTAGGACACACTGGAGGTGGAATTACGAAGCCGAGTGTGGCACCGCATTAAAGACAGCGTCTGTAATGCACAAGCACGATCTGTGACTCGGGAAGGGCTCCAGGAACCATGGACACCGGACCACAACCTGCTGAGGACCACAGGCCCCTTCTCAGTATCATGTCTGCAAATGCATACAGTTAAAGGCAGAGAATTACGATTTTGGCTTTGGGTATGGAGCCAACAGATACATTCTAGAGCCCACGCATCACAAGGGCCTGGAGCCTAACGAACTGCTAGATCGGACACTGGAGGGACATGTTGGTGGAATTTCACTGTTCCCAGAATCTCTCCTTCCCTTCACTTTTTTAGTAATAGAATCACCAGTACCCCCCGACGTTGGGAACATGACCACCCCATCTCCTCCTTGTGTCTTCACATGGTTTTCCCTCTGTGCATGTCTATGTCCTAATCTTGGCAGTCATATTGGATACGGGCCCATCCATATGACCTCATTTTAACTTGATTACCTCTTTAAAGACCCTAACTCCAAACATAGCCACCTTCTGAGGTACTGGGGGTTAGGACTTCAGTGTCTCAATGTAGGGGGGACACAATTCAGCCCCAAACAAGCCTATATTCCCCAGCTTCCTTGCAGGCCATGGGACTGAACTCAGCCCTGTGAGCTAAGTGCAGAAGTATTAGGAACAGCGTCTGGGTCGGTTCTCTTACGTGGAGCCATGCACCTGCCCACCTTTGGTTTTCTCCTCTCAGTGGCCAGAGCACCCACCGTGGACACAGATGGGGTCACATGTCAGGATAGCAGAGGCGTCTGACTCCTGATTTCAGCTCAGGTCATGATCTCACGATTGTGAGATCAAGCTCCACAGTGGGCTCTGCGCTGGGTGTCGAGCTTGCTTGAGATTCTCTCTCTCTCTCTCTCTCTCTCTCTCTCTCTCTGCCCCTCGCCTGCTCACACTCTTGCTTTCTCAAAAAAAAAAAAAAAAAAAAAAAAAGAAAGAAAGAAAGAAAGAAAAGGAAAGGAAAGGAAAGAAAAGAAAAGAAAAAGGATAGCAGAGTTGACCACTAACCTGGGTCCATGAGTCACTTCATGAGGCACTGCTGTGTGCCCAGCCTGGCCCGTCACTGTAATTGCCACAAAGTGTGGGTGGCCTACAACCACCGGCATGTGATTCACTCACGTGTCTGCAGGCTGGGACCCATGGGGGCTCACAGCTGGGTGGCTGAGTGGGCTCCACTTTCTCTCATCTCCCTTGGTTAGCTGGGGATTGTCCCCCTGTGACGAAAAGCAAGAGAACAAGAGGGCCAAGCAGAAACATGGAAGCCATCTTATAGCCTAGTTTTGCTGGAACCTTTTCCCTTCCACTCACTTGCCATTGGCTATGACAAGTCAAACCATTGAGCCTTACGTGATGGCACCGGGGAGTAGCTGGCACTTCTAGTGGGGAAAGTGTAAAGACACATGGCAAGGAATGCGAATCCAGAAAGGGGTGAGAAGATGGACGAATCGTTTACCACATCCACCCCCAGTGAGACGTTTATGTGAGAAAGAAAGAAATCTCTATCTATGTGAGCCGCTGTCTTTGGGGATTCTTATTACAGTGACTCAGTCTGCACGCTGACACCAGGCCTGGTACCTCGGGAAGAGCTGAAGAGTGAGACTACAGAGACTTTGTCGCTGTTTCCAAGAGGCAAGCTGGGGCCAGAAACAGAGGGCCAGCCTGCGAGAGTCGGAAACCGAGAAATGGGGGTAGAATCCAGTCAAGTGGGCTTGTTTGTACTCAGAGAGGGAGTGGGAGAGGTGGAGGGGAGTAGTCAGTCTGGTTATGGGACCACCAGGAGAAAGAAGAGAGGTGGGAGAGGGGTCAGCATTAATCTCCGCATTTGGCAAATATTGATGGAGCACCTACTATGTGTCACGGAGCACCTACTATGTGTCAGGCCCTGCACTGGGTGCTATCCCCGCCTCTAAGGATGTTATTATTGCCTCCAAAGCACAGTCACCCTTAAACACCTGCACACCTTACAGAGCAGCTGGGGGAGGGACTGCCTGGACACCCCTGAGACGGAGACATCTGCGGGAAGGATTGACGTATCCCCGCCCTTAGGCACACACAAGAGGTAAACATTCACCTTTTGTTTGGGAGACCCCCTAAAAGTTCCCTGAAAGTCATGAAGCTATTCCCGGTGCTTATGTTTGTCTTCAAAATGCTGTTTCAAAGGAGGCTACAGGTTAAAACAATATCCATTTGCAAGGACATTGTGGCCCCAGGAGGGCTTAGGGCAGGGAAGCTAAGAACCTGGGCGTGGGCTTCAGAGCCAAATTGTGTGGGTTCCAGTGATGGCACCACCTCGCGCTGGCTGGGTCACCCGATGCAAGTTAGTCAGCCCTTTTGTTCTTTTGTGTCCCCATCTCCCCGTGGGGCCATGTGAGCATTAAAGGAGTAAATGTACGTGATGTGCTTAGAATAGCGTCTAGGGCGCAGAAGCTGCCGCTGCTCTTACACCACCCACCCTGTGAGCCTTTGTCCAGACTGTACCCACAAAGACTAAGACAGCTCAGCAGGAAGCACTCGCAGTGGCCATTTGGCACCCACACAGTTGCTGGAGAAGGGCTGACCAATAGCAAATCCAAGACAGTAGAATCCTGAGTCCATAGCAGAGGAAGCCGGGAAACACCCCAATTTGTACCAATGACCCCCCCTTCCAAGACTAAAACGCGGGCAGCCATGGATGCTTCAGGAAATGGAGTGAAACGGGACCAAAAAAAGGGCCTTTGCAGAAAGGTGGGGAGTTATTTTCCAAAGAGGATACAACAGAAGACCACTGGACTGGGGACACCAGGGACTGTCAAGGATGGCTTAAGTATACTCTGCTAAAGGCAGACACACCCGACTCCCAGCACCTCTGCAGCTAGCATTTCCTTTCCGGTAAGGGATGGAGAATTTAAGGACGCCCAGAGAAAACACCTTTAAGCATCAGGGTGAAATGAATTGACCAATCACAGTGAAGCCTGCCGTAGGCAAGCCCCTCCCACCAACCCTAAGCTCCAACAGCTTGCTAGTTCCCCCTCCGAGGTAGTTGCATCCAGCCAGTGGCCATTGGACATTTGACAGAGGCCAGAAAAAAACAGAAGGAAGGAAATTGGGGAAATAAGGACCACACGGGAAGAGAACTTTTAAAAAATCCACACAAACTATGATTAACATCTTCAGAGTGATAAAAGAATGATAATAATAACCATTATACCCAACACACAGTATTTAATCTTTAAAAGCCCTACGAGGCAGAGGTAGTGGGTACACTTGGGTCTGCTCCAAAGATACATTCAACCCCTAACTTTTTATTTGGAAATAGGGTCTTTGTAGATGGAACCACATTAAGATGAGGTCACACAAGAGGACGGTGGGCCCTACTCCATTGACTGGTGTCTTTCTAAGATGAGGGGAATTTGGACTGGAAGACAGCAAGACAGGAAGAACTCCATGTGAGGGAAGTGTCTATAGGCTGAGGACTGCAGGCAGCCACCAGGGGCGTGGAGCAGAGTCTCTTTCAGCCCTCTGGGAGGAACCAACCTTGATTTCAGACGTCTCTCCAGAAGTTAGAGAATAAATTCCTGTTCATTTAAGTCACGCAGTGTGAGACACTTTGTTATGTCAGCCTTAGAAAAGGAGCATAGCAGGTATTATTGTGTTAATCCCCATTTGATGGATAGAAAAACGAAGATCTCGAGGTGTTAAGCACCTGCCCAGGGTTCTACAGCTGGTAAGCAGGAGCTAGGCTTTGTAATCCAGACACTTTGGCTCCAGAGCCCCTAAAAATCCCGAAACAAGAAGAGGACACTGTTTACTTTAAAAAAAAAAAAAGAAAGAAAGAAAAGAAAAGAAAAGAACATCCAGGATAAAGTCAGAATGCTTGGAAATAAACACATGACGGTCCTCTTGAGAATTCAACAGAAGGGTAGGAAGATTAACTGAAGGAGACTTCCCAGCTTTTGTTTTTAAAAAGTAATCTTTACACCCAATATGGAGCTTGAACCTACAACCCCAAGATCAAGAGTCACACACTATACTGACTGAGCCAGCCGGGCGCCAAGATGATCTTCCAGAAAGTGGAGGAAAAGGCAGAGAAATTAAAAATAAGAAGATGGAAGTTTTAATTGCCATATAATAGGAGAGGAAGAGAAAACAGAAAGAGAGGACAGTGGAACAGGAGGAAATGACAGCCATGGGGTCTGGACTGAAAGGATCTGTTGAGTGCCCAGGACAACGGGCGAGAGTAAACCCACTCCAGGACCCCACATGTGCTGGTGAAGTTCAAGATGCAGGGGGCAAAGGGAAGATGTGAGAAGAGAGAAAAGGATGGAGAATCCAAATGTTGGTGGAATTCTCAACAGCAGGAATGGAAGCCAGGAACAGTGAAGGAATGCCTTCAAGATTCTGAAAAATGATTCCCAGTGTAGAGCTATGTAGCTGGTGGACTATTAGTTCAGTGTATTGCCAGTTAGACTATCAGGAATGCAAAGTCTCACAGTGTTTACCTCCTGGGCCAGCCAGTCCCCAAGATGGCCCCATGACTGCTGTCTCCTGGTATTCCACCCCCCACCTCCACCTTGCATCACATACGTCTGTGTAAAATAGCAGCAAAATCGATGGAACGTCCCTTCCAAGACTGAGTCATGGAAGACACTGTGGCTTCTGCCTTGCTCCTTCTCTCTTGGTTCGCTAGCCCTGGGGGAGGCAAGCTGCTCAGAAGTAAGGACACTCAAGCAGCCCTGAGGAGAGGCTCATATGCTGAGGGACTGAGCCAACAAAGAGCTGAGGTCTTCTGTCAACAGCCATGTGAGTGAGCCGTCTCAGCAATGGATCCTCCACCCCCACGACGGGCCCGCGGATGACTGCCGCCCTGGCTGACAGCTTTACTGCAACCTTCTGAGGGACTCTGACCCAGAACCACCCAGCTAAGCCTCTCCTGGATTCCTGAAATGCAGAACCGGTGTGACATCATGCATCGTTGCTTGAAGCTGCTAAATCTGGGGGTAATTTGCTATCTGTATCATCTTATATCCAATGAAATACAACATTTGACTCTTTAGGTACAAGGCATAAATTTGATTGAAATAAAAATGACAATGATGACAAAGATGGAGAGGGAAGAGAAGGAGGAGAGGGAAAGAAGAAAGGAAGGATGAAGGAAGGAAGGAAGGAAGGGAGAGAGGGAGGAGGGAAGGGAGAAAGGAAAAAGAGAGAGAGGAGGAAAGGAGGGAGGGAGGCAGGAAGGAAGGAAGAAGGAAAAGAAATGCAATGATGAAGTCTGTGTCCATGAGACAGTGGCCTCGCTACTGCATGCCTGGGCCAGCCTGGACTAGGATGGAGTAAAGATGAAACACGACACCAGGACAGTGTAGAAGAATCACAACTCTCTTTTTTACCACTCGACTTTGTTCATACTTCTGTCCTGACTAGGGGAAACTCACAATTAGCAACCAAACAGGGACACACTTGAGAGTAAGAGGAGGCCACGATGAATGATCAACTCCAGGACAGGCAGAAGATGGGATTGTCCCAAGCAACCCGGGACATGTGGTCTCCACTCATAGCGTCCATCACGCACTAGCAGGATTGTCTGGTTACAGATCTGACTCCCCGCCCTATGAGCTGTTTGAAGGCGGGAACTGTGGCTTTTGTCTTTGTACTTTCCAGTGTCTAGTACGGGGTCTGGTACGCAGTTGGTGCTCAGTAAATACTCAGAGGATGAAAAAAATGACTGGGTTAAAGAACACTGGTTAAGGAGTTAGTGGCGGACAGGGGTGCCTGGGTGGCTCAGTCGGGTAAGCGTCTGACTCTTGATCTCACCTCAGGTCTTAATCTGAAGGTTGTGAGTTCAAGCCCTGCGTTGCGCGCTGCGCTGGGCATGAAGCCTACTTTAAAAAAAGGAATTAGTGGTGGACAATAGAATCATACTCTAGTTGTGACTCCTCATCAGTTATTACTTGTAACTTGCTACATAATCATGTTCAAGTGAACTTTCTCAAAGCATTATAAATAGGGATATACTTGGTTCTTGTGGAAGTTCAATTTTTCGCAACTAACTGCCTGTGGGTTTTTTTTTTTAAGTCTGTAATTTAAAAAATTGCTCCAGACTCTGATAAAGCCAAGTGCCCAGAGGCACACCCTTCAGTGGAAAAAATACCACCTGCAGTTTCCAAACCCCCATCCCATTATCTAAACTGTGAACACAACTGTTTCTTACAGCCGGAAGTTCAGAGGTGGGTGTTTCCAGGCTTAGTTAATTCAGTAGCCCAACAACATTACCAAGAATCCAGATTCTTCCACTCCTCCCCCGGGCCATCTTCGGGGCCCAACTTCGGCCCTCAAGCTGCTACCCTGGAGACACAGACAGGAAGGTCAGGTAACGGGAGCTGACAACAGACAAGCAAATCCTTGGCTCGCATCATTTTCTCTACTTGGTAGAAGCAGAAGTGGAAATACAGAAAGGTTAAGTAACGTGCTCACTGTCACACAGCAGAGCCAGATCGGTCTTCTTTCCACTGAGTTCTGCTGGGTCCCATCTCGTACATGTTCTCTCTCCAATAGCAGCCGTCTCGCCCTACCCCTTGCCTGGGAAGGAGTAATGGAAGGACAGAAATCTCAGAGATTTGGAAGACACCACCTTCTCGTATCAGTTTAATGCTGGCTGTTTGAAAGCATCCCTACAGTAGCGACTTCCCCTGTGCTGAGAATGCAGTGAACCCAAAAAAGGCCCCGGTAGACATTGACGATGAACCAAACATCAGGCCATATTAGTGAATTATAGTTCGTGGCGTTAGATGTGATCACGATACGGAGGTTATGTAAGAAAACATCCCTCACACCCCTCTTTTTTGCGATGCAAATGGAGGTATTTGTGAGTGACCTGACCTAAAGTTTGCAAATTCCTTTAAAATAAAAGGTGTGGGGGTGGGGTGGCATAAAACTCGTATGGCAAAATTCTGACCGCTGTTAAAGGTAAGCGCCGGGCACATGGTAGGTCACTGTTCTCTGTACTCCTAAGTGTTTGGAGGTTTCGTAATAAAAATTTTAAATAAGTGAAAAACAAATTTCCAAGTAAATGACAAAATAGCCTCCTGGGGAAGCTGTCCAAGGTTCTGTAGAGTTAGTGATGGAACTCTAGTGATGGAAACAGAGGGTGCTAAAAATAGCCGAGAGATTTATTTGGTTTCTCCTCATGACATCTTTGATAATTTATCATCAAAGCTCACATTCACTCCATTTGTTCCCTGGACGCTCTGGATGGAGCTTGGTTTCAAGGGGAGAAGGAAATGTTCCCCCAGCCCTCCGTGAATAAGTACTCTTTCAAGTCGCGATGTGGCCTTGGAAGGAAGTGCTTTTCCCTGACCCCACCACGCCCACTGCAGGCCTCAGTTTCCCCATAGAACATTAAGCATGAGGATCCCCCCTTGGGCTCCCTTATAAGGGTTCTTGCCAGGATTGGAGGAAATAAGGCCTTTATTTTCTTGTTCAAAAGTGAGACATGCTCATTGTAGGGTATTTAGAAACCAAGATAATCAAAACCATGAAAATGAAAGCCACGCACAATAGTGCCCCCTCCCAGCCTGTAGCTAAGGTGATTGTTTTAGTATATTACCTTCCAGATTGTCGTTTCCCATCCATACGTGTTTGTTGTTGCTGTTAATTTACAGAAACAGGCTCAAATTATGTAAACTTTTATGTTTTAACTCAACATACTGGGAACGTCTTTTCCTATCATTACAAAGCCTTCCACAATGGGATTTTATAGTATAATCGTCACCCTGCTTTCCACTCTGTCACTATACTGTAACTTATTTAACCAGTGTCCTTGTGGGAGTTTTTAGAGTCACCACAACAAAGGGCCACCAACAGGTGGCTTAAAACAAAAGACGCGAATTTTCTCATGGTTCTGGACACCCTTCCAAGGGGCTCACAAGGAGACTTTGCTCCACACGTCTCTCTCCTAGTTTCCAGTGGTTGTCGGCAATCCTTGGCATCCTTGGCTGGTGGAACCGGCCTCCAGTCTCTGCTCTGTCATCCCATGGCTGGCTTCCCCGTGTGTCCCTGTGTCTCTTCTCCTTTTCTCGTAAGGATACCAGTCATCTCGGATTAAGGATTCACCCTGCTCCCATATGACCTCATTTTAGCTCACTCATCTGCAGTGACACTAATTCCAAATAAGTTCATAGTCTGCGGTTTGAAGAGTTACAACTTTAACATATCTTTTTTGGGGGGGAGCACAAATCAACCCACATCACCATCCCGGGGGGGTCAGACACCTGATCTCTGAGGGCTCATCGTGTGCCTGATGCGTGGGACTGCCAGCTGGTGCCACTCCAGAGGTCACAGCTGCTGCTGGAGGGGTGCAGACCTCAGCTGGACAGCAAAAGACAGCCCTGTATCTTCTCGTGCCTTCCATTTTCCACCTTGCCTCCCACGGGCCAACTACAAGCCAACAAGGTGTCTGGAAAACGTAGTTTGCATTATAGAGTAGAAATGGGGAGAGGGGAATGGAATTGATGGGCAATAAGTAAATAACTCTCCTAAAGGCTTCTGATACATATTATTCCATCATCTTCGAGAAAGTTTATATCAACCTACACTATAAGTTACTGTTAACAGAGCATGGAAACATCTAGTTTCAAGGTTTTGTAACACTGAATGTTATCATTTGCTTTGACCTCAAAAAATTCTTCCTTGCCTTCTTCTGCATTTCTTTGATTTTTGTGATGCTGAATATATGTTTTTGGCCATCATGTTTATTGCTTGTTTTATGAATCATTGAAATATAAAGCTAAAATAATTAAAATGTCAGATTTTACGTCTTTTACCCATTTTTATGACAATATTCACTTTTTCTTATCAATTCATAATACTGCTTTATGCATTAAGGATATTAATCCTTGCTCTACAATACATGCTGAAAATAATATTTTCTCATTGTGGTTTGACATTTCGTTTTATTTATAGCATTTCTGATGCCAGGCTTTTCAATTTACATGTGGTCAAATCTATTAATCTTTTCTTTCATGCATTCGCCTTTGGTTTCATGCTTAGAAAGCTCTTCCCCAGGCCAAGGTTACATAAATATTTCTGTTTTCTTTACGGTTTCTACATTTGTAACATTAGAATTTGTCTTACATTTCAGTTTTTATATGGGATTTATTTGCAGATACAGTATAAAATTAGAAATCATTGAATAATGGATTTTCCCTCTAGAATTTGGAATGTCATCTTTATCCTTTGTTAAATTCATATACAAACATACTTTTCCATATAGATGTGAATAAGGAGAGATGATTTCCCTCTATTTCTGCACTATCACTTTTACTCCATGAGTCTATCTGATCATTATGTTGTATCACATTTTCACAAAAATGGAAACCCTATGGTGCTTGCCTCTGTTCCATCTGTGCCTAAAATGGTGCCTGGCACATAGTATGTCCTCAAGAAATACATGTTGAATGATTGAATGGACTATTTCTGTCCCAGAACCATGTTTTGGCTTTGTTTTTAAGTCAGGTTTATTTAGGTATAACTCACATACTGTAAAATTCTCCCTGTTTAGTGTCTAGTGTAATGAGTTTAACACACACATATGGTCAGGGAATCACCATCATCGTCAAGATAAACAATAGTTTCATTACTTTAAAAAAAAAAACCTCTCTCATGCCTTTTTTAAAAATTATTTTTTATTTGAAATTGTGGTTTAAAAAAAACCATGTAGTATAGAATGTACCAGCTTAGCCACTTTTATTAAGTGTTTAATTTAATTTTATTTTGAGTTTATTTTTATTTATTTTGAGAAAAAGGTACAGGGGCACCTGGGTGGCTCAGTCGGTTAAGTGTCCAACTTCGGCTCAGGTCATGATCTGGCGGTTCGTGAGTTCGAGCACCACGTCAGTTCTGTGCTGACAGTTCAGAGCCTGGATGGAGCCTGCTTCAGATTCTATGTGTCCCTCTCTCTCAGTCCCTCCCCCATTCACCCCTGTCTGTGTCTCTCTCTTTCTCAAAAAATAAAGATTTAAAAAAATTTAAAAAGAAGAAGCAAGAAGGCGGGGGAGGGGAAGAGAGAGAGGGAGACAGAATCCTAAGCAAGTTCTGAGCTACCAGCTCAGAGCCCAATATGGGTCTCGAACTCATGAACCGTGAGATCATAAACCTGAGCCAGAGAGTCAGATGCTTAAGCAATGGAGTCATCCAGGCACCCCAAGCTTTTTATTTTAATTTTAGGATAGTTCACATACACTGTTATATTAGCTTCAGGTATACAAAACCATGTTTCAGCGATTCCTTATAGTACTCAGCGTTCATTATGGTAAGTGTGCTCTTTACATCTTAACCATTTTTACATGTAATCCTACGTATATTCACATTGTCGCACAGTGGATCCCCAGGACTTCTACACCTTGCAAAGAGTGAAACTCTGTATCCATTAAACAGCAACTCTCCCAGCCAGACCCAGCCATCCGCCATTCCCAGTCCGCCATTCCCAGTCTACGTTCCGTTTCTACAAATTTACTACTTTTGACCTCATACAAATGATATTGTTCAGTATTTCTCTTTTTGTGAGTGGCTTATCTCAGCGCAATGTCCTTCATGGGAGTCCATGTTGTAGCTCATGTCAGATTTCCTTCCTTTTCAAGGCTGAATAATATTCCACTGTATCTATCATAATCTATCATGCCCTTTTGTGGTCAACTCCTAACCCTCCCCAAAGTCCTGATGGGTCTTGTCTCTGCAGTTTTGCCTTTTCCAGAAAGTCATATACGTGGAATCATACGGTATGTAGCCCTTTGGGTCTGGCTTCCCTCGCTCAGCAGATGCATTTGAGGCTCATACATTTATTTTAAGTATCAGTAGGTCATCCAGTCCTTCTTATTGTTGAGTAATGGTTCCTTGTATGGATGTATCAGTTTACCCACTTCCAGGCTGGAAATAAATTTGAGTTGTTCCCAATTTTTATTACTGCAGCTTCATAAAGCATTTTTATAGGGAAACCATCAAATGTAAACCAGTAGTGGCTGGAATGAGAGGAACACTAGATGTTCCTGGAATGTGGAGATAAGATTTCCCTCTGGGGGGCGCCTGGGGGACTTAGTCGGTTAAGCATCTGACTTTGGCCACGATTCATGAGTTGGAGCCATGTATCGGGCTTTCGGCACAGAGCCTGCTTCGGATCCCCTCTCACCCATCCCTCTGTCCCTCCCCACCCCTCTCAAAAATAAATAAATATTTAAAAAATAGATTTCCTGCTGGGAGTGAGGGCAGAAGGGACCCACGCGCAGTAGATGTGGAGGTCGTGTGTGGTATCTGAAGGCTGTAGGAAGTAGCCAGGTCCTGCCAACCAAACTGGGCCAGGTGGGCTCACAGGCAGTGTTGTGGGGCGTGGGGCACTAAGGACATGGGCCCTGCAGACAAGGAATTCTGGGTGTGGATCTTACCTCTGAGGCTTCCTCCCTGGGTCACTGGGGCTACACCGAGGTCTGTTGGGAGCCTTGGTTTCCCAGCTGTAAAATGGGGACATGATAGCACATTCCTCACCTGAAGTAGTTAGCGCCGCTGCTGGCCCAAAGTAAGTGCTTACTAATTGCTACTTTTTATTAACTATCATTTCAGAAAGAAAGGCCAGACCTTGAGCAAGCAAGGCACATATGGATTACTTCGGCTGGGTTTTTCTGAAGGAAGAAGATACAAACAGCACAGGTGGTTATGGTAGTTCTGAAGCATGCCTGCAAATTCTCCAACATTCTTCTTTTCAAGAGATGGGCCTATATCCTCTCCCCTCGAATCTGGGTGGACTTGCAACCACTTCCACCAGTAGAAGAAGGCAGAGGTGAGGCCACCGGACTTCTGAGGCCCACTCGACCTCATATGCAGGACCTCCTGCTTTCCAGCCATGAACCACTATTTTCTTTGTATTTTTTAAATGTTTTTTATTATTTATTTATTTATTTATTTATTTATGTTTGAGAGAGAGAGACACAGCATGAGCAGGGGAGGGGCAGAGAGAAAGGGAGACACAGAATCGGAAGCAAGCTCCAGGCTCTGAGCTGTCAGCACAGAGCCCGACGCAGGGCTCGAACCCATGAACCATGAGATCACGACCTGAGCCAAAGTAGGACACTTAACTAACTGAGCCACCCAGGCGCCCCCTCCCCCAAACCACTATTCGTTAGTAGTCTGACTCTCCTGATCTTGAAGGTCCAGTGGGGCTACCATGTGGTGAATCCCTGAGACCACACAGAAAGAAAGAGGTCCAAACAGGCATCTTGGCCAGGGTACCACAAGTGTGAATAAAGAAGCTTCCAGAGAATTCCACCCCCCAGCCATTTGACTCATCTGTGGCCTCTGGGTGTTCCTAGTTAGCGTTCCCTACTGAGACATCATGGAGACGAGCCATCCCCTCTGTGCCCTGTCTAAATTTCTGACTCACATTATTTGTGCGCGTGCGCGTGCACACACACGGTAGGTATTTCATGTTTTGTTGCAAAGCAGGATGGCGGTCTAGAAGGAATCGAGAGTTAGAAAGGAAAGGAAGCCAAATGGGGAAGATTCATCTGTTTCTCTAGCAGCTGGTGGAAGCCA
The DNA here is from genome assembly GCA_028646485.1 of Cryptoprocta ferox. Taxonomy (NCBI): domain Eukaryota; kingdom Metazoa; phylum Chordata; class Mammalia; order Carnivora; family Eupleridae; genus Cryptoprocta; species Cryptoprocta ferox. The sequence continues at coordinate 9,736,590 of CM053560.1, forward strand.
CCACCCACCTCCCCCATTCGGGAGCCGTGCACAGGGTTGGGAGAAGTTACCGGACTTTTCTGTGGCCTCAGTGAAACATCCCCCAAGAACGCATAAGTTTGCTTCCTCTGCTTTTGTGCCTACAGAAAACCAATGGATAACTAACACAGCCATGATGGCCAGGAATATTCCAGACACCGGAGAACTTATACCAATGCTGTAAACAGATAATCCTCTTATGACTTTGATCTGTGTGACTCAAGCCCTGCTGGACCTCCTTAGCAGCACAGAGGAAAGATCATGGGATGAATCTCAGCTCACGCTCTAAATCCCAGACACTGTAGGAACCCTGGCAAGGCATTTGGCCTCTGTGAGCCTCAGTTTTCTTGTCTATGAATTGGGTCAAGGATGTATCCTTCACACATACTGCTGTGGGGGCTACATGAGATAGTGTCTATAAAGGGTTTAGCACAGTGTGTGACTCATAATAAACCCACTGCTGATATTGTTTAATTCTCTCTCCTCCTTCAGCAACGTGGGGAGCAGATTCTGAACAGAGGGATCCCCCAAACCTCCCTCCCCGACTCCAGCTCCACCCTCAGAAAGCCTGGCCACGAGCGGCCAGCAGAGTTGCTCTCTGATTCCTGCCCCTCCGGCTACAGTGATGCTCGCACAAGTGGAGGCCGTTGGCACAGCTGTTGGCACCAGCCGGCTTCTGCGTGGACCCAAAGACACTTCTCCACTCCACTCCTGCCCCCACAGGCTCCGACTTGAGAGGCTGAAGAGCAAATCAAATGGAAGCCGACAGAGGACACATGGCTGGGATGACGGAGTGCAGTCTCCCAAGGTAAACAGCTCTCTGCCATCAATTTGCAGGACAGGAGAGAAGACAGGGCTTGGGAAATTACAGCCCCATCAGGCTCCCATCATCTCCTGCAGCTCATGGAAGTGATCAACAGCCCTTCGGCTCTCATTTTAAAGATTAAATGGGAGGAAGCGTGACTCCGTCGGATTTCAGCCCAAGCCGCTGGCGGCCCTGAATGCCAGACAGCGTGATGGATTGAGTTCCCGAAACACAGAAAGACAGCTGGAATCTCCGTATTTCACTGGGAGAAGCCAGTCAGGGTCCTTCATCTCCCAGGTGTAGGGACAGACCCTTGTGCTCCCGTGGGGGTTCAGGCCCAGGCTCTGGAGCCTGTTTCAGAACAGCAGGGAGATCTGTTTTGGTTCAGCACACATTAGGCATTCGGTGAATGAATGAATGAATGAATGAATGAATCTTTGTTCTTTCTAGCCATGAAATCTTGGGGAGGTCACATTGGACAACTCAGATAGCCTATCTTAGCCTCAGTTTCCTCATCTGTAAAATGGGACCAGGAATATCTTCCTTGCCGGGGTTGTTGTGAACGTGAAATGGCATCATACAAGGAAAACGCAGTAGCTGGCGTCTGGTACAAGGGAGAGGTCAGGTGACCGTGCCAGGTGGGAGCCAATGCCTGGAGGAGTAGGATGGGACCAGGAGGGCAGGCGGGATGAGGGATGCCTCTGGGGGACACAGTCCTCAGGTGTGTATGGCAGCCCAGGGTCACCATTTTCATTTGCCCTGCTCGCTTGTCTGTGTCCCGTGGGCCTCAGAGGAATCATACAGAAGGATTGACCTGTGCTTAGTGAGCCTTTTACTCTCAGCAGCATGTGAATGGTACTCACAAAAGGTTTGGAAATGGCAAATCGCTTTGTCAGGAATGGTTCCAAAAGTGTCATGGAGAGAAGGGCGTTTGTACCAAGACAGGGTGGACAGGGATGACTGCTGGGGCAGGAACCCAAGTGGTTTATGGACATGGTATGCCTTCTATGGACGCTCCAAAAGCCAGCCGAGGACCTCACACTTAATCATCAAGGCACTGAGGAGCTATGGAAGGTTCTGGAGCGGGAGAGTGACTACTCAAAAAAACCCCAAAAGACCTTAGGTTTGTTAAATTGGTGTTTTGACTCTTCCACAGAAAGGGGTTAGCAGCTCAGCATTAGTCTCTGGAGTGGAAAGAGGGGAGAAAATAGCAGGGACGTGTAGGATGAGGGCGAGTCGTGGGCGCTGGGGCCCCAGCTCTCCTCCTCAAGGACACCAGGCCGCAGGTGAGTCACTTCACTGCTCCAAGCTTCGGCCTCCGCTGCCTGGCACCAGGAGGGCTGCGAAAGGGTCCCAGGCAGCAATGCTAGGAGCGGCCCTGCATAGGCCCAAAGCAAGTTTGAGCTGCATTCCGTTCACATTTTGGGTTAAAACAGAGGACCGGGAAGTGAAATAAGTTATTTTGAAGCGTGGGGCGAAGGGACGTGGCAGGACGGGGAAGTTGAGGCCGTTGGAGGTGGGTGTCCCCTGCACGCCCTTGGGAGGTGCCCTGTGGGCAATGAGTGCCCCTCCAACTTCTCCAAAGCCCCAGGGGCCTGTGGGCTGAAAGGCCAAGTAAGGGTTTCTTCTTTCATCGAGAACAGCTTCTGGGCCAAGGCTGCCTGGCTGCAGATCCAATCGGAGCCAGGGTTCCAGAGAGGCCCCCCTCGGTGGCCCACATGGCATCGGGATCATAAAAGCATTCTGTTTCCCCGAGATGACAAGCGGACGGAGAGATGGGAGGAGAGGATGATGGCCCAGCCTGGTGACCGGATCCAGGGTCGGGACTCGGCCTGTTGGCGTGAAACGCTCGGCGCAGGAGGCACGCTCCGCAGCTTGGCAGCCACTGGCTTTGGCAGCGGGCCAACGTCCCCAGAGCCACGGCACTGACCGCCTTTCTGCTTAAACAGGCTGGGCCTTCCCAGAACAGGCAGAGTACGAGGAGCCTGGGGTCCACCTGTCAACCTCAGCTCAGCAGGAGGGACTAAGTGAACGGGTCTCAGCAAGATCTGCTTTAATAAACACGACGAGAGAAGCAAGGCCACTCCCCACTCGTGGACTGTCGTTTCGACCCCCTGCTACAGCCCCCAGCTATTCCCTCCCTCCCAGGCCCCCCCAGCCCCCCCTGCCCAACTGAACCCTGAGCTTGCCGCCGGATTTGTCTTTCCCAACTGCAGCTCTGGCCAAGTTATTCCCCAGCTCAGAAAGGGCACGGTCTCCCTGCCTCAGGGCCCATCGCAAATGCCACCTCCTCCAGAAGGCTTTCCGGATTGTATTGTTTCTGACCTGTTGGTGACGCCCCCTTCACAACCCCTGTCATATACTGTGTCACATACCAGAACCCATCCCAAGGCCTGCGGGGGGGGGGGGGGCGGGTAACACAGAGAGCCAAAAAAGAGAGGACATGAGGAAAAGGTGGTTCCTCCCAGGGAGAGCTGATGGCTTCCCAAGGAGCCACACTCACGCCACCATCTGTCAAAGAAAAGGACATAGTCACGTGAAGAATCACCCACCAAGACTGAGAGGCCAGAGAGGCCCAATGCTGGGCAGGTGGTGTGTGTGTGTGTGTGTGTGTGTGTGTGTGTGTGTAAGGGAAGCCCAAGGGATGGGAATATCCCAGGTTGGTAAATTTAAATCAAATTACAGAGTATTCGAACGGAAAGAGACCTCAGACCATCCAGTGGGACCCTTCGGACAGAAGGAGGCTCAGAGAGGGGATGGATTGCCGGTTAGAGATCATGGGAATCATTATTTCATTCATCCCATCATGTGGTCATGTATCCTTTCAATGATGCGACAGCCTTACCGAGCCCCTGTTAGGTTTCAGACTTCACGCCAGACTGTGGGCGCCCAGGGTTGAAGAAGAAATGGCCCCAGGTCCCGTGAGGCTGAGACTGCGTGGGGAGTCAAAGGGCCAGGCTGGAGGTCAGCCTGAGCAGAGGAGAGAGCAGAGGCCCTGCCGGGGGTGGCTAGGTGGGTGCACAAGAAGTGATCCTGGAAGGCTTCCCAGGGGAGGTGGTGTCTGGTCTGGGTACGAGAAATGTGTAGGCATTTTCTGGAGGATCAAAGCAGAGTCAGCACATCCCCGCATATGGACTCCCTGCCCAGTGCTCTCCCCAACTGCCTGGGCATTGCAGCATTTTACCATCTCAGCCCGGAGCTTAATTGGAAGAAATAGGCCCTCTGTCACCCTGGCTTGGCCCTGCCTTCGCAGAGCCACAAGCCCCAGGCCACGGAGGCCCTGTGAGGACTGCATGAGTGGAAAGGCCCAGTGTGACTCAGAGAGAGGCCCTGCAGGGAGACAGAGACCCAGGGTGACTCTGGGGCAGACCTCGTGTTAAAAGATTAGATTCACACTGCAAGAGAAGACTTGAGGGTTTGCTGGGCCATTTCACAGATGAGAAAACTGAGGCCTAGTCTGGAATTGCTTCCTGCTCAAGGCCCCATAGCAATTCAGTGGCAGAGCTGGGACCAGGCCAGTGGGCTCGGCTGGGCGGTAGTCAAAGAAAGCAAAGTTTATTCCCTCCGGAACCCTGGAGGTATCATAACACACTATTTAAAAGGTCTTTGTAAAACTCACAGAAACAAACAAAAAAGAATAAGATCCTGACGAGAAATATAGTCATGAAATATTGAGGTTACAGCTTGTGAAGGTCTGTTCTTGAGTGTGGACCGCGTGAGGTTCAGTTGATTCCCCTTCCTCCAGGATGCCTTCCCTGACTGCCCCCTGGCTGCACTGGTGCCTCTGGTGAGCAACCTGGTGCTGTGTACCTTGTAACTTCGTCTATACTTGAACCTGACAGACCTCTTCTCCATGGGGCTAGAAGCTCCTTGAAGGCAGAACAGCGTCTCCTTTGTTGCTGTGCTCCAATTACCCAGCACATGGTAGATGCCCAAGAAACAGGTGTAAGTTAGTGACGGCACAATAAAAAGTGAGGCCTCATCCTGAAGACTCGGGCAAAGGAAAAGAAAGCATGGCTTCTTCTGTGAATTAAATCTCCATCCATCCATCCCTCCACCCGTCCCTCCACCCATCCCTCCCTCCATCCATCCCTCTATCCCTCTATCCATCCCTCCGCCCATCCCTCCTCCCATCCATCATCCTTCCATCCATCACCTACCAACGATCTATCCCTCTTTCCATCCATCATTCTCTCCCTCCATCCCTCCCTTTCTCTCTCCTTCCTTGTCCCCCTCCCTCCTTCCCTCTCTCCATCGTCCATCTATCTGTGCATCCAGGAGCACTTCCAGAGCACCACCACAGACAAGCCTCTGATTTAAACAAAGGGGAATGGGGCCTGGTGTCAAAGCGAGGAGCTCTCAGATGGCAGGCGCCTTTCCAGAAAACGATCATCAATGTTCTGGAGAAAACAGCGGAGTCATTTACAGATGTGATTTAATCAATATTTCCTGGTCCCTGAAATCCGTCTGTTAAATGACCAACAAAAGGCCTTGGCCGGGAAAGCACCCTGACAAGACTGGAGAAAACTCAGTGTGACATGTGATGGGGGAGAAATCCACCTGCTGGGGTGAAGCTGCCGGAACCATCAGGAACCTTTCTGTTATTAGCAATCACTGCACTGGGACTCCTGACAATCAGTGCACAGGCCCCCACACCCCAAGCTCTGATGCAAGCAGCGACAACAGACCTCAGACCTCAGATCGCGGCAGGACAAATCCCCGCTGCGGGCAGCCTCGGCCCCAGCTTGCCTCGGGTCAGCCTGCCACATGGGCGGTCGCCACTGAGGACCCTCCTGCCCCCAGGGAACCTGACCAAGGGCAGCAGTAATGCCAGTAGCTGCGCATTCTCTGCAGAAGAACATGCCTTCAGGTTCTTTTCTCCTCTGAAGATCCTGATTGCGAAGTGTCATTCTTCCCCTTCCCCAGATAAAAAAGCAGAGGCTCAGGAGGGTGACCCGATTTGACAAGGTGACGAAGTTTGCAGCTGTCATCAGGAAGGCAAGCTCAGTTCTCTGATTCCCTAGCAAGGCCTTTTGGGGACGTGACTCGTATCAGGACATAATCAAAACCCTAAATGGTATCTTCTGGTTTACCCTCAGAGTGAAAACAGCCCAGTGCTGCCCAGGGAAGAAGGAACACACGAGAACCTAGAATTAACCCCCCGGCATGGTCTTCCAGTACCCAAGCCGGGGATGGAGGCGATGCCCCCTGATCCAGGAGCCACTTTTCGAGGCTGATCGAGCCTCTCCTTTGCTCATGATCTGTACCACACTCATTTCAAAGCAAAAAGGCATTCGCGAGGCCTGTCAGCTGTCGTTTCTATAAAGAAATGAAATTCGCTTTCAGAGCCCGAGGCCATGCTAATGACAAAATAAAGCAAACTGGGGAGAAGCAGGCTCAGGAGAGGCGCGCGGGCGAGGGAAATGCCAGGAAACCTCACACGGGGGAGGAGCACGGGTGTCGGGGCTGAGATGCGTGCGTGCTACACGCATACTTGCAGGTGCGCTCACGTACACGTCACGGGAGGCTCCGGGGACCAGGGTTATTTAGCCTGGAACAGAGATTGGGGCGGCACTTGAGACCTGTAAATACTTTAAGGGGTTGTTAGGTGGGAAAGAAATTAGAATTAATGTGAATAATAGTTACTGCTCACTGAGCACCTACTATGTGCCAAATTCCACACTAGGGGTGCTTCGTCTTCGTATTCAATCCTCACAGCAGACTCAATGGGGGTCCAACTTATCCTCATTTTATTTTTAATTTTTTTAATGTTATTTATTTTTGAGAGAGAGAGAGAGCACGAGCAGGGGAGGGGCAGAGAGAGAGGGAGACACAGAATCCAAAGCAGGCTGCAGGCTCCGAGCTGTCAGCACAGAGCCCCACGCGGGGCCCAAACTCGTGAACTGTGAGATCATGACCTGAGTGGAAGTCGGACGCTCAACCGACTGAGCCACCCAGGTGTCCCCTACTTATCCTCATTTTACAGATGACAAAGCAGAGGCCCAGACGTGGCATCCCTGGCCTGAAGTCAGAGTTCTGGTAAGGAAGAGAGGTGGGATTTGAGGGCAGATCTGTCCTAACCCTACTTACTCTACCTCCCGGCGTTAAAATATAATAAAATCAAACAAAAGGCGGGTGACTCCCCAGGGCAGAACTGAATCTGAGAGGGAGAAGTCACAGAGAGGAAGCCTCTGTCTGGATTGAAGAAAGAAGTGAACACTGGGGGTTGACCCCAAGTGGAGCCAGTAGCGAGACTCCTGTCCCAGGAGGTATGCAAGAAGCAGCAGAAACTGCTCACTGGGGATGACCTGAGGGTCAGCTGGCTCCTGGGTCTGAAGCCAACGGAGCTGTTTTTTCAGACCCCACAAAGCACCCCCTCCACACACACCCACACCAGCGCTGACAAGCCCCTGGGCTGATGGCAGCGCTGTGAGCTCCCAGGAGGGGACCTCGCCCACGCCTGGCTCGGCAGCGCTCGGGAGCAGCCACGTGACAGCCCCACCCCCGCGGGCACCTGACCCGTGGGTCGAGAGGCCCCCGGGGAGTTCCCACGCAGGCGGCACAGTAGTGAGTCAGGAGCTGCCTTGCTGTCACCACCACCCTGCAGCCCCGCCGGCGGCAGGTGCTGGAGCGAGACAGCCGCCCTGCCCACCGCCCCGGAGTGTCACTGTGTCACCCCCGAGTGCTCTTCTCCAGGCGCCGTCTCCCGCCTTCGCTGCTCTGAGAGCCTGCTGTGCGCCGCGGCAGTGGTCAGGAAGCCGGCCTTGGAGTCCCACAGCGCATTCCCAGTCCGGCTTCCCCACCGCCAACCGTGCCTCGGTTTCCCCATCGTCAGGACTGAGAGTAATCACAGCCGTGGCCCCGGCTGACAGGAGGACCACAGGAGCCCGTGGACCTAAAGGGCATAGAAGGGTGCCCGGCACACACTGGAGGCGGTCACTACAGCTCCATGAGATGGCGGTCGTGACCCTGCTCTAGTAAACGAGCGCAAAGGCTCAGAGAGCAAAACCACTTGCTCACCATCACAGGCAGGCGAGTGGCACAGCTTGGACTAGAACCCACGAAGCTCCGACACCAAGTCCAGCGCTCACCCTCCCTCCTCCACTCTTGGGGGGGGAGCCCAGTCTCTGGCCGGCCCCAAACCGGGCCGTGTCTCAGCGCCGGCCAGCAGCACCCCTCACCCATGCTGTGGGCTCACACTAGGAGGGGGGTGTCCTAATGGCTGTCCCTCCCTGCTGCCCCCAGCACAGGCTTTCCCAGCCCGTGAGGGCGGGGCTCTTCTTTGCGGTTATGATATAACCGTGCCAGGGGTTGGTAATGGCAGAGAGAAGATAACGGGTGCCAGAGAGCCTGGGATTCTGACCCGTCTGACCAGGAATCTGCAGCTTCTTGGCTGAACGACCTTGAGCAAGTTTCCTTTTCCTGCGCTATCGGATGGAGTCATGCCGTGCCATCTACCTCCCTGGGTTACTGCAGGGATTAAATGAGATCCTGCGTAAGAAGTCACCCCAAGGGTTGGTGAGGATTTGGAGAAATAGGAACTCTGGTGTGTAAAATGGTGCAGCTGCTGGAAAAAAAGCAGTTTTGGGCTCCTCAGAAGGTTAAACACAGGATTCCGTGTGACCGAGCGACTCCACTCTTAGGTGTAACCCGAAAGAATTCAAAAGAGACTCAAACAAGTACAAATACGCACGTGTTCATAGCCACACTGTTCACGACAGCTAAAAGGTGGACGCAACCCAAATGTCCACCGATGCATGAACGGGTCAAGAGACCGGTCTGTCCATACAAGGCTGTTCTGTCCATAGAAGGCTATTCAGCCACAAAAAGTACTGATAGGTGCCAGCCCACGCACGATCTTTGAAAACGAACTGGAGGAGGTCGGACACAATAAGTCACATATGGTAGGATCCCACTTAGATGAATGTCCCAAGTAGGTAAGTGATTTTCTCTCTCTCCCTCTCTCTCTGCTCCTCTCCCACTCATGCTCTACCTCTCTCTCCCTCTCTCAAAACAAATAAATAAGCTTTAAAAAAAAAAACCCAAAAAACAACAATAACAAAAAAACAAAAAAGGGTTTGCACACAAAATGCTTGATATAATGGAGTCAGACAGTTGACTTCAGGTTCCGGCTCAGCTGTGCTTTTCAGAAATTTCTGCCCTGAAGAGGAGCAGAGAAATGGGTGTCCCCTGGAGGGGGTGTGGGGTCAGAGGAGGACATTAAAAAAAATTTTTTTTAATGTGTATTTATTTTTGAGAGAGAGACAGAACATGAGCAGGGGAGGGACAGAGAGAGAGGGAGACAGAATCTGAAGCAGGCTCCAGGCTCCGAGCTGTCAGCACAGAGCCCGACGCAGGGCTCGAACTCACACACTGTGAGATCATGACCTGAGCCAAAGTCACAAACTGTGAGATCGTGACCTGAGCCAAAGTCACAAACTGTGAGATCGTGACCTGAGCCAAAGTCGGACTTTGCCAGTAGGACTTAACCGACTGAGCCAGCCAGGTGCCCCAGAGGGGGACATTTTAAATCTTGGAGATCCTTGCAAAGTTGACAGGTGAGAGGGCAGGGGACCCAGCATGAGACAGGGACCCTTGCCTTGTCCCTGGAGGACAGAAGAAGAGCGTGGGCACCAGGGCAAGACAACGAGGGCAGTTGCGTCCACTTGATTCCTGGGTGAGGCAAGGCTACCGGCTGAGAGGGGGAAGCCGGGAACACGTGTGGGACCGAGGGCACGTGTGATGTTGTTAACTCAGCACAGAGGAGTGTGGGAGGATTTGGGGACAGGGCGGAGGCACCCAGGGCACCCAGAGGCTTGGGGAAGTGGCCAGGCTGCGGATCACACGGTCACGGGGCTCCTCCAATAAACACCGCAGTGGGGAACATCTCCCCGCACGATGCCACTTCTATGTTGCGTGCGCTAGTTTCTCAGAACTGAGTTTTCGGGGTGGATGTGGATTGAGGCATATGAACCTTTGGAAGACTTGTGACAGACCCTCAAAGCATATCTTTAAATTGCTTTCCGAATACCGTTGTTCAGCTCTTGACGCCCCAGGAACCTAAAAGAGGGGATTCTTTGTCCTGTGATTGAAACCAAAATCCTTCCTTATTTGATGGGAAAGAGGAGTATTTCACTATTGTGCTTACAGCGTTTCCATTTCTTTGATTCCTGTTGGAGTGAAACATGTTTTCAGAAGCTTATTAGCTATTTGTCTTTTCTCTTATTATAGATTGCCCTTTTGTGGCGTATTTAGAGATTCTCCAAGGCAAATCTCAGTGAAACAATGGCCACACGGCCCAGGAGCGAAGCCGGGGGCAAGCTTGTGGCCATTTATTCTTCCCCAGCAGCTGCAACGGCATGAATAAACAAAAAGCCAGTAAACTGAGTCAGGGCCATAAACAGCATATTTGAAAGCTAATTTAAGATCAAAAGCTTTATTTAAACTGTCACCTGTGTCCTTATTACATACGCACAGACATATGCAAACATACGCCTACAACCGTGAGGAATTATTTACGGGGTTCTCTCTCAGCTGAGCTTTTTGTGATGACTTTTATTAATTATTGAATAATTCAATAAATAATTCATGGTTTTCCTGCTGGGGAAGGCATGATCAAAAACTCACGAGGACAAGTCAAGTCAAGCCACGGTCTTCCTGAAGCTGGGCTAAACCCTGATTGTGTTTGCAGGCGTGGGTGAATGAAGGCGTGAGCGCGCGCGTGTGTGTCTGTGTGTGTGTACACGCATTTGAGCGTGTGCACACACCTGCCTGTTTGCCGCCGAGTGTGGAAGCCTGTGTGTAAACAAGTGTGTGAGTGAGCGTGCATATGAAAGCACGTAGAGCGTGCTTTGTGGGTGTAGAGTGGACATACACTGGGAAAGAGCGAGTGGAAAAGGTATTTCTCTGCTGACTTCTTCTTCTGCACGTTGTTCTAAGAGCTTTGGTCTCTGGTGGTGAGGCTGATAGTTCTTTCTTTATTACCTGTACGGATGTTACTTAATGAAAACATCCATATTTCAGATTAAAATAAAAAATATGCATGCATCTGGAGGCCAGTCAGGAGCAGGACAGGGGACAATGGGGAAAGATAAGGAACATCGCTTCCACCTTTCCCCCCTTGATTCCCCAGGCCCGGCTCCTTAGTGCTTTTGGTGCCGGGGTTAAAAGGCTGAAGAATACAAAAGATAAAGAAGCAACTCCTTTGAAAAGGAAGGCAAGGCAGGCAGTTGACCTTGACCTCAGGAGCATGGGCATGGTTTCTTTCTGACCCCTTGTGGGGAGGGGCCTGGGGCTCGGCCTGAGCATGTGATGGCCCCAGGGGCCAATTTGAGTACCTGTGTCCTCCAGCTGTTCCTTACTTAGTGTTTCTGGGCTTCTATGTGTGCAGTCTTCACAGTAAATCCCCGCCTGACAACCACTGGGGACCACTGTTAGAGCTTTGCAGAGAAGCGAGGGCTGCGGGTCTAGGGTCCCCGGGGCATCTTCCGAGGTGGAAAGAATAGGAGACGAAGGTTCTATCTCAGTCCCCATCTGATCTTCGGTTGTGCAACGGGGCCGAGTTGCTGTTTCCTCGAGGGGAAGTGGGACACTACTAACTATGAGGTGGGAGGAAATGAACGAACAGGATCGTGTGGAGAATTAAGTGGGCTGACCCTGACCTAGTGCCTGGTAGCTAGCTGGGTCAGCATAATACTTTCCTCATCCACTGCTCATCCCAACGGGCAGCAGCTGGTCATCCTCCGGTCCCCCGGTGCCACAGATTGGTGTCTGGTTGTATTACTAACTACTGACTGCAGATACAACACTTCTCCATTTAGTTCTCTCCTCTGGCCTCACGCATTTTGAAGCCACCATGTGCCAGCACATTTATGTTGCTCTGTCTTTCTGTCGTATAGCCCACTTTATCGTCATGAAATGTCCCTCTTTCTCCCAAATAATGGGCTTTTCTCTGAAGTTTGCTTTGTCTAATATTAACACTTGCATATCTGCTCTCCTTGGGTTACCGTATGTGTGGTACATCTTTTTCCATCCTTCAACTTTGAACCTATGTCTTTGCAGTTAAAGTGAATTTCTTATAGATAGCATGTAGCTGGGCCTTGCTGTTTTTCCAGTCTGGCAATCTCTGCTCTTTAATTGATGTGTTCAATTCACTTACATTGAGTATAATTACTGTTATGGTTGAGTCTAAGCCTATGACCTTGCTAATTTTTTTCCTACTTATCTCGGCTTTGTTTGCTGTTCTATTTCTCTTGTACTGCTTTCTTTTGCATTGATTTTATTCTTTTGCATTCTATTTGTTTCCTCTATTGCATCTTTCGCTATATTTCTTGTCTTTATTTTTACTGGCTGTTTTGTGGGTTCTAATATACAACCTTAACTTCCCACGGTCCACTTAGAACCAATATGGTACCGTTTCATATTTCTCAAGTTTAAAAACGTTACAAGGGTACAATTATATTTACTTTCTCATCCTTGATGATATTATTGTCATAGACTTTACTTCTACATACATGATAAGCCTGATATTACACGGATATTTTTGCTTTAAACTGTGATGTTCCTTTGAGAACATTAAAAGAACTAAAAGCTAGTATATTTGCCTATGTCTCTATTCATTTCTGATGCTTACATTTCTACCTTCAGATTTGAATTTGCCTCTAAATTCATTTCCATTCAGCCTGAAGAACTTCTTTTAGTATTAACTATAGCACAGGCCTGGCAGTGACAAACTTTCATTTATCTGAAACTACCTTTATTTTCCCCTCATTTTTAACAGGTTTATTGAGATTTAATTCACATACCACATGATTCATGCATTTAAAGTGTACACTAGTTTTCGGTACATTATATTACTGATTTTTTAAATTGTGATAAATAATTATAACAGAATTTTCCATTTGAACCGTTTTTTAAATGTTTATTTATTTTTGAGAGAGAGATAGAGACAGAGATTAAGCAAGGAAGGGGCAGAGAGAGAGGGAGACACAGAATCTGAGGCAGGCTCCAGGCTCTGAGCTGTCAGCACAGAGCCCGATGCGGGACTCGAACTCAAGAATCGCAAGATCATGACCTGAGCCGAAGTCGGATGCTTAACCGACTGAGCCACCCAGGTGCCCCCCCATTTCAACCATTTTTAATGTACAATTCAGTGGCATTAATTACATCCACAACGTTGTGCAACCATCACCACTATTTCTGGCCCTTTTTCATCACCCCGAATAAAAATATAACCATTAAGTAATAGCTCCCCATGTCTCCCACTGTCTGCCAACCCTTCTGGTTTATGTTCTGTCTCTATGAATTTGCCTAATGTAAGTACCTCATATAAGTGGAATCATACAATATTTGTCCTTTTGTGGATGCCTTATTTCACTTCACCTGTATTTTCAAAGATAATCCTTGTTGGAGCAGTATCAGAAGTACTTCATTCCTTTTTAAGGCTGAATAATATACTCCATTGTCTGGCTATCCCACATTATATGCATCCACTCATTCACAATGCACACTTGGATTGTTTCCACCTTTTGGCTATTGTGAATAACGCTGCTCTGAGCATGAGCGTACACACATGTTTGAGTCCCTGCTTTCAATCACTTTGAGTTCATCCATATTTTGGAAAGATATAGAATTCTATGTTGACAGTTATTTTTTTTTTCTTTCTCTGCCCTAAAGATCTTATTCCAGGGGCACCTGGGTGGCTCAGTCGGGTAAGTGTCCGACTTCGGCTCAGGTCATGATCTCACTGTATGTGAGTTGGAGCCCCACATTGGGCTCACTGCTATCAGCACGGAGCCTGCTTTGGATCTTCTGTCCCCCTCTCTGCCTCTTCCCTGCTCACACACTCTCTCTCAAAAATAAATAAACATTAAAAAAAATAAAGATCTTATTCCATTTTCCTTTGGGTCTCCACTGTTTCTGATGAGAAGTCTGCCTTGATTTTTGTTGTTCCTCCAAGTGTGATGTGCCCTTTTTGTCTGGCTGCTTTTAAGATTTTAGTCTTTATATTTGATTTTCAAAAGTTTGACTAAGTTGTTTTCTAGGTGTGGTTTTTCACAGGCTTGATGAGCTTCTTGGGTCTGTCAATGAATGTTTTCCCTCAAATTTGGAAATTTTTAATTATTATTTCTTCAAATACTTTTCTGCCTTATTTTCTGTCTCTGTGTCTTCTAGAACTCTAATCCATGTGTGTTACACCACTTGATATTGGCTCAGATGTCCTTGAGGTGCTGTTCTTTTATTTTCAATCTTGTTTTTCTTTTCTCTGTTCTTCACATGGGTTAATTTCTGTGGACTGTCTTCAAGTTCACTGATGCTCCAGTCTGATGTTGGAGAGTGAATGTGGATGTGTCATCTCATTTTTCAGTGCTAAAACATACATAGGGTTCTTTTGTTTCTATTTCTGCTGAGATTCCTCATCTGTTTACTCAATCAGGCCATCTTTTCTTTTAAGTCTTTGAAAATATTTATAATAGCTTCTTCAATGTACTTGTCTGCTAATTCTAACATCTTGGAATCTCTGAGTCTGTTCCTACTGACTTCTTTCTTTCTTAACTATTGGACACACGGGGAATCAAATAAAGTCTCCTCCACTTTTTATCTGTGTGACCAGGAGAGAACCAGACAGGGAAGGAGACAGAAGAGAGATCTAGGCCTAGGGATAAGGAAGAGCAGGCCCATTGGGGATGTACAAATTAATGAATCCCTCTGGGCCTCAGTTCTTTCATCTGTGAAATGGGAATAATAGTTATCCCATAGGATGGCTGTGAGGACTAAAGAAGACAATGCAGGTCAATTGCTCAATGTGTGCTCTGGTTCCAACTGGTCCTCAACAGATGGCATCCATCATTACAGTTGTTGCGTGGATCGGCCCTTGCCTCCCTCCAGATGACTGGTTGGGTCAGGCATGTGCACCTGTCCATGGAGGCAGAGAGAATTGAGCACCATGAACAGTCAGCCGAAAGAAGCACTAGGCGAAGAGTCTGCAGGTCTAGGCTCTCATATGACCTTGGGCAAGCGCATCATCTCCCTGAGCCTCCAGAGTCCTCTTCTGTTAAATGAGAATAGTGTGGAGTGATAAGGATTAAATGGAATAACATGCTTCGTGTCTAGAACATAGTTCATGAGGGCTCATCTTCATCATCCTGTTTATCATCATCACCATCACCAATATCTGCTTCCCAAGTTCATTGAAAGAAACAATGGACCAGGAGTCACGTATTTGAGTTAGAGGGGCGGGGGAGGATTGGGAACAATTTCAGATAGGAAATGGAGAGAAGAGCCTAATGCATGAGCCAGGTATTTATGGTCTTGTGGCAGAAGCAATGAGTCATAATGAGACATTGATGCCATGAAAATGAAATGTCAGTAGCACATTAAAGGCAAAGTGCAACTGCACTTCCATGAGACCTGATACAAGTCATGCTTAATGCAGTATAAGCTCCAATTATAGTTTTACAGGGTTGGAGGCACAGGGGACCCCAGGTTTGGAGGCACAGGGGACCCAGGTTTGCTGGCCTATAGGGAGTTCCCAAAACATTCCTCCCACATGTTACAAACTGTACGAAGCTTTGCAGCCTGTATAACCGCTCCTGGCTTCTTCAGGAAGGGCCGCTTCTGTTTAGAGCAACAGGTGCACACTGAGGATCTACTGTGAGCCAGAGACACAGGGATGAACACAATTTGTCCCTACTTTGGAGGACTCACAGCCTAGTAGGGGAGCCTGGGGTGAGCAAACAATACAATATGGTATAGTTGAGAGATAACCCCAAGATACTGAGGGCACAGAGAAGGGGCAACCAACTCCAGATGGAGTCATCAGAAAGAGCTTCTTGTAACAGAGAGTTCTCATGAGCTTAATCTTGAAGGCCAATACTAGCCGCCTTTTATTAAGCACCTATAATATGCCAGGCTCTTCACATACATTATCTTATTTGATCCATATGACAATCCTGCAAAGTAGCTGCTATCATTCCTTTTATATAGAAAGAGAAACAACTCCAAAAGATGTTAATTTGCTTTACATGGGTAAATATCATTTTATATGACTGGATCCCTACATTAGTTTAGGGACCAGGGCCTGGTCCTAGAAAACCGGTTCCTTTGGTGGAGGCCCTGAGATCCCCACTCTAGATGCAATGTGCACCATGGACAGAACACCAGGGGTCTTATCCAATCTGCCTTTTGGAACTAAGGCTGCCAATCTCCCAGATCCATCCACCAGGCTGAATTTCCTTAGGCATGGACACTGAGTGTGGCTTATGGGATCTGTCGTTAGGGCCAGTCCAGCAGTAACATTAATTCCCCACTTGGCCCACCCACAGTGACCAAGTCTACCCAATAAGTGGTTAATTACATATTTTAATTGGCTTGGTGATTGCCACCATCCTGGGCTATCTCCCCAATTCTTTTCCTCCCACCATCCTCTTTAGTCTTTATACAAGCTGGGATTACATGGAAACATCATGAGTATGATTGTTATTGAGGGTGAGAAAGTCCATGAAGAGACATGGTTATCTTGTTAAGGCCATAAGAGGGAACCTATGCCCTTTGGAGCAAAGTTGAGGCTCCCCTATGGAGAGGATGATGTTCCCATTACCATGGCGACAAATCAAACTTGGCGGAATAAGATAGCCCTTTGCTCATCGATTCTGTAGGTCAGGGATTTGGGAAGAGCTCAGCCGCAGTTCTTGCTTGGACTCCCTGACAGGTGCAGTCAGATGTCGATTGCAGCTGCCATGTGAAGGCTTTATGGGGGCTGGTGGATCCTCTTCTAAAGTGGATCAGTCATGTGGCTAGCAAGTTGGCACTGGCTATTGGCCAAGAGTCTTCGTTTCTTCTCCATGAAGCTGCTTGAGTGCTGCTCTCATGGCGTGGCCAGTTGGCTTACTCCAGAGTAAGATATCCAAGAGGCCAAGCTGGAAGCTGCAAGAAACAAGCCACCTTTCATGGCCTAGTCTTAGAGGTCACACACTGTCACTTTTGCCATATTCTAAAGGTGACACAGGCCAGACATGATCCATTGTGGGAAGAGGCTGTGCAAGCCCATGAATACCAGGGGACAATAATCATTGGAGCTATCTTGGATCTGGCTTCCATACATGTCATTCCCAAGAAGAAAGGACATTGCCCCCCAGATGGGAATGAAAAAATGAGACCCAAAAGGAGATGCCACATCCCTCCGTAGGTTCTAGATTTAGAGGTGTCGAGATGTCCAGCCACGCTCTCCTAAACTGTGGGTGCCATAGCAGTGCTCACCACATGAAATAGGACTGCGGTCTGATGCCAGCTGCAGCTTTGGTGAACAGTTCCTGGGCACACTGTGTAGTCCCGCCTACAGTGCCATCTACATTTTACTCCCCTGCCTGGTGCTTGCTCGGCCCCCATACAGGGCGGCTCAGAAATACAGAGGGGTTAACCCCTACCAATGGGAATCAATGGATCCAAGCCCTAGCCCCCCTAAATTCCCAGAAACAATTCTGAGGCTCCCTCTACCCCATTTCTTGAGGGCGCCCAGTGGCTATGAGCCCCAGTTGCCCACAGCAGTCCAATCAGTTCCTCATAGCTGCCGTTTGCTCCTTGTCTGTCTCTCCCTCTCTGTTCTCTCTCTTTCAGAATCAATTCCATTCACCCAACTTCTTGACTCTACTTTTAGGGGAAACTTAACTAAGACAGCCAGCTTCACCTCATATTCCTTGTGGGTCCCGTTTTCTAAATTCATAATATTCTATGCTGCTTCTCCTACTCAGCAGACACTTTAAACACTTGATCTGCACCAGGCCCTGGGACTCAAAGGAAAACCAGACATGATGTCAGCCCCAAAAGACCTCAGCCTCACGCACGACAGTCCTAGACAGGGGAATCGAAGATTGGAGCACGGACCCAGTGTCCCAGGCAAGGACCTTGTGTTCCAGGATGTGACAGAAACCCAGAAGGGGGGTCTCTAAATCAGACAGGGGTCTGGGAAGTCTTCTTAGACCATTTATATTTGAGCTGAGAGGTAGGGAGGACAATAAGTTGTTAATGAAACAAAGCAAGGGGTGGGGTTGGTTTGGGCCAAGGGAAGTGCTCAAAAAAATAAAAGGGAACGACATTGTCAGGGAACTACTGCTAAGGCTCATGGCTGTTGGAACACTTCCGGAGAGCTTTTCCAAATGCCCAGCCCTCCATGGATTATTTTATGTAATCCTCATGGCAGCTTTGTGTTGTATGCATGATTACCCCCATTTTATTTTTTTTCAAAGTTTATTTATTTATTTTGAGAGGGGGGAAGGGGCAGAGAGAGAGAGAGAGAGAGAGAGAATCCCAAGCAGGCTGTGCAGTGAGATTGCAACATGGGGCTTGAACCCATGAACCCGTGAGATCATGACCTGAGCCAAAATCAGGAGTCGGAGGCTCACCTGACTGAGCCACCCAGGTGCCTGGGTGATCCCCATTTTATAGATGGGAAAATGTAGGCAAGGGTTAAGTAGCCTGCCTGTGGTTACCCAGCTAGCAAATGGCAGAACCATAATTCAAACAAACACGGATCAATCTGACTCTGCATCCCAAGGTCGGAAGCCCAGAGTGCACTGCCTCTCGGGTCAGGGGTGCGCGCGGAGAGGCAGGGGTGGGGGGTGGGGAGGAGGCAGAGCTGGAAAAGCAGCAGACTCTGAGAGTTTAAATGAGGGAATGACAAGATCACATTTCGGATTTTCCAAAGATAATTTTGGGCATTTCTAGGACATTCCCTTCCCTGTTCTGGAGGATGAGAGAAAGGTCCTTGTCCGCACTGGGCACTGTGTCCATAAAAGACACACAGCATCCTCAGAGCGCTGGACTGCAGGTGGCGGCCGTTATTAACATGGTCCCCCGCCCGAGCCATGGCCACTTTGTCCCCGCGAGGCTCAGCATCACCTCCCCAGCTACCCCTCCCCCACCCCCACCCCTTCCAGGGTCTAGGAGTTTATTACAGACACTGACATTCTCTTTTAGGTTCCTCCCTCTTGGAAAGTGTAACAAGCATCACCTAACGAGCAACAAGGGCCTCCAGGGTGCAATGATATACACTATGACTATTTTTGACTCACTCTGCTCTTTTCCAGAACAATCTTAATTAAGTGGAAGGTGCTAGTAGCTCTAAAAGAATTTACCAACTGCCTCTCAAAGTAACTCTGATTAATCGCAAAGGCACAAAAGTGTCCCCGTAACCAGGTCACATGACATGATACAAATGACTGTCTGTTGCTATTTTTAAGTAATGTTTATTAGAATCCCTTGGCGCATAATAAATTTAATTTACGGCCGCTTGCAGCCCAACTTACACATGGCCTCCTGTGGCTTAGCTCATTAACACACTCAGGGAAGAAATGAGTTTTCTCTTGAATTCTCCCGTTCTATTTCTCCTTTCTAATAAGGCCAGATTGTGAAACTCTTCGGCAGAGAATTTCTCCATCGTCCCCAGTAAAAATCATCTTAAATGCTCAATTTCTTTAATTATCACAGAGGCACACAGCACACATTCACGTTAGATGGCTCGGGGCGGAGCTGGAGAAAGATAGTGAATCATCCAGGCCCACGTGAGTGAGTGTGAGCCCTCAGAAGGGAGGGACAGAGTGGGAGTCCTGGAGAGGCCTGTGGGGACCAAGAATATTCCAGCTGGAGAGGTGGAGGCCTGTCGACAAACCCAACTATTGTCACTGGCCTCTCTAGAGAGCAGTAGGTGAGCTCTGAGCTAGGAAACCAGAGACCCAGGGTCTAATTCTGTTTCTGAGGTTGGATTAGAAGTCTCCTGAGTCTTCACGCTGTTACCAGTCTGACTCATTCCATTTCTTTTTAGTATTTTAAGTTTACTTATTGATTTTGAGAGAGAGGTTGTGCAAGCACAAGCAGGGGAGGGACAGAGCGAGAGGGAGGGAGAGAGAATCCCAAGCAGGCTCCTCACTGTCAGCACAGAGCCCGATGTGGGGCTGGAACTCACGAACTGTGAGATCATGACCTGAGCTGAAATTCCAGGTTGGAGCTTAACTGACTGAGCCACTCAGGCGCCCCGATTCTTTCCATTTCTTGGCCTGGGGACCAAATTCAAAGATCAAACATCTCAATCAAACTATCCTACCGAACAGGACAAGAAGCTTATTCTGTAAAGAGCCAGAGAGCAAATGGTTTGGTCTTTGCAGGCCGAGAGGCAACATCAAGGATATAACAGATACTTGCAGAGTAAGAGGGAACACGTTTTCACAAATTATTATTGATGAAATACAAAGTATAATATTAAAAAATTTTTTTAATGTGTATTTATTTTTGAGACAGAGAGAGAGAGAGACAGAGTGTGAGCGGGCAAAGGAGAGAGAGAGAGGGAGACACAGAACCTGAAATAGGCTCCAGGCTCCGAGCTGTCAGCACAGAGCCTGACGTGGGGCTCGAACTCATGAACCATGAGATCGTGATCTGAGCCGAAGTTGGACGCCCAACCGACTGAGCCACCCAGGCGCCCCTACGTGTAATATAAGAATTAAATATAATATTTTATACTTTAGGTTTACTAAGGAGAAGGATGGGATTCCTCTTATGGGACAGCATATGTTTAATTGGGGTTCAAAGTTAATGTTTACTTAACCTACCGTCACACTGATGAAAATATTCATCTGTAATAACCATTATTAGCACACAGGCCGCACAAAACTGGTGGTGGGCTGGATTTGGCCTGCAGGCCGTAGTTCGCCAACAGCTAGCATGCAAATAGTATCTAAGAGTATAGCATCTGCAGTCGGACTACCTGGGTTTGACCCTGGCTGTTCCAGTGATTAGTTGGCAAATTATGTAATCTCTCTCTCTTTTTTTTAATGTTTATTTTATTTTTAAGGGAGAGACAGATTGTGAGCGGGGGAGGGGCAGAGAAAGAGGGAGACACAGAATCGGAAGCAGGCTCCAGGCTCTGAGCCGTCAGCACAGAGCCCGATGCGGGACTTGAGCTCATAAACTGTGAGATCATGACCTGAGCCGAAGTGGGACGCTCAACCGACTGAGCCCCCCGGGCGCCCCAAGTTCTGTAATCTCTTGTACCAGCTACCTACTGTCACAATAAGGCTGCTGGACTTGGGTGGTGGACACTGAGAAGTATTTGCTTAGCTCCTGAATCTGCGGGACCCCCTGATCTGGGCCAGGTTCTGCGGATTTGGGCGGGCTCGCTCATGCACCTGCAGGCAGCGGCCGATGGACTCAGCAGCCTTGCTGGTCTCAGCTGGGCTCGCCCACAGGCCGGAAGTGGTTGGCTACTGGCTGAGGGAGGGCAGCCTCAGCTGGAAGGGCTTAAGTGACTCGACTCTGCGCCATAGGTCTTTCTACCTTCCGGCAGGCTAGGCAGAGGTATGTTCTCACCTCTGGGAACACAGCAAAGGCGGTCATGAGAGAGAAGTATACAGCAATCCAGGCCTTCCTAAAGAAGGAAGAAAGGTCTCAGACACACAACCTAACCTTACACCTAAAGAGCTGGAAAAAGAATAGCAAATAAAACCCAAAACCAGCAGAAGACAGGAAATAATAAAGATTAGAGCAGAAATCAATGCTGTCGAGCCCAAACACCCATAGAACAGATCCACGAAACCAGGAGCTGGTTCTTGGAAAGAATTAACAAAATCGACAAACCACGAGCCAGTCTGAGCAAAAAAGAAAAAGGAAAGGACCCAAATAAATAAAATCAAGAATGAAAGAGGAGAGATCACAACCAACACAGCAGAAATACAAACAATAAAAAGAGAATGCTATGAGCAATGATACACCAATGAAATGGGCAATCTGGGAGAAATGGACAAATCCCTAGAAACACATAACCGACCAAAACGGAAACAGGAAGAAATAGGTGGGTCCGGTGCTTCACGCGGCCCCTGGAAGAGAAGTGAAAGTGAGCAAACCCAGGGACAGGGCGCTCTCCACACTTCTGCTTGCGTCACACTGTCCAGCGACCCGTGGGTCCACAGCAGGGCCCAGGGGCCCAGATGCGGAGTGGGAGGGCAGCACCAATGTCCCCAGGGCAAAGGGGGTGGATGCAGCAAGGGGTGGAATGAATCAGCCTCACTATTCTTTGCCTGTTTCCCTATGGAATGGTGACAGCAACAGTAACTTCCTTATATGGTGGCTGCGAGGGCTCTTTCCGCCATGTGAGGATATCATGAGGAGTGTGTAACCCTGGAGAGAGCTCTCAGGAGCTGGCCACAGTCCTACTGTGACCCCAGACTGCCATCCAGCCTCCAGAACCTTCTGCCGTACAAAGATCGCTAGGTGGGATGGTCCTCGCTGCATCAAAAACATGCTGAAATGTCAGACCTTCAAGAAAGCAACGGGTCTCTCGCTTTTCAGCTTGTGAAAGGTTTCCTAGGAATGCTCTGCTTCCGGAACATCGGGAGGAACCCGTATGGGAGATTTCGCTGAGCCTCCCTACGGAAAAAGCATACATGAAAACGAAGATGACATAGAAGAAAGCAGAGAGTCTTCATTTTAACCCCAGAGCCAGCCACACCTGGAGCTTGTTTTATTCCAATGAGTCAATAAATTCCACCACCACCACCACTACCCTTTTTTTTTTTTTTTGGCTTAACCTGATATGTGAGAGTTTCTGAAATAATTCTGATTTTTAAAAAGTTTCCAGAAGCAGAATTGCATTATCAAATTGCTTTTCCCAGAAGCTGTATCAAGTATCCCACCATCATCAAAGGTGTTTGAGTGCTTCTTCCATTGCGTTTCCAGCATTACACGTTGTTACTTTGAAAAAACAAAACGGTTTCCACGAGGACAGAGGGAGTTAATAACGTAATGCCTTTAGAACAAAGCCTGCCACTTCGTAAACAGCCAAGATGTCATTTTTATGGCCTGGCTTACCTACTTTTGGTATTAACATCTTAAGTCTAAGAGCCTGGTAGCATCCATGCATGCTAAGGATCTAAAGATACAAGTGCTTGAAAGAACGATTTACCCTAGGGCTCTTTCAAAGTGTTCTCCACACTCTGGGGGCGTCTGGTGGCTCAGTCACTCAAGCGCCTACTCTTGACTTCAGCTCGGGTCGTGATCCCAGCATCGTGGGTCGTGGCCCCACGTCAGTCTCTGCACTGAGTGTGGAGCCTGCTTAAGATTCTCTCTCTTCCTCTGCCCCTCCCTTACCACCCCCCTCAATTAAAAAAAATTAAAAAAAAAAAAGCGGGGCGCCTGGGTGGCTCACTCAGTTGAGCGTCCGGCTTCAGCTCAGGTCATGATCTCACGGTTCATGGGTTCGAGCCCCGCATCGGGCTCTGTGCCGACGGCTCAGAGCCTGGAGCCTGTCTTCGGATTCTGTGTCTCCCTCTCTCTCTGACCGTCCCCTGCTCACGCTGTCTCTCTCTCTCTCTCAAAGATAAATAAAACATTGAAAAATTAAAAAAAAAAAGAAAAAGAAAAATTCTTAAAAAAGAATATAGTATGAAGCATGGACGCAAGAGAAGGTCCAGTGGTGTCTGGTCTTGGTTCTCTGCTCCACCCATGAAGGAAACGCGGAGGGGCTGAGAGAGGATCTTGTCTCTTAGGGACACATCCCGTGCATTCTAGGTTGTCTGACCCCGTGCCGTCTGCGTGGGCTGGCTGTCTCCTCCCAGAGTCCTCTTTCCCTCTCTCCAAACTCAGTGTCCTGGTCGGTCGGCAGTATGAAGGGTGTGCTTCTCTCCCACTTGTCCCCCTGGCTAGCTGCTGCCATGGGGGAACTCAGCCCACCCTCCGCCCTGCTGCCTCCTGGACCTGAGGCTGTTGTCTGTTCGGTTCATCATGATCGTATCAGTCGGAGGGGCTTCTCAAGCCTCCCCTAAGGAGGTAGGTGTCTCTTTCTGCTTGGAGTGGGACCCAAAAAAGGGCCCACGTTACGGGAGGAAAAGGGAAATCTTTGAGTAAATCTTTCGTAACATGCAAGCATCCTTTCCTCAACGCTGCCTCTGGGGTTCCTGTTTCTTGTCCAAAGTCCTGTGGGTGATACACCACTTTTAAGAAACCTAGTGTATGAAACTCTATAAGGAAGTCGTCAAAAAGCTGTGAGAGAAATTGCTAGTTGTCTAGTGGTTCCCCAGCATCACTATGTCTGTTAATTATTCGTAATGGGTTTTCTGATTTTCAGCTGGGCACGGGGCTCCTCTAAATAAGAAATGTGTTTTCCAGCCTCCCTTGCACCTAGGTGTCGTCACGTGATTATGCCGAGGTCAGTAGGATAGAAGCAGAAGTGTTGGGGCGCCTGGGTGGCTCAGGTCATGATCTCACAGTTCGTGGGTTAAGCCCCGGCTTGGGCTCTGTGCTGGCAGCTCAGAGCCTGGAGCCTGCTTCTGATTCTGTGCCTCCCTCTCTCTCTGCCCCTCCCTGCTCATGATCTGTCTTTCTCTGTCTCTCAAAAATAAATAAATGTTAAAAAAAGAGAGAGAGAGAGAGAGAAAAAGAAGTGTCATTTGATACTATCAGAAAGTGACCTTAAAGGCGAGGAACGTATCCTTCTTTCTCGCTTCCTTTTTCCTGCTGGCTGGAATGTGGATCTGATGGCTGGCGTTCGAGCAGCCATATTGGACCATGGGGTGAAAAGCAACCTACATACTGAAAATGGCAGATCAACAAGCTAGAAAAAGCCTGCACCCTGCTCTGGGCAGCACCACGCTAGTCCCAGACTCCTTTTTGCCAGAAATAAACTTCTATCATGTTTGAACCTCTTCTGATCACTTCTAGGATTTGCCTGGCATTTTAGAGGTGACAAAACCCATTCCCACTTATGTTCTCTTGTGATCTTCCCAGGCAAAGAAAGTAATAGTATTCTTCCCATTTTACGGACGAGGAAACTGAGGCTCAGGGAGTTTTAGATGATTGTCCACGATCATACAGCTGGGCAAAAGCCTCTCTTCCAACGTAGACTGGGTGACTCTAGGTGGAGGCTCTCAACCAGCCCTTGGCTTGCACGCGTCCCATCTGCCCACCCCCTACCCATGTGCCCCCTCCCATTGTTGCCAGTGTGTGCACAACGCCATTGTCTTGCCTAAAACCATTTGGTGCTTCCCCACTGCCCCCAGAGGGAATCCCAAATGTCTCAGCAGGACTCAAGAGTCTCACCACGGTGGGGTCTTTCCCTTCCGCAGCCTTGTCTCTATTCTCTCTACTCTCCCCCCAGCCCGAGAACATAGGCAGGAAACAAGAGTCCTAAGATTCAAGCCCAGCTCCGTTTGATACCAGAGTCAGCATGTTTTCCTCCTAACTCATGACTCTCCCCATGACTCACCCAAGAAGGTAAAAGGGCAGCTGAACAGGACCCCCTAAAACGCAGACTACAGACAGCACAGAGGATGAATGAGCTTGGTAGGGCGTTGACATAGGGGAGGGGGGGTCAGCTGGCATCTGAGGAGTGATGAGGACTTTGCCAGGAAGACAGAAGGAAAGCTTCCAGGCAGAGGAAACGGCTCGCGCAAAAGCAGGGAGGCATACACGGCAAACGGGCGCAGAAAACCGGGTTGGCGACTCTAAAGCAGAAAGTACAACCGTGCCGAGATGCCAGACGCCGATGCACCAGATTCTTCCTGCAAGTTTGCAGCCTGTGCCCCCTCCACCGCAGTCCTTCCCACACGGTGTCTGTCATCGCCTCTTCCCTTCCCTGCCTCCCCGGCAGCCCGGGAGCTCCTGGAGGGAGGAGAATGATCCTGTCTTGGGCAATTCGGATCCCCAGTGCCCGAGCCTGGCACACACTCTGCGTTCTATACATGTTTGAGGAGTCCCTAACTAAGCACAGCTTCTCTCAATCACATTCCAGCGACTATCAGAGCAGATTAAGCCTCGTACGTCACGCTCTGAGCTAGGCGTGCTCTCAGGAAAGTTATAATGAGTTAGCTGAGTGCGGGGCTGGTCAACTCAGATGTTCGCAGGAGCTCTTCCGGCTCCGGGATGGCTTCTGACATTTCTGACTAAAGTAAATGGCAAAACCCTCATTGCCTGGAATATGTACACAGCTCAGAGACAGACGGGTTTCCAGTCAGAAGCCATTCTGTGAAAATCCCAGTGTAAACAGCAAGACACAGAGCTCAGCGAGCTCGCCCCACGATGAAAAATCACCCCAAACGTTTCATCACAAGATGCAAACCGTAAAACTTTGTAAATTGCTTTTCTTTTCATTCATTCGTTCGTTCACTCACTCGGCAAATTTGTACCCGGCCAGAGTAGGTCAATGCCGTTCCGTGGGGAGATGAGGCAGCTTGGGCCTGCGTGTCTGAGAGACAGGGAGGCTGCAGGAAGGGGACTAGGACAAACTGAGAAGGTAGGGTCCATAGGGGACGGGGGGTCCCAGTGGCACACACTTTGAGCAGTCACCCTCAAAGATCTATGGGGCTCCTATTACATGTGGGGCGCTGCCAGGAGCCTGAAGTCAAAGGTGAATAAAACAGGGGCGACCGGGTGGCTCAGTTAATTGATTTCGGCTCAGGTCATGGTCTCAAGGTTTGTGGGATCAAGCCCCACACTGGGCTCTGTGATGAGCATGGAGCCTCTTTGGGATTCTCTCTCTCTCTCTCTCTCTCTCTGTCTGTCTCTCTCAAAATAAATAAACAAACTTTAACAACAACAACTACAAAGATGAAAAAAACACAGTCCCTGCCCCCACGGTAGGTACAATTAGGAGAGGAGACAGCCTCAGTGAGATGGGGTTCCTATGAGACCTGTCCCGTGAAGGCATGGGGATCAAAGCCTTACATGCTTTATTTCTAGTATTCCCCGCCGTGGCCCAGCAAGGTGAGCATCAGCATCCTTGTTTCAGAGTCAGGGAAACTGAGGCTCAACGAGGCTAAGGGAGCCTTCCAGATTCCATTCAACTGACACCATATTCAATTGACACCAAAATTGAGGTTCCTTCCACTAAGCTCATGTTCTACACACCCCTGACCGCATATATCCTGATAATTAGAGTCCAGTCGGAGGGGTATCATGATGGAGGGGTGCGTAAGACCGAGAGAAGGGAGACACAGGCTAAGCAGATGAAAGGAGAAGGCATTCTGGGCGGAGGGAACAGTGTGAGCAGGGCAGGGAGATGTGAGAAGGCAGGGTTGGTTCTGGGCACCTACAAAGACAAAGCCCAGAGGGGCGAATGAGTGGGGAGGGGTTGGGAGAGGGGCCAGGGGTTGGAGGGTGGTTAGGTGCTGTAATAGGGAGCCTTCTGGGGAGTTTTAATCAGGGAGCAGAGACGCCCCTATTTGTAGTTAGAAGACATGTACATTTCTCCTTCCTTGAATACAGTGTGAGATCTTGGAGAATAGGACCTATCTCCTTCATTCTGTTGGCTCCTGCTTGGCGTAGCATATGTTGGTGCTCAGCTGAGTTGAAGAGACGGAGTTAGCTCTCCTGGCTGTGCTGGCATTTGGATTTGACTGGCCTGGCTGAAAGGGTGGCCACCAAGTCAATCCAATCAAATGTCCTCTTCAGTCATTATCTGTTTAAAATCTCCATTGACATAGGAAAATGGCACTGGTCCAGGTTGTGCTACTAAGCATACCCAGGCCCGACAATTTTTTCCAAAATTTTTGTTTTTTCTTAGGGTTTAAGAAAAGATGACAAGGGAAAGAAGATGCAGATGGTTTTAAAGTGAAGTTTAAAGTCTAGGCTTCTTTCTGACTCTCCTCTACATCCGCATATCTGAGTTCAAGGGATTTGGGCCGAAATATTCTTGGGGAAAGAGCTAACTCAGAGTTTGGGGCAAGGCAAATCTACCACCTGGCCCCACATACTGAGTCCTGCTCGGCTCCTAGGTGACTGGCGAGGGCGTGGGACCAAACTCAGAAGGCCAAGGATGGCTGGCCAGATCTCAGACAAAGCCTAGACGAGACTGGGTTCCCCCTCCCCCATACCTGGTCAATCAGGAAAACATCTTCCCTGGACAGAGTCCCAGCTGACCCATAAAATGTGACGTTGACAACTATATATTTAATTCGAGTTGAAGTAATGAACGATTTGGACAATCCCAATGTCTTTTTCAATAATTGTATGTTTATCTGCAGCATTTCGGAACATAATTAGCCTGCATGATTTCATGGTTCAATAATGAATACTCGTAGCGCGTTTCCTTTGTTTTCTTTGTGTCTTACTCAAAAAAAGATCCCCGATGCCAAGGAGTGCTCTTACAAAAGGGCAGTGTCTTTGTAACTCTATCCTTCAAAATAATTCGGGATGGCCTTTTTCTGAGCAGTTACTTTGTGCCAGGCTCAGTGTTTATATGAATTATCTGTTAATTCTTCCAAGAACGCTGAAATCTAATTAAAGTTGACTGTTAAACAACATGGGTTGGAACCGCCCGGGGCCACTTACACAGATACGTTTCGATAAACACAGTACCGTACCATAAATGTTATTTTCTCTCCTTTACGATTTTTTTGTTTATTTATTTATTTTGAGAGAGAGAGGGAGAGTGCACATGAGTTGAGGAAAGGCAGAGAGAGAGAGAGAGAGAGAGAGAAAGAGAGAGAGAGAGAATCCCAAGCAGACTCCTTACCATACACAAAGAGCCGGACACAGGGCTCGAACTCACGATATGCGAGTTGAATTTGGGGGATCGCATTCAGTTCACAGCACCAGATATACTCTACCCCGTGCCCACTTTGTAACCGTAAATCTCCATCCTCATGGTTATCAAGGACAATCAGCCTACCAGCGCAGCAATCCCTCTCTGACTGTTGCATCCTTAGCATGAGGAGCCCAAGGCGCCCGGTAGTAGTTACAGCTTCTGGTCTAGTGGACTCTGACTGTGTGCAGTGCAGAGTAGCACTTGGGCTCAGAGGGGCCAATCCTACTTCTACACCCAGATTTGTGTATTCTAGCTATTGGAGACACTTCTTAGTTTGTTGTTGTAGTTGTCATTTTGAGGCAGAGGGACAGAGAGGGAGGAAGCACATGCATGAGTCGGGGAGGAGCCGGGGGGGGGGGGGGACAGAAGATCTGAAGTGGGCTCTGCACTGATAGCATAGAGCCCAATGTGGGGCTCAAACTCACGAACTATGATAACGTGACCTGAGCCAAAGTCGCAAGCTTAATTGACCGAGCCACCCAGGTGCCGCTGGAGACATTTCTCTTGACTCACACCCCATCCAGGAGAACAATGTCGCAACCCCACCAGCCATTATCTCCAAGCTGATGCCATGGCTGTGCTTTCAGCAGACCATTCGGGAAACACAAGGCTGGCCAGAGAGAGAGGCTGGTTGACCTCCACAGCATGGATCATCCTGTCCAACTAATTGCTGAGAGCTTCCTTGGCAACGATGTTCTCTGGTGAGTATTAATACGGGGCAGAAACATGCATGAGCTCATGCCTCTACAGTTTTCCTGACCTCTATGCCCCTGGATTTCTAGCCTCATTCTTTCCATGCTCCTAAACACTTACCCCTGTACACAGGAGCCAGCGTTATGTGTGTACTTCAGGCCCCCTCTCCCTCCACCCCTGCAGGGGGATGTAATGCAACAGTGCTCCCAACTAGCACCAACATATTGTGTTGACCTTTGTGTAAATGAGGTGTGGGTCCTTTCTTCCTCCAACAGACTATCATACAAAAGTCCCCTTTGAGACTCCAGGTACAAGTTGAGGAAGAATCTCAACAGAGGCGGGTGAGAGGAGAATCTGGGCCATCTGTTTAGGTAATTTAACTGTTCCTTCTGGACCTGTTAGAGCCTCGTCCTGAGTCTACCATGTCCATCACTTGTCAGATTGCTGCTGGTCGTGACCGATCTTAGGACTCAGTGGCATTGCACGTCCTTCAAAGGAACCCAGGCTCCCCTTCAATCAATGGGCTTTGCACCGTGAAAAAAACTCACAGAATTTTCCATTGCAGTAGCTGATGTCATCTTTTTGCTCTAACGTTCTTGATTATTTTAAAGAAAATTCATACAAATTGAGCAATAACCTTGCCCACTCTCCATCGATCTCATCTCTAGTGACACCATGATCTTCGAGCCATTGACATAGACACCTACAGCTCAAGGCACCCTGACTGCCCCTCCCGCTTTGTTCTCCATGTGGTAATTACGTCCCCTTTGCCTCTCATGACCTAGCAGGCCAGCTGGCCTTTGATGCCAGGGAGTCAACCCCACCACCATTTTCCCGTCATTGGACCCGGCCTTCAGAGGATTGACACCACTGAACTTCTCCAAGATGCTGGTGCTTCCCCGACTCCCACCTCCCACCAGGGCTTTTCTTTCCTTCCGGTTCAATGAAGGGAACGCCCTCAGGGCCATCCCAGGAAACTGAACCAGGGGGTATATTCTCAGGTCTTAGGATTCTAATAGTCACAGCTCTCTGGGCCTTCAGGCAACATTGTGCCAAAGAAGTTCTGCCGTCTCGCCTCCTTTCCTACAGGCTATTGTCATGAGAACAAGCACGTGTTGCAAGGTACCTGCTGCCCTTAAGTCACTGCTTGGTCTCCAGGCCAAGAGGAGCTGGTTTTTTTCTGACAAAGGGAGAAAGAGGTGCTTCCACCAGCCAGCAGACTTAGGGATATTTGGGGGGTCCCAAATTCTCAGGACTTGTCACCCAAATGTCTCTATTCCAGATCACAAGGTCCAACTCTTTCCCCCTCAGAGCCTGGACTTGGACATGGGACACCTATGTGGTGGCATGCTCAGTCTCCTTTTCAGCTCTGCCACCACACACACCAATCCCTGAGCCTGGTCTTCAGCACAGTCTGTCTTGCGGATGTCGAGAGCGAAGAGGGACCTTAAAGCGTTCATAAGCGTTTCTTAAGTTGGCAAATGGCTTCCCTGAGCCTAACATTGTCTTTCTGGAAAGTCTCCAGTGCTGTCAGAAGCCATCTAACCCCACACTCCTTATCATTATCATTTCCCTCACATCGATCACACAGAGCAGCCACATGACCTTCCAAAGCCTCGCTTTCTACCTGCATCTCATTCCAAGTGGCCGCGGGCGAAGCTTTAGAAATTGTAGTGTCGCAATATGCCATCATACGATCCTGCTTATCATCAGCGATGGGGCTCTTAGTGCTTTCGGACAGAGCGCAGGCCAGCTCCAACATCCCCTCCTGAAGATCTGCTTTCTGGGGTCACCTGTGGTACCAATGGTCTGTAGTTCCTGGGGAGACAGAGCATGAAGCAATGCTTGCCTGCTAGTCCTTTATTGAGGGGTATGACCCGCAGGCAACAAGCATAAGGGGGAAAGGGGACTGATCCAAGCAAGGGAACACGAGGCTGTGTGCTACTGAGCTGGCCATGTCTTTAGAAGAATACACTGCCAGCTGCTCAGTCATGCCTACTCCAATCTCCTGACAGCCCCAGTGAGACCACTACAGTCCATGCACCGGGTCTGTCCTCTTGTCTTTCACTGGTCAAAATTTGCCCTGCATTTCTGCGTCATTCCCCGGTCCCCTGTAGGCAGATCCCAGGGCCTGTGGTATGTGGTTGCCATTGGAGTCCAGAAAGGGTGAGAGAAACCACAGCCTCCCTCAGCCCTCATATGGGTCGAGGGGGCCCAGGCCCGAGGGTGCTCTTCACCAATAGGCTGGGACGTTCCACAGTGTTAGGAGGCGACAGGAGGCTCTGGGGCCACGTGACACTCCAGAGGTACACAGAGCGAGTCCAGCACAGGAGAACTGAAGACCAGAATGTATAATACAGGCCTTCTGACATATAAATCCTGCCCAGGTCCTTCCAAAGAACGGAACGACTGCCTGGGGGTCAGTACTTCTGAATCCCAGGTGAGCAGCTGTGTGATCCTGGGCCAGCTCCTCACGTCTCTGAACCTGCCGAATGGAGCAATAACCTTTACCTCGAAGAGTTGTGAGAATGGCATTAAAATGTGATATGAAGCACATTTTTTTCAGCGGTAAAGAGCTCCGCATACAAACATGACAGGTCGCTGTCACATCCAAAGACTGAAATCACGAACTGAACAAAATTTAAGCAGAAAGGCATTAACATAATCAATGTTATTTTGACCTCAGCTGATGAACAGTGGCTCAATTTTGTGACTCATCCTCCTACTTCAAACTACTGGTGAGAGAAAGTCACCTGGGAAGCCCCCCCCGCCCTATATTTTCTTACCATCCCACCTCCCTTCATGGTTGTCTCCCAGGGCAACACCGATATCTCATTTGTGCCCTGCTGTATATACCCCTCCTCAAATGCTCCGTCTGGCCCTTAGTAGGTGCTCACAGACACTATGTATGGATTGCATGAATGAATGAGTGAATGAACTGGTACCTCCACCTCTTTGCCCAAGGGATTCCCAACAGGTGACATACTCCCCCACTCCCAGAGGCCATTTTAATCTGGAAGCCGGCTGCCTTCTCCCTCTCTACAGTCCTCTATCCCCTGCTGACAGCAGACCCCTTCCTTGCACCAGGCGGGAGGGCAGCATGGCTAATTTCATTATCTGTCCCCCTGACCAGACCCCGGTCTCTTGGGGGAAGGCACAGAGTCCCATTCACATTTCTCCCCCTGCCTCTCCTTCGGTGGGATGTGGCTCTCAAGAGTCTACATGGAGAACAGTCTTGGGTCAACACTCTTCATGAAAGAGGTCCCCAGGAAACCGGCCTGGAAACTGGTCAGCGGGGCAGTTTATACTTGGAGTGTGTGCCTATGTGGGGTGACTTTGGGTGCCCAGAGACTGTGAGAAGGAACCAAGTAAATGTTTCTTCAGTGAATAAACGACAGTGTCTGACTCGCCACTCTTAGTCCTGAGCCGCTGGTTCCCGCCTTCGCCCAGCCTAAAAATAGGACTATCCATGCTTTGGGGACCGTCTGGAAGGCCCTCCATCAAGCGCTTCCCAAGCGCTTACACCCGATACGAACAGCTCGGCTGCGAATACCTGCGGTGCGGCCTGGGAGGCCAGGGGCCACGGGTTTGAACGTGACCGGCTACTTCGGGACCGACTTGTTGATAATTTGGAGTTGGAGGCGGTGGGGGGAAGCGCAGGGGTGGAGGGTGGAGGGGTCCTCCCAGGGCCACAGGCAACTCACTCGCAGACGCAGCGTGTGTTGGGAGAGGTCCCCGCGCAGAAGGGACCACAGGGCCCTCGGCCCCGGGAGGCCCGACTTGCCCCCTTCGAGCCGCGACACCCAGGGGAGCCGAATGGGGAGGCGGGGGGACACAGCCGGCGAGGACGCAGCGCAGGAAGGGGTCTCCGCGACTCAGTCCTTGCCCCCTTCCCGCCGCCCGGGAGAAACTCGGGGGAAGGGCGGGCGGGGAGCAAGGCGCCCCGGGGCTGGGAGTCCTCTTCCTCGCGGGTGAATAAATAAATTATTACGCTCCCGATACACAATAGCCTCGCTAGATGGAGACGAGGAATCACTGCAGCGGCGCTGGCGGCGACGGCGGGGAGCGCGGGCGGGAGCGCAGCTCCGGGCGGGAGGCGGGCGAGGCTCTGGCGAGGCTCACGTCTGTTTTCCTTTTTCGTGCATTATTGATTCCGCCTCCGCCCGCGGCCCTGCTGCCCGAGCGGGCGCTCCCGGGCAGCGCCTCCCGCGGGCCGGCGTGACGGGCGAGGAGAGCTCGGGCACCCCCGCGCCCCGGGCAGCCGCGCGGCGCCACCGGCAAGGGCGGGGGATCCGGGGAGGCTCGCGCCGCCCGCTCCCGGCGGCTGGAGGAGACTTTCCCCGCCCTCCCCTCCGCCTCGGCAGCCCGGCCCGGCCCCGGCCCCGGCCCCGGGCGCGGGGTGCCGCCCCTGCCGACCCGCGCGCGGCCGGGGGGCAGCCCGGAGCCGCCGCGCCCTGCGCCCCGTGCGGGCGCGCGGCGTCCGGCCCCCCGCGAGGCCCCAGCCGCGCGCAAACTTTTGCTCCAGTGCCCGGCGCTCCTGCCCGGCATGTGAAGCCCCCAGGCGCCCGCGCAGTCGCCAGGGTGAGGACCGAGGCCCCGCCTAGAGGGCGGGGGGACCGGGGAGGCGGCTGGCTTTAAATGGGGGGCCGTCCGGCGGCTCGGGGACAGTCGGCCGCGGGGGGAGCGCGGACCTCTCTTCCCCGCGCCGAGGATCGGCTGGGGCCGCCGCCAGGCAAGGTGGCGTGAGGCGCTGGAGGGGTGCGGGCGGAGAGGGAGGCCAGAGGGAGGCTCACGCCCTGAAGCGGGAGGCCGGGGCTGGGGAGAGCGCGCGAGGGCGAGCGGGGTGCGCCCGGAGGTGCCTATGTTGCAGTGTGCGCAGTGAGGGCCGGCGGGGCACAGAGGGTGCACGCAGCGTGTGATTTCCCGGTGTTGTGTGTGCATGCAGGGTCAGCGAGTGTGCAGGCAGGAGTCGGCGGGTGCGCACAGCCGTTTCTGTGGGTGTGCAGGCAGGGTGAGCGGTGCCCGCGGGGTTTGAAGTGTGCTCACAGTGGGAGTGAGTTGTGCATGGCTGGGGAGGTTTCAGGGGAGATGCACTGGGCTAGGTTAAGTGTGCTTGGCTGTTTGTGGAGGTGTGCATGGAGCCAAAGTGTGCACGCAGGATCCCGGGGGTGTGCACGGGGCCAAGGCATACACAGAAGGTTCTGGGGGCGTGCACCAGGACAGAGTGTTCTGGGATGCCGGCTTCTGTTGAGCGTGCACGAAGGGTCGGCGAACGTGCAAGCGGGAGTGAATGGGGCGGTCTTGGTTTATGAGGGTGCCCCAGGGTGCGGGGCGTGCCCGCCGGACCCGGACTGCTACGTGTGCGGGTGCGCGCGGGCGATGGTGCCCGCGCGGCGCCCGCCTGACCAGGGCTTTGCTCCCCTGACAGTTCGCCCCGAGAGCGTGCGGGTGCCGCGGGCCGAGATGCTCCTCCGGGACTTGGTGCTGCGCCGGGGCTGCTGCTGGCCTTCTCTGCTGCTGCACTGCGCGCTCCACCCGCTCTGGGGCTTCGTGCAGGTGAGCGGCGGCAGGGGGGTGCGGGCTACGCGGGCAAGACCTCCCGGGCAGGACCGGGTTGGGGGTGGTGGTGGCATTGCCCTCCCACGATCCTGGCTTCCTGCGGGCGCCCCTCTGGTTGCCCCTGGGGAGAGTTTAGGAAAAGGAGCGGTGCAAGCCCTCCCACTGCTCCCTACCCCTCCATACTCTAGCCGTGAAAAGATGCGGGGTGGGGGGTGGGGGGGACTCGGGAGGAGGCCTCAGTGCTGGCCTGCTAAGGCCTGCAGGACAGGGCCTGGGAACAGAAAGGGCTTGGGAGCGCCTTCTTGATGATCACATTCTGTGGCGGAAATGCGGGGAAAGTAACCGAATAGTGTTTACAAACTTAAAAAGAAAATGATCCCAAGAATATACGTTCTTGATTTCCCACCAGATTTCACTAGTAAACTTCCACTTAGTCTTCTTCAACTGGACTTGACACATCAGAGGCTGTGTTCCTTGTAGGCAGTGGAGTTGGGGAGGCACAGGGACTTTGCATGGTGGCCACTGGCGGGCATGGGAGAAGGAAGTGTCTGTCTGTAAGGACTGCCTGGGGCTGGAGTCTTCACCCTGGGCCCCCTAGACCCCAGGGCAGAGGCCAGGCAGCCACCAGCTGGAGTGGTGTCTGTTAGGGTCAGGGAGAGGGTTAGATGGCATGGCCCCTCGAACCTCCCAGAATGCCCGCGGTCACTGGTACCGTGGCTTGGTAAAGTGGACTTTGATGTCACCTCTGAATTTGGAGACCCGGCTCTGCCCCTCACCAGCTCAGGACTTCAGGCAATGCCTCTCGGGGCCTTGGTTTCTTGTCCCTCACTGTGCTAGTACAAGGATTTGGTGAGATCAAGCAAGTTAAGATTAAATAATTAGCACTAAATAGTAGCCGTTGCTGCCATGATTGATCCTAGTAATAGTAATGCTGCTCTTCTCTCTGGAAGGCCGGGTACTCTGTTGATTGCGACAGAGTCTGTTGGACATTTTTGAATTTTCGGTGGCGCGGCAGGCACTGGAGGGCATTTTTCTTGTTTCGAGCATTGAATTACCCAACTCAGGGGTCTTTGGGTCTTTATGTTCTTCTGGTAGCATTTTGGGGGTTGGGGATCGTTCAGAGGGTTGCCTTCAGTAGGGAGCGATAAAACAAAGAAAACAGGATGGGGTGAGACCACTTGCCCAGTCTGTGGTGGTCCACGAGCTGTCCCAAGTGATGGGGCTGCCCTCGGAACCAGCTGTCCCTCCTGCTCAGATGGCGGCCTGCATGATTATTGGGGAGCACCAGGGGTCCTCATGCTGGAAGGAGCGTGCTGGTTGAGCTGGTGGGTCAGCCAGAGTCCACCCCCCACCCCCCACCCCCCAGCACCAGGCTCATCTTCTGCTCTCTTCTCTGACTTGCCTCTGTCTCCCTCACAATTGTTTTCCTTCTGGAATTGACAGCTTTGTTTAATGTGTGAAACAGCAGTTATTAAACTCAGCTGTGCCGCCTCAGGATTCAGGGTTTTGTCACTTCTAAACACTCGGGTGGTTTGGGACCAGCTTCCCTCATTCAACTTCGAGTTGAACCTCCGATGTGAAGTGCACTGTGTTTTTATAGTCATTTGTTTACAGTTTTCCTGAACACTTTTTTCAGCTGGCGTGTATAGTCAACTGATGATGTTGTCAGTCTCCGAGGCTGGAATTCTGTGGTGTTGACTGGGCAGGACTGAAGCAGGGACCCACTACCTCCCCACCATCATCACCAAAAGAAATAATTTTGTCAAAGCAGCTCAGCTTTTTTAACCACGTCTTCAGCCAGGCAGTACTTACCCAAGCGTGTGTGGGTGTGGGGGTGTGGGTGTGGGTGTGTGGGTGGGTGTTTCAGATGCTGTTACTCAATACAAATCAATTTTTGTGAAAATCAATTAGAAAAGGAGTCCTCCAGACAAGTAAAATGGGTAAAATCTTGGCAGGAGGCTCTGGAAAAATTAATCTGCAAATGATAAGGACCGAGAAGCCAGGGGAAGAGGGGCTTTGGAATGGATGGATCTGGTTGTTAAGCCAAAGAGCTGAATTCACGGGAACGGAAGGGAGAAGAGGAAAATACAAAGTGCACAAAGCCATCTATTTTCCTTGAAGTGGAGAGGTTAAAAATCTGTCACATCGTAGGAGTTCCTTGAATATAGAGAAAGAACTCAGAGCCATCCATGTTTTCATGAGCATTTTGCCAGAAGAATCCCCCTAAGTTATAAACATTTGCGAGAGGGAGACCGACATATCAAAGTGCTGTAATTAACAGGGTAATTGGTGAAGCAAGGGACCTGTGGTCCCCCCAAAGCACCAGGTTCCTGCCTTGCAATGCGCCTGATGCCTCTGGCTGCTGCCCAGATGATAAGAAACTTAATCATTAAAGTCAGAAGACATTTAAATTGCCACAAGTTGGTGGGGGCATTCCCTAGCCTTTCCCCTTTCTTCTTTAATGTGTCTAGAATTGCGATTCTGAGCTTTTGTGATGTAGGGTTCTTCTAAGTTCACTTCAAGATGATTCCTTTTTTTTTTTTTTTGCAAGCAAAGAGGATGACAGGCTGGCAAATTTATTAGGTGTGACAGGAGTGTGTCTCATCAAGTTACTGTGGTGCTGGCCTGTCTCCATAAAAGATTCCAGAAGCCATCATCTTCGTGGGTGTCCTCTAGGGAGACAGGCTCTGATCCGGGCCAATGGGTCTCTGGGTGCTGAAGAGGAGCCACCGGCAAGGCTGAGCTCATTTCGTCAGTAGCATGTATTGGGCACCTACTGTTTGCCAGACCCTTTGTGAGGTGTGGGGGGCGGTGTCTGCCCTCGTGGCACTGACAGCCTGGCACTGGAGAGATAATTAAGTAATGATAGGTAAGAGAACTCAGCGGGAGCAGACAGCTTGGCGATGAGACCCAGTGGAAGGGTCAGAGAAGCCTTGCAGGTGGAGGACTCCAGGCAGGACAGGACAGGAGCAGGATGCCGTGTGAAGGAAGCCTCCAGGCAGAGGGCATAACCCTGAGGCCAGAGGAGAGAATGGGGCACTGGGAGGACCTTGGGGGGGGGGGGGATGTCCCAGGTAAGGCCACTGTCGTAAGCCACTAACATAGTGTCTTACAGCTCGGACTTGATCCTGAGGGCCATGGGGGCCGTCGAAGGTTTTCAGCAAGAAATGGCACAATCTCAGACTAACATTTTAGAAATCTTGGCCCAGCCCTGCTGAAAAGATAGGTTCGGAGAGGTGGGGGGAGGCAAGGGGCAAGGAGGCCGGGGAGGGGAGCAGTTGCCAGATTTAGCAGGTAAAATTGCAGGACAGCCAGTCAGATTTGAAGTTCAAATGAACAATGGCTCATGCTTTAGTATAAGTATATCCCAGACAGTATTTGGGACATACTGCTACTAAAAGTTGTTGTTTATTGAAAATTTCACAAGGTGTCCTATACTGCATCTCACCATCCTCGGTCAGAGGCAGGAGCTGCCCAATGGAGACATGATGGTGTCCTGGTTTAGGGCAGTAGTGGTGGAAATGGGGAGACATTGTTGGAGTTCAGAGCTGTTCAGGGGGTAACATCCACCGAGCCAGAAAGCGGCACTGATTGACCGGGAGTGAGCGGGGACCAGCAGTCACGGAGCACCATGGCCCCCAGACCACGGTGGCAGTTGCCAAATCCAGGTGACGCGGGACTTGCCTGTGCCTCAGGCCGCTGTCCATGACAGCAGCACTGACAAGATTCTGGCCCCAGGGGAGTGCTGCAGATCAGGACAGGAGAGGCAGGGGACAGCAAAACGGGACCAGAAGTGGTTACAGGAAGCAATGATGGCAGCTTCTGATGTATGGGCTGTAGGCAGGTCGTTGACCTCTCTGGGCCTCTGCCCCTTCTTAGTCAAGTCCAGCCAAGGGCAGGTGACCTCAGGGGTAAGTTTCTTCTCCTTCTGGGACTCCCCAGGATACAGAGCAAGCAAGCCAGGTGTCGAAACAAGTTCCCAGTGCTGAGGTTTCTTCTCTACTGGTCTAAACACAACCCCCGCCAATCTGCAGGACCCCCAAGGAGACCCAGAGTTGGGGAACAGAAGAGATCTTGTGTTTCTTCACTGGTGGGCAGACCATCCCCCAACGCATCTTTTCATTGTGCACCAACTGAATGCAGGGCCCTGTGAAATCTTAGTGCATGACTTAGCCTTGCTGGGGCTGTCGTCCCTACCCCTCCATAAGCACGGATGACAATACTTGCCTCTCTCAGTTATCCTCATGGGCGTGAAATGAGAGCCTGTTTCCCATGGCTGACACACAGTAGGGCTCAGGAAGTCCTACTTGGTCGGGACGAATAAAGCACCGACCCACCCACCACCTGCCTGCCCCCAAGATGCTCACAGCTCAGTGTGGGCAGCAGACATTACCAGACAGTGGGGAAAGTGCCCCAGAGACAAGGGTTTACAGGTGAAGAAGCTACCCTGGGCAGATGGATCTAATTTTATGGGGTAGGGGGTGGGGGACGTGGGACAAAGTTCTGAGTAACCAGCTGTCAGTCAAGAGACGCTCAGTGGCCACAGGCTTGCGCTGGACCAAACTCCAATGAGGGGCCCCAAGTGGGGTCCACCCCCCAGGGAGAAGGACAGCCAGCCAGAGACCAAGGAAGCATAGATTTTCTTTTAAATGCTGTGCGCTCCTTTGTTCCCTCCCCCTTCAGCCTTGAAACTTGGCCCAGGCTTCCCCACCAATAATTTCATCGCATTAAACTCTCTTATACATCTGTGCCCTTATATCCTCTCCCAAAAAATGGGTCATCGTGTTGGGCTGGGTTAAGCAGACGTGCTCCTCTTGAACTCTTGCATAAATTGCCCCTCGGAGAGCGGGAGAGTAATTGCTTTGGCAGTGGCGTTGCTTGACGTTTGCACACTGATAGAGTCCGGCAGAGAAATGCCCTCGGAGGCCACGCTGGCAGAATGGAGCCTTCGAGCAACCCCCTTCTTGGTCTTAGAAGGTCGGAACCAAGAGGAGGGCAGCTCGATGGCCACAGGAGGGCTGACAGGCGCTCTGGTGAAGCTGGTGGGCGTGCCGCTGCCTCGCTAGGAGTTAGGCATCTCCGTGAACTGACTAGGAGAGGCCCACCATCTGAGGATCTGCCCTTCCCAGTGGGAGATGAGATTGCCTTTGGAGTTTGACACTCACTCTGTGGCCCTCTGAAACCATGAAAAGGTGGCGAGCAGCGGCTTCTTGGCCTCGTAGATATTAAGTTAGGGCTGCAAATCAACCCCCCTCCTGTTGCCATCCCCCAGTGGTCATGACGCAGCCTGTTCAGGGCCTCCAAACGTGAAGGGAGTGTCGGAGTCCTGTGGGCTCTGTCTGCCGGGCCGGGGACACGCGCAGAGGAGGGGGCTGCGTTGGCCTCCACAGGGCGTCTGCAAAAGGCCTTTCCCAATGCAGGCTACAGGTGGCTGGTTGCAGAGAAACGGGGGTTTTGGGTTTCTACTCCCCTGAGGTGACAGCCAGAGAAGTTTCAGTGGGCTTCACTGAGGTGAGGGCGACCACCCACTCCTTCCTTCCTGCCTTTAAATCCGCTTGTTCTGTGGGACAGGCACAGGGCCCAGGGCTCGTGGATTAGGGCACCTGCCGCAGGGAGGGCCACTGGCGGATTGTCCAAACCAGCGGTTCTCACGCAGGCTACACAGCAGAAGTCCAGCCTGGGGAAATCAAACAAAATACTCGCGCCCAGCTCCACCTGCAGAAATTTTGATTTACTTGGTCTTGGGAAAGGCTCAGGCATATGTATTTTTTTTTTTTAAGTTGCCTGGGAGGTTCTAATGTGCAGTCAGGGTTGGGAACTACTGGCCAAGCACAGCCCCCCTCCTGTTTACAGGTGAGGTAAGAAAGACTGGTGTCGAAAGAATACAGACCGGGCGTCAAGAGCTACGGATTCTGGTCCAGTTTTTAATACTCATCCATCCATCCACCAAGTATTTACTGAATGCCAGGCATTCCCTTAGTGGGAGAAAATACAAGGCCCGGCCCCTCCCCCCACAGAGCTCATAGTCCAGTGGTGAAGACAGGTGGGAGCCAGGTAATCACCCAAATGTAGATTTTTGCCCCCCACCCCCGCCCCCAGAGTGGAACCTGGTGCCCGGAGAGCCTATAAAAGGAGAGCTGACCTGGTCAGAGATGCTTTCCCGAGGAGGTGAGAGCCAAGCCGAGTAATGGACAAAGCGAGAGAAAGGTGTGGGAGAACACTCCGGGACACTGGAGCAGCGTGTCCAAAGTGGCGGGGTGGGGGGCGGTGCATGGCCAGGACCCAGGGACTAGAAGTAGGGCGTTGAGGGCAGAGGGGGAGCTGAGAGCATGGGGGGACGTGGTGCTGGAAACGTTGTCAGGGGGCCTCGTGAGCAGGGCCCTGGGGCCACGTGACCTCCTGAGCCGAGGGCAAGCCCTCAGCGAGTGTTGGGGGGATGTGGACGGTTCGGTCCTGCGTGTTTCCCACAAGGCCCCTCCGGCTCTCTCGCTCACATGGCCGGGCAGGGTAGGGCTCCTTCCTCAAGAGGCGGGAGCTGTGGACAGAGAGAAGGTGAGGGCTCCTGGAGACTGCAGGAACGGTCGGCTCAGGTGACTGAGGAGGTGAAATCAGTATCCTGTCCCCACGTGGGTGTGGGAACCTCGGGCAGCCACTTCTCCTGCCTGGGCCTCAGTTTCCTCCTTTGTGCGGTAGGGAAATTCTGGGAGCTGACCGTCAAACTCTTGTGGACCTCTCATTGCTATCCAAGCTGCTTGTCAGGGTCTCAGCTGGTCCCTGGCAGAGCTGGGAGTAGACCCTTGGTCTCTGCACACGCCAGGCCGGCCTCCCACAACATGGTTCCCTTTGAGCCAACCCTGCGCCTTCGTTCTTCCTTCCCCGAGTTGGTCCTCGGGAAGGACCCCGGGTTCCAGCCTGGCTGGGAGCGGGTGGCGTGGGCCCCTTTCCGCTCCGGGTGGCCTCATCGTCTTCTCTCGGGCGCGTGTGCCCGTTTCTGCAGGTGACGCACGGTGAGCCCCAGAAGTCCTGCTCCAAGGTGACCGACAGCTGTCAGCACATCTGCCAGTGCCGGCCCCCTCCCTTGCTGCCCCCGCCGCCCCCGCCCCCACCGCCTCCCAGACTCCTCTCCGCCCCAGGTAAGTAGAGGCTCGTTTCTGGGGTTCTCTTCGTGTTTTCCGGGCCCAGGGAGGCCCCGGGAGCAGAGCGGAGGGCAGCCTTGCTTCCGTGGTAATTTTCCACTGGCCGAG
This sequence comes from Cryptoprocta ferox, assembly GCA_028646485.1. Lineage (NCBI taxonomy): Eukaryota > Metazoa > Chordata > Mammalia > Carnivora > Eupleridae > Cryptoprocta > Cryptoprocta ferox. Next base: position 9,778,474 of record CM053560.1, read on the forward strand.
CAGGAGGGAAGCCAAGGCCCAACTTTTCCCTGCAGTCTGCAGAACGCCTTTCCCACAGAATGTTCCTGCGAGATGGAGGAGGACGTCTCCCCATCGGTTAATCAGATAAAAGTCAATCTCCATTTGATGAGTGGCTCGGCCGGGATTGTTCTGAAGGCCAGAGCTTGAAAGGGGTGCAGCCATCGGGCGGGTCTTAAATCCCTCCCCATGCACACGCTTTCATGTTTCCGTTTTAATTCGCGCTTAAGGAGGCGATTGGTTACGAACCCAAGTGGAGGCTCTGGGAGCGAACGAGCACAGATGCCTGACAGCCATTTGATTGCCTCGTCATTCAAACAAAGGAGGGTTTTTCTTTAGCCAGAAATGGCCTCATCCGGACTCGCAGGGGTTAAGTTTGCTGCTTACAGTTGCTGGTTGAGAAGGTCACTGACCAGAGATTCTTTATCTTGGGTGGATCACTCCACGTTCGGCCTCTAGACCACCTGTGATCGCGTGTGGATCTACCTCAGGGAACGCATCTCCGTTGAATTATTTGGGGCATATTTGAAATAACCTTGACGACGCTTGTTCTCTGGTAGATGGTGTCTTCAGGCTCTCGGTGTCCGGACTGTGATGCGATGTTCTGGGGGACCTTTGCAGTTCAGGTGCTTTCCCGCGTCTTGTCGGCTACGCCCTTACCTGTCTCCATTCTTACGTGACACCTGTGGCCCGGTGCTTCTCAGAGTGTGGTCCTCGGCGTCACCTGAAGCTTTCCTTTTAAAGTGCAGCTCAGGACCCACTGCACACCCACTTAGGAGCTAACATGATAACAAGTTCGGAGATGATCCAAGGACCAGTTAAAGTCGAGACTCTTGGCCTCCCAGGCGCTCTGCTCAGGCCTCTGAAGGACTCTGTAGCCTGGGATGCTCACCTCCTTCTCTCCTGAAGGAACCCCTGGGCTGTATTGGGGGGAGGGCAGCCTCAGGCACCTGCTTCTGGAGATCACTCCCTTCCCCCTTTGCTTCCTTTGGGGGACCTCCCCTTTCCACTTTTTGGCCAACAGGTCTATGCCATCTCCTATGCAAGTCTATGCTTATATCTGATCGGCCCACGTCCCCCAGTGGGGGGGTCCCTTCCATCCGCCCTGCGCTAACTGAGCCTCTGTGCCAGACACAGAGATGAAAGACCATTCTGGTCTTCTGGGGTCTCTCAGCCTCAAAGGAAAGGCTTTAGTGTCAGCAGTCCACGAAAGCGGCCTGAGGGACCACAGGTCGCCTCGAAATCTTTGAGTGGTTGGGCCACAGTAGATAGCAAGGTTGCCCTGAGTCTTCAGGCGCGGACAGGCTTGTTCTAGGTTGATCAGGAAGGTGTGGGGAAAGGACATCAGACAGAAGGAACAGTGTGAGCACAGGGTTGGAGATATGACTTTGTGAGACTCAGTCGTGGGAGTCACAAGCTCTTCAGTGGGCTGGAAGGAATGGTCAAGGGCGGACCGTGAAGGGCCTTGTGTGCCTGGCTGAGGAGATCACATTTCATCCTGTGAATCGTTGTTTGCCAGACATCATTCAGCATATCCAAACACCTCCTATTATTTGCCTTAGTTTTTCTTTATTTTTTTTAATGTTCATTTATTCTTGAGAGAGAGAGAGAGAGAGAGAGAACAAGTGGGGGAGGGGCAGAGAGAGAGGGAGACACAGAATCCGAAGCAGGATCCAGGCTCTGAGCTGTCAGCACAGAGCCTGACATGGGCTCGAACTCAGGAACGCTGAGATCAAGACCTGAGCCAAAGCCCAACGCTTAACTGACTGAGCCACCCAAGCGCCCCTGCCTCAGTTTTTCTTTAAATAGACTCATCTTTTTGGGTATACTAATTAATTTCCCAAAAAAATCTTTATGTAACTACTGAAATGAGTCAGTGAAAAACCAGCATCATTGGCATAAATAGTGGGGCCCATAAAAACAAATGCAATCAACACAAAACAGTGTTCCAAAGTTCTCGCTTGTTGTGGAAGGTTCCGGGCTCAAGGATTTCCCTCTTTTTGTAAAAAAGGGAGATGGGGCACCTGGGTGGTGGCTCAGTCAGTTAGGCGTCTGACTCTTGGTTTCGGCTCAGCTCACGATCTCAGTTTTGTGAGTTTGAGCCCCTGCTTTGGGCTCTGTGCTGTCAGCGCTGAGCCTGCTTGGGATTCTCTGTCTCCCTCTCTCTCTCTCTGCCCTGCCCACCCCCCACAGTCACGCTGTCTCTTTCAAAATAAATAAACTTTAAAAATAAAAAAGATCTCGGAGCTTTAGTAGGGACCACGTGGAGATTTTTCTCTATAAAGAATCAGAAGGCTTGTAAGAGAACCAAAAGGGGCCGAAGTTTCTTGTTCTGCATCTCAGCGTGTTAGGGTGCTGAGCCCACGTGCCATCTGCGGTCAGCTCCCTTAGCTGCAGGGACACACACCCCATCCTTTAGGGAACGGCCGCGGGTAGCCGTGAGCCCCCAGAGGCGTTAAGCGGGAAAGTGGCAGGATTCCGCATGGTCGTCTTCAGAAAATCAACTTTCCTGGCAATGTGGAGGGTGGCCTGGGGGTGAGCTGCCCGACTGGACTCGAGTGGGGAACTCGCAGGAGGCTGTTAGCTCCAGACCACCCACGAGGGCCGGGAGCCAGGCTGGGAGCTGGAGAGAAGGGGAGGCAGGCAGGGAGGGCCTCGTGTGAGGGGAGAGAGGCCTCCTGGTGGGCTTTGGGCCGACAGCTTCTGGGGGCGAGGAGAGAGGGCTTTTTCAGCTACACGTAGCGGAACCCCATCCTGAAGTGGCTGCAGCCAAAGCCGGGTAGAGAGACGTTCGTTTCCCAGTTCACGTATCAGCAGGGTGCTGTATGGTGAGATACTGGATTTCTGTCTCTGTCTCTCTGTCTTCTGATCTCTCCTGCGGCTGCCTCTTCTCTCAGGCTGGCCCAGCATCTGTGACTCCAGGCTCCGGGGATTCCGCCCACCTTACAGTTAGTAATCTCCCTACAAGGGGAGACCTCACTTTCTGAATCCTTCCACCGAAGTCCTGGGGCTGACTTTCATTGGCCCAGCTTGGGTCACATGTCTGTCCTTGGACCAGTCGGGGTGGCCGACGATGGGATGGAATAAGGTGATTGGTAAGGCCTGGGCCATGTGCCCACCCTTGGCGTTGGCGCAGAGGGATAGAGGTTAAGGGACGGGTGGCTTTCCAAGGGAGGAGCTAGGTGGAGGGGCTGCATACAGCCCGAGGATGCGGACGCGGACCCTGGGCAGGTCAGACAGAGGAGGCACCCCACAGCCACGGCCTCCCCGGAGGTGTGCGCGGCAGATGAGACTGTGGCAGAGAAAATATTTTGTGCATTCGTTCTGTCCTTGTGAAGCTCAGCCTAGACCTTGCATACAAGTGGTGCTCAATAAATGTCAGGCAGGTATCGAGCCACATCTGCAACTTTAGCCTAGTCCATAATCACCAAGGAGTTCGCCTCTCCCAGCAGGACGGGGCTTCAGAGCTATGAAGCCGCTCTTGTCACCTCCTGCCGTAGGTGTGCAGGGACCCCAGCAGGTGCTGGGCACTGTGCCAGCGGCTCGGGAGCCAGCAGAGAGTAAGAGGACAGTTCCTGCCCTCATGCAGCTCAGTTTGCAGGATGTTTCTGCCGGAGTGTCCTTTCCTGCTCTCTCTCTGGAGACACTGCTTGTAAGCACACGTCGGCCTATCGCCTTTCATCCCTTGTGCTCTCCCAGGGCTCTCCTTCACCGGCCAGCATTTGCCGGGCGCCTGCGTTGGGCACCCTGGGGGCACATAGAGGTGCTCAGGGGCCTCACCAGCAGGGGCTGGAAGGGAGGATCTGGGAAGGTGTGAAAGAATTCTCCAGTAGATGCTGGACGAGCTGGAGCAGAGGGAGGCCAGCCAGCCCGTGGAGGAGGGGGAGTGGCTGAAGCCCGGAGTTAGGAGCCTGAGGGTCAGACGGATGACTCCCTGCTGAAGGAATGTTCGTCTGTAGGAGTGTGGGTCTGGGGTGGAGGGAGAAAGAGGGAAGAGAGAAACCTCTACGCATCTTCATGCAGACCTGTACAGTCTCCCACGAAAGCGACTGCCAGAAGTGCGTATTGGGATTGTTGGGTGTTCTCCACGTGGCCAGGCAGGCAGGCCTCCCTCTTCATCCAGACAGCACCCTGCTGCTCAAGGTGACCACCTTGTCGTGTTTTGCCCAGGACTGTCTTGGTTGTAGCCCTGAAAATCCTGTATCCCGTGAAACCCGCCAGTCCTGGGCCAACCGGGACAGCTGGTCTCCCCCTTTTGCTGAGCCACTCTTCTCAGGCAAAGGCAAGGCGGTTGTTTTGGGTGTCGATTTGTGTTTGGTTTTGGCGTGTTTATTTTGTTTTGTTTTATCACGAAACTTTCAAGGACGCTGGCGCCCCCAATCTCCATCTGGAACTCATTGCTCATGGGAGCAGCTTGGCTGTGCGTTCCTCTTGGGGGGGCCCCCTCCCAGCAGCCCTGGGAAGTCTGCTGAGTCCCACCTGCCACTGGAAAGGAGCATGGAAAAGCACCTCCACGGTCTGCCCTTTGTTTCTCCGACTCTGCCTACAACCCTCTGCACTTGAAAGGGGCAGTTGCGCTTTGTAAACTTTTTACAAGCTGTGGGCCAGAGGGAGATGCTTGACCAGCGGTTCCCAAACCGGAGTGTGGTCAGAATCCCCTGGGGGGTTGTTTAAACCCGGATGGCTGGAGCCCGTCCCCGGAATTCCTGATTCAGTAGGTCTGGGGTGGGGCCTGAAGATCCGCATCGTTCCCACGTTCTCAGCTGCCGTTGCTGCTGCTGGCCCAGGGTGCACACTTTGAGAACCAGTGTCCGAGATACTGACCATCAGGGCAGGGGACTTTAGAGTCAGACCCAGCCCTTCCACTCCTCGCTCGGTGACCCTGGGCACGTCCCATCCTTCTCAGAGCCTCAGTTTCCGCATCTGTAAAGTGGGGCTAGTGATACCTACTGGAGAAAGGACTGCTGTGGAGGCTGGAAATGATACAGGCTGCCCTTGGCAGAGGCTACATGCTTGAAAAGCACTGTTACAGCACAGTGACTCAGCCTGGCTTTCCTGCCCTCAGACCTGGTGGCAAATCCTGCTCATTAGCTAAGTGATTTGGGCAAGGGATCCTTTTTTTTTTTTTTAATTTTTAAAGTTTATTTCTTTATGTTGAGAGAGGGGGCGGAGAGAGAGTGAGCAAGCGGGGGAGGGGCAGAGAGACAGGGAAAGAGAGAGAATCCCAAGCAGGCTCCGCACTGTCATCATAGAGCCCGACATGGGCCTTGAACTCACGAACCGTGAGATCATGACCTGAGCCCAAATCAAGAGTAGGACGCTTAACCGACTGAGCCCCCTGGGCGGCCCTGAACAGGGTGTCCTTAACTGCTTCGGACCTCAATTTCTGCATCTGCAAAATGGGGCTAATGACAATACCTGGTGCGTGCAGGTGGTTGTGAGGATTCGGTGCCACAGTTAATTAACCCCACGCAGAACTCAGGCAACACCCCATAAACGGCAGCTAATAAGTAATACTGGGGCGCCTGGGTGGCTCAGTCAGTTACGCGCCTGACCCTTGATTTCAACTCAGGTCATGATCTCGAGGTTTCGTGAGTTCAAGCCCTGCATCGGGTTCTGTGCTGGCAGCGGGGAGCCTGCTTGGGATTCTCTCTCTCCGTCTCTCTCTGCCCCTCCGCCACTCATGCTGTCTCTCTCTCTCTCAAAATAAATAAACTAAAAAAATTAAAAAATAAATAATGGTAACAGTAACAGTCCTGACAATAAAAGGTCACTGGCCTCCAGGTTGGGCGTTACTTAAACACGGTGCTGGCTGCCCAAAGGGGCATCAGGTTAGAAGCTTGAGGGTGAAGTTGGCTCTTAAAGGATGTGTAGGCTCCCCTAGGTATTCAAGAGAAACGAAAGGGTTTTCAGAGAGTTCCTCTCATGCCCCTTGCCAGGTTCATGGCCAACCGCAGTCCTCCAGGTATTTCCGGAAGGTGTGGACAGGGGTGAATCCTGGCAAAGGCAACGGCGTGCTCAGGGGCCGAGCAGAAAGCCCACACGGGAGCCGCCGGAGCTCAGGACCGGGGCTCACTTGGTAAAATGTCAGCGATGCCCACTCGTCCCCGCATGTGACTCAGACGGCTGAGGCCACGGCGGGGGACGTGTACCAGCCCTCAAGGAAAATCACGTACGGCCCTCCCTGAGACCTGCTTCTGGGGCTGATTGGGCCAAAAATAGCTGTGGCAGAACAGAGGCGGGCGCCTGCATCTCCACAGTGCCTGTCTTTACTGAGTCAAGTCACTGATAGAGATTTTATTTTTACATCTATTTTGTTCTTAGAAAAACCGGAAGAGAGGTTAAGTGACTCCCTGGAGGTCACACAGCTGTGATAGACCTAGAATGGGGTCACCTGGTGGCCCGTCCTGAGTGCCAAGGGCCAAGTTTGAACAAAGAGAAACAAATGGGAGTGTGGAAGTTCTAGAATGCTTTTTATCACTCGCCCAGAACACTAGAAGGAAATCAGTGTTTAGTTCCCGGTACTGAGGTGGACGCTTTGCTTTCCTCATTTCATTTACTCCTTAAACATTCCTTATAGTAAGTGGTATTATCCCCAATTTCTATGAGGAGCCTAGGGCTCAGAGAGGGTGAGTTACTGGCTGCAGGCTGCCCAGCTGGTAAGAACGGGAGGTGGTAATTCGTGCTTCCTGCTGTATCCTTTGCCTCCCTCTGCCCCTCCATTGCTAACCGTCAGAGCCAGGGGTCCCCTTGCTCCTTCCCTTCTCAGAATCTTTACATACATGAGCCCTTCTGTGTGCCAGGCTCCCCTTCAAAGTAGTTGACGTTAACTCCTGCAGACCTCAGCTCAAATATCCTCCAGGAAAATCCTCCCCGACTTCCACAGACGTCACACCATTCCCCGGTCTATCTGTGGCCAAGGATAAAATCACCCCAAAAGTTAGTGGTTAAAAACACAACATGCACATCATCCTTTCCTCTGTGGTGATGGGGTGGACGGGGTTCCACCGGGAGGCTCTCGCTCAAGGTCCTTCCTGTGACTGCAGTCCCTTGGCCGGAGCTGGCTCCATCTTGACGGCCTCCCTGCTCGTGTCTGGTGGTTGGTGCCGGCTGGCGGTTGGGTCCCCAGCTCGCCGGGCACCAGACGCTTACGCGTGATGCCTCCCTGTGGCTTGGGCTTCCTCCCAGCATGGCGGCTGTGCGCTGAGCCTGGGAAGCAGGTGCAAGCCGGACCCCTCTTGATGACATAGCCGCGGGGGTCGTGTGCATCACTTCTGCTCCATTCCGTTCCTTGGAATCCGGTGACCAAAGCTGCTCACATCTGGGGAGCGGGAATCAGCCTCCGCCTCTTGATAGAAGAGTGTCAGAGAATTTGCCTACATTTTAAAACCACGCCACCCTCTGTCTTCACACACACACGTATATGCACACATTCTTTGAACTTTTCTTTTTCCTCGAGAGCAGTCATCCTACTCGTTAAGTATCAGATCAGATCGTTAGCAATTAATTCATTCGTCGATAACTAACGCCTGGATCCTTTGCTAGATACAGCAAAAGTCCCTAGTGCAAAACCGGGTATGTTACAGGTGATCAGTAGCTACTAATTCATGTCTTCTGCAAATAATGTTGACTATCTGCTGTTGTCAGGCACGGCGCTAGGTTCTGGAAATGCAGTAGTGAACTGGACGGAATGGAGTTTATATTTTACCGTGTGTAGGCCCTGGCAGGGCAGGGGGTGCTGGGATAGAAAATACACAAAGCAAAAACATCTCCAGAAAAATAGAGGGAAATGCGTGCTACGAAAGTCATTAAAATCGTATGATCTGATAGGATGTAACTGGGGGGGTCACATAAGTGGTGTAGTCTGGCGACAGGAGGTGATGTTTCAGCAGAGAGCTGTTTGAAGGGAACTAGTCAGAGAGGAAGATCCCAGGAGAAGATTGTTCTCGGCAGAGGGAACAGCAATTGCAAGTCCCTTGAGCGGGGAGGTGCTTGGGGTGTGTGAAGCGCCAGGTGACTTCTGGCTGCTGAGTGAAGGAAGACAGGAGGAGGCGAGGCCCAGAGGGAGGCCATACCCAGATTGTGCAGGGCCCTGGAGGCTGGGGACAGAGGTAGGGTTTTATCTTAAGTTCACTTAGAAGCCTCTAGACATTTATGAGCAGAGGTGTGGCACGGCCTCAGATACACTCTGCAGAGACCAGTTCCCCAGTGAGAAGGCTGTCACTTGGGTCCAGGCCAGAGATAGTGGTGGACAGGGGGTGGGGGGCGATGGAGAGGCAGTGGTCTCTTTGGAGGCTGGGGTGATAGTACTCAGTGCTGGCTGTGGCTGTCAGGGAAGAGTGGGGGCAAGGGTTCTGCTGGGGTTTGTGGGATGAGGGGCGGAGAAGCCACAGGACGTCCCCACACTGCCGTCCCCTCCTTGGTGTTCAGGATTTTGGTGGTCGCACCAGTGGGGTCACCAAGCAGCCTCGGATGGTGCCACGAAGGAGTCAACAGGGGCTCTGGTGTCCCGCAGTGTGTTTCAGCCACTGCCATTTTAAGGACATAACCTCTGGGCCTTTAGCACAAGTCCAAGGTTTAATGACACTCCATCGCTATAAAGGAGCCAACCAGATTTTCTTCTGGGTTGTGCAGGGTGTGGGGCAAGCAGAGGAGGAGGCCCTCAGAGGCCTCTAAAGCCAAGGATGGGTGTGGAGGGTAAGGCCGACCCCTGGGACCAGCCTTCTCCACAGGCTCCTTACGAGAGCGCGTGACTGCCGTGGCGCTGTTCTTGCCAAGGGTGAGGCCTGATGAGGAACTGTAGGCCTCAAATAGGGGCCATGTCACTTTGCATGATTTTTTGCTTCGTGCTGCATTGGCAAATCGGGTCTTCACCGTCACAAGGCTTTGGACCTTGGGGTATTGGACATTCATCCAATTTGTGGAAGACAGTTTCCATCCTGTCATCTGTGAGCCACTTGCAGGCCTGCACGTAGGAGGACCTGGGGGCTGGGCCTGGCTCTGGCCCCTTACAGCCACGCACCAGTCCCTCAGCACTTCTCTGGGCTTCCATTTGCTCATCTCCCTTCAAAGGGGGATGTGGAAGTGGAAATAATATGTGAGGGCCTTGCCTCGCATCTGGTACATTCCCACTCTTAGTAGATAGGACCTCTTGTCCACGTAATCCTGGCTCGAGCAAACCTCTTATCCAAACTGGCCTCAGTTCCCCCATCCACAAAATGGGCTGGCCCCATCTTGCATCCCGCTCTGTGCCGAGCACAGAGCACGCGTGAGCCTGATTTTTGTCTCTGGATGTGAGCATCCGATATCCGGAAGAGCTCTAATAGTTGCCGGCTCTTTCTTTTAAGTGACTTTCTTTTTTTTTAAGTACTGAATTTTCTTTTCCCAGTTCAATAAATGGAATTGTGTGTCTTCCATGTATTTGCTTGTATCCAGCAAATAAAATATTACACATGTATGTGGACTCTAATTTACTCAACCAACCTTTATTTGTTGATTTACTGAGCAAACATGTGCCAAGAGGTTGAGCCTTGGCAGGTCCTGGGGCTGCAGAGACAAATTACACACAGCCCCGCACCTCTACCTGGATGCCTGAGCTCTGACCACTGGGAGATGGTCGCGCCACCTGGGAGTTTTAAAAGTGACGGATGCTTGGGCCAAGCCTGGAGGGAGGCGATTCTTGTCTGAACCAAAGTCGAGACCTTCGGCTGTAACCGGGGCACGAGGCAGGAAGGGATCTGTGCCAAAAGAGGAACAGGTGTGTGCAATGGGATTTGGGGCCCGAAGGCCGGTGAAACTCGCGCACGAGTGAGTGGCCTCCCAGTGCCACCAAGGGTGCTGGGATGTCCCCAGAGACAGGGCCAAACTGGACTCTGGGGACATCCAAGAATCTGGGATCTTGGGAGGAGTCGACTCAGCACAGGGGTGGAAATGGGGACTACACATGTTGGCCAGCACTTAGTCCAGCCCGACGTGGACTTCCTGGGCACTCTAAATTCAGATGATATACAGGTCAGCATTTTTAAGTGCACAGTTCAGGGCTGTTTTTAGTACAGTCACAAGGCTGTGCGCCCATCACCCCTATCTAATTAATTGCACAGCATTTTCATCACCCCAGATACTTCTAAGACAGCCCCTCTCCCAGTCCCTATTCTGGACATTTCACATAACCCTGGGTGCCTCGGTTTCCTCATCCCCTAGCAGGGATGACACCTCTTTCCTCAGTGTGGTTGCGAGGAGGACTGCAGACACTGTGTTGGGGCTCAGCCCGTGGCTCAGCGCAGGGCAGGTGTCAGAGAGTGCGGCCCCCGTAAAGGAAAGGGATCCTGCAGGGTTGGGGACACGATCCTGGCTGAAAGTCACTGCCTGTTGCATTGGGATCAAGAGCCGGTTCTGGCACCCCATAATTCTGGGCCCGTGTGGACACCCTGGGGCTGCTGAGTGGGTCGGATGGGCTTGTATGCGACCGTGCTTAGAGCAGTGCCAGCCCCGGTGATCACCTTGTCAATGTTAGCACCTTCATGTTATGGCAGAATTCATATAAGATGTCTCACTTGTGTCCAGGACAAAGCAGCCAGTCCAACCTATTAAGTTTCTGCTCCGATCCCTGAGAACCAGGACTGTTGATTCATCTTTGTCCCCAGAGACAGGTCAGAGCCTGACACATGGAAGGTGCACGCTGAATGTCTGAGTAAATGAATGCATGCACAACGGGCGTGAAGACAGAAAATAAACTCTCCAGGAGCAAGGGGGTTGGGAAGAGACTAACAGTTTTGAGTGTGCTATTTGCCAGGGAGTATCTGGGACCGTGTCTTGGTTCAGGCTCCAGAAATAGATACTGAGACAAGAATTTGGGTACAGGTGGCTATTTGGGAGTTGATCCCAGAAGACGCCCATACGGAGTGGGGGAGGGGAACAGGGCAAGGGGTGACGTCAACAGTTATCCCTGTGGGCAGCGAAGGAAGCCCAGTCCTGCTGGGGGGGGGGGGCGCTCTGGGAAATGGTGTAGGACAACACCTAAGAAGGACCTGACCTGAGGGCCGAGGTTATGAGCTGATCCCAGGGGGCCTGGGGGGTCTACTTCCTCGGCGGTTGGACACCAAGCCAGTGAGCCCCAGGACACCAGCTACAGGCTGGCAATTTATTCCGCTCTGATTGCCCTGGGTGACTTCACCTCTGCTCAGACCCAGATGGGCCTATGCCTTCTAGTTTTCCCACTCATGAAAGCGCTCATTGGGATACCCAATTTATATATTTAAAGCACAGTAAATCATTCACAAACATTTACTCATTCGACAAATATCTGTAGATGTCTCCATCACAGTCAGAGACTGAGCACGATGCAGGGGGTAGGACAGGGAGAGCCCAGAGGGAAGGTTCACGGGGGGAAGATCGGGGTTCTGTTTTTTCTCACACGGAGGGTCGGATGCGTGTGGACAGCTCAGGGCGGCAGAACCCGGGAACTGCAGACAAAACGGAGCACCAAGAATCCCCGGGCAGTCAAGCTGAGTGGAGAGTGTCCGACCTGGAGCAGGTGTCCTGCAGGAGGCCATGGGGGGCAGAGCTGAGGGGGGACTGATTGGCCAGGTGAGGGCTGGGCGTGGAAGTGGGAAAGAGCAGCATGCTCCTGGCAGAAAGCTCGGCAGGGACAAAGGACTGGAGGCCACAGGGAGTCTGTCCATCCCAGGACTGCAAGTGCTTGAGGGGCACGAGAGATGAGCTAGAGGAACATGGGAAAGGCACAGCATGAACAAGTCCTGGACTTGAACCCCGGGCAGTGCAAAGCCCTGGACGTTCTGCACGGAGAGTTACCAGCTAAGGTGACTTCACACAGCCCCGGTGAGGGGCTACGTGGTGGGGACGGAAGACAGGAAGCAGGGAGGAGGCAGTGGACCGGGGGAAGAGTGATGGTCTGGGCCAGGTGGCAGCTGTGAGCAAGGGGGTCCGGGGCTTGAGAACCTTCTGGACTCAGCGACCGATACTTGTCCGGGATGAGCGGAAAGGAAGGCTCCTGGATGACACTATCTGATCAGATGCCTCTCATGGAGACAGGACACAGAGGGGGAGTGTTCTGAGGGCTCAGCAGGTCCGGATTTTGTCACATGGTATAGGAGGTGACCTGTGATAGGAGACACAGTCGGCTGGTGGGTCTGGAGTTGAGGGCAGAGGCCTGAGCTGGCGCTAAGGGTGGGGGTGGGGGCAGTGATGCTGAAGCCACCAGAGATCACCCAGAGAGAGAGTGGGGAGGACAGAGCCTAAGGTTCGGGAGGAAGAGGATCCTGAGAAGAGAGGGGAAGAGGAAGACCAGGAGAGGTGACCTTGGAGGAGGGAAGGAGCCAGGGCTTGGGAGAGTTCACAGGCTTAGTAACCAGACACTGGTATTCACCCTCCTCATCCACTTACCTGTGCCTCCCAGAGCAGAGAGTGATGGAGGTTAAGTACTTAGAGCTCAAACAGGTGGGTGGCTTCAGGTGGGGGACGACAAGAAAGCAGGTGGGGATGTAAACCAGCATCCTCGAGGGGGCCCCCAGAGAGGTGACAGAGCTCACTGTGGCCTGGAAGGTGGGGAGAGGTATGACTGGCCTCCCAGAGTGGGGAGGCCACGAAGAAGGTAAGGGAGCTGGCTGCGCGTGGCTGGGAGCAACCAAGGGCCCCCAGTGGAGATGTGGGTTGTCTCAGGAGTGTGTGCCGATGGGGGGGGCGGTCAGAGGCTGAGTTTCCAAGACTCTGAGAGGGAAGCTGGGGGAGGTGATCACAGGGCCGGCAGACCTTTATTCATTCAAACATTTCTCGACCACTCCTACTTTCTAGGAGCTTGGGGTACACCATGGAACAAAATAGATGCAGAGCAGAGCAAAGTAAACAGGATACACCTGTGAGCTGCATGGTGCGCTGGAAGCGGTCGGGGCTGGGGAGCTGGGGAGTGAACTGGAGCGAGCCGGGGCTGCGCCGGTGCAGTCAGAAGAGAGGGTGGCCTTGGAGGAAAGGCTCGCAGTCGGGGAGGGAGCGGAGCTCGCTGGCACCTGGGGGGCTGTCCAGGTGGAGAGCACAGCCAGGCTGGGGCCTGGGTCAGGGACTTGCCCCCGAGAGGCCGAGAAGCAGCCCGGGGCCTGTGCGGCTGGAGCAAAGGGAAGGGGGTAGGAAATGAAAATGGGGAGTGTGTCACCTGCACTGGGCGTGAAACTCGGGGCCAAGTGGGGCATAAAGGAGGGGCGTGATCAGACTTGTCCCTGACAAGATCACTCTGGCTGCTGTGTAGACCAGACCATGGGGGTCGGGGCAGAAGCAGGAAGAGCAGTTTGGAGCCTACTGCAGCCATCCAAGTGAGAGGTGAGGGCCACTGGGAATGGAGGGCACCAATAGGGTGGTGAAAATGGTCAGCTTCCCGATGGGAGCCCATTGCCCTTCTGGATAAGCCAGGTTCCGAAGGGCAGTGTCCTGGGGGCGGGACAAGGAGCAGAGAGGGATGGCCAGACCCTGTGGCTGCTCCAAAGCAGTGCCCACAGTGGACTCTCCTCTGCAGGGGCCCAGCGGTGGCGGGACTGGGGCTGCCCTGGAGTCGGGACTGAGCCATTCGGTTTCATGTCCCAGGCAGCCCCTCGGTGACATGGCTGATTCCCGCAGGGTTCTGATGAAGTGGCCTCGTGAGTGTCCTGGTGTTGGTCTGCAGAAGATGACTTCTGCATCTACTGGGATGGGGGGGGGGGGGCTCCGTCACCCAGGGCTTCCAGGAGGGAGACCCAGAGTCCTTCATCGCTGTCGTGGGTGCGGGGACCGGGCCGTGCAGCCTGCGTCCGCTCCGGGTCGGCCATCACAGGGCTCCAGGACTGGTGTTCCCGAAGTGCCTCCGGCTTGCCACCCAGGTCTGGCCCAGGGCAAAAGGCCACTAGGGAGGGGCCATCGTGGGAGGGTGTTTCTGTGGCTACAGGAATAGAGTCGAAGCATGGGGACAGTTTCTCTACAGTGAGTCAGTGCTGACACATGACAATCACAATAAAGAGGCTAAATATGCTCAGAAGCAAGAAGCAACTCCTGCTCTCTGCTAAACAAAAAAAGTTCACAGCACAAAACTCCTAACTTTGTTAGTCAAGAAGCGAACGAGACTAGACTTCAGATGCCCAGAAGGAGCCCATTCACTCATTCACACACAGGCATTCGTTCAGCAAGCCGCCCACTGAACACTCACCCTGGGCCAGATGCGGCGGTGGGAGCTGGGGGTGGGAGCGGTCATGGTGGTTAAAGGCAAGAGATGGAGTCTACGGGGAGGACTCTGCCTTGGACAGAAGGCCAAGGCCAAGGAAGGCCTTTCAGGCCACCTGAAACCTGAAGGAGGAGCCTTGTGTAGACTGGAGAGGGCATGCCAGGCAGAGGGTATGGCACATACAGAGGCTGTGTGGTGGCACAGCTCTGCTGGGCCTAGTGATCAAGGGCGAGGGTGGCATCATATGAGCACGGGGAGGGGAGCACCAACTCATGCAGGGCCTCATACACCACACTTTCCATAGTAGAGAGCTGGATTTTTTTTTTATCAAGGGCCATGGGAAGCCATTGAAGAGGCTTGGGCCGTGGAGGTGGTACTAATGGATTTCATTTTTAAGACTTTCATTGGTGGCCGAGAGGAAGACGGGTTGTAGGGGCAAGAGGACCGTGGGGAAGACTCTTCAGGAAGCTACGGCAGCGGGTAGAAGATGGGCACCAGGACTAGGGCAGCGGCTGAGGGGAAAGCAATCCCGAGCGCAGTTTGGAGACAGAGCCAGCAGGATGGGATGGAGGAGGATGGGGAAGGAAAGGAAGGAGTCGAAGGGAGGAGATCCGAAGATGACCTGATGCCAACCAGTGTCTTCCAGGAGTTTGGTGGCCCTGGGATCATCTGCTGAGGAAGGGCGCTGATTTACCCAGCTAGTGTGAAGTGAGCTTTTCCTGTGTCCCGGGCCCTGGGTCGTGCGACACGGAGATAAGTTAAGAACTGCTTTGGGGCACCCGGATGGCTCGGTCGGTTGAGCGTCCGGCTTCGGCTCAGGTCATGATCTTGAGGTCCGTGGGTTCGAGCCCTGCGTCGGGCTCTGTGTTGACAGCTTGGAGCCTGGAGCCTGTCTTCGGATTCTGTGTCTTCCTCTCTCTCTGACCCTCCCCTGCTGGTGCTCTCTCTCTCTCTCTCTCTCTCAAAAATAAATAAAACATAAAAAAAAATAAAAAATAAATAAAAAAAAAAGAACTGCTCCAGGCCCTGGCTGAGCTCCGTGGTCAGGGGAGGGGGAATGAGGGTCAGGGGAGGGGGAATGAGAAGTTATCATCCAGCAGAGAGTACTGTGGGTACAAAGCGCTGCAGGAGCAGGGAGGCAGCGGGCCCTGGGCCATCAGAGATGACTGCTTGGAGGAGGTGGCATTGAACTGTCTCAGAGAACAGTTGGGACTTTGAAGAGCAGATGCAGGGAAGGATATAAAGGTGGATGAAAGAGGTGTTTCCGGTGGGAGGAAAGGCCTGAGAAAAGGTGGGGAGTCAGGAAGGTCCAAGGCCTTTTGGGAACCCGGGAATCTCCTTTTCAGGACTGTAGGATGCCAGGGAGGGTAATGGGAGTGGAGGCATCCTCGGGCAGATGGCCCAAGGAGTTTGGACATGATTCTAGAATAGCTGAAGGTTTTTGAGCAGCTGAGTTACGCGACCTAGGTGGTGTTTGAAGACTATTAATCTTACAGAGATAGGAAGGAGGCCGGTCCACTCTACAGTTGTGTGTCTGTGCCTAGTCCCTGGCTGTGGCAGCCATCTCTTTCCAAGGTGGCACCAAGACGTTGCCCTTCACAGATCAGTTTATGGGGATTGACTTAGGCTGCCACTCTGTCCCATCTCTCTCTCTGAATATGGTTAGGTGGCCCGTGGGGATGGTGTGTGCTAGTCCTGCAACATGAGCCTCCCTGCACTGTATCAAGACTGGGCATGACCTGGCAGTGGCATCTAACCTGCCCTTTGGCCTCTGGAGGAGGAACTCAGTAGAAGTTCAAGGCGTCTTGGACCAGACTGTCTGGGAAGCTTCCAGACCGTGTGCTCACACCAGGGTCTCTGCCGACCTCCAAGCAGGTTGGTGACACCTCGTCCTACATGGTTGCTCGCCCTCCAGGAAGTCCTCCTCCCCTTGACGTGTGGTAGTTGAGATGATGAATGGCGCTCCAGTTGGCATGTTGGGCTGTGGGGGTGCAGCAGCTGCTTCCTTTCTTACTCTGTCCGCTCCACCAGGAGAATTACTGGGTTTACAAGATTCTCAACTCTGTGCTGGAAATGCAGGGTTACCTTAAATACGCAGGGACTGTTTTAATTCTTTCTCCTTCCCCTCCCTTTCGAGCCCTGTCTCTCTTACTCCAAGTTTATACTTTTCCAAGTTCAGGTGAATCTTCTGCACGCAACACGCACACACGCACACACGCGTGTGTGTGCGCGCACACACACACACACATTGGCAGGAAAACGAAAGGAAAAGATGAGGGGAGAACTGTGCTCGAGAAGACTTCGGGTCGTGGGGCTGTTATCACAGTGCATTTGTCACATTTGTTCAAGATGGCGTCAGTCTGGTTCACACACTCTTTCCCTGTCTCACCTTGAGTTGACTTTTATCCTACCAGTGGTTCCAAATCAGGCCGAAAACACCCCTTAGACTAAGCACATATGGAAATGTGGGGGTATTTATTTTGTGGTTGCTGTAGTTAGTGACGGGGGGGTGGTGAGTGCTACCTGCATTTAGTGGGCAGGGGTCAGGGCTGATAAATGACATGCAAGGGACAATTTTACACAATGAAGTCCCTCCCCTTTATACTGATAGAGACCCTGCTGAGAAACTGCTTAACCACTAAGCCTTCTTTCGAACCAGCCAGGTTTCAAGTCCTAACCTGATGTCCCAAAGAGAGCAGATCCTTTCCATTTTTTTTTTTGGAAAACTCAGTGACCCGCCTTGCGACCAAGGAAGACAGTTCCGGTCTCTTTGGATGATTCTGTTTCACTCTTGGAGGATAGTGTTGGGCTAGTCCACATTCATTTATGAAGTATTTACGAAGCACCTGGCCAACAACAGAGAAGCAAAATAGCTAAGACCTGGTCCAGTCCCAGCAGTTGTCGAGGAGCCACTAACTTGCAGGCCCCTGGAGGGCAGAGAATGGGTCCACCGCATCCCTGCATACACCCCATGGAGCCTACCTCGGGGTGCCTTGCTCACAGGGCACTGAGTAAATTTGTGTGTGTAGAATTGACCCAAGGACTCCTGTCATGGCTGCGGACATTCTGGTTGGCTGAAGGACAGGGCTCTTTGGGTCCATCACCAGGGCTCTGTTCTACTCAATGCTTTTGAATGTTAACACGTGAAATTGAACTTCCACACACAGTCGTATGTGATCAGCTACTTTATTAGGGTGCATCTTTATAGACTTCATGGCTTTCTTGATTTTCTGTAGCCATCCCGTCTTAGACCCGGAGCCCTGGAAGCAGAGCCTGAGGCAGGGATTCAAGTGTGTGTTATTAGTGAAGGAGGGCTTTCAGGAGGAAGTGGCAGGGGCATGAGGGAAGCAGGGCAGGAAGGAGTCCATTAAGGGTTTGGTTTCAGCTAGAATCTAACTTCAGGAGAGCCCATAGGGAGTGCTGGGCTGTGAACGGCTCCAAAGAGGAGACCGTGAAGCAAGGGACAGCTGTTTATGCCTCCATATCAGTGAGTCAGGGGCCACTGACTGTGCCAGTGGATCTGTGAGGGGCCCCAACAGCAACTCCTGCACGTCCCTCTTAGAACTGAGGAGAGAGGCACCTGGGTGGCTCAGTCAGTTGAGCATCCGACTTCAGCTCAGGTCATGATCTCATGGTTTGTGGGTTCGAGCCCCATGTCAGGCTCTGTGCTGACAGCTCGGAGCCTGGAGCCTGCTTTGGATTCTGTGTCTCCCTCTCTTTCTCTCTCTCCGCCTCTCTCCCGCTAGCACTCTGTCTCTCTCACTCTTAAAAATAAATAAACATTAAAAAAAAAAAAAAGAAATGAAGGGAACCTCCATCTGGCTAGATACTGCACCATGTGGGCTAAACTCCTTGGCCCCAATATGGTGCAACCCACTGCTATTCCTCTTCCTACTTACACCAATTTATATATATATATATATATATATTTTTTTTTTTTTGAGAGAGAGAGTGCAGAGAGAGAGTGCAATGGGGGAGGGGCAGACAGAGAAAGAGAGAGAGAATCTCAAGCAGGCTCCACATTCAGCATGGAGCTCAACATGGGGCTCGATCCCCTGACCCTGGGATTATGACCTGAGCTGAAATCAAGTCAGACGCCCAACCCACTGAGCCATCCAGGCGCCCCTATTCTTTCCACTTCTGAGATGTCTTAGTCTTTCTCTGAGCTTCTCTCCCCTCTGGTTCCTTTCACTCCTTCCTTTCCCCATTTGCGCTGAACCTCTGCTCCCACCAGGCCAGAGCCCAGCGCCCCGAAGCGCCTTGGAGAGCCTGAGGGGCGTCTTGTGGCCCCGCGCCCTCCTGGGAGCCCTGCGTTCCTGCACAGTCAGAAATACACGAAGGATTGTCGTCTCGTCTCTGAAAACATTCTGGGCCTTATAACCAGCAAAACAGTTTATCTCCTTATTCAACTCTAAGATGCTTTCTGCCGGCCACTTAAAGCCCTGTGGGATTAGCCGGCTCTGCCGTTTCCACCGATATGCTTGCTGCTCTTTCCGGACGGCTCGCAGGGGTGTGAGCGGGAGGGGAGGCGGCTGACGGGCAGCCACTAAGTAATACGACTAATTCCTTTCTCGCTTGCTTTTTTTTTCCTTACACATCCCACAACTTATCCATCCTCCCTTTGGAAGTTATCCCACTAAGTGCTGGCTCTGGCAGTTTTGTCACTGGGAAGTTTCTAGATTCTTCCCTACAAGGGTTTGAACCGGCCAGAATGAGGAGTGAAGTTCAGCAAAGACTGTGGGGAAAACATGGGGTTTTATTCTACATTCGGTAAGAAACTGGTGAAGGGTATTGAGCAGGAGTGTGATATGATCTGATTTACGTTTTACAGGGAATCTTCCAGCGGGCAGAGAATGGGTTGGGGGAAGGGAGGACGCGAAGCTAGGAGGCTGTTGTAAAAGGTGCAGGTGAAGGTGGAGGAAGGGATGGGGGGGTGGGGGGGGAGGCAGGGACCAAATCTGAAGGCAGAACTAATGAGAGGCATTTGCTTAAACAGAGGGCCCAGGCCAGTGAGGGAGGTTGTGTCAGGAAGGACCCCCAAGTCTGAGTTGAGCCGCTGGGTAAGTGGGTGATTGGGAGGGGAGGAGGCTGAGGGGTGAAAGACGAAGAGTTCAGTTTGGGGCATGTAAAGTCTGGGCTGGCCCGTGGACCATCCAGGTGGAGATACTGAGTCATAGTTGAAGGTATGAATCAGCAGCTTGAGGGAGGTGCTGGAGCTGAAGCCATAAATATGGGAGCTGTCGGCATCTGGCTGGTCTTTGAAGCCAGCGGACTGGAGAGATCTTCTGGGGAAAGAGTACAGATAGAGTCGAGGGCCGGGCTCCGCAGCGGCAGGACCTTTGTCCCCACCACCCTTGGGTGAGAAGCCTAGGTAGACCAGGGCAAGGCCAACGGCAGCCTCAGGACCTAAGAACACTGCCTGGGCTTTTCTTCCCATTTTTCAGGATGGCAGCTTCCTTTCCCTCCTTTATTCCCCAAAGAGATGGATTAAAGCTGATCCGTTACCCTAGTCGCTGCCCCCTCCAAGAGGTACGGGAATGGGAGCCACGGTGGATGCCACCCCAGTGGGCCGTGGCCACGCCCAGTGTTTGAAAAGAAAAAGAGAGAAATGATATTTAACCATCAAAGATACTTCACATTTTGCAAATCCTGATTTCTGTATTCTCTTTTAAAAATCAGCATCTTGAAATGCTTTTGGAAGACAAGGCTGAGCCAGGAACTTAGAGTGGCGTTCCTCAAGGTGACGAGGGGGAGTTTGGGGCAGCCTCGGGTCAGGAAGGGGAAGGGTGGAGGAGGCTGGCTTTTGGAGGTGGGGGAGGAGGGCAGGGTACCTGCAGAACCGGAGAGGGTGTCTGTCCTCTGGTTGGCTCGGTGGTCCCTTCCCTGCATTGGCCCCAGGACACCTTCAGCAAATGCCCAGCTCTCATCACTGCCTGAGGGTTGGCTCTGGGGGTGGGGGTGGGGAGTAGGAGGATGCCGAGTTGGCCTCAGGGTGCATTTGGCCCTAGGAGCCCATCACCTCGGGTTGACCCCACCTCCATCTAACACAAGTACTAGAAAAGCTCCCTGTCCCCTGTCAGCTTGCAGCTGGGCGTGTTTCAGAAATCCGAATGCTTCAGATTTTAGAAAAGTGGCATTGCGTATATACTGTAGGTTAAGAAACGCCGCCAGAAGCCCAGCACCTGCTGAAATACATGGGTATCGGGGCGCCTGGGCGGCTCCGTCGGTTAAGCATCAGCTCAGGTCATGATCTTCCAGCTCATGGGTTCGAGCCCCGCATCAGGCTCTGTGCTGATGGCTCAGAGCCTGGAGCCTGCTTCGGATTCTGTGCCTCCCTCTCTCTCTGCCCCTCCCCTGCTCATACTCTGTCTCTGTCTCTCTCACTCTCAAAAATAAACATTAAAATAATTTTTTAAAGAACTATGTGGGTATCACACTAAATGAGACCATATCCCATCAAGACCATAGAGAACCCCACTTCTTGCCAGCTAAGGTTTTGCTACCAAATTAGTTTTGGCAGCAAACTACCTTTTGATTTTGGAAATGACAAATACAGAGTTGAGATCCTTGCATTTGAAAACCAGTTTCTCCTGAACCGGGTATATAAATCACGGCACAGCTACACACTGGTGCTCCAGTCAGCGCTTTAAAAAAAAAAAAAAAAAAAAAAGCAGTTTGGTTCATACCAATGTGAGAGCATTACCAAAATATATTAAATGGAATATATATTATATGTCACCAGTGATGCAGCCCCCATGGGTCTATTAGAGCTGCTATAGACTGGGGGGCTTATAAACAACAGAAATTTAATTCCCATGGGTCTGGAGGCTGGGAAGTCCAAGATCAAGGCACCGGCAGATTTGGTGTCTGGTGAGGGCCCCTTTCCTGGTTCATAGACATCACGGCCTTACTGTGTCCTCTCATCGCAGACGGGGGGAGATCTCCCTGAGGTCTCTTTGATGAGAGCACTATCCCATTCATGGGGACTCTACCTAATGACCTAATCACCTCTCAAAGACCCCACCTCCTAATCACCTTAGGCATTAGGTTTCAATGAATGAATTCTGGGGGGCAAAAACAATCAGGCATTAGAGGGTCTCTCACACAGCCTGCTCTCTCAAAGGATACATCAGAAATCGGTTACAGTCGTGGGGGCCTCCGGGGAGGGGAACGAGGTACCTGAGCTAATCCCTGGGCCTCCTTGTCCTTCACTGACCAGTTTCTGGAAGTTTCGAGAGCCTTCAGGGTTATTGATCATATTTTATGGTTCAGAAGATTCCCCAGAACTGGGGAACGTCAGCATCAGGAGAGCTTTTGAGACTTCCTCCTGTCTGTACGAGGCTGTCCTCACCTCCAAGGCCCCATTAATGTCCCTGTCAAAGGAAGATGATGGGACAGTCGGTTATGGTGACCTGTCTGGCCAGCTGTCATGAAAAATAACGAGCAGACGCAGTGGCAGGGTTCTTGAGATGCTCCGTGCCCACTGGATTTTAGAACACTGTGTCCAGGGAGCCGGTGACTCTAAGGAATGAAAGTGTGGGTAGAATTCATCCTGTATGTGATATAAAAGTTACTCTCTACTTTCTCCCTCGTGGGGAATGTTACTTCCATTTCTCATCACTCCTGGGGTCCAAGGTGGGCATGAGGCAAACTTTGTGCTCCTAGGTCCTCCTTCCCACAGACTCTTTTGTTGAGTAAGTCCTGCCCTCTGCCCTCAAGAGGGTTAACCAGAGGACTGGAGAAGGCTGGGAGTATGGCTAGGGGCACCCTCATGGAGGCCACAGGTCGGTGGTCACAGCATCTCCAGGCAATGTTAAAATCTGTTCTTCCAGTTGGCCCAAGGTGCTCTGGCCAGTAAAATCTAGTTAATAGTGATGTTTACTGGATTTGCTTTAGGAAAGGGGAGAAAGAAGATGGACTTTGGCATCAGATTGGCCTGGAATGCTGGCTCCTCTGTTGACTTCTTCGCAGAGTCTGTCCTTACTTCTGTAAGTGGGGCCAGTCACATCCATGTCTCCTGATGGATCGGGAGACTTGAGTCAGGGGAGATGCATGCACACAGTGCGGCTAAACAGGTGCTTAGCAAAGGGGGCTGCTCTTATTACCATTATGTTCGAATTAAGCTCCTAGAAATATTTTGAAAATATAAAGCTCTTCCTCCATAAAATTTTCTGGAACCTTAGGCGTTTGCTTGTCTGCCCGCAGATGGCAAATAACAAACACTAGTGAAGGCTCAGAAACGGCCTGGCAGGCCCAGGCCAGAGGCCTGACGTTTTGCACGAACGTAGGTGATGGTGGCGTGACTGTGTAGGTGGCGTCTTGGCATCTGTTCGCCATGGCAAAGGTGTTCCTGGTTCGCATTATGGGCCTGAATGCATCATGGCGTTTGGCATCCGGCACTTGGATTTGGAGCGGGTCAGAGAAGCCACGCTCCCAAGTGCTTTCCATGTATCAAGAGGAAAGAGGGTGGGACCATCCCTCCAGTCCGGCCCGGGTCGGTTGCAGTGGCCTTTGAGAAGGACCCCTATTGTTGGGCTTTCCCCCGGGAAAGATGATGCGGTTCCGCCAGGCGGGTCAGGGAGGAGCATCCTCTGGTCGATGGCCCCTTCTCCCACCAAGACAACAAGGCGATCTGAGCAGCGCCTGTTCCCAGCTCCCAAGTTTCTGGGTCAGCCTTGCCAGCCACCCAGGCCAAAGGCCACCGTTTCCTGGAAGAGATGATGGCCTGCCCCCTGCCCCTCCGGAGAGTCAATGGGGCTCCTTGTTCTCAGGCGGAGAATGAACTGGCCTGTGGGTGGCAAAGGCACATTGTCTCCTGCTTTGGCAGAGAGAATTGTGGATGCCTTGGAAATAAGGCATTCGACTCTTCTTGGACCCTGTTACAGGCAGTTCCGCCGTGGAGGCTCTGAGTTGGGGGGCGGGGGGGTCATCCTGGAGGCAACTGGCCTGGAATGGTAGGTTCCAGCTGGAAGGCCGTCAAGCTGAACTCCTTGAGTCGCTGGCTGGGATCAGTGAGGTGCACCCTGGGAGGCTGAGTCAGGTCTGCACCGCTGGCTGTGCCCGCGCCCGCGTGGGAGGCACCTGTCTCTGCACCAGTGTAGGGAAGAGTGCTGGAGACCTTCCAGGGCCCTGGTTTGCCACAGGCAGATTTTGTGCCCCAGGGAACATTTGGGCACCACAGTTGGGAGAGGGGAGCTGCTGGCATCTAGTGGGTAGCAGCCAGGAGTGCCGCTCGACAGCCCACAGGGCACAGGCCAGCTGCCCGCAGCGACAACGGTCCAGCCCCAAATGTCAGTAGTGCCAAGGCTGAGGGACCCTGCTGCTCTAGGTTAAGGTCGTCACTCTCATGTGGCAGATAGGCACTCGAGGTCCAGATTGCGGAAGTGCTTGCAAAAGTGTAAAGGGTTTCCAAGACAATGCCGGCAGCCAGGTTGTGTGGCCCTTTAGAGCGAGCCGCTTGTCCGGAAAGAGAAGGAAATTCCCAGACAGGAGCTTGTTGCCAAGTCGGGACCTTCTGCCCAGTCTCAGCACGCCCCGTCCTTTGGACAGGCTTGTCCACGGATAGCGCGGCGGCGGGGTCTCTGGGCCGCAGACTTGGCCCCATTTCACTGCAGCGACGCCCGCAGTCCTCGCAGGGGGTGCAGCCAGGAGCCGTCTTCTGCTTTGTTATCAATCATCTCAGGGACACAGCGGCCACTTTTTAGATTGCAGAGGTCCGTCCACTCACCAAGTCTTGTGGATGTAAAAGGAGTGAGCATGTGTGCCGAGTGTGGCATTAGAACTTGCCCCTGAAAACTCACGGGGTGCCCGTGGTGTTAGAACGTGCCCCCGCACACTCACGGGGTGCCCGTGGCATCAGACTGTGCCCTCGCACACTCACGGCCACCCCAGCAGTGGCCCCAGCAGCCTTACTGCTCACAAGCTCTGACTCCGTCACTTCTTCAGCAGCTCGGTGACTTTGCCTCTTTGGCCCTTAAGGATCCCCAGTTTCCTTACCTATAAAATGGGACTGATAATCCCCACCTTGCCCATTTTGGCGGGAGGGGATTTGAGAATAAAAGGATCTAAGAAGGGGGTGCTTTGGAAACATCTATGTCAACAGGTATGTGGCTCTTGCTGCGCTTTCCGGGGGGCACCCAGCTACTCTTGCTGCCTTTTTAGGAAGGGAAGCAGAGCGCCTACCCTCTCATGGCCTGGCCCAGTGCCCTCTGAGAATCCTGCTGCGATGGTGTGAATGATCTATGTCCGTGCTGTCCATGTGGTAGCCGCCCGCGACGTGTGGCTATTGGATTTTTAGTTCATTTTGTTTTCATTAATTTATATTCAAGTAGTCACGTGTTTCATATATATCATAGTGCAGCCGTGGACCATGGGTACAGGTTTTGTTTTCCTCTTTAATATATGGTTTTGTCCTGAAGCCACAGACATTTCATCTTTCTTTCCTTCCTTCCTTCCTTCCTTCCTTCCTTTCCTTCCTTTCCTTTCCTTCCTTCCTTCCCTCCTTCCCTCCTTCCTTTCCTTTCCTTTCCTTTCCTTTCCTTTCCTTTCTTTCTCCCCTTCTCTCATATTTTTCCTTCCTTCCGTCCTCCTTCCTTCCTCCCTCCCTCTCCGTCTCTCTCTCTCTCTCTCTCTCTCTCTCTCTCTTCCTTAACAAAGACCAACTAAGCAGTAGTGATTTTTCTCAGCTGTGTCCCCATCCCTTTGGGGTCACACCCTGGAAAAACTTATTCTTAGCTTAAGCCAGCAGGGACCTTTAAGCAGGACTTAGGCTCTGTCTAGAGAACAAGCCAAAGGTGGTTCTGAAAAGGGATCTGGAACATAGAAAGCTCACAGGAACCTCATAGGGATGTAATTTCATCTCTTTGATGCTTGTGAAGGCAGGTCGGGATCCTTCCGCAACTCGGCCACCTGATGTCTGGGGTTCCTGACATGGAACCCGTCCTCAGAGCCAGTGACCCCAGAGGAACCTGGAAGGACACAGAAGACATGGGACGGGGGGGGGGGGGTGCAGGAAGCCAAGTGCGAGTCCGGGAGGCCTGAGAGCGATCCTGTGGGGGACTCTGGAGGATCGATTATGCTCTACCATTGCTCCCAGCCAGCAGCAGGGGGCCAGACGGTCCCATCCAGCCCCTGTCAGTCATTGTTCAGGGACTTGTCCGAGGTATGGGGGAGTAAAATTCCAGGCTTCCCGCCCCATGCCTATTCTCTCCAGCAGCCCAGGGGCAGCCTTCCAAAGAAGGGCTCCAGGTGCCCGGGGAAGTCAAAGTGTAGCTGCACGTCCCCTTGCAGCCTAGCACAGCTGGGAAGCACCCCACCTTACACTCCCCACCTCCATGGCCAGGACGGAGTGGGGTGGCGGCAGACGATGCTGTCTGAGTGCCAAACAATCAGAAAGACCCCAGGCTGCCCCAAAAGGGATCAGTGAGAAAGAGGCTCTCTTGTGTGCTTGAAACTGCCATGCCAGGAATGGCACGGAGCTGCCCCTCCCACAGCTAAGCTTCTTATCAGATTGGGAGCCAGAAAGAGTCATGGAGGCTGGCACCAAAGTGGCGGGCTGTACTTGCCTTAGAAACCAGCCTGTTCCACTGTCAGGCAGTTAAAGAGTGTAGACAGTTCCTAGGGCTCTCAGTCCTAAATCTGCCCCAGGTCATTGCCTCTGCCATTGGGAGAACCACTGAACGTGTTCTTGAAACCCCCAGGGTGATACTTGGCACATTGCTAGGGCTCATCCTCTCCACTGATCTTCCAAGGAATGGATGAGGGGCTTACGCAAGTTCAGTGCTTTATCTAGGGTCCCTTAGCACGTGTGGTCTCGCCCAAGTCAGGATCCAAACTTGGGTCTGTCTGTCTCATCACACTGTCATTGCTAAAATTCTCAGACTGGACAGAGCCTGAGCCACATGCCTAGAGACCTCCCAGAAAGCCATCAGTGTGACATTTGAAGTGAAGTGCCCTTCTGAAAAATAACATAGAAGGAGTGGAATGTTTACTTGCAAAAGGCAAATTTGGGGTATGATTTCAGGATGCTCTCAGCTCGCTCTCCTAAGCTTGTCTAATAATCTCAGGTTCAGATCATCCCAAGTTAGGTAGAAATAGACAAATTATCTCTGTAAAAGGCCAGATCGTAAATCATGTAGGCCCTGCAGAGCCGTACAATCTCCATCGCAGCCAGAAAGCAGCCATGACCACATATCAACAAATGGGTGTGTCTGTGTTCCAATAAAACTTTATTTACAAAAAACAGGTGTTGGGCCAGATTTGGCCTAGGGGTCAGAGTTTGTCAACCATTGGTCCAAGTTGGTCCTGCACCGCTCTTCAGCATGATTACAACGTTTTAGACAGAGAAGGTTCTACCTGACTAGGCATTCTTGAGACCCCATTATGTATTAAGGACTCTCTGGAAGGGAAGAACAGAATTCACCATCTGATACTCAGTATCAATTTAGTTGATATTCAGTATCAAGTGGGTTCTGGGGGCACAGAGCATTTCATACATGCTCTGAGGAGCTTTTTCCTATCTCAAGGTCATGAGCCTCTCACAAACAAAGACAAGTACATTATTCTTGGTCAACCTACACTGGCTCCATGTTTTGTTTGATGGTTTCCTGCTCTTTCTACCCAAGGCATGGGCACAACGAAGAGCCTCGGGGAGACAGGCATCGCTGTAAGCATTTATCTGGTGATTACTGAATTCGTGTCCATTCTCCACTAGACTGTAAGCATCAGGAGGGCAGGGTCTCTGTTCTGTTTCACTGACCCTCTTATCCCCAGTCCCTAGGTCAATGCAGGCACGGCACAGAGTAGGCTCTTAGCAGATATGAGTGAGTGAGTGGACTGGCACGCGAATGGTGGGGAGTCAGGGCCAGGGGCACCAAGACTGGGCTCTGGTGGTCACCCAGGGCTTCGCCGACGCGGCACCATCTTGTTCCTTCCGCGGTGTTCTGAAGAGTCTGGACCTTCTGGGCCGCGGTGCATCAGCAGCCCTGGGTGGGAAGAGGAGGCCTGGCAGATCTGGACGGGGAGGGGGGTCCCCCAGGGCAAGGAACAGAGAAAGGATGGATTGCAGCTACTAAAAACGGAGAGGGCTGTTGAGTAACAAGTCCCGGCCATACGGAGCCTCACAAGGAGCACTGTTGGGCAAGGAACAAGGTGGGGGGGTGTCCTGCAGTCACCACCAGAAGCGTAATTAATGGCACCGGGCAGCGGCCTGCTGTTCTTGCTCCTGCCCCGGCCTCCACCCAGATCTCTCCCTTGTGTCAGGAAAAGCTGTGGCTGCCCCCGCCAGGGAGACTGAAACCGATTCATAATTTTCCTTTCCTAATTAGGCACGGGAATGATGGAGACAATGATTAATAATGTATTGGGGTGTTTTTTTTAAATGCCTCAGGGCCTGAGAACAGTGTCCTTGATGATAAGCCACCACACTGCCACCACGCTGGGCTCCGTGCCCTGCACGTCAGGCAGAAATAAATAAATCAGGGAAGTGAATGTCCCATGGAGCTCGGGCAACAGGCTGGGAGTCACAGATGGAAAGGCGCGGAGCCCCTCACTGGGGTTGCGGTGGGGGGAGCAGAGAGGCTGGGGTGCCAGCTGCTCGCACCCCGTTTCCTTCCCTGCCTGGCCTAGGCCAACCCTCGTAGGACCTTTCCGTAGGGCTGCCCCCTCTCACCCACCCTGTAGGGCTCCGCTGAAATATCACCTCCTCAAAGAGGCTTCCCTGATGCCCAGGGTGACACCCACGATCCCTTTCCACGCACGGCATCAGTCCCTCCATGTGACCCTGTCTCAGTTTGTCCAGAGCGTATCTTTCCACAGTCTGGAGCCAGGCCTGGACCTGCGTGCTTGTTTTGGTCTGTGTAGCAGTGGTAGGTCAGCCCTGGGACCAGATGTCTGGGTTCAGATCCCAGCTTGACCGCCTGCCTGAGTGAAGGTGGACACCTTCATAAACAATTTCCCCCTCTGGTCCGGTCCTGTACACCCCCCTGGGCACACCTCGACCCCCTGCCTGGCCCTCCCATCATCACACTCCATGGGGGAAACTGCCTTGCCCTCCGTGGTCCCCAGCAGTTGGAGGTGGCTGGGCTGAAAGCTCCACCAATGAGCTGTGCATAATTGCTATTTCCGTTTCCTCTCCCCACGATCTCTCTTAAATGGCCCCACGCAGGCTTCCTCCACCAGTGCCCCAAAACCACCTCTGCATGGTCAACGATGACCGCCATGTTGCTCCATCCAACAGTTGGCTCTCAGTCCTATCACATTTGCCCATCTGTCAGCTGCAGTGGACACAGCTGACCGCCACCTCCTCCTCCTCGTTCTTCCCCGACCTGGTTGCAGGACTCCCCATCATCTTGGGCGCCTCCCCAACCCCGCCCATCCTTGCTGGCCTCTCTTCCTGGCCTCCTCTGTCCTTGGCCTCTTTACATGGAGGGGCCCCAGGGTTCAGGCCTGACCCTCTTCTCGGCTCTGTCTGTGCCCCTGCACTTGGTGATTTCAGGGCTGGGTGCTGACAGCTCCCAGGTTCATGCCTCCAGCTGAGGGCTTGGTTCTGAACTCAGAATCTGCCGCTTGCTCGCCGTCTCCCTTGGGGTGTGATGGGATCGTCAGACTTCACGCCCAGCAGCCCGCCCTGGTCTGGTCTTCCCCATTGTTGTCGGCATCTCCCTCCTTCCACCTGCTCAGAGTTCACATTTCATTCTTCTCTGACTCTCATGCACACACACCCACATTGCCATGCACTCAACCTTCCAGAAGTATCCAGAATCCACCCTTTCTCCCCACCTCCACTGCTGACCTCCATCTGAGCCATTGTCCTCTCTGTCCTGGGCTATTGGTAATGACCTTGCAGCTTCCCACACTCTGCCACCCTTCCGTGTGCATGTGTGTGCGCATGCACACACACACACACACACACACACAGAGTCCTCTAAACAAAGTGATTGTGCCAACATGTAAGTCAGACCTGACCGCCCCCTCTTCCACGCCCACACCTGGCACCTCATTTCTCAGTGTAAAAGCCCAAACGCTTTGGTCTCCTCTGTCCTTCCCTTGCTGGCTTCATCCTGGCCACACGGGCCTCCTTGCTCATCTTCAGACAAGCCCCCGCTGACCCCAAGGCCTTTGCTTTGGCTCTTCCCCCAGGTAGCTGCATGATGAACCCCCTTACCAAATCCCAGTCTCTGCTCACGTGTTACCCCTTGAAGCCATGTGGCTGCCCTAGTTCACACTGCAAACCCCCCCCACCTTGCACCCCAGCACCCTCGGCCCCCCAAAGCTGCTCTGTTTAGGGGAACAAAAGCACATGGCAGTGTCCTCGAGAAGAAGAGGCCTTTCTCTTCCCATGCTTCTCCCGTAACAGCAAGGAGACCGCTTGGGAAGCCCCCGCAGACTTTTCCTCTCGTGTCTTTGGCCAGATCTGCGGGATGTGTGCACCCCCGAACGAGTTAGGGGCAGAAGGACTGGAATGACTGTCCATGGAAAACACACCTCCTGGGAGGATTTGGGAAGACTTCCAGAGAGGGGGGTTCGGTACTGTACCCAAAGCCTGAGCCCGATTCCCATCAGCAGAGAAGGGGTGGAGCCCCCCCAGGGCCCCTCAGTCTGAGGTGTACGTGCTTGCTGTTTCCATCGGGAACAACTCCAGAGACTTTTGTCTCTAGAAATGGGCATTTATTTCAGAGATTTGCATAGAGTGCCAAGGTCCCATCTTGTATCTGTGGTCGTAGAGTCCAGCCATACCCTCCGGCACCTTCAGGGCGGGAGATGAGTGAGCGGCCCCACACCCAGGCTGGCCCGCATGGGAGGGTGGACGCCCCTGGCACAGGCCTTCCCGTGGATGCCCTGTGCCCATGAATGGATGGCAGTGGGCTGAGTCGGCCCCTTGTGCTCCGGAGACAATGGGCTCTGTGTGGGGGTGGGGGGTGGGGGAGGAGGCCGCCCTATACCCTCTCCTTCCACGGCAGGGCTGGGGACACCAAGGCAGGGGCGGGGAAAGGGCTGTCAGCCATGAAGGAACTTCTGAGAACCCGTGTCCTTCACGGTCCCCAGGGGCAGGACCTAAAGCGAGGCTGAGGTGTGAGGATGGGTCTGCTCCTCCCTTCCTCCCCTCCTCTGAGCCTCAGCGCCCTCCTTTGTCCCAAGTGTTCATGAAATAGATTGTGCTGCCACATGAATGTTTGAGCAAAGCTCCCGGACCCCTCGCCATCCTCACGAGCCACATAGACCAGCGGTGCTTTGGGTGAGCAGGCTGAAGCAGGGGCGGAGGGTGGACGGCTCATAAACACTCTCCAGGGCTTCCGCAACCCGGTACGTGTATTGTCCCAGACGGCTGGACCGTGTCCTCAAGCCCCTTCCTCTGGACAAGAGGGCGCGGTACAGAAAGGGACCCCCCCACCAAGGGCCAGCTGTGCCAGGAGGCTGTCCCTTGGAGCGGGGCGCATCTCCTCCCCGACCACAATCAAGGCCAGTTCAGTGGGCTGACATTTCAGCCCTGAAGGGTCGGTCGGGAAACTGCATCGGCAGCCTGGGTGTGAGTCACCGAAGACTTTGAAAGTTAGGAGAGAAGTCTGATGAGGCCCCAGAGGCCCACAGAACGCCCATCATATCACAAGCTGTGCCGGGCACTCAGGCTCTACTCGAGAAACCAGGGGCTGTGGGGGCGAGTGGCTGGTCAAGAGATCGAGCCATGGGTACATCCGTAGACTCTGTCTCACAATAGATAAAATCGTGTTAAAACAAAGGCTGTGGCTCTAACTCCTTTCTTCCAGGAACCACTGGAAAATATCTTGCAAAACCCAGTTGTTTCCACCCTGCTTGTTGTCCCCCTTGGTTCATTCACGCCCCGCTCAGGACCCTCCCGTCCATCAGTCATCTTCTGTGTGTGGCTGGCAAGGAGACGGAAGCGGCAGGTTCCCCGTTGCATGTACGTGTTGAGTCGGCCATGAGTGCTGTCCGAGGCACGCCTGGGTTCAAATCTTGATTGTTCCGCTGGCTGTGTGGCCTCAGTCTCCCCACTTACGAAGGGGGATATCCGTGGGCTCTGCACCGTCGTGGCCGGGAGTGTGCCTCGGCCTCGGCGCTGCACAGATGATCATTGCTGTTCCCAGACTCTCAAGAGCTCTGCCTGCCCTCTCTCCTCTGATGGGCACAAGAACCCGCGAGCAACACAGGGAAGGCACAGGTCACCGAGAGCGCACA
This sequence comes from Cryptoprocta ferox, assembly GCA_028646485.1. Taxonomy (NCBI): domain Eukaryota; kingdom Metazoa; phylum Chordata; class Mammalia; order Carnivora; family Eupleridae; genus Cryptoprocta; species Cryptoprocta ferox. Next base: position 9,809,885 of record CM053560.1, read on the forward strand.
CGGGGCCCGCTGACCTCACACAGCTCCTCTGTGGCACTGGGCCCCCAGCCTGCGGGAATCTTGGTCTGTGCAGGCTCCTTGATACCTTCCAGACGGGCGCATCCGCAGCAACCCTGTCCCCAGCTGCTGCTTTTCCAGACACTTACACGAGGCGTGGGGGCATCTGGACCTCTCTTTCATCTCTTCTCCAGCGCTTGCCACACGTGTAATTATACATTCCCTGGTGGATTTCCCTACGTGCTATTAGCTTCCTCTCCTCTTCTGGAAGGTCCCTCGGGAAAGATCTCTGTCTTGGTCACTCCCTGAACTCTCAGCTCCATCTCCCTGACTTACCCAGTTGTCTGGGCCCTGCTGGCTTCTCCCTTCCGGGACCGCTCTTTGCAACCTCTCAGGCAGTCAGCCGGGGCAGCCCCAACTCCATTCTTCGTTTCTTGTTCTTCAGAGATCACTGCCTTCTATTGCCTCGAGGTCCACTATTTTGAAAACCATCGCTGAATGTATTTGGTATATTTTTTTAGATGTTTCAGGTGTGTGTGTAGGGGTGGGGGGTAAATCTGGCCCTGTTACTGCATCTTGGCTGGAAGCAGAGGTCCCGAATGTTAGGTTTTTAATGATGCATTTCTTGACTGAAAAGAAAGCAGCTCCATTGATAAAGCAAAAACAGTCCGGGTGGTTCTCCATTGCGTTCTCCGGTTGCCACTTTTTTTTTTTTAATGTTTATTTATTTTTGAGAGAGAGAGAGAGTGCAAGCAGGGGAGGGGCAGAAAGAGAGGGAGACACAGAATCCGAAGCAGGCTCCAGGCTCTGAGCTGTCGTCACAGAGCCTGACACAGGGCTCGAACTCACGGAACTGTGAGATCGTGACCTGAGCCAAAGTCAGACGCTTAACCTACTGAGCCACCCAGGTGCCCCTCTCCGGTTGCCACTTTACAGACGTCAGGAGTGTTTAATGAATACAGCAGCCAGAGCTTTACTGAGTCCCAGGAGAGAGGGTATTTCGACCCCTTAGGGGTCATGACAGCTGCTGCCTTTCTGTCAGCGTTGGCAGAATCTTGGCCACGAGCAAGGGGGCGTGCCAGAAGGGGCGGAGCTCCAGCAGCCTCATGTCTGGGACCCCACACCCCGCTTGCCTCAGCTTCCGCTGTCTGATCACCTGCCTCTCAAGGACCTTGCCCTCCCCCTTAATCCTTAGCACCAAATGGCCTCCTCTCCTCAGCCACTGATGACCTTCACCTTGCACATTAGCAAATCTGCATGTCTGGTCTCCTCTTGGAACCTGCTGGCTGCTTGAGCAAGGCCACCAGGTCTCAGCCAGCTCTGTAATGATCCGTGGGCAGCTGGCACCAGGCCTGGTAAGGGCACAGTTTCTACTGAGTCCAGCCTTGGGCTCCCAGCTCCTAGCATGGTATCAGGTACAGAGGGTTGGTAGCAAATGGTTGGTGGATGAACAAACGGACGGACGGACGGACGAATGAACGAATGAATGAGCACCTTCATGATGCTATCTTCTCAAATATGCACCATCGGTCTGCTCACGTGGTAAGCTGATCACATCTGCAAAGGAGTCCTGGCCACACCGATGGGAAGGTAGTTCAGGCAGGAGCAGACCTGGACTGCAGCCCAGAGCCTGGGGTCCCAACCCTGGCCCCTGGGAAAGTTGCTTCTTGATCCCGAGGGTCGGTATTTCTCCCTTTGCTGAAATGATCCCTCTCCCACGGTCCCTGATTCTTTCTAATGCAAAAAGAATGACTGGGGCAAGGATAAATAAGGATGCATTCTTTGAACCCAAGAGCTGTTTTCTTGGCAAAATCCAAGATTTATGCTTTGGACTGGATTCACAAAATACCTCCCTCTTTTTCATATCTATTAGCTTTTTGCCTTGACTAGTTTCCCCACATGCCTTGCTGAATGATCTCGGGGGCCCTCCATGCCAGGACCTTCTCCAGTCTCCCTGTTTTCTGTATCAACGGTGTCTGAGAAAAGTAAGCAAGAAGGAAATCCCCATCTCATCACCAACGAATGTGAAGAACATCAAAAGAGGTGCTCTGAAATTTAGTCTCAAATTCCAAACGAGGTTTGGAATCAACTCTTTTGTTTCCAGTTGATGAATTTTCTCAGCAAAGGCCTCTAATGGCATTCTACCTTGTCCGAGAGGGCGGGGCTGCCCCCAGCTGAGAACACACTCTGGGCATGTGTGCCCCAGGCCCCTGTGGGCCACCGGTGGGCGGGTGTGAGGGTCCCCTAGGACTGCAGGCATGGCCCTTGCGACTTGCCCCGGGGTGTTACAGCCTGAGGTTCAACTGACAGAAACCAAAATTGCTTTCCTTTGCAGTGAAAACAAGGAGGCAAGCCCTTTGGGGTTGGGACCCCGTGCATCTGGTTGCATTTCTGAGTGTCCTGCGGTGACCGCAGAGGGAAGACCTGGTCTTGATCTGTGCCGAGTCACCTTGGGAAGATTCAGGGACACCCCAAAATGAGGACCTGGGTGGGGGGAAGGATTTTGTGTAAAAGCACTGAAGTATCAGTGTTGGGGTTTCTAGAGGCCTGATCCCACCCTGGCTGAGAGCAGCCTTGTGACTCAGTGACGTCCTGGTCCCAGGCATTTCTCAGCAAGCATTTCCGAATGCTTGGTTGTGTGATGATCTAAGCCCCACATTGGGGACCTTGCGTTTGTTAAAGGGGCTTTAGCACCTGCTCGCTGTGAAGCCCATACCGGCTTCCTGCACCCCCTGCCCAGCTGCAGCAACAGCCGCAGTCTGATGACAAGTCAGCAACCTGAAGCCCCTCCCCACTTGTTCCTCTCTCCTAGTTCAAGAGTAAAAGCACTCTGGGAAACAAGAGTGGCGGGTCCTTATCAAGTTACTCACACGCACCATAGGACCCAGAGAGCCCACTCCCAGATATGTATCCAAGAAAAACACAAAAACATGCCTATACCATATATGTAAGTGATTATAGCAACTTTATTCACAAAAGCCAAAACCTGGAAACAGCCTAGTCCACCAGGGGTGAACAGATAAACAGACTGTGGTTTATTCCTGTGGTGGCATATCACTCAGAATCAAAGAGAAGGAACTACCGAAATTTGCAACAACATGGATGAATCTCAAAAAAATTTGCTAAATAAAAGGAGCAAACAAAAAATACACACTGCATGGTTCCGTTTTATGACTTTCAAGAACAAGCAAATCTAATCTATGATTTTAGAAAGCAGAATAGTGGTTGGGGCGCCTGGGTGGCTCAGTTGGTTAAGCATCTGACTTCAGCTCAGGTCATGATCTCACGGTTCGTGAGTTTGAGCCCCGCATCTGGCTCTGTGCTGATAGCTCGAGCCTGAAGCCTGCTTCGGATTCTATGTCTCCCTCTCTCTCTGCCCCTCCCCACTCATGCTCTGTCTCTCTTTCTCAAAACGAAAGATTAAAAAACAAATGTAGAAAGCAGAATAGTGGTTGCCTGCAGGGCAGGGGTTGACTAGAAGGAGGCACAGGGAAACTTTCTGGGACGATGGAAAAATTCTGCGTCATGATAGAGGTGTGGCTGGCGAGCTCGTTTGTCAAAGCCGATCAGACCACACGCTTCAGATAGGTAAGAGTCACCATATGTAAATTACACCTTGATGATTATGACAACATCAGTAATAATGGTGATGATGGTGACGAAGCCATCCATAGTATCCTTTGGGAAATTGTTCACTTATTCCCCATGTAGTGCTGCGCCCCTGAAGGTGTCTGTTATTAAGTAGACACAGATCTAGGCCATTGTTTTGATTCCCTTAACATATAGTCACAGGTCTTGAAGACCTGCCCAAAGCTAGTAGTGTCTATATATCTGTCCTTCCGTATGTCCCTCCCTCCTGCCCTCACCAACCCCCCCTTCTCTCCCTCCCTCTCCTTCTCCCTTCTTCTTTCTTTCCCTCCCTTCCTCTCTCCCTCTCCCTTTTCTTTTGCAATTCGGGGCACTTCTTTCCAGTTGTCTCTGGACCTGTCAGCCTCTGGGATGAGGCTGTGTGATGTCTCTGCTTTTTCAGAAGAGCAAACCAGCTTTGCCATGAGCCTCATCTATACCAGTGCTGCGGTCCGCCCCCCACAGTTGATGCCAAGGGGGAGGACAGGTTCACCCCAAGGACCCCATGGAGATTCATGGCAAAAGGGGCCCCATGGCACCCAGAGTCAGATGCTTTGTCAGTGACAGACTTTTCCAAATTTTGGCCACCCGTGCAAGTTGAGACAGCCGTAGGTACTCGCCACGTGGGCCTAAGCCAAGAAGGGATACAGCCTGCCTCTTAGAAGAAATCAGCCTACCAAACTGACATCAATGGGCCTCTGCCCACCATGCGCCTCGTGAGCCCTGCTCCCCACCCCCACCCTCGGAGGAAGCGGATTTAATACCTCAACTGAGAGAAGGAGATGCTCTGTTATTTTTCATGGGAAATTAAGCCTGACCCTGCTGTCAGTTAGCTCATGCCAGGGGAGGATGGATGGCCCCGGGCTCAGCGCTTAACCCCTGCTCGGAGCATGGGCCTGGCAGGGGGCCAACCATGATGTCACCTGCCGCTGGGGTGGGGGCGGGGATGGCAGGACGGGTCAGGGAGCCTTCATTCCAGTGGATGAAGGATCGTGAGGCCACCGCTGGTGTCACCCACCACGGTCCACCTATGACGTGGCCGGCACCAGCTCATCCAGAGGACACTCAGCCTGTTGCCTGTGTTTTGCAGCCCCCAACTCTACCTCGTGCCCCGCTGAGGAAAGCTGGTGGTCAGGGCTGGTGATCATCATTGCGGTATGTTGTGCCTCCCTGGTGTTTCTCACTGTGCTTGTCATCATTTGCTACAAAGCCATCAAAAGGTGAGTGCTCACCCAGCTCTGAGCCCTAAGGGGGTGCACCTGGGCTGGGGGCTGCTCCGCCCACCCCCATCATGCTTTTTTAAACTATAAAAATTGTCAAGCATTTAATAAGCAGAATATATAATGAATGTCCATCTTCCTTCAGCAAACATTGAATGAGCACCAGTTATATGTCAGTCCCATTGCAGTGTGTGTGTGTGTGTGTGTGTGTGTGTGTGTGTAGTGACCCTATCTGGAAGTCACAGGCCCTGTGTTGGGAGCTCACTCAGGGCACCTACCAGTGGAGTTTGGAAATGATCCTTGCAGCGTGGGTGATGGAGCCACTGAAGGGAGGCGCCATGTTGATTTGGAGCAGAAACTGGGCTTCGGAGTCAGATCGAAATTCAGATCCCAGTACAAACTGTGTGACCAGGAAGAAATCACTTTAACCTCTTTGGCCCTCAGTTTCCCTATTTGTAAAATGGGGAGACAGCATGCCAACCTTATACTGTTGTGAGCAATGGTGACGTGCTTCTGTAAACAGTATGCACGGCATGTGTGCTCCGCAGTGCCTGGCATACAGGAAGTGCTCACCGAGTCCTGCCCCAGCGTCTGGTGTCCCGGTAATTGCAGACAGAGGAAGAAGGATGACTGAGGAGCCATGCTTCTCTGTGGGGGAGAGAGAGGTTGAGATGCCTCAGAGAAGGTTTTTGGCCAATGTGACACCAAAGCTGGGTTTTGGAGGATGAAGAGGAGTGTTCCCGGGGAGTCATAAATGATCCAAACAGCAAACTCTCTTTCAGGAATACTCGCTGTCATTTCTGTAACTACCAACTCGCTTCCCTTCCAAAGTGATTACCAGTCACCATCCCCTTGTCGGGTTGGGGTCCTGCAGCAGAGTGTGGCTCTTGTTGGGGTCTGAGGAGGTTGAAGCCCTATCAGGGGCCCTAAGTATAGTAGACTAGGGCATGCTGTGGATAGGACCCCATGGTGAGACAGCACAGCGGCTCCAGCTAGATCCCTTGACCTCCAGGCTCAAAAAAAAAAAAAAAAAAAAAAAAGGGCAACAGCCCCCTGGGACCTTGGGGGAAGATAGAGTTTAAAAGACAAAAATGTTGCAAGACACCAAAGCAACCTAGGCATTGTGCATAGATTCTAATAAAGGTTTTGGAAATTCCCAAAGGCTCAAAGTTAGGGGATCTATATTAAGAACAATCGTAACACATGAAATATTTCACTAGTTCTATGTGATTTTGCTTTAATGATTGAAAAGCAGAAAGAGTAACATATCAAGTTCAAAGTCTTAAAACGAATGCATGGTCGGGCACGGAGGGTGAAGGGCTGTTATCAGGCAACAGCCTGGAGGCGTCCTGGTGGCCGGCAGAAGAGGCAGGACAGGGGGACGGGGTCCAGGTACAGCAGCTCCACGGGACAGGCCAAGCCCTGGGGATCTGCCTCCCAGCCAGGAGCCCCTTCCGCTCCCTGCTGCCATGCTGCGAGGTACTGTCCAAGAACAGTGACCAATCCCAAGAGAGTACCTGTCGCCCAGTCTCTTCCACAGCCGGGGGCTCATGGCCTCACCGACATTGCCTCAGTTCATCCTCGCCACACCTTTTTCCGATCCACTGCATTTTACAGGCGAGGAACCCGAGGGTCAAAGGGCTGCCCGGGATGGCATAACCAGGGAGCAGTGGACTCGGAATTGGAGCCCAGAACCACGTGACTCCAAAGCCCAACCCTGACCATGGCTCCTATACTGTATAGATACTATCGCAACTATTGAGCTAAGAACAGACCTCAGTATTCCCGTCTGTCCCTCCTCAAGGGTGCCCCGGTACCTGGGGGCTGCCTGTGCTCCTTTGTGGACAGGAGGACAGATGGACAGAAAGGCCCTGCCATTTAAGGGGAGGCCCAGGCACTGGGAGGCTCCCAGGGGCCACAGCCAGTCCATTCCCCTAGTGTTTCACGCGCGCCTGCTGTGTGCCAGGCTCTGTGGGGACAGAGGGAGAGCCTGGCTGTGCCGGTGGGCTGCTCACCTGACCGCGGGGCGGCGGCGGGGTCAGATACGTGCAAGGTGTGACAAGGCAGGTGGCCCCGAGGCTGCAGGCGGTTTGCCGGCGGCCGGTGCTGGCGCCGGAAGTCATGGGTAACTGATCGGGATGTACAGCGCTGGAGCGGCGGGCCTGCTGCAGTGAGAACAGGACTCGGAGAAGCAGAGCAGGCCGCCTGTCCAGGCAAAGGCCCCAGGACACCTGGAAGCTCCTGGAACTCGGGAGATGAGGCTGGGGGAGCGAGCGCCCGATGGGGGAGGCGCTTGTCTCACCAGGCTGAGCAGCTTGCTGAGACTCAGGCAGCGGCCGGGGGTTTGCGAGGACGAGCACGCGATCCACCAGCAGACCTCCTGAGAGTGGGCGCTAGGCTTGTCGAGGACGCCCTCCTCCTCCCCTGCCCCAAGCCTCGGAAGAAACGTGCTGTCCGCTCCAGCGCCACGAGGGCCTGAGCAACGCATCAGGAGAACTGACGGACATTAGTAGCTGACTGTGGCAGCGTCGCCAGCTGTGGCGTGCTAGGCTTTGTTTCAGTGGAGCTGGGGGTCTCCCAGGAAGGAAGGGTGTGGGGGTGCCCCTTCAGCTCCCCTCAGAGCAGCCTGAGGGGCCGCCTGTCTGCCCTCTGTCCGCTTACACAGGCTCTGAGTTCTTGGTTCCGGGGTCTGTCAGGGGCCTGGAAAGATAGAACCCAAGCCACAGGGCTTTGGGGATCCCTTCCGGGTGTGTGGGCGGGGCTCCTTCCAGCGTTGTAGGCGGGGATTCCTCCAGGGTGTGGGCGGGCTCTTTTCCAGGAATGTGGGCGGGGCTTGTTTCCAGGAGTGTGCGCGGGGCTCCTTTCTAGGGTGTGGGCGGGGCTCCTTCCATGGGTGTGGGCGGGGCTCCTAGGAGTGTGGGCGGGGCCCCTAGGAGTGTGGGTGGGGCTCCTTCCAGGAGTGTGGGTGAATTTCTGGGAGCTAATGGTTCCTGTGAAGCGCTCCAGGACTAGTAGCAGTGGGGGTGGTCAGCACCCCTAGGACCAGGGCAAGGGGAGGAAATTGTGCCACAGGAACTAGGGAACCTAGAGAGCCCGACTCAAAAGACAGGCGGCTTAGCAGGATCTGTGCTTAGAACAGCTGGGGATGAGCCCCAAAACAGGAAAGGAAGAGGAGAAACGCCCCAAATTTTCTCCACGCTCCCTGGTCTCCTGAGCGGGCCTCTCATTAGCCAAACCCAAGGAGCAGGAGAGCCCAGGACCAGCACTGCTACCTAGACGTCAGCCGCCTAGGGCACAGAGCAGGGAGAGAGGACAGAATGGGAGAGTGGGGACAGTAAAGAGAGCAGCACAGTCCACGTCCCATATGCACCTGCACCATGATCTGCATCCATCCTCTCCCGGGCAAGCCCTGGGACATGGGGTACAGACCCAGCCCCCGCTCTTCCAGACCTCATAGCCCAGAAAGGGCATCTGGCACACAAGGATGGATAGTCAGTGACAGGAGGAGGCTCTGTTCACAGTCAAGTGGAGGCAGAAATAGAGGCCAGCACTTCCAGAACTGGCCTGGAAGGAGGCCTTGGTGGGAGAGGCGTAACCCTTTTTGGGGGACAGGGGGAGGAGGAGGCAGCCCATGTTACAGCCGTGGAGGAGAGCAAATGCCCCCCACTGCTGACCGAGCTGACCTCCGCTGGGGACTGTAAGAGATAGCATCGTGCAAGCCAGCTGTCTGTCTGCATTTTTCTCCAGAGTCAATGGAGGATTTCTTGCTCACGGCCAATTCCTTTTGGTTAATAATTCATTTGAAACATGCTTTTCTCTCAGGAAACAAAAGCATTTCATGTTATTGTAAAACCATTAAAAGGAAAAATCAGTGATAAACCCGGCTCTTTTTTTTAACTCTCACAGCCTGGAGTCCCTAGAGGACGATGTCCGAGAGATCTTTGTGAATGGCCCCAACACAGCCTTTGGGAGCCAAATTGCTGGAAGGATGGTTCTAGAATCAGCTGGGGTAGGAAGGTGGTTCTGGAGATGCCAGCTTGGCTTGGCATCTGGGGTGCAGGCCTCTGAACGGATGGGAGGAGACAGGAGCAGGTGCAGAAGCAGCACCCCTCCGTGCCCTCGCTGGGTGTGACCTTGGGGGGACGGAGGAGGTCTAGTCAGCACTTCTTACACGGAGACTTAGCGAATCAGACTGCATCCTGTGACTCAACAGACGCACCCGAAGTCCCAACTCTGTGCTGGGTGACATGGTGCTCGAGGGTGGGGGCTCCCGGGCGGGGAGCCCGAGGAGGGGCCCCTCCCCCAGACCTGGGGCCCTGAGAGGTTTCTTGGAAGGGAGGAGGAAGGGTGTTAACCAGACCAAGGGGCTGAGAAGGGGAGTTGCTCACAGTGGGACCAGCACATGCAGTGGCTCCCAGGTCCCCTGCCCATGACCCCAAACTCTGCGGGTCCCCAGCCATGGGAGCCCACACAGCTTGCATTTCGGTGGCCTCCCTGCCTCGAGCTGGCTGTGAGCAGCTTCTTTATTCACAGCTGCAAGATGATCGAGCCCCAGAGCACTTGGGTGCTCTATACCCTTGTGCCCCTCCCCAGGCCTCCTCCCCACCCCCGCCCCCAGGCCTGGCATGCACCTGGCAACACCCAGCCTGGGGGTGTTAAAAGAACCCGGGACTGGGAGTCCAGATCTCTGAGCTCTGTTCCCAGCCTCAGCCCATCTCAGGGGAGGCCTGTTTCTCTTAGCTGTAAAACAGGGGTCCTCTAAGTCTCTGTCCAGCTCCTGAGCCTTTATTTCCATCCCTAGATGGCAAAGAGGACTGCCACTAGGGCACTCTACATCTCAGAGGTGTAAACGCTGACGGAAATGCTTGCCAAGGGCTAGGCCATGTGGCAGGGCCATGCTTGGCACAGGGGCTCCATCGTGGGGTGGTTGCTTCAGGCACAGTCCCTGCCCTCAATGTACACACCTCCCGTGGGGAGGAGAGGGTATTGATCCGACCACCCTCGGAAGGACATGTATTACAATCAGGGGGGAGTATCGGAAGGGAAGAGAGGACTATCTGAAGGCACTACCAAGGGACACCTGGATGACTCAGTCAGTTAATCGTCTGATTTCAGCTCAGGTCATGATCTCACAGTTTGTGAGTTCGAGCCCCGAGTCGGGCTCCATGCTGACAGCTCAGAGCCTGGAGCCTGCTTTGGATTCTGTGTCTCCCTCTCTCTTTGCTCCTCCCCTGCTTGCACTCAGTCTCTCTCTCTCTCAAAAATAAATAAACAGTAATATGGTAAGAATAATAAATGAAGAGACCACCAAGCGAGATGATGCTGTAAGCAGAAATAACAAAAGAAGCCGTTGGTCCAGGGCAGGATAGGGACCTCAAAGGAGCAGTGATCACTGAGAATCACCTAGACAAAGCTCCAGGGCACAACGTGCCTATTGCCCAGGTAGGAGGGCCCAGTCTCAGACCCACGCCAGGCCAGGGTGGGGGAGCTCACTGTGGACTCCTGTGAGTGATGCCACCCTCCCCGAGGGGCATTTGCAGCTTCTCTGGCAGCCACACCCTTCATGCAGAGGACACCCCGTGTTGCAGAGAGATGACACCCACCCCCTCCAGCCCCCCTGCCTGGAGCCACCCCACACCCCAGGCGCACGTGGAGCACCTTTTCTCGTGGGGCCATCTGTGGCCTGGGACTTCACTTTCTGCCATCCATTTGCCATTAAGCCACTAGACAGCCGTTTCCTTCGAATTTACAAGGCACTGACTGAAAGACACAGAACAGTCTGGCGCATCCTGCAAACCATTCACTGCAGACAGCGAGCAGGCACACTGCTCCCCAGTTCCGAGCGCAGGTGCAGGAGGGTCCCAGTGAGCCTGAGCACACACATTCCTGCGGGGCTCCGGTGCCCTCCGGTGCTGAGTATTTACTGAGCACCTACGGTGTGCTGAGGGCTAAACTAGGCTCCGGGGATGTGGAGGTCTACACAATGAGTCCCCGCCCCCTCACCAGTGGAAGAAATGGATTGAATACACACACACACACACAGACACACACACACTCCTGCAAGTTAATAAATGAGGTGCTTTTAATGAGTGCTCTGAGGGAGAGGGTAAACCCAAAAGTAATGGAGAGAAAGAGAAGGGGCGGGAGAGGGGTTGCTCCCCTCACTTCGAGTCAGGAGCACTGTACCTGCTTCCTGATGGGGCTCGATGGTTAGAAAGTAAGATTAGGAGGACGTGTGGGTGTCTCAGTCGGTTAAGCGTCCGACTTCGGCTCAGATTCGTGGGTTCCTGCCCGGCGTCGGGCTCTGGGCTGCCAGCTCAGAGCCCGGAGCCTGCTTCCGATTCTGAGTCTCCCTCTCTCTCTGCCCCCTCCCACTCAAGCTCTGTCTCTCTCTGTCTCAAAAATAAATAAACATTTAAAAATATTTTTTAAATGTTTTGGCTCAGGTCATAATCTCGTGGTTCCTGGGTTCGAGCCTGGAGCCTGCTTCGGATTCTGTCTGCCCCTCCCCTGCTCATGCTGTCTCTCTCTCTGCCTCTCTCTCAAAAGTGAATGAGCATTAAAAAAATTTTTTTAATGTCAAATGTGCCACAAGCCTGTTAAGAAAAACAGCAGCCCTCTAACTGCCTCTCCCAAGTCACATTCTTGAGAGGCAGCCACTTCTGGGTGTCAGCTCTTCTTCTGGTGTTTCTCCCCATAGTTGCCTTTTTTTTTTTTTAATGTTTATTTATTTTGAGAGAGAGAGCAAGGGAGGGGCAGAGAGAGAGAGAGAGGAAGAGAGAATCCCAAGCAGGCTCCACCCTGTCAGTGCAGAGCCGACACGGGGCTCGAACTCATGAACCATGAGATCATGACCTGAGCCGAAATCAAGAGTCAGACGCTTAACTGAGCCACCCAGGCGCCCCTCTCCATATTCTAAGTGATGTGTGCACCGCTATGAAAAGTTCTGTTTGGTTTCACACATTATCTGTTGACTTTCCAGTCTGGAAGATGCAAGGCTCAGCCTCCTAACAGCGCCCACACACGTACAGAACACTGCCCCTCTCCCTGTCCCCTGCTCGGTGTCTCCCCGGGGGGGGGGGACGATCAGTGACCACAGTGACCCACAGCGCCATGAATGTACTGTCTGCAGCTGAGTCACGTCATGTACTGTGATGTGTTGGCTTCCCTGGGGTGAGCAACGCCTCCTCTCAGTGTGGTCTAATACCTCAGGTGATCTGTCCCTCGGTTCCGTGGTCGCCGGGAGGCTCTGTCCCCTCCAGGCAGACAGTAGCTCCCTGGAAACTTGCCACACTCGGCTCTCTCCCTCTCCCGTCCTCCGTTTCTCTCTCCAGCCTGACGCCACAGTGCAGTTTTTTCAGGACCTTTTCCTGAATCGTAGACTCCATGGCAGATCAGCCAGGGAAGTTAGTTTTCTTTTTAAAATTGACATTCTCTTCGGAGCTTGGGGGGGGGGCAGCGGGGGGGTGTGCCGAAGGGCTGGTTCTTACTGAAAGTGTGGCAAGTAGAGAAGGCCTGGTGGCCTGGGGCTGTGGAATGCCACGGAGGGGTGGGAATGAGTTTCCTGTGGTGTCTGAGCCAGAGTGAGCTTCCCAGGTCATGGGAGGAAACTGAGGCCTGGCTGGCTCAGGTCACAGAGGTTTCCGGCCCCTCCTCTCTTACAGCTGAGCCCCCTCCTGCTCCTCACTCGAGCCCCTGCTCACATACTACCCTCCCCCCCCCCGACCAGCATCCTGGGCTGGTCTAGATCCTTCTTTCCTGCCCAAGCCCTGCACTTGTAGCTCTGCTTGATTCATGTCTCTGCTTTCTGCTCTAGGCACGTTAATGGTGGTGTGTTGTTGTTGTTGTTTTTTTTAATTTTAATTTTGAGAGAGAAAGACAGAGCATGAGAGGGGGAGGGGCAGAGAGAGAGAGGGAGACACAGAATCTGAAGCAGCTCCAGGCTCTGAGCTGTCAGCACAGAGCCCGACGCGGGGCTCGAACCCACGAACCGTGAGATCATGACCTGAGCCGAAGTCGGATGCTCGACCGACTGAGCCACCCAGGCGCCCCATAATGTTGGTGGTTACACATGCATGTGCCTCCCACGTGTGCGAGGCACTGTGTGCACACACGCCCACACTTGCACGCACATCAGAGGGGAAAAGCGGTCATGTCTTCCTCATCTCTCTCTCCCCTGGGGCACCTGGCGGGTCGTAACTATTCCATGACTTTCTGCGGCTGAGTGGAGGCTTGTTTACATAGACTTGCCAGATTCTACCTTTGAAATGAACAAACTCTCCTTAGAATTTCAGTAAACCCAGGATTTTTTTCTCCTTTGCCTCTGGGTAAGTGAAGTAGGATCTGCTTTCAGAGTATAACATGTGCCCAATTTTAAATGACTGGCCCTCCCATTCGCCAGCTTGGGTGACCCCTCTGCTCCCCGTGTCATCAGCCTCCTCAAGCTGGAGAACATGTGCGGGGACCCAGCAGCCCCTCCTGATGACCAGAGTGGCCTGGCCCCCCCACCCCGCTGCCTCCCCTTCCTCCCCACCGCACACACAGCCAGCCCAGCCCTCTCCCCCTGGCCTCTGCCCAACTGCAGGGTCAAGGGCAGGGCTGGGCAGGAGGAAGTCGAGAGGTGGGGCCCAGGGATTGGGGACAGGAGTGGGATGTCTTCATCCAGCCTCATCTCGCATGAACTTCCGGGAGCGGGACATTCACCTTGAATGCACTTCGGATTCCTGGGGTCTTGAGACTGGGGCCACCTCGTGCGCCAGAACCTCTTGGACCAAGTAGGGTCCAATGCCGGTGATCGGACACTTGAGACGAAGTCGTTCCCGTCTGTCACTTCTCCCTGCTGCCCCTATACGTTCCTGTAGCAACACCACCCCCAGGCGCCACATCCAAGCCCTCCGGCTGGAAATCGAGAGCGGCACCGCTGGCTGTACCTTGAGTCAAGTCAAAGCCAGTGCGCTCCGAGGAGGGACTGCCTTTGGCGGGGGGCTGAGCACGGATCCCTGGCCTTGGCTGCTCTGCGACCATCCGACTTCCTTCGGGACCTCGGCTGGATCCAGAGAGCTGGTGCTTGTGCTTTGCTGCAGGAGCAAGACTCAGTCTTCTAACTCCTGGGCCGGTGCTCTTTTCTCTGGGGCCACTGCCATCCTCCAGGTGGCCCAGGGCTCTCCATTCCTCACTGGCGGGGTCGACACACCGGCTGCTTCCGAGTCCTCTGTGCCGCAGTATCTCCTTATTATCACCTCCACAATCCTTCCTCCAACAAGAGACTGGGCCCAGAAAGGGTGGGGGCACTATGTGTCCCCTCCTGCCTTGGGTTGAGACACTTATTTGGGCTCATTTATCCCCCCCTCCACGCTCCCGAAAGGGACCCACCTGCTGTGGTGGGTGATGAAATCCTGTCCTGGTGAGAGGAGGCGGGCAGCAGGGACGAGCTCTTTGTGCAGCGGGGGCCACATGGCCGTGCAGGCCTGTCACTGACAGAAGGGCAGGCAGATTGTGGTCGCTCTCGGTGCCAGTGGATCGGGCCCTGCTTCTTCCCTGCAGGAAGCTACATCCCTTTCTGTACTCATCTCTCCAGACATGCTGGGTGGAGGTGGTGGGGCAGGGCGAGGGGACAGACCAGAGTCCTCCCCGAGCTCCCCATGGCGCTCAGAATGAGATCCAGATGCCCGGCCCTGCTGGCTGGGTCCCAGGGGCGAGCAGAAGCCCAGAGACTCGCAGACGCCAACCTTCGCCTTGCTCAGCCAGGGGTGACTCAACAAGGAAGCCCTAGAGATGCTCCCACAGTGGGTCCGGGTGGAGCGTGAGGGCGCCGATGGGCTGCGTCCCTGACTCCCCTTCACCCAGGTGCCGGGGAAAAGCGTGCTGGGCCGGAGAGGAGGCTGCTGCTTCTTCCTGGTCGACGGCCCCCTTGGTGGCTCGGAAGGGCTCTTTCTGGCTTCTTGACCCAGGTTTGGAGAAGTCTGCAGGCTACGAAGACATCTCATCGCGGAAGGGGTGTGCGTTCGTGAGGGCGTGTGTATGCACGTGCGTGCGTGTGTGCCTGTGTGTGTGTATGTACGTGGACATGTATGGGTGGGGGTGTGTGGTGGGGTGTCTATTTAGGTCGGGTGGGCCGTGTTTGCATATGGGTGTGTTTGTGTGTGTTTCGGGGACGTTGGATGCCTTCAGAAGAAGGAGTCTGGGACCGCTGCACTTGACTGACAGCAGCCCCTTCCGCTGGGTGCGTGAGAGCAGAAGCGAGCCAGGCAGCCCTCCCTTCTCGGGGTGGGACCTGTCATATAACTGTCAGCAGGGCCCAAGAGGGGCACCTGGGTCCCAGCCCTCCCTGCCCGGACCCGACGTGCGGGCGGAGGCGGTCCTGCCGAGGCTGTGGCTCACGGCATGAGCCCCCGGAGCTGTCAGCGCGGCGCCCCGTGTAAAGAACGAGGAGTGCCTGCTGCTGGCCGGGCCGGGGGCGAGGAGGGAAGGGGTCTCAGGGTGGAAAACCCACCCTCCGCCAGGCAGGAATCCTGGACGTGGCCCAGGAAAAGCTCACTTCCCTTTCTCTTGGTTTTAGGAACCAGGCCTTGTAGGGGGGCCGTCCGTGGCCATCTCCTCCCGCACCGGGGTGCACGTGCCTTACTTTGGTTTAGCGGGACCAGCCCTGGCCGGCTCACGGCACTGCTGGGTCCCAGCGGGTCTCTCTGGCCTTTCCGGAGCCCCCCTCCCCCGGACACACATTAGGTAGGAAGTCTGTGCAGACTGGAGAGAGCTGGCTGTTGCCGGCCAACAGGACAGCTCCCGGCTGGCACCTTTCCAGTAGCAGTACTGAGAGCTAACCAACACTTATGGAGCACTTGCTGTATGCCAGATGCTCATCTAAGTGCTTGACCTGCATTAACGTACCTAATCCTCCCAGCAAACCTATGAAATGGACACCATTATCGTGCCCATTTTATAGACCAGAAAACTGAGGCATAGAGAGGTTAAGTGGCTTGCCCAAGGTCACATGGCTAGAAGTGGTGGGGCCTGGGTGCACGGAGCCATGACATACCAGCACTTGGGCAGCGTCACCCTCTAGTGTCCCGTTAGTGGAAGGACAATGGGGGGAGGGGCGAGGTAGCAACTTCTCTGGCTGTAGGTAAAACTCCAGATTCCACTGGGCTTCCGTGAATCCCAGACAGGCGTTGGGAGTGGGCGGGGGCAGCAGCCCAGGGAGCAGAGTGGTTGAGGGCTTAGCTCTAGTAAAGGACGGGAGCAGACCCTCACTTCTCAGGAGAACCTTTGGGACACTAACCCCTGCCCTTGCCGTGTCCAGACTCGTGGAATGTTCCTGTAGGGGGCGCTGTGCCAGCCACAGGTGCTACTTTGCTGGGTGGAGCCCCTACCCAGGCCCCCTCTGTCCTGGGACAAAGCTGCTCTTTGGCTGGGAAGCTGGCTGGGGCCATTGAGAAGGCCCCGGGGCTGCCTCCTGGCCTTGTCCTCAGTGTCCCTCTGGCCAGGCTTGCTTCCTGCCAGGCCCTCAGAGCCAATGTCTCCCTCCAAGGCCCCGGGAACGCAAAGGGGTGTCCGAGCCAGCATCCTGGCTTTAGAAATGTCATCTCTTCTGGCAGAAGTCCTGCAGATTTCCTACCCTCACCCTAAAAAGGCGGGAACTCTGTGCCCTCCATGCTGTGCCAACTCCCTCCGTGGGAGTTCCAGACGCACCTTTCCATTATCCACTCGTGAAGGCCCTTCAGCCTCATCTCCCCTGACCTGGACCCGTTCCAGTTGATTTTTCAGACCTAGGCCAAGACTGAATATTTGTTAGGGAGAAAAGCAGTGACGCCGTGTGGGTTTGGGCGCAGAAATTTTTGCCTGTTAATATTTTCTGGAATCTCGATCCCGAGGTCCATTGCCCGCGCCTCTTCATATATCGATGATAAATGTAGGCAGCTCACTTAAGTCCATCGGTGGCCTCATGGTGAGAGCAACACAGGATCTCACTGTAAAAAGGTGCACCCTCCACCCTATTTTCTGGGCCGTGCAAACTCAGAGTTGGAAATGAAGCCCACCCAGCAGAGTCAGAGCTGCTTGAAGCCCCTGGGAAAGGGTGGGTGGCACAGGGGAGAAAGGAAGGAGACTGAGGGAGAAAAGGTCCAGGGGCAGAGGTTGGCTCAGAAACCGTCTGTCCACAAGCTCATTGCAAACAAGGCAACTTGTCTGACCCTACACACCTGGGGGTTCCAAAAGTGTCTGGAACATCCAAATTAAGTGGGGGTTCTTGGGATATGCTGGGTTAAAGCAAAATCAGATGGGCTTCTTGACTCTTGAGAACTTTTGGAACTCTCCAGAAGAAGGGAGGTGGAAAGCCTTTCCAAGCTGACGGGACCACAGAGCCTGTTTGCGGGGATAATGCCTGCTGGGAATGCTGACTTAAGGGAAAGGTGTCTGGACCAGGATATGGTGGGAGCAGGTGGTGGTCCAGGCCACAGCACCAACCAGCTGGGGGCCCTTGGGCGAGTCACAGCTATCCCTAAGCCTCAGTTTCCCCATGTATTGAATCTCTTAACCCCAGGCATAGCTTCTTCAGGGGACCATTGTGAGAGGAGACAGGAACTTCTGTAGCTGAGAGTGCTTTGCACAAAGTGTACACGGGAGGAAGTGCTGGTTTGCATCTCGCATTTCTAGAAGCCACCGTGGCTGAGCCTGACACCCAAGTGAGTTCACTTGGGTTTCTCTCTGTGTTTTGTGAGCTGTTTCTGCAGCAAGGAAAAAAGGGAAGGGAAGTTACTAGATTGGATCTCAGGGTGTTGTCTCTGAGTGGGCCTAATAATCCTACCCTGGAAACTACTGATAACCACCTTGCAGACCCTGCCTCCCCTACACTAATTCACCTATGACTTTATTCCATAGGCCGCAAACTAGGCTCCAAGTACCAGTCCTCAGGCTGGGTTCCAGGAGGCTCTGGGGACATTTGAGAAGGCAGAAGCAATCGATCACCGACTGGGCTTTCAGAGATGGCCTTAGACATTCAGTTAAGACAATACACAGCAAAGGCCAGGTCAGGCTCAGCCCCAGCGTTCCTGGGGGCAGAGGTGACTGAGCTACGGCCCCACAGGCTTCAGATTCACTCGAGAGACAGCAGTATTGTGGCATGGGTTTGGGCTCCACAGTGTGTATGGCCTAGATCGGGAGGCTGTAGCCAGTGGCCCCTCCTGAACCAACCAGGAGAGGAGGTGGGATTGGAGCCAGGCCAGAAAGTAGTACTGCAAATTCAGAACCTCTGCGAGTGAGGAAGAGCCTTCTCAAAGCCTCCCACCCAGCCTTCCCAAGCCTTGTACGTACGGGAGAGATGGCTCTTGGGGTTACATAGCCTCTGGAGTGGTCTTCAAATGGTCCGACATGAAGTGCTTGAGACCCACTAGTGTGCACTTACTTAGTTTGGGCATTCGCCATTACATCACCGCCACCATTGACAGAACCATAACTGCCACTGCCATTACCATAACCACCACCACCATCACCACCATTACTATAATCACCACCATTGATACAACCATAACCACCACCATTACCATAACCACCACCATCGACACAGCCATAACCACCACCACCATTACCACCATTACTATAATCACCACCATTGATACAACCATAACCACCACCATTACCATAACCACCACCATCGACACAGCCATAACCACCATCACCATCACCATCACCACCATTACCATAACCACCACCATCACCACCACCATAACTGCCGCCATTGATGCAACCGTAGCCACACCACCACTGCCATTACCATAACCGCAGCTATCGGCATAACCATAACCACCACCACCACCACCACCATCACCCCCATTACCATAAACGCCACCATCGACACAACCATAACCACCATCACCATCACCTCCACTGCCAATTCCATCATGACAACCACCTTCACCACCACCACCATCACCTCCACCACCATTTCCACCCCATTACTATTCCCACCGCCCCCAAGCCACCATCACCACCACCAGCATCACCATCACCGCCATCCTCTTCATCACCTTTGCCATGTACCTCTGACTGCACAGAGGCAAGGCTACAAAATCCAACCTCTGGCACCTCAACTCTGCACCCCCAAATATTCATCTTCACATCTGTTTGCTCATACTTGGAGATCAACCAGAGCCTGACTGCGTGTCCTACGAGGCTGACCTTAGGTTCTCCATTCTCGTTTGTCCCAAACAGCCCCAATTCATGCCTATTGTCCCTGCTTCATTATTAACAGCTCTCCTCTCTCACTCTCAGTTGTGCCCTGGTGCGCACAACACTTTATGTGGTCCCCCTCATTAAGACTCCCCCCCAGTTCCCGATTGGCCCCCACAAGGACCGGCAACCCAAGGATGCTGACCCAGAACAGAGTCTCGTGGCCTAACTGGAAGGCCATGATGCCCCCACCCCAGCCATTGGTCATTAACGGATATCCCTGCCTCCCCTCCCAGGAAACCCCTGAGAAAAGAAGAGAATGGCACCAGTGTTGCTGAGTATCCCATGACCTCCTCGCAGAGCAACAAAGGAGTGGACGTGAACAGCGCCGTGGTGTGAGCCTGCAGACCCCGGACCCGCTGGCCAGAGGGGCACATTGGTGGCATTAGTGGACACGGGAAATCAGGAGGACACAAGCTGACTCTGGGCTTGTCCAGGACTTCCGAAGGAGAAACCATCTCGTTCCCAGCCCGCCCTGGTCAGCGCGCGCGGGCAGGGGCAGCACGGACACCAGGCTGCGCCGGGCTCACCTGCATGTGGCACCTGGCGCAGCTCCACCACACCCGCTCTTCGCGTCTCTTCTCCATCTTGTATTTGATTTACTGTCTCCCAGCTGCGCTCTGACAAAGGCAGGAGTCTGTCTGTCTGCAGGGGTAGGGGGGCATCCTACCTTAGCCAAGAGAAAGGTGATCCAGGAGTCGCTTGCCTTTCAGAAAACCCCTCCTCTCCCCCACAGGAAGACTGTCTGCTCTCCATTCGCCATGCGTCCCAGCAGAAGCCATCAGCACAGCCATGAGATGTCCCCTTCCAAAGGTGCTTCCCACACATCTGTCTGTCACCCCATCTGTGACTGTCTTTAGTCTTCAGGGCCTGCCTCCTTCCTTCCCGTTCCCTCCCACATCCCAGGCCCCCAGCCCTTGACTTCTGACCCCTGCCACGGTGGGCTGTGAGCCCAGCCTGCAAGGTCCCCTCCTGACTGAGCAGGCGGAGGGACTCTTTTACACCCAGAGCTAGTGTCTGACCTCCCAGAGGCGAAACAACCCACTGAATGCCAGGCCAAGGACCCAGGAAGGAAAGAGCCCCTCTGCCCATTCGCAGACTCATTCCCACACCTGATCCTCGTGGAAACTGATGCCTCCATGTGAGCCAGGCCCTGCCTTCATCTGGCAGAGGCCACCACTAGTGCCAAGCCCGGCACTTTGGGTTAGGCTGACCCGGCCTGGACCCGGTCTCCCCGATGACCCCCTAAGGCCCTGACCAGGTACTCAGACCCTCTCTGGAGATTCCCCAGCCTCCCCACACCCAGAAGGAGGTGGTGTTCTCCCAGCGGCTCCCTTTGAATGTCTTATGTTCTAAAAGTGCTGAAAACGTCCAGAGGGGTTGATGGACGAAGGGAAGGAAGGGGAGGGAGAGAGAGAGGGGACTGTCCCATCCTGGTAATCCTGGTCCCCCGGCCCATTTCCCAGGTGGCCGCCTGCCTTGTGGGCACATCACTAGGCCCGTGGGGACAGCGGCCTGTGGTCTGCCGTCGCCGGGATTGGGAGAACACTCCTGACCCCATGGTGCCCTCCCCTCCCATATACTTGCTCCGAAGGAAGGCACACTTAACGATTCCGCTCTGTCCGTGTAGGAGCTGAGCTAGGTGGGCCCTGTCCACTTTCCAGTCCACCAGTGTGGTTGTCTGAAGGGTATTTGGGCCACGATGAGACTTTGCCATCCGGGTAAGCCTGACAAGACAGTAAACAAGTCCCCGTTTGGGCTGGACCTTGGAAACCCACCTTGTAAAATCCCTTTGCCCATGCAGCGGTCTGTGTCTCATTGTGTTCAGAGAGCAGAGGGAGAAGGTGAGTTTTCTGTGACCGTCACCAGGTCCTCCCCGCAGGTCAGCAGAACGAGCTGAGGACAGACCCAGGCCTGTACACTCCCAGAAAGGGTTCTTCTTCTTTGGGGTTTTCCTTCTGTGTGAGGACCTGGTTTTCGTTTGGATTTGCATTTTGCTTTCCCTGCCTACCTTAGCATGGCACAGTGCCACCAATGGCTTTCGTCGCTGCCCCGAGCTGGTGACAAAAGGCCAGAGGGTGTGGGGTCTGCAGCAAGGCGCTTTCCCTTTCTGCCTGTAGCCTTCCGGTGAGTCCCCTGTGTGTTCCCTGAGCAGACACCCAGGCAGGACCCCAGGTCTATGCACACACCACCTTGGGCTCAGAAGTGATGGGAAGGCACCTTCCTTCCATCAGAGGGGAAGATCCTGGCTAAGGGGTCATAAAGTGATGGGCATCTGGCCTGGGGAGATGTCACGGGAGGCAGAGCACAGCCCAGCTTTGCCCCACTCCATGGGTCCCACCTTCCCTGACTCTGGCTGAAACCTGGGGTTTTACACTTGGCCTCACCCTTCAGGGCTTCCCAACCATCCACCCTTGGCATCCACCTTGCTCTGGGGCCAGTATCCCCTTCCCAGGGGACACAGCCAGGACTCTGTGAAAAGTTTGTGCATAACCTTCCCCCTCTCCAAATCGGGTTTGTAAAGTCTTTTCTTGCTCAGCTAGTGAAAACCAAGAGAAGAGCCCAGTTTTTAAAAAAGAATTCACATGAGAATTCAACCCTCCAAACACACTGTCACGTGTGCCGCAAGAGAACCTCACTGGATTTTTTTGCTTAAGTGACAAGAAGCATCCGTAAAACCACACCAACCTGGTATTTGAAATCAGAACTTTTATGTAAGGAATGTATCTGCCGCCCCTCAACGCAGACCAATCTTCAGGCTAGCCCAAACTTTGAGGCCGAGAACGAAATGCGCATTTCTTCTCTGCATTTTCTCAAATAGATATTTTTTAACTGTCTCCTAGTTGAGCCCAACTTAGAACAACATATATAGGATCTCCCAGAGTTTTTAGGTGTTACTTAGAAGCTTCTGAAGCAAGTTTTGGAAGAAAGACTAATAGCTGTAAAAATATAGACATATATATTATATATAGTTATATATATATATATTTAAAGAGATATCTATATCTATATAAAATTACTGTACTCTCTGAATCTGTACAAAGTCTGACTTAAACAGCCCAGGTAGTATGGGATATCTAATGCATGAATGTAAATATCCTGAGATCTGCCTTCCTCACAATGTGCCGTGTGCATACAGGGAGAGGACTGGTGTCTCTCGTTCTGTCTCAATGGACAAATGTACAAGTCGGTGCCGTCTTGTCCACCAGCGAGCCACTAATGTGGATTTTGTGCTGAGACCACACAGGGAGCAGGACCCGCAGCACTGGGGGGGGCCGGACTGGATGCTACTTACGAGGAGGAAAGTACCATGCCTTTTTTATTTTCAATAAAAATGTACTTATAAAGATGATTGTCAGTTGTCTTTTGTGGCAGGGGCCTGGTCCTGGGCGGTGGGGGGCGTGGGAAGGAGAGAGCGTGCTGAGTGTGGGGTGTGAGCCTTCCTTGAGGCCCCGTCATACACCAGGGTGGGGTTTGCCTCATTTCCGTGTGGTTTCATCATAATACCTAAGCCTGGCATTTATGGGGACTCTAAGGTACCAACCTTGTCTCTCCTCCCCCGCACTCCACCATCTTGATCCTTGACTCGAGAAGACCAGCCATCCCAGTTTTCCTGGGACTGGGAGGTTTACCTAAAATATGGCACTTCCAGATGAACGCCCCGGTGGCTCAGTCGGTTAAGTGTCCGCCTTCAGCTCAGGTCATGACCTTGCAGTTCCAGAGTTCGAACCCACCTCGGGCTCTGTGCTGACAGCTCGGAGCCTGGAGCCTGCTTCGGATTCTGTGTCTCCCTCCCTTCCTGCCCCTCCCCAGCTGGTGCTCTGTCTCTCTCTCTCTCTCAAAGTAAATTTTTTAAAAACGTTAAAAAATTTTAAAAAGAAAAAAACTAGAAGCAACTAGGAGTTTTTCCATGTTGCTCCTTACATCCCCACCCTCCACCTCCTAAGTTAAAAACAAATGTC
Source organism: Cryptoprocta ferox (assembly GCA_028646485.1). Lineage (NCBI taxonomy): Eukaryota > Metazoa > Chordata > Mammalia > Carnivora > Eupleridae > Cryptoprocta > Cryptoprocta ferox. The sequence continues at coordinate 9,832,914 of CM053560.1, forward strand.
CCCCTTTCCTCTGACACAGGGACGACAACATTCTGAACAGGGATTCCTAGAAGGCCATGCCCTGCTGCAGAGACAGGCGCTCTGATGGCGGCCTTGCAGGCCGGAAGATATGCTGCTCACATGGGCTCGCGGCCCGGAAGCAAGCCCAGCCCAGGGATGCACAGTCCCTGCCCAGGAACGCGGAGGGGTCCAAAGTTCTAAGCTGCCCTCAAAGAGCAGGGCTGAGGAACAGGTGGTGCTTGGGGCACGTGTTCTGTGGAATTCCTGCTGAAACGCCACTGACTTCTGCCTGGAGGTTTGCCCCTAACCCTTGAAACAGGATACATTCTCAGGGGCTCGCGTGTTCTGTATGAGAACTTAATTTGCTATTTCATTTTTATGTCAAACTTCCAAAAAAAAATGTAATAAGGATGCCTGGATCATGGGAATACACACAGAGATTTTCAGAGCCCATATCTGTGTTCCCAGCCCGACGGTGACAAATGGCACTATGGTGCTCACGGTGGGTAATGAGAAAAGAAGCCAGCTGGGCGCCGGGGAGGGCTTGCCTCCCCTCTGCCAGGCCTCGGTGCCCATCGTGCTTGGACTCTGCCTTGAGTGATCTCCCTTCTGTGTCCCCCCACACTCTCCCAGCAAGCTCGTCCAGGCCCCGGGCTGCAAATCCCCTCATAGGCACCTGACTCCACGTGTCACCCCCAGCCCCAACTGCCCCTGTCATCTCCAGTCTTGGGTTTGTCCAGCGGCTCACTTCCTGTGACGAGGCGGCTCATCGCAGCCCAGCAGGACTCCCAGCTCCCCCTCCACTGCCCCGAATCATCCCATCTTCCTCAGCTCCACGCGTGGCCTCGTTGGCCACCACCGTGTCTCGGTGCAAACCCTGATGGGCATGCTTTATGCCTCTGTGCCTTGGACCAATGACCGATACGTCAGCAACTCCTACGCCCTCCCATCTCCATATCTCTGAGATCCAGCCGTTAACTCAGCTCCTGCTACCCTGGTCCAGGCCACCACCGCTTTCCGCCTGGACTGCAGTGAGACCCCAACCTCCACTCCCTGCTTCTGCCTCTGTTGTCCCCACCATCAGCTCCCACAAAAGCTGGGGGATCTTTATAAAATACAAGTTAGATCATACATGAATTAAAAACCTGCCCACGGGGGCGCCTGGGTGGCTCAGTCGGTTATGGGTCCAGCTCTTGGTTTTGGCTCAGGTCATGATCTTGCAGTCTGTGGGGCTGAGCCCTGCTGACAGCGTGGAACCTGCTTGGGATTCTCTCCCTCTCTTTCTGCCCCTCCCCTACTCTCTCTCAAAATAAATAAACATTAAAAAAAAACACAACAACAACCTTCCCAAGACTTCTACAATTATAATAAAAGCCACACTCCTTCCCATGGCTCATAAGGCCCTTCCTGACCTGGCCCTTGCTTCTCCCTCACCCCCAACCCCTGACCCCTCCTCCTGTCCCCCTTCCCCCTTGGCCACCCTGGCCTTCCTCTGCTCCTTATGTGCCAGCTGATTTCCTACAGTCACTCTTTCCCAGTGATCACCTTGTGGCTTTCTTAGGCCACTAGTCATTCTCCATTCGATTGCCTTAGTTTATTTCAGTAGAGCAGTTTTTGCCCCTAAGAACCCTTGCTGACACGTGCACCCATTTACTCTCTTTCTCTTCCCATTAGACTAGAAGGTAGGTACCTGGGGTGCCTGGGTGGCTCAGTCAGTTAAGCATCTAACTCTCGATTTCGGCTCAGGTCAGGTCATGATCTCACGGGCTCTGCACTGAGCACAGAGCCTGCTTGGGATTCTCTCTCTTGCTCAAAATAAATAAATAAAACATTTACCAAAAATAGAAGGTGCCCGGGGCACCTGGATGGCTCAGTCGGTTAGGCATCTGATTTTGGCTCAGGTCATGATCTCATGGTTCGTGGGTTCGAGCCCTGCATTGTGCTGACAGCTCAGAGCCTGGAGCCTGCTTCAGATTCTGTGTCTCCCTCTCTCTCCGCCCCTCCCCTACTCACACTCTGTCTCTCTTTTTCTCTCAAAAATAAACATTAAAATTAAAAAAAAATAGAAGGTGCCTGAGAACAGGGACCCACTCTGGTGTTTAGTCTTATTCATTGCCAAATCTCCGGCCCCTCAAACATTGCCTGGCACAAGAAATATTTGTAGAATTAATGAATTAACTGTGGGTTATGAATTTAACACCATGCACACGGCATAAAGAAAAAAATACAGCAGTTTATTGCACGTAACTTTTGAGAGTCTCCACCTCATTGTGGACGGGGGTGTGAGAGGTAGAGACACCTGGGTTTGCAAAATTAATGGGATTCAGGCCTCTTCCTGTTTAATGGGTCTCTCTGGGATGACTGTCTCTTGGGTGGACGCTCAGTCTTCGAGCCGTGTTCCCAGGCCTGCTGCCATCTAGAAGGCACCCAGGGGTGCCCTGAGCTGGTGCCTGGGGTCTCTGGCGCAGGGGGAACCGAGCTCAGACGGAGCGGCTGAGGTCCTGGCAGGTCCTGGGGCAGCCTGGGCTGCTTCCCCTTCAGGTGGCGGCAGGGCTGCGCCTGGGCCCTTCTAATCTCGGAGGGTGAGCTGTCTCCCCCTACGGTTCCAGACACAAGTGTCTGGGCTGCAGCAATCTCTCCTCCTGACCGTGGGCTCTGCCCAGCTTCCCGCTCTCAGCCCCAGTCACGGGCACACCGGAGTCTCCACCCTCGTCGGCTGGGAGAGGGTTCCCGAGGCTGGGGTGCAGGCTCCTGTGTGCAGCCACCCATCTCCCACCGAGTTTGTCCGTGGCCTCAGGCATTTCTCCTGAGGAGGACGTGCCACAATGTTGTGGGGCTTCTGGGGGCACTGCTATCTGGGTATTTTTACAACATCCTTGCCCCCGTGAGAGAAGACGCAGACATGCCCGCCTGGCCTCTCAGCCCTTTTTCTACATTTGTCTCCCTTTTTCTTTTGTCAGTGATCCGCTAGGGTCCAGAAGAGGTGGGCTCTCTGCTTCCTCATCTGATCTGACCAGAACCTTCCCCACATCTGAACCTCCTCCTGGCCCCTGCCATCCATGAGGCTAGGCTGGGGACTGTGGTTTCCTGCAGAAGAAGAAAGAACATATCCATTTATTATTTTCAAAATAGTATCCCCATGACAAACACAGGGATGTGTTCATACCATGCGCAGTCCAAACGATGACAGAACAAGCCATATGGAGGAGGATTTCCCAGTTGCTCATTCAAACAGAGGAACGTGGAGGGAGCCTGGAGTCACCACGCGGAGCACAGCGGCGTGGGAACGCCCGCGCTCAGAAGGATTGGAGCCAAATTCCCATTGCAAGCTGTGATTTCATTTCAGCAAAACACCGGCTGTCACATGGCATTACAGTCTGAAGAATAAATGGCTGCATGAACATCGGGCGCTTAGCACAGAGCCTGGCATACCTAGGAGTCGTGAGTGCTCCTTAAAGGCTAGGCGTCATTTTTGTTTATGTTCCCCCTCTGTGCTGAATACCTGACAGATAGGATCGCGTTTACTCTTTACAGAAAGGCTGGGAGAGAGGAATTACCACCTCCATTTTGTTCCCCATGAAGCCGAGGCTTAGCAAGATCAAGTGACTTGCCCGCCGTCAGGGAACAGGTCTGTGGCAAAGTCTCCAACAGACCTGGCTGCCCGGCCTGTGTGCATCTGACGCCCCCAGCCCCCAGCCCAGGGTTCAGACTCAGCTGTGGGCTCTGGGTACGCCCCGATGTTTGGAACTGGCCCGATCCCTCTGTCTGCAGGGCACCCCCACACCCCTGCCCCGCCCCCCCCCCCCCCCAGCTCAGAGGGGCCTGATTGTCCTCACCTGGAGTGTTTCTGTCCTTCACGCCTGATTACTTGCTGGTTCCTTTCTTTTCCAAGTGGCCACTTGAAGGAGCGGAAATCAGGGCGTCTGCCAGCCAGCCCCGGGAGACTCCCCTCTCCACCGGCCTGCTGGTGGGGGCCTGTCTGGGCTGCATAATTAAAAAGCCAGCTCTTTGTTCAGCCAAATCTGCGGCTTCTGCCAATGTCCTGTGCACCCTGTAGGGAAGAGCTGGTGCCAGTTCACCTGACACCACCCGGTGACCTCTGATTCTCTGAGGTGGGAGAAACCAGGATGGCGGTAGACTGGACAGACCAGCCCCAACCTGAAATGAGGTCAAACGGATGGGTGGGCGTGGGGAGCGCCAGGGGTGCCAGCCAGTGGCCATGCAGGTGGGGGCAGAGGAATTATGCCGGGGGAGCAAGGCTACTATAGGCTGAGAGAACCCAAGTCCTGCTTTGCCACTGGCTTGTGAAGGGAGCCCATAAAATGTGAGGTCAGGCTGAACTGGGTGGCAAACTCCCACGCCTGCAGGGCAGGACAGGCGAACGTGTGAAGCAAGCCAGGCCCTGTACATCAACCTAGATGCAACAGGATTTTCGCGAGAGGCTTTCGGGGTCTGCCTGCGTGGGAGGCAGACATCAGTGATGGGACCTATACAAAACCGGAGGCTGCGTGCTCCATCAAAGAGATTTCAAACCAAAACACGAAATGACAAAATTGAAGCTCGTCAAACAAACATGGGGTGGGCCAAGTTCAACCCTGCTGTCTGCCAGGTGGTGACTTTCGGTCTACATTATTCTACTTTGTTGGTCAGGGAGTAGCAAAGGACTCCACGCATCATTAACTATCAGATTGTATATCAGAAAGAATCAGGGATTTGGAGGCAGACAGATCTGGATTCCAATTTTGTTCTACCTTTTACTGAGTGACTCCTGCAAGTATTTGGTCTCCCTGTGCCTCAGTTTCCTCATCTGTAATATGGGGCTGATAATAGAAGAAGTGCCTTCCTCCCATCACGGTTGTGTAGATTAAATGAGATGCTGTATCTAAAGTGCCTGGCATGTAGTAAGCCCTCCTGTATGGCAGCTATGATTATAATTAATTGGGGCCAGTGTCCGTATGGCTGAGCCAAGTCTCAACAGGCCTCCAATTTAAGAGTTCATCATCATGCTCTTAAATTCATATTTTTATTCTTTTCCATAAAACTGTTATATTAAGTGGAAAACTATATACCATTTAACTTGTGTGCTATAATTTTTTTTTCAAATAAATGAATTCCCAGAGCAAAGGGGGAAATTCCCTTGTCAGACAGTGTGACGCTGGCTTGACGGAAACTTATGATGGGTGATCAATAAACAGAAACACCAAGATTGAGCTGCTCCAAGAAAGCCCTCAGATTTCTCTATCCCATGCTCTTGGCACATGTTAATCAAAAAAGCCCAGAAACAGAAAAAGGGAAGAAAAATGAACTCTTGGACTCCATCTGGTCCTAATGCCATTATAGTTGGCTGTATGACCTTCGATAAATTGTATAATCTCTGGGCCTCAGTTGCCTCATCTGCAAAATGGGAATACTAGTGTGGGGGGTGCGCTAAGAGGAGAAAAGGTAATATATGTAAAGTGCTCAGTACCTAGTACATCCCCAATAAATGACAGCTCTTGTGGTTTCTCTTGGATCCTATTCAAGAGGCTTACTGCTTGTTGCTCCTGTCAGTGGAATGAACTGGACAACCTTTTAGGCATAACATTTCAGCCCCCAAAGGGATCAACTCTCATAAAAACATGGTCTGATACTATTCCATTGAGTTCCAACCACTTCCATTACTGTCAAAACACTCCATCCACCCAATACACATATTGGCAAGTTAATTCTACTAAAGAAGTATATGACATGATCTGCATTGTCCAAATTATCACCAGAGACCCTTAAACCCAGCTGAGGAAGGAGTCTTGGTGGATAACCCGTCTTCTCCAATCCGATCCAATCTTATCTGGCCTCTCGAGGCTTGGAAATAGTGCAGTCGCTGCAACCACTTGACTTCAGATGAGACTCTCTGGGAAGAGATTTGCTGAAAACACCCGACGACAGGCAGAAGGACATGCTTGTAAAGAGAGGATGCACGGTGGAGACTGGACACCCTTGGCTAATGACCACGTTTGGCTCTCGAGGCCTGTGGGTCTTGCTTCAGAGGGACCAGCTGAAGGAAAAACCAGGTGATTCTGCAGCTGGAAGCTGTTCCCTCGAGTGGTCTTCACAAGGTGAAGGCATCCCCGGTTTTCCTGGCAGTCCACAGATTCTCCCAAGTGCCATGTGAGCTTTCCATCACCCCCTGGGAGATGGGTAGATAGCTCCATTTTACAGATAAGGAAAAACAGAGGTCCACAGAGGTTTAGTATCTTGTCCAAGGTCACCCAGCCTAGTAAGAGGCATGCCCATGGCAAATAATCATGGATCTATCCATTTGGTTCATTCTACCCCTGGGAATCTCAGAATGTTCTGTTCGCATTCTAAAGCCAGTAGGATTCCACAGGGGAAGGAACACTGACTCTATGCCTTGACCCTCTCCAAGCCAATAATTAGTCCTGGCCGAATCTGGATCAGGAGAAGTGTGTTGGACTCTGTCTGCCTTCTGTGGCTGCAAGGCTGTCACCGAGAGCTGTGGGGTGGTATAGCAGGAATTAATACAGGCAGTGGTTGAGAGACCAGTCCTTGGCGTTAGCCAGCCTGCGGTCAGGTTCCAGCTCTGCCTCTTATTAGCCATGTGACCTTGGGCAAGTAGCTTTACTTCCCTAGGCTTCAACAGGACAAAAAGAATAATAACTCATAACTTTTATTGAGTGCTTACCACGTGCCAGGCATTGCTCTCTTTGCTTGCATTCTTGTATCACCTCAACAACCCTATGAAGTAGAATGTGCCATTGCCCCCATTTTACAGATGAGGAAATATTAGTGATGACATTTCAGAAGCCCTGAGGTGGCAGGAAACTACATCCACACAAAGGTTCGACGCAGCCTCTCTCGGCGGCCTTCAGCTAGGCCAGGGGTCAGCAGACTTTTTCTGCAAAGGGCCAGATGGTGAATGTTTTAGGCTTTCAGGGCCGCACGTCTCTGTCCCACCTCTTCAACTCCGCCCTTGCACGCACGTGGTGGGTGTGACCATGTTCCAAGAAAACCTTACAAAAACAGGCAATGGGCCGACCCCTGATCTAGGTGAACAGCTTCTCCTCTTACCTGTTGGGGCCAATCCCGTTAAACTCCCACCTGCCCCTCTTTCCCTGACTTTTTTCCTCTAAGAACCTGAGACTGACTCACCCCAGGGGTGGGGGGTGGGGTTGACTGGCTGACATAAGGATATAAAAAGAAGATGAGGACACTGGGGAATAGGGGCGAGGGCAGCGTAGGCCAGAGAAGAAGCTTACTGGTCTCTATAAACCAGGGAAGTGGCAGGGTCCCATCAAGGACAGGATTTGGGTCAGTTGGCAGGAAAGCAGGTCATAGTGCTCAGGGGCAAGGAGACAGATCTGGGGTAAAGAAAACATGTCCAGACAGTAGGAAGCTTTAGATGGGGGCCCAGTCAAGAGGGCTGAATTGAGGGCTCATCTCCAGCCCATGGCAGGGGGGAAGGGGGGAATGGGGAGATGCAAATACAAAGGGGAACTGAGTCCACTGAAAGAACTGGGGTTGGAGAAGAGCCTGTGGAGGACCCTGGACCTTGTGTTCTGGTTGGATGGGACAGCTAAGATCCCGGCTGCCTGCAGTAGGGTGGGCTCAGGGCTAGCAAAGGGTTGGGCTACAGTGGAGCCAAGTCGGGGAAGTCAGTTAAACCCCTCACAGGGAAAGCAGCGAAGGCCTCCCCCTCAGGCCTGTTTCTGTTACCCCCTCCAGGAATCGCTGCTCAAAAAGAAAATGTCACAATTCAGCCCTTGCTGAGCCCACTTGGTGGCTCAAGAAAGACCTGTTGCTTAATCAAATCCATTCAGTTCAACAGACATTAACTAAGCTGGTACTACGTGCCAGACACTGGCGAAACAGAAACAGGACATAACCTCAAAGCTGTCACGGCTTACAAGTGAGAGAAATACACGCACAACTTTCTATACAAGACAGGATGGTCATGGAGGCATAGCCAAGCCCAACGGGGAGCATTCTAGCTGGGAAGGGCCTTTCAGAGTAGCTCATTTGTAAAATATGAAGAATGATCATTGCTATATTCTTAATCTAGGAACCGACTGGCTCCCTGCAAGCTTTCATAGGGACGAAGCTCTCCCACACCTATCTTTCTAGAACTCACGTGGAACACTTAAACATTTGAGGACTTGGTTCCCCCTGAGAAGCATGAAGATATCGGACTTCCCAGCAGAAAAGAGAGGCCTCCAAATAACCAACATTAAAAAAAAAAAAAAAAAAAAAAAAAAGCCTCATGCCCTCAGCTCCTTCCTGGAAAACAGACTTGAAATAAATTGTGTATTTCTCTTACCAAAATGACCTGAAAGAAAGCCTTTCCTCTCCATAATTGTACTTTAGTTTTAAGGGAAGTCAGAGGAGTTTTTCAAGTTTACAAGAAACGTATAAACTGATTTTAAAAAACCCCAGGCTCACAGAGATAATAAAAAATGCATTTAATAGCATGTCAATATACAGCTTAAATGTATAGTAAGTCTTCTTGTTGTCAGTGCATTACAGGGATAGAGAAGAGAAAGATCATTTGTGAATGCACAGTCAAATGCTAAGTAGGAGTGCTGATAAATCCTGGTGCTCTTACACTATTAAAATTCTGTTTTATGAAACGTTAACTCCAGGTGCGGTGTTCTGTGCCAGCGTGGGGAGTCGTCTGGTCCAGTGTGCGATCTACAGTTTTAAATTGAATTGTATTACAAGTATTAACAAAAGAATAAAATTTATTATTCACAAAACTTAAGTGTTTATCATAAAGCTTACAAGAAAGTACAGCCTAGAACGAATGAGTTGAAAAATTAGTTTTAAAAATAATAAAACTTACTGGACAGTTTTGGAAAATGAGATTATAAAACAAAGAAAACAATTGGCACAGGTTAACCACCTAATTTCTAAGTGCACTTTGTAATGGTCCTTGCAAGCTGCCACTTTTCCCAGGATAATGACAAAAAACTTCAGTCAAGTGTCACTGGCTTGTGGTGACGGGTTTTTTATTGCATTGCCAAGAGTGGATTTTAAGAAAAAACACTACAAAGGTTTCAAAAACCCTATTTATTCTCTATCATCAAAAATAGCAACAGGGGGACTTATACAACTTTTCTGTGAGTACCCACCAGTCTATTTTTTTTCTTAAAAAAAATAGAAGTTAGTTAAAGAAAAATGATTTGGTTTTTTTAAAAAATAATGTAAGGAAACACTTAATCAGATAGCCCAAGGAGTCATCAGAAATATGTGTAGCAAGAAAGCTTCATTGTTGGCCCTCTCTGGCCTTTGCACGTCTTTTACTAGACTAGAAAGAGAATGGACGGGACCAGTGTGTCCCCAGCCTCTGCGTGGATCAAAGTGTTTTGTTTTGAAACCCGTTATTGCTAAACCAGAGTATTAACATTGAGAGCCGAGGAGTCCGCTCATAGAGGATAAAACTGAGAGGCTGCCTCCGAGGACTGGATCTCCACCTGGGCCATCTTGAACTGGGTGCACTGCAGCCACTTGCGAAGGGCCACCAGGCCGGCACTGCTCTGGGCCGAGCCCGGCAGCGTCCGGAGGCTGTGGTGGTTCACGTTGTTCTGAATGGCCTGGAGGCGAAGCTGGAGTCCGGCGGATAAGTGCTGTTAAGAAAGGGCAAGACATCAACGTTTAGTTTCTTTCCTTCCAATGTGCATGGTCAACCCAGGGGGCGCCGGCCAACTCCTGTGTGGCTCAAGGGCTGCCGGGCCTGAACAGGAAGGCCGGCTCTCCAATTTGGCAGCGTGCGGGGCAGGGGACGTGATTCTAAAGTCACTCTGGCCCAGATCCATCCCAGTGATGCCAATCCCAGCTTGACGCATCCACTGCAACAGGAACTTAGAGCTGACATGTATACTTGACCCCCGGGAGCTACACACCACAAGGGCCTGGGCTCTGCGGCCAGCTCCCTGGGTTCAAATCCTAGCTCCTTTGTGGACAACCCTGGGAACAAGGTTTTCCGGTCTGTGTTTGGATTTTCTCATGGACAAACTGAGGACAGTAACACCTTGTGGGTTTGTTTCGATTTGTTTTTTTAAGGATAAATGAGTTAATGGAGGGTTTAGAACAGAAGTTGGCACGTAATATGTGCTCATTACATTTTAATCATGATGACAGTCTCTCTGTTCTCGTGTTAGTGCACACGGAGAAGCTAGGTCCAAAGCTCTCTGGGCCTCAGATTTCCACAAAGCAGGGGGAGGGGCAACCGAATGCCTCAAGGAGGAAGTATAAGCAACTTTTCACAGTAAAAGCTAGTGGGAGACGAGGTTTTCAGGGGTGCAGGGGGGCCCCCACCTGCGGCTACAAACTGCACCAACACCACGAACAAGACCACGCCGGCAGTCACTGCAAATGGCTGCATTTCTCTCTCGGTGTTTGGCTACATTGAGGTCACCCCCTTTTCCCCACCAACATCCCACCCCCAACTCTGAGAAGAAATTCAGCCAGAAGGCTTCCATCTTCTGCCCCCTGCTTGCCCTGTAATCCTCACGATGGCCACAGACAGAGCCCAGGTTTGGAGCAGGTGGCTCAGCTGTGCCACCATTATGTCAAGGAACCTTTACTGGTCGTGGAGTACGTTTGGCCCAGATGGGGCCTGGCAGTGGAAAAGTCACTCGGCCAGGGTCTTTCCATTCCAGGCTGGGGGTCTTAACAGAATTCTTGTCACAAAACATCTATTTTAGGGCAGCTCAGTTGGTTGAGCATTTGATCGGCTCAGGTCATGATCTCACGGTTCATGAGTTCGAGCCCCACATGGGGCTCTCTGCCGTCAGTGCAGAGCCCGCTTTGGATCTCTCTCAGTCCCTCCCCCTCTCTCAGTCCCTCCCCCACTTGCACTCTCTCAAAAATAAATAAGCGTTTTTTTAAAAAGCCCATTTTATTTTTTAAAGTTGATTTATTTATTTTAAGTAACCTCTACACCCCATGTGGGGCTTGAACTCACAACCCTGAGATCAAGGGTCATACACTCTATTGTCTGAGCCAGCCAGGAGCCCCACAAAAAGTCCATTTTAGTGGCCAGGAAATAGCAATGAACACGCGTGGGCGCAGATCCCATGTGTGACCTCCGAAGGCAGGGTAGGCCTGTATTCTAGTTAGGAACTGAGCCTCGTCCAGACTCTGGGATCCCCCTCCGCCCACATCCTCATAGAGAGTGAACAGTACGAGCAGAGCTCCTGCCATCACCTGGGCCTGCACAGCCCTCGCCCAGTCCACACAGTCTCCCACTTCATCAGCACCGGGCAGCCGAGAGCAGGGTGAGTGCACCTTTCTCCACAGTAAGTGGAGCATCAGTGAGCCCTATTAGTGTTATGACCTTCTCTGGGGGGAAGTGACCTTCTAGTCCACCCCGGGAGGACTTACCTTGATATTTGACTGAATCATTGGCAACCACATAGGTATCAGCTGTGTGGAGAAACACAGAAGCCTTGTTATTACTGATCTCCATCCCCGCCCCCATAAGCTTTGCCTATTGCACAGGGAAGCAGGGCACACAGAACCCCTTTAACATCACCAAAGAGGGGACCCTGCTGTGGAATTATCCATTAACAGGAAAATATCTTTCTGAGGCCGGACCCTGCTGGGCCGGTGGCATTTGGAGGTTAGTAAGTGCCCCATGAGTGCCTGAAACATACACTTTAGAGTAAATGACTGATTGTCTCTTGAAAGCGACCACACATGGGAAATTAAATGGGTATTTATTTAATTAAATTCTCACTTTCTTGAAATAGAATTTCCTCCACGGGATCTCTAAGACTGAGTCTCCGAGTAGGATGGCGACTCTATTTGCCCAGAGTCGTTAAGAAAATATCACTGGGAAGTGGTTGAAATGCTTCCATGATAGAAAAACACTGCGCCCCGCAGTAGCCTGGCTGTGACTTAGAAGGTGGAACACAGCAAGAGTGACTTGGGCCAGAGGTTTGGACGGTGTGGGTCACACAGTCAGGCAAGCAGCAGGTCCCTGCTCCAGCGGAGAGCGAGGTGCTCAAACTGCAGGCATCCGGGGAGACTCGCCCTCCTGCTGCCCCTCCCATCCACCCTGAGCCCCTCTGCTGTCCCCTTCTTGGGAGGCCACATGGTGTCGGGCTCCAGGGCCTCCGGGAGCAGCCCTCCTCTCCCTGCTTTGGCCTCTCAGCCACGTTTCAGGCCTCCAGAATATATGGCTGTCTTGTAAATCCAGAAGTCAGGGACAGAAGACAGTGTTTCCCAAAGTGTGTCCCACAGGACTCTAGTTTGGTGGCTTTATATGGGGGAGGGGGCACTGGTCCAGTAAGTTTGGAGATGCTAGGTTCCTTATGCCAGCGGTGCTCAGGTCTTTAATGTACTAAATATGCATCATATTACTTCACTCTGTTCCTTCCAACCCTCTCTACTCCTAATTCAACAGAGAAGTACAGTTGTCATGGGTTGAATTGTGCCCCCTCCCCTCAGGGTCCCTACCCACACTGCTTCAGAATGGGACTTTATTTGGAAGAGGGGTCAATGCAGATGCAATTGAGTTAAGGTGAGGTCATCCTATGGTAGGGTGGGCCCCTACCAATATGACTGATGCTCTTATAAAAAGGGGGAAGATTTGGACACAAGCCAAAGAAAGCCAAAGACTGCCAATCAGCCCCCAGAAGCTAGGGGGTTGGGATGGAACAGATTCTCCCTCACAGCCCTCAGAAGGAACAGCCCTGCTGTCCCCTGACCTAGGACTTCTGGTTTCCAGACTGTGGGGTAAGAAGTTTCTGTGTTTCAGCCGCCTGCTCCGTGGTGCTCTCACAGCAGCCCTAGCAAGCGAATTCCAGGGCACATTCCCAGAAGCAGGTGGTAGGAATTCAGTTGATGCTGAAGCATGAGGTTCTCAGGAGGGGGTCACGAGAAACACGTTTAGAAAAGCAGAGGTGAGGCCCCTCATCATCCACCCATGATGCCCTGGGAGGCCACATTAAGGGATTTGGATTTGTTTCCAAATCCAGTATAACTTCTGAAGAGGGGAGCCCTGTTCACTGTAAGTGGAGCTGTGTTCCAGAAAAATCACCGTGGCAGCAATCTGCCGACTAGGATGCGGAAGAGGGTGGAGAATGGAAGGCAGGGCCTGCGTGGAGGCTGCCTTGATGGTCCAGGTAAGACCAGGGGTGGCTTCCGGGAGGGAGAAGGGTGGTTGCCTGCAGACACAATCTGAGAGGCTCTGAGGACCGGTCTGCTCTTTGGAGCGAGGAAAAGGTCAGAGCACAGGGCGAGGTTTCTAGCCTAGGCAGACAGAAGGAGAGCCGTGTCATGAACAAAATGAAAGAACCAGCGGGAGGCCTGCTGGGATGGGGAATAATGACCTCTCTGTTCACCACTCATGGCCATGGGCTGCAGGGCTCATGTAATTCATACACACGCGCGCGCGCACACACACACACACACACACACACACTTGGTGAAGTGACAAATTACATTTCTCTCTATGCTTTTGTTCCCAGGCTCAATCTGGTTGCTGTTCTGCTTTGAGCATTTTGTTGAGATCCAAAATTTGCTAATTTGACTTCCACTGATGCTCACTCCTAGGCACAGGGCTCATGTCGCAGTCATGTACTACTGTCTCTAGCATAAATACTGTGCTTAGGAATGCAGTATGGTATGTACCAGATGATATAATTGGACTAAAACTCAAAATATCCGAAAATGACATTTTCTCTCTGCCTCCTCCAACCACCAACCCTTCTAACAAACTGTGAGATTACAAACGTCAGTGACAGATAAGGCTCTGCCCTCTGGCCATTAGCAGGATTGGTTCATGTAAACATTCTGATTGGGAAAAAGTAAACTAGTCTAACCACTTCCTCCCTGATGCCTGTACAGAAAAAAACAAGCTCTAAGGGTCCTAATGTCTACAAATTTGACATTGACTTTTGACCTATTTAATATGGAGCAGGCTACATGACTCTTGATATTTAGGAAGTACCCACACTAACCTCCTGTTAAGATCCTGAAGGACCAAGGAGGGGAGGAGCCAGGAAGCCCTGAGTACTCTGACCCTGGGTGGACACCTCTCCCAGGGCTATTCTTGGGGCTAATGGCCTGTATGAGGCAATCAAGGGGAACAGTGAGGTTGGGAACAAAAACAGAAGGGTTTTTGCTATTAGCCCATTTACAAAACACGTGATCGTTTCATTCTAAAATATATCCACAAAGGACCTTCAGGTTTGTGACTTAAGAATCACATGACTGAAGTCTTCAAGTTAAATCTCATTATTATTGATATGATAGTGTTACATAAGCCAGCAGTCATCCTATTTCAGGAATGCTAATTTGACTTACTGAATAACACTCATTTCAGTTCTCTTTTCCTAGTGGCTCCCACAAAGCTGTCAGTAGGAATTAGATGTAATTTATTCTGGGTTGTGTAATGTCATAATACAGTTGGTTGGATTTTTTTTTTCCTCTGCAGAAACGATATTCAGAAAATGGAAGGACAATAAAAAAATTAGGTTGTTTTCTTCCAAAATAAAAGTGATACATTTCCCCTTATCTCGGTTTATGCTACAGGATAAATTGAAGACTTTCTGCTCAGTTAGGCTGTACTCATTTCACTCCATGTTTGTTCCAGCCCTCAAAATTCAAATTAGTTGTAAAACTTTCTCTTTCAGCAAAGATGGAGTAACACAGACCAGATCTTACCCTCTTGCCTAGAACGACTAAAATTCCAGATGGAGTATACTAAACAAGGATTTTCGACACTGGGCATCAGCAGTGCAGCACAGTGATCCCTGAGGGAGAGGAAACAAGGTAAGCCCTACAATTATCCTTGCTAACTGCCTAGAAAGCTTGCATTCAGTAGCACAGGGAGGAGGGACCTGGGAAGAGCCTAACCGTCTTCCTGAGTTGAGGAGATGGAGCTGGGAGTCCAGGGAGGCCAAGGTGTGTAGTCTGTAAGGCAGAGTAGTGGAGAGGAGAGAGCTGCACAGAAAGAGTGAAAGAGAACGCTGAAGATGCATAAAGGGTCCCCCTTGAGTCTTCAGCTAAATACTGACCAGTACACACGTGAGAAAAACTGCCCAAGGCTGAAGAAAAAACAACCCCGAAAGATTAGAGAGCCAATCACATGGCACCAGCAATAGTTTGTGTTCCCACAAGCTGGTGACAGTGGATAATTCTTATAATTAATACACAGCAGGTAGAATACTTAGAAGGTTAGTACCCTAATAGTGAAGAAACTTTAGCTCTAGACCAAATACAGCTCTGATCACCTGGTAAGGCTTACAAGCAAGTCTCAAAAGGAAAAAACCTATTTCTAAATAATTTAACTATAACACAGAATACAGCTCAAAACTATTTATAGGGATACAAAAATATCCAGCACCCAAGAAA
>CM053560.1:9848770-9926306 GCA_028646485.1 Cryptoprocta ferox
TAATAGTGAAGAAACTTTAGCTCTAGACCAAATACAGCTCTGATCACCTGGTAAGGCTTACAAGCAAGTCTCAAAAGGAAAAAACCTATTTCTAAATAATTTAACTATAACACAGAATACAGCTCAAAACTATTTATAGGGATACAAAAATATCCAGCACCCAAGAAAGTCAAAATCAAAATGTCAAAAGTGTAACAAAAAATTACCAGGCATACCAAGAATCAGGAAAAGGTGACCTATAATGAAAATAAAAATCAATCAACTGGAGAAGACCCCCAATGATGCAGGTAACAGAATTAATAGAGAAGGACATTAGAACAGTTATTATAAGTATATTCAATAGGGTCAAGAAAGTAGAGGAAATATTGAGTGTGTTGAGTAGAGGCATAGATGTAAATATTTGAAGAAACAACAGCGGATACTTTTCCAAATATAAAGAAAACTATAAACCCACAGATGCAAGAAGTTCAACAAACTCAAGCATAAGAAACACGAAGATAACTACACCAAGGTGTTTCATCATCAAATTGTTTAACAATAATGGTAAAGAGAAAACCTTAGAAGAGGCAAAAAAAAAAAAACCCAAAAAACAAAAAAGCCATATATTACATGCCGAAGAAAAAAAGATTAGAATAATACAGATTTCTTGTTGGAAACAATGGAAGCAAGAAGATAATAGAGGAGAAACATCTTTACAGCACTGAAAACAAACAACCTAGAATTCAATACCCAGTGAAAATACCTCCAAAAACAAAGGCAAGATAAAGATTTTATCAAACACAAAAGCTGAAGGAATTAATCATCAGCAGACCTGCATAAGAAATAGTAAAGGAAGGGCACCTGGGTGGCTCAGTCAGTTGAGCAACTGACTTCAGCTCAAATCATGATCTCATAGTTTGTGAGTTCAAGCTCCACATCAGGCTTGCTACTATCAGCTCAGAGCCTGCTTCAGATCCTCTGTTCTTCTCCCTCTCTGCCCCTCCCCTGCTTGCACTCTCTCAAAAACAAATAAAACATAAATAAATAAATAAATAAATAGTAAAGAAGTCCTTTGAGCAGAAGAAAGATAGAAGTTTAGATCTATAAAAGGAATGAAAAACACTGAAAATGGCAAATATAAATATGGCAATAATAGCAAATATAAATTAATACTGAAAAAATTTTAAATCTCTTTCAGAGATAATTGTTTAAAGCAAAAATAATAACAATGTATGGTTTCATTTACTTCTACATATGTTATAAACATATGGAAGACAGTAAGAGCACAGAGCTGAGGCTGGAAATGGACGTATACCATGGTATGTTCTTATGCTATATACGTAGTGGTGTGATATTACTTGAAGGTGGTAAGTCAAAAATGGACACTATAAACTCTAAATCAACCACAGAAAACCTAAGACATATAGCTAATAAGATAACTAAAAAACACACTGCTACTTCTAAATGACTTGTGGGAAAAGAAGAAACCAAAAAGGAAATGAGAAAGTATTTTGAACTGAATGGAAATGAGAACATATAAAAATTTGGAATTATCCAGCTAAAAGAAGAAATTCAGTACATTAAACATTGATGATAGAACAGAGTTTTCTGAAAACAACAACCTTAGCTTTCATCTTAAGAAACTAGAAAAAGAAGAGGAAATTATAGTCAACATTTAATCATTAAAAACTCAATCTAAAAGAAGGCAAAAAAAAAAAAGGAATAAGGAACAAAGAACAGATGGGAACTATAGAAAACAAATGGCAAGGTGATCGATTTAGGCCCAACAAAGGCACAAAACACATTAAATGAAGATGGTTTAAAGACCCCCAATTAAAAGGAAGGGATTGTCAGATTGGATTTAAAAGAAAAGCAAAACCCAGCTACATGCTGCCTGTAAGAAATATGTTTGAAATATAAAGACACAAATAGGGTAAAAAGTAAAAGAATGGAAAAAGATATACCATCCTAACACTAGTCAAAATAAAACTTGGACTACCTTTATTAACATCAAAGTACTGTTCACAGCAAAGAATATTAATGCAGATTAAGACAGCCATTTCAAAATTCATTTCATTAAGAAGACATAATAATCCTAAACATTTATGCACTTAATAACAGATTCACAACACACGAAGCAAAACTGATAAACCTGAAAAGATAAAGAAATCCACAATTGCAGAGATCTATCAATATCCCTTTCTCAACAGTTGACAGAATAAGCAGAGGGACATAAGGAAGAAAGTGGAAGACTTGAACAACACTATCAATAAGCCTGAACCAACTGGCATAGGAAACTATACCTGACAACAGCAGAAGACATATTCTTTTCTAGTGTACACAGAGCATTTACCAAGAACAACTATATTCTGGGATATAAACAAGTCTCAATAAGTTTAAGATGACTGAAATTATATGTAGTATGTTCTCTGAACACAAATGCAATTAAAAATCCTGGGGCACCTGGGCGGCCCAGTTGGTTAAGTGTTCAACTTCGGCTCAGGATATAATCTTGCAGTTTTGTGAATTCGAGCCCTGCATCGGGCTCTGTGCTGACAGCTCAGAGCCTGGAGTCTGCTTTGGATTCTGTGTCTCCCTCTCTCTCTGCCCCTCCCCTGCTTGTGTGTATGCACTCTCTCACTCTCTTTCTCTCTCTCTCAAATATAAGCATTAAAATTTTTTTTGAAATTTGAACTGAATGTAAATGACAACACAGAATGTCGAATGGTGGGATACTGCTAAACCAGTGCTTAGATGGAAATTTATAAAAGACAAAAAAGATATTATTTATAATAGACAAGAGTGAATTAAATCTAAAGTAATCAGAAGAAAGAAAATAATAAGCAGAAATGAAAGAAACAAAATGAAAGAGAAAAATCAATGAAAACAACCCAAAAACCTGGTTATTATAGTTTTTTAATCAAAAGCTCACTAAAATTGATATGTCTGTATACAGACTGACAAGAAAAAAAAAAAGTCACAAATCCCCAGTGTCAGGAATTAAAGAGGTAGCATAACTACCGAGCCTACAGATATTAGAAGTATGTTATGAACAATTTCATGCCAATAAAATTGACTACTTTGATGAAATGGACAAATTCTTTGACACTACACCAAAGATGACTCAAGAATAAACAGATAATTTAAATAGCACTATATCTATTTAAAAAAAATTGAATCTGTAACTTAAAACCCTTCTGCAAAGAAAATTTCAAGACCAGGCAGTTCCATTGGTAAATTCTACCAAATATTTAAGGGAAAAATAATAACAAATCTACACAAACTTTTCCAAGAAACAGAAGAGGAGAATCAGGAGTTAAGATGGCAGATAGTAGGGAGACCAGAATTTCCCACATCCCTCCAACACAGCTGTCTTGAGGTCAGACATCGTGGAATATCCAAGAATACAGGCTGTGGAGTGACAGAAAGATCTCCACAGGTGGACGGAGCTTGGTGGGACGGAGGAGCCTGTTTATGAATTGGGAGAGAGAAATCGGGTGTGGTAGGCACACAGAGGGAGAACCCCTTCTCTGGAGAGACAGAAGGAGGGAAAGAGAGGCTGTGGAAGTGTGGTTTTGTGTTTGGACAAGAGAAAAACCTCTCTGGACCATGGACTATGGAATGAAAAATAGGAAGAGAGCCAATTTCTACTTTGCAAACAGGTTTAGGAGCTAGAGATTGGAGTTTTCAGGGGTGCACGACTTTCCCTGGACTGGAGCAGCTGCCACGTGCGTGTGCCTGGTGGGGTAGGGAGCCGGCCCCACGGTGCCGGAGCGATCTCGGGGGACACACTGGGAGAGAGCAGTCCCCACCCTCGAGTACTGTGGGAGCAGGGTATAGTGCCCCCCCCCCCCCAATGACAAACGACGCTGCAGGCACCAGCCAGAGGCCCTTTGTTGAGAGCCGCACAGTGTGGCGGGTTGAGACACCTGGTCTGGGGAGGAGAAATTGGGGTGTTGCCGTTTTTCTCCCCATAGGCAACATGGTGGGGCTTCAGGGAACAGCACAGGGGTCCCCAGTGGAGGTGGGACCTGCTTACACCAAACCCCACCTCTCCGTGCCTGGTAACTGCCTACCTACCAGAGTGAGACTCACACTGACCTAACCAGGCAGCCTCCCCTCGGACCATCACAGCCACCCATCCCAAGCACCAACAGACAACTGTACTGTGGTTTTGTATGTTAGTCTGTTTTATTAAAAATTTTTTTTAATTATTTTTTTCCCCTCTTTTCTTTTCTTTCCTTGTCTTCTCTTTTCCCTTTTTCTTTCTACCCTCCTCTTTTCTTGTTTTCTTTCCTTTGGAATCAGGCTCTTAGTTTCTGACTTGACTTTTGGTCAATTCCTATTATATTCCTTCCTTCCTTCCTTCCTTCCTTCCTTCCTTCCTTCCTTCCCTCCTTCCTTCCTTCCTTCCCTCCTTCCCTCCCCTCCCCTTCCTCTCCCTTCCCCTCGCCTCCCCTCCCTTTCTTTCTTTCTTTCTTTCTTTCTTTCTTTCTTTCTTTCTTTCTTTCGGTTGTTTGTTTAATCAGGAATTTTTTGGGGTGTCTGGGTGGCTCAGTCGGTTAAGCGTCTGACTTTGGCTCAGGTCATGATCTCACAATTCCTGGGTTCAAGCCCCACATCTGGCTCTATGCTGACAGCTCGGAGCCTGGAGCCTGCTTCGGATTCTGTGACTCCCTCTCTCTCTGCCCCTCCCCTTCTCATGCTCTGTCTCTGTCTCCTAAAAATAAATAATCATTAAAACATTTTTTAAAAATCAGGAATTTTTTCTCTATTCTTTTTACGCCTTTTCTGTATATCCTTCCTCTTTATTCCCCAGTCCCCTGCCCCGCCCTGCTTCTCTCTCTCTCTGGATTAAGTCTTACAGTTTCTTTGATTCTTTGCCTGTTTTTTAAAAAAATTTTCCCCCTTTCATTTCTCTTCTTGTATGGGATAAGGCTTCCCCACCCCCCATACCTTGTTTATCTTTTTTCCAGGGATACTTCAACGAACAAATTAAAGCACACTTGGTGGAAGGTCCAAACAATCCACCACTACAAGCAGTGGGACAGAGCAGCCAAAGATGTAACAAAGAGTGCACGCAACACACTCCAAAAACACTTGCTGAACTGAAGTGCCAAACACTGGACAGTGTATGACCCCTTCTTAATATAGTAGTACTTGCAGGTGCAGGACACAAAACAAGCTATTAAATCATGTAAAAGACAGAAGCCTAGCCAAAATGATGAAACAGAAGAATTCTCCTCAAAAGAAATTCCAGGAAGAAATGATAGCCAGAGAATTGTGCTCAACACAGATATAAACAATATATCTGAACAATCTGAACAACAATTTAGAAAAATAGTCATAAGACTAATAGCTGGGCTTGAATAAAGCATAGAAGACAGCAGAGAATCTATTGCTGCAGAAATCAAGGACCTAAGAAGTAGTCACAATGAATTAAGAAATGTTGTAAATGAGATGCAAAATGAACTAGACGCAGTGACAGCAAGGGTGGAAGAAGCAGAGGAGAGAATGGGTGAAATAGAAGATAAAATTATGGAAAATGATCAAGCTGAAAAAAAGGGAAAAGAAATTACTAGACCATGAGGGGATAATTACAGACCTAACTGATTCAATGAAATGAAATAATATCTGTATCATAGGAGTTCCAAAAGAAGAGGAAGAGAGAAAGGGGAAAAAGGGTTATTTAAACAAATTACAGTTGAGAACTTCCCTAATCTGGGGAAGGAAACAGATATCCAAGTACAGGAGGCACAGAGAACTCCCTTCAAAAGCAACAAAAACAGGCCAACACCACGACATATCATAGTGAAACTGGCAAAATACAAAGATAAAGAGAGAATTCTGAAAGCAGCTAGGGACAAATGGGCCTTAACCTACAAGGGTAGACACATAAGGGTAGTAGCAGACCTGTCCACTGAAACTTGGCAGGCCAGAAAGGAGTGGCAGGAAATAGTCAATGTGCAGAACAGGAAAAATATGCAGCCAAGAATCCTTTATCCAGCAAGGTTGTCATATAGAATAGGAGAGATAGAGTTTCCCAGACAAACAAAAACTGAAGGAGTTCGTGACCACTAAACCAGCTCTGCAGGAGATCCTAAGGGGTACTCTGTGAGTGAAAAGCAGCAAAGACTACAAAAGACCAAACACATCACCATAAACACAAAACCTACAGTTAACACAATGACACTAAATCCTTATCTTTTAATAATCACTTTGAATGTAAATGAACTAAATGCCACAATCAAAAGACATAGGGTATCAGAATGGATTAAAAAACAAGATTCATCTATATGCTGCCTACAGGAGACTCATTTTATTTTATTTTATTTTATTTTTTATTTTTTAAGAGAATCATTTTAGACCTGAGGACACCTGCAGATTGAAAGCAAGGGTATGGAGAACCATCTATCATGTTACTGGATGTCAAAAGAAAGTCAGAGTAGCCAAGTTGGCATCCAGATTGGCAAAGAAGTCAAACTTTCACTTTTCACAGATGATATGATACTCTACATGGGAAACCTGAAAGACTCCACCAAAAAGCTGCTAGTACTGATACATGAATTCAGGAAAGTCATAGGATATAACATCAATGTACAGAAATCAGCTGCATGTCTATACACCCATAATGAAGCAACAGAAAGAAATATCAAGGAACCGATCTCATTTACAACTGCACCAAGAACCATAAAATACCTAGAAATAAACCTAAACAAAGAGGTAAAAGAGCTGTATGCTGAAAATTATAGAAAGTTTATGAAAGAAACTGAAGAAGACACAAAGAAATGGAAAAACATTTCATGCTCATGGATTGGAAAAACAAATTATCCAAAGCGATCTACATATTCAATGCAATCCCAATCAAAATTGCACCAGCATTCTTCACAGAGCTAGAACAAACAATCCTAAAATTTGTATGGAACCACAAAGGACCCTGAAAAGCCTAAGTAATGTTGAAAAAGTAAACCAAAGCTGGAGGCATAACAATCCCAGACTTTAGCCTATATTACAATGCTGTAATCAAGACACTATGGTACTGGCACAAAAACAGACACATAGACCAATGCAATAGAATAAAGAAACCAGAAATGGACCCACAAATATATGGCCAACTAATTTTTGACAAAGCAGGAAAAAGTATCCAATGGAAAAAAGACAGTCTCTTTAGCAAATGGTGTTGGGAGAACTGGACAGCAACATGCAGAAGAATGAAACTGGACCACTTTCTTATACCATATACAAAAATAAGTTCAAAATGGATGAAAGACCTAAATGTGAAACAGGAAACCATCAAAATCCTAGAGGAGAAAACAGGCAACAACCTCTTTGACCTCAGCCACAGCAACTTCTTACTTGACATGTCTTCAAAGGCAAGGAAATAAAAGCAAAATTGAACTATTAGGACCTCATCAAGATAAAAAGCTTCTGCACAGCACAGGAAACAATCAATAAAATTAAAAGGCAACCAACAGAATGGGAGAAGATATTTGCAAATGACATGTCAGATAAAGGGTCAGTATCAAAAGTCTATAAAGAACTTACCAAACTCAACACCCAAGAAACAAATAATCCAGTGAAGAAATGGGCAGAAGACATGAATAGACACTTTTCCAAAGAAGACATCCAGATGGCAAACAGACACACGAAAAGATGCTCAACATCACTCATCAACAGGGAAATACAAATCAAAACCACACTGAGATACCCCCTCACACTGGTCAGAGTGGCTAAAATAGACAACCTAGGAAACAACAGATGTTGGTGATGATGTGGAGAAAGGGTAACCCTTTGCACTGTTGGCAGGAGTGCAAACTGGTGAAACCATTCTGGAAAACAGTGTGGAGGTTCCTCAAAAAATTAAAAATAAGAATTACCCTATGATCCAGCAATAGCACTACTAGGAATTTATCCCAGGATACAGGAGTGCTGATTTGTTAGGAGCACATGTGCCCCAATGTTTATAGCAGCGCTGTTGACAATAGCCAAATTATGGAAAGAGCCCAAGTGTCCATTCAACTGATGAATGGATAAAGAAGATGTGGTATACATACACAATGGAATACTACTTGGTGATGAAAAAGAATGAAAGCTTGCCATTTGCAACTACATGGATGGAACTAGAGGGTATTACGCTAAGTGAAATAAGTCAGTCAGAGAAAGACAGATATCTGTATGTTTTCCTTCCCATGTGGAATTTGAGAAACTTAACAGAAGACCATAGGGGAAGGGAAGGAAAAATAAACTACAAACAGAGAGGGAGGCAACCAGAAGAGACTCCTAAATACAGAGAAGAAACTGAGGGTTAATGGGGGTGGAGGTTGGGGGGGGGGTCGGGAAAATGGGTGATGGGCATTGAGGAGGGCACTAATTGGGATGAGCACTGGGTGTTGTATGTTAGAATGAATTATGGCAATCTACTCCTGAAGCCAAGACTACACTGTATGTTGGCTAGCTTGACAATAAATTATTAAAGAAAAAAAAAACATAAGAGGAAAGAATACTACCCAAATCATTATATGAGGCCATCATTACCCTGATACCAAAACCAAAAATAGTTATTACAAGAAAAGAAATTTACAGCCCAACATCCCTCATGAACATCAATGCAAAAATTATTTTAAAATGTTAGCAAATAGAATTCAGCAAGATATAAAAGGATAATACACATCACAACCAAGTATGGCTTCTCCCGGGAATATAAGATTTGCTTAACATTCAAAAATCAATCCATAAAATTCACCTTGTTATCAGTCAAAAAAGAATACTCAAATGACCATCTCAATAAATGTAGAAAAAGTATTTGAAAAGTCCTACATTTATTCCTGACAAAAATCCTTAGCAGACCAGGAATAGAAGAGAACCTTACTCAATCTGACAAAGGGTATCTATGAAAACCTGACAGCTAACATTTATATTTAATGAGGAAAGACAGATGCTTTCTTCCTAACATCAGGAACAGGCAAGGTTTTTCACTCTCATGACTTCTATTCAACTTGTACTAGAGGATCTAGCCAGAGCAATGTGACAAGGCAAAGAAATAAAAGGTAGGAAGAAATAAAACCGCCTTTATTTGCACATGACATAATTGCCTGTACAGTAAAGCTGATCAGATCTACAAAAATGCTACTAGCACTAATAAATGAGTTTAACAGTTTTCAGGGTAGAAGATCAATACAAAATCAGTTATATTTCTAAATACTAGCAATGAACAATCAGAAATTTAAATATAAAAGCCCATACCATTTATAATACCCTAGGATTATGATAATATAGGGACAAATTTGACAAAAATATGCTAGTCTTATATATGGAAAACTACAAAATATTGCTGGAAAAAGCACTTTTTTAAAAAATAGAGAGATATACTGCGTTTGTGAATTGGAAGACTCAATGTTGTTTAAGATATCACTTCTCCTTGGATTAGGCAAAGATTTTTAAAAATACAACATTAAAGCATGATCCATAAAAGAAAAATTTGATAAATGGTAGTTCTTCAAAATTAAGACCTTCTGCTCTTCACAAGACACCTTTAAGATAATGAAAAGACAACTGCACGGAAAATCTTTGCATATCACACATCAGATAAAGGACTTTGCCTTAAAACTTAATTACAAGAAAAAAACCCAACCCAATAATAAATGCACAAATAATTTTAACAGACACTTCATCAAGCAGATACATGGATGGCAGATAAGCACATGAAAAGCTGTTTAACATCAACAGCTTTTGCTGTTGCATCAATAGGGAAATGCAATTTAAAACCATGATGAGATACCAATACACAATTCTTAAGATATCTAAAATGAAAGACTGACTACACGAAGTGTTGACAAAGATGTGTAGGAACTGAAATGCTCATACACTGCTGGTGTGAATGCAACAGGGTACAATCACTTGGAAACTAGTTTGTCAATTTCTTGAAACACATATCATATGGCCCAGCCATTCTGCTCCTAGGTATTTATCCAATGTACATGACAGCATATATCTACACAGACTTGTACATGAATATTCATAGCAGATTTATTTGTAATGGCCCCAAACTGAAAACAGCCCAGATGTCCATGCACTGATGGATGGAAAAACAGAAGGTGATATATCCATGGGGCACCTGGGTGGCTCAGTTGGTTAAGTGTCCGACTCTCCATTTCAGCTCAGGTCATGACCTCACCTTTTCATGAGTTCAGGCCCCTGCAGAGCCTGTTTGGGACTCTCTCCCTCCCTCTCTCTCTGACCCTCCCGTGCGACTCTCTCCCTCCCTCTCTCTCTGACCCTCCCGTGCTCACACTCTGTCTCTCTCAAAATAAATAAATAAACTTAAAAAATTATTTTAAAAAGGTGATATATCCATACAATGGAGTACTACTCAGAAAGAAAAAGATCTACTGATATATGCAACAAAATGGATTAGTCTCAATGTTATTCTGAATGAGAGAAGGCAGGAAAAAAGCCTAAGAATTGTGTCAATCCATTTACATAAAATTCTAGAAAATGCAAAGTAGCCTACAGTGACAGGTAACAGACCAGTAGCTGCCTGGGGACAGAGATGTAGGATACAAGAGTGGTGGAAAAGAGCAACTAGAAAGAATACGGGAAACCTTTAGGGGTGTGAGGGACATGTTCATTAACTTGATTATGGTGATGTTTTCTCGGATATAATCTATGTGAAGACTTATCAAATTGTACATTTTAAATCTGTATAGTTTGCTGTATATAAATTATACTTCAATGAAGCTGTAAAAAAGAAAATCAGGTATGATCATCTGAGTGTCAGTCATATCGTTTCTCTCATGGTGTTGACTTGTGCTATTGACCATCAAGCTAGACAAGCTCTCTCTACCCCATTTGAACCAGCTACCTTGCAGTGTTCTGACAACAGCCAAGCTTTCCCTGAAATTGGGTTGCTTTTCTCCAGCACTGTGTGAGTTAACTTGACAAGTGACCTTTACTGAACAATAGAGACAACCGAGGAATGATATAGCAAGTTATAAGGTCCCAAACTGACCCACTTTGTGAGGTGGGAGTGGGGGCGATGGCTGAGACACTGGAATACAGACATGACAGGTAAACAGGGAGTAGGACAGGTAGAGGAGGGACAAATGAAAAGGCAGTAAGTGAGAAACCAAGTTCTCCTTTACTCTAATTTTTTATCACACTAGTATGTTTCTGATGTCCTTGGACAGATAACAAATACTTAAATTACACCCATAGACTACACAGTGATTTAGAATAGTAATATTAGAAATGAAATTAATTTACCTTAGAGAAAAGTACTAGCTACCAAGTCAAACAATTAAAGACTATTTTCCTTGGTTTTCTGGGTACCTTGCAAGGCGAGGCACCACCAATCAATTTCTATGACCATAAGGTCATTTTCAGATCGACGTTCCCCAGTAATATTTTAATTACATGTGTTCACATGCAGTCAGGGTCCAACCTTTTTAACCCAGGTAGACTTGGTCACAGTGGTAGAGCAAGAGCGAAAATAACATGATAACCATTTGGTGAAGGGTTGTCCCATGAGCCTAAGTCCTCCAGCCCCCGACTCTGACTGTCACAGTTAATTCAGTTTTACTTTCCTCTTCGAAGGCATATTCAAAGTAAATCCACATTTGTTTTTAGCAGCAAGAAACAGTCTTATAAAAATCATAAGATTTTCCTACCTTGACAAAAATTGTTGAATTGCATTCTTGCAATGCCTCCATTAAACTAATCACATGGAGACACACCATTTCTACCATCTGAAACAACAAACATGAAAATAAATTCCACTCCCAGTAATGCAGAAACTTTGAAAGCTAGTCTGCAGCTACAGAGGACCCATGTCATGTGCCCATGAGGCTTTGGGCACAATGACCAAAGGGGACCACAAAGAGTAGTGTTTATTCACCTCTAAAACTTCAACTAGAAAGTGACTTTAAAAAGCTTCCATTGTCATGCCTTCCTTATTTAACTCAGGGCTGCCAATGCAATTCCGGTATTGATCTCGCTAATCTGCACTGCATTGTGATTCATACCAGAGGATAAATGCCTTCTGCTTCCCTCCTTCCAACTATGGAATTTGGGCTTATGTCCTTTTTTCCATCTTGACCGTCTTTCCACAATTTCTTCACCTGGAGTGGCTGTTTAATTTATTACATACCTGTCTTTGTGGTTTGTTCTCTATGGAACAAGGTGGCCACATTGATGACAGTTCAAAAGTCCCTGATCAGAAATTCCTAAAGCTGGATTTTAAACACTCCAAGGGAATTTTACCAGACTGGCATATATAGTTTAACACATTTTTCAGAATACAATTAACTCAAATCCATTAGGAGCATTACCTGTACGAAATTCATTTGTAACAGATTCATTTCTAACATTGATATATCAAAGAGATTTGGAGCAGAGGTATTAATGGTGTCAAAAAACTAATGACAACAGAAGGAAACCGAATCTCTATTTAAGTTCCCAGTTTCATTGTCTGTAAAATAACAGAATGCTTGATCTCCCAGTTCTCCTTTAGTCTCAGACTCTATGATCCAATAAATGTTTCTCAGAACTGTTTGTGCACCCTAAATTGTCACATAAATTTCCTCTAAATTGAACTAAAATACCTCTCTCCATACAGAATTGCCTCATAACATCTGCTTCTCTAAAGAAAAGAAAGTGCTTCACTAAAGGAAATATATAATCCCCTTTCCAATTAGAGCTGAAAGAAAATGTTTCTTAGAGTAGTATCAATCAATCAAAAGTCATTTCTGTTATATCTTTTGTGCACGGTGCCTTGCTGGGTTTCCGGACACACTGGGATCATCATTATGATGTTCTTCCAGATCCCCTGCCCCTCACAGAGGAGAATTCACCTGATAAAGCCCCCATAACCAAGATACCAACTGTTGCTTTCTCCACTAAGAGTCCTCTTTCAAAGTAACAAAGGACTTCCTTGTAAATTCCTTCCATACACCTTCCAAGCCTGACTTCAAAGGACTAATTCAAGCTTGTTCAATGAGGTGGGCTCCTGCTAACAATACCCCAGATACTTTCCAGTGAGGTTTAGAGCAGCCCCTCTCTTGGTGAGCCATCTGAGTTAAACCTGAACTGGATTTGAAGACTGGGGGTGGGCGGGGCTCAGGTCTTCCTAGGGCAACTCAAAAAGGTGAGGCTCTTTTCAGAGTTCGAGCCCTGGGTGGAATGAACACGTGTGGTTGGTCTGCTCTTCAAGGCCACCCAGGGGTGACCCAGCTGGCTAGGGTT
Source organism: Cryptoprocta ferox (assembly GCA_028646485.1). NCBI lineage: Eukaryota > Metazoa > Chordata > Mammalia > Carnivora > Eupleridae > Cryptoprocta > Cryptoprocta ferox. Next base: position 9,861,989 of record CM053560.1, read on the forward strand.
TTTCCAACCTGCCTTGGAATCCAAAAATAATATGAATCTCCTTTTGACTTCATAGTACAAAACAACCTTTAAAGGTAGAAGTTTCATATAAATTTTTTTTTGGCACTAAGCAGAGCAAACAAAAGTTGTTTTTACTAAATTTATTTGCTTGCTCTGTTCTGCATCAAATTTATTACACAAGCAGAACATCCAGCTTATAATATAAAAACCTACCGATCCATTGATAGAATATTACAATTGAGATCCTTAAAGAACAGGTAATGTGAGGGCTGGGTGTAGCTTACACCTTTTATCCAAGATGGGACACTTATTCGTGGACTCACCACTTTGTTGTGAGCCATCAGCTGAAGGATGCTGGGTGTCACCCTACTCCAAAACTCCAGCGCGGTCAGGATGGCCGTGAAGCTGAATTCATTCTGACTTTGGACATTTGTAGCTACGGCACTTTGTTCGCAATATACGGTCCAGAGCTGAGCAAAGATAAATGCGTGGAAGAGAGAACACATATGCAGCACGGAGGTCTGAAAAGGAGGAAACAGGAGCCGTTACATTTCAGTGGGCTGCGGTGCTCCACAGGGCCCGTCCTGCACGGCCTCGGCCTCCTGAGAAGCATGGCCAAAGCACATCTACTGCCAGAGATGAGAGGCTGAAGGAGTTCTCTCTGAGTTACAGATTCGTGATTCATCACCTTAAGCAATCTGCTTTTCGCTCAGTCAGTGGGAGTGTGCTGAGAGAACAAAGCATCTTTCCAAAGAGAAGGCACCTTGGTTTGCAGAACACTACCCACCCCTTTGCCTGTTAATGACAATGACGTTCTCATCACTAAACTAGATCAGGGACAATGATCATTCTACCATGTTGAGATGTTTCCTCACCTGTAACATGGGGACGATAGTACCCTCCTCGAAGTTAGGAGGAATCAGGTAGCATATCTGAACACACTGCCCAGCACTTACTAATTATACTATTACCATAGTAGAAACGGCAGCAGCAAAGACACTATAACTACTAGCGGTGAGCACTGACTGAGCAAGCACCTACAAGGTCCCAGACTCTGTGCTAAAGACTATTTCCAAAGGTCCATAATTCTCAAACCATCCCCTTGTCTCTTTTACAGGTGAAAAACTGGAGCTCAGAGAGGTCACAAGGTCAAGGTCAGAAATTACAAAGTACCATCATTAGGAATCAAACACAGCTCTGGCTTGAAATACTAGGAACTGACTGCCTGATCCCTTTCGAAAACATCATTTAGGCCATTTGGATGGTTCTCTATCACAGAGTCAGCTTGCCCTGGCCCCCATCCCAGCTGCTCCCAAACCCACCCTGACTTCCCAGAACTTGCCTAAGCTTGTGAAGGGCCCTTGGCTTCTCTTAGCTGATTAGTACCAGTGTGTCTGGTTTGCTTACACTGGCTCATGACTGATGCCTGCCTTGGGTTTACTTTATTCCCTTAAGCACATCATCTGTCTCTACAATTTACAAGTTCCTCTGTGTGGATGATTCCAGCCAGTGCTTCAGTGGGTTCCCAACTGGCCTTCTTATTTTCATTTTGTATCTTTATGTATCTATCTCTAGAGATGTGAGTTGAAAAGACAGTGCATGAAAAATTAGAGCATTTCCCTCCAATTCATATTCAGTTCCAAAAACTGATCATGGGATTTTTATTATATTTCTAGCCTTTTATTTCTCTTCATTATTTTGAGACAGAGATGCCTAGGAAGCTAACTCTTGCTTGCCTCCATAATTTATCTTTATAAAAGTAAACAAAGACAATTTAAGGGGCAAGAAAAGATAGTGCGGGGGAATTTAAACAACTTTAAATAAGGCATTAGCACAAAGCTGCTTTCCTAACATCCACAGGAGGGCAAGTTGATAAGATGCCTTTTCTTCTCAAAAGAAACATAATAGGCTGATAAGGGCTTCCATTCAATTTCGATGCCTATGGTCTTCAGGGTGCAGAAATGGCTCACCTTCGATTGCTCTGGAAATCCAATCAGGATGACAATGAGATGGTCTGCAATATGAGAGCCGGCATCCAGAGGTATGGGCAGGCACGGGGAGGAGGCGTTTGGACACACTGCATTATGAGTGAGGGAGCCCAGGAGTAGCCAAGACAGCAGGCGGATGCGGGAGATACACTCGATGAATTCTTTTGGCCTATCGAGTAGAAGGAAGTGTTAAAGGCGATTTTTATGGTTTCTGTTTTGTTGGGCGCTCACCAACTGCTTACTGATGGCCTTAAAAGTGTGGTTTTATAGGCGATCACACACAATAAAACACCCAGGTGACAGTGCCAACAAAATGATGTATCTGTTTTTCTGCTCGCCCCCTCTAATCCGGGACCTTAGCTGCTTAAGCAAAGAGCAGCTTCTGGTGACACGGGATTAAAAATCTTTCTTCCATCAACCTGGCTGCCTTTCTGACTAGCTTCTTTGTCTAAACTCCTTCCTTTCTTCTCCTTAGAAAGTCTGACATCTCCCCTACAGGGGAAGGAATAGAGGTGGAGACCTAACACAGAGCCACCCATTTTCCTCCCCTGCAGTCACTGTCTCCCGCTGCCCTCCTGGCCCCAACTCAAAGCCTTCCCTCTAGCCAGGGAGCTGACCGTGCAAAATGGAGGGCTCACCGAGAGCAGCCCATGCGCCCCTCCCTTCTCTGCCTCCTTGTGCTCTATTTCATCCTGCTAGGGATTCTGTTCCAGCTGCAATCCAACATGCTCCCTGAAGGCAGAAGCTATGTAAGTGCTCAATAAATACCTATTGATTTATTTAACTAGTTGAAATTAAGAGTTAAAATTGCACTTCTAAGCTCCAGGTTTTCATCATCCATCAGGATATGGCTGAGGTTTTCGTAAGAGGGCAAGTTCCTGTTATTGGCTGCATAGCATGACGTGTTCGTGTTCAAAAAATGCTGCCAGGTCAGCAAGTATGGAGATGAGGCTCATCTCCTCCCTCCCCCACCAATCACACTGCACTCCCATAAATCTTCAAGGCATCCATTTGCTCTTACTGAGTCCCAGAAAACTCCAGGTGGTTCCCTGACTTACTGACCCTCACCACTATAATAAGGGCCTTACCCTTGTTGCATTGCAGAAGGGGGATGATAGAGCCAAGGCAGGTAGCGAATCACAGCCTTGTTATCTCTGTGGTTGCCCCGTGAGATTTCCATGGCTGTAATCTGAGCCAGCCCAACTTTGAGGTGTCCGCCAAAGGTATCTTCATGCAGAGGCTGGGAACATGTCTTCATGTGGCTCTGCAAAAACAAATGGCATTTCATGGCTTTGGCAAAGTACCTGAAAAATTCCTAGCTGCTCTTTAAAAAGTTCGGGATGTCATTCCCTCACCTTCTGTCACCACTCCCAAGTATACAATCCACTTAAACTTCTTCAATGGTTTCCCACTGTTCTTAGGATAAAGTGGGGGAGGGGGGATTCCTTAGCATGGCCTAAAAAGCCTGGAATGATCTAGCGACTGTAGACCTCTGCATCTTACCCCTTCATCCCCTCTACACTGGCTCCCTCCCATTACCGGCCTTTGTTTGTGCTGGTCTCTCTGCCCAAAACACTGTTCCTGACTCTCTTCACCTAATTAACTGCTATCCCTTGTTCAGATTTTGGCTCAAGGGTCACTTCCTCCAGGAAGCCTTCCCTGACCAATTAGAAGCTCCTACACCACTGTGTATCCCTTTTTCATAGCAATTAAGAAAGTCACAATTTTACTTTATCTTGTATGAGATTTCCATTAAAATTGGCACCCCACTACCAGACTGTAAATTAAATGAGCATGGCTACTGTGTCTTTTTGCTCATTGTTGTCCCTACATGCCTAGAACAATGCCAGGCACATTAGAGGTGCTTGGTACGTATTTGTTGAATTAATGTAGAAAAGTTCCTTTTTTCAGTGTGGCTTAGTGGAAAGAGCACTGAAATGGAAGCTGAGATCTAGGCTTCAGCCCCAGTTTAGGCCACTTGCCACTTGGCTTTTCTGATCTGTCTCCTAATCTACGTGAAATCAGAGTGTTACATTATGTCTCTGGTCCCCGACCTTTTGATCATCATGGACCCTTCTTTCTGTTTTTCTCTGTATTTTGAAATTGGTTATAAAGCTAGCTAAAGTGTTTTGGTAACGAGGTTTCCTCTTCTTGACACTTGATGCCAAAGCCCTCTGAGCGTGGGCAACCAGCTTCCGCACTCAGTAACCAGCGCGTGGTCAAGTATCAGGGGCGCTTACTTAGGAATGACTGGGTCCAGATACTGTGAGAAGTCACCAGTTTAAATTCCAGTTCTACTTTCCACCTAGCATTTGCAAATCCATCCCATCCCAAGAAGCACTTGGATCATCTGAGCAGAGTCTAGAAACTGAGCTGGGCAATGGAGGACCCTCACTTGTAGCTGATGAGCTTCTGGGACGACTAGATCCTATTTATCAAAAAGGGATTGTTTAGTGCCAGGTTGCCATCTGGCTGTTTCTTGGACCGTGTTTGGATTCTCTTCTGCCCTCTGTCCAGGGTCTTTCCCAAATCTCTCAGACTATCAATCTTTTATCTCCCTAGTCAACTCATGGCAGGGAAGTTGACTTACATCAGCAATTCATCCACCCTGCAAAGCACTCAGTCAGTAAGCTCAACAACTTCACTGGGATCTGGCCCACTTGCAAATCAGATTTTGCTCCATCCCTTGTCTTTAATTATTTTCTTGAAGAAGAGAGCTTTGATGCAGATAACCATGAAAGGCTTATGTTTGCATGTGTTCCAGCTTACAAAAGTCTCTTTGTATGCACTGAGCCATATCAAACCTCGTAACAGCCGGCAAAGGTAGATATTAGGCTTGTGTCGCAAATGAGGGAAGTGAGGCTCAAAGGTAGTTAAATGACACCACATGGCATTGTGAAAAGAGAATGATCTGGAGCTGCTACAGTCTTAGGCCAACCCTGACTCCACTGCTTATCAGTAGCACCACCCTGAGCACGAATCACCGCACCACCCCAGGCCTCAGTTTCTACATCTATGGAATGGGGACACTTTCACAGGGGCACCGGGAGAACTGAATGAATGGCAAAAGTAGAGCCAGGCACAGAACTCCTGCCATGCGAACAGCCTTTCCTTTCTCTTTTCCCTCTTGCACAGGCTGAACTCAGTTCTCCAGGCTCCCAAGACAGGGACTTGTTAGGGAGCACCACAGCCGTCGCCCCAGGTAACGATAAATCCCATCGGTCTGTGTAATTCCCTAAAACTGCCCCTGTGGCTTGCTCACCGGAGAAGCGAGCAGTGTAAGCAAGCCCGCTTACCTTCAGCTTGGTGAGGGTGTGCATGTCCGCCATGAAGTCCAGGACTTCATTGATGTACTGCCTCACACACTCCATCGCGGCTGTCCCACACTGAAACACAAGGACACTGCTGGGTGGGCCTTCCGAGCCGCCGCCTTCAGTTTGGCCCTGACTGTGGACACTGTCTTGTTCTGACTTCACACTGTTTACTAAACGAGTCGTTTCATATTCTGGAGTTCTGACGCACTCCATTACTCTCCGCAGTCTGTCACTGTCTGCCCGCAGTTTGGACAAAAATTGATAAAAGGTTTGTGGAGAAGAGCTAAGAAAGAGGGGCCGCCTAGGGTAGGCAGAGTTAACATGCTTTTTCTTCCACTGAGTGATCTGATTTTTCGTTGCTTGTTTTTGTTTGTTTGTTTTTGTTTTTAATACAATTTATTGTCAAGTTGGCTAACATACAGTGTATACAGTGTGCTCTTGGTTTTTGGGGGTAGATTCCTGTGATTCATCGCTTATACACAACACCCAGGGCTCATCCCAACAAGTGTCCTCCTCAATGCCCATCTGTTTTTGTTTTTGTTTTTTATTTTGAGAGAGAAAGAGAGAGAACACGAGCAGGGGAGGGACAGAGAGAGAGGGACAGAGAGAGAATCCCAAGCAGGCTCTGCACGTCAGCACACAGCCTGACGTGGGGTTTGAACCCACAAACTGTGAGATAATGACCTGAGCCAAAACCAAGAGTAGGACACTCAACCGTCTGAGCCACCCCTGTCTTGCTTGTTTATAAACTGGTCTGGGGGCACCAGTTAAGCATCCGACTTTGGCTCTGGTCATGATCTCATGGTTCATGGGTTCGAGCCCCGTGTCAGGCTCTGTGTTGACAGTTCAAAGCCTGGAGCCTGCTTTGGATTTTGTGTCTCCTCCTTTTTCTGCCCCTCCCCTGTCTCTCTCTCTCTCTCTCTCAAGAATAAATAAACATTTAAAAAAATTTAAACGGGTCTGTATACATAGATTTATCCTATGTAAAGCCATTAGGATCAGAGTCTTTATGACATGAACCACCTTAAAACTACAGTAAACCTTATCACTCTGGTGAGTCTTAGATACACATAAAATAGGTGCCACCTAATTCTAACATCAGAATCTCAAATCATTTTCCATCAAAAAATAAAAGTATATAAACAAACATCATGTTTGCTGAAAGGGCCAAAAATTCTTATATTCAAGTCACTTACAATTTAACTCCTTATACACAGCAGGTGTACTATTAAATAGATAAATGTGTGATGGCTGCATTCTTGCTAGGGATAAAGCAAAAAACAAAAAAAAAAAGAGAGAGAGAAATGATCAACTTCCCCACATGCACTGGCAGCATGTTTGGGAAGTTTTAAAGGCAAAGAAAGCATACTTGTGTTTCTGGTTATTAAATGACATAAACCTGCCTAGGGCAGTGCAGTGAACTTAGGATTATAAGCAAAGAAAAGGAAACCGAACCGGCTGCTACATCAAAGCTGTATGAGCAAACCCACACATCAGGCCGGTGTAATGTGGATCAAAAGGAGGCCGTCTTTGAAGCCATCTGAATACTACGCTAAGGCCTTTCTTAGCTTTCTTTCGGAAAATCTGGAACATTATATACTTAACTAGCTCACCCAGTGGCTCTCATTTTCCCATATTCATGTACATCTGCACAGCCCTGAACTGTATCACCTTCTATCTCTTCTACAATGTTACGCCTGTCAGTTCCTCTGACAGGATAACAAACAGTAAAATAAGGTCATTGGCGGTTCTGTCAGAGTGTTTTCCAAGCATTTCATATGTTCTAAGGTTTTCTTCTTTTAATTTAAATCAAGTGAAGGAATTATAAAAGGTTATTGTGTTCTTGCTTTTGGAATATTAATCCTTTGGTGCAAGAAAGGATTTCCCTCCAATTTATTCCATTTTCTCTGACCTTTCACATGTCATGCAAACAGGAGCATATACTCTGCTCTTTAATTTCTTGAAAGGGATTTGATTCTTTCACAGGCAGTATTTTATATCATTTCAACTAGGCAAATGTCAAAGAAAATAATTACCAGGAGCATTATTCAATATTTGTCTTTTCACTTTGAATTTCAAAGAATAAGAGCAAAGAATTTACTAATATTCAGTTACTTTTGCTCCAGAGACAGGATCTACATCTAATAAAAGCCTTGAAATACAGCATTACCTTAGGGAGCCATCTATACTTATAAAACAAAGCATATGATTTCCAATCCACCCTTTTTTTTCTACTTTGCAAAACATAAGTATAACCTTGGTGTGTTGTTTTTTAAAAAAAAGAAAAAACAAAGAGTCAAGCTCCACTTGTTTTCGAAGGCCTGTATTTGTTTCAATTGGAAACTGATGATAAGGTATTGAAAAGGTACTCTAAACTCAAAAACACGAATGCAAGTGAATCATATCCAATTCTTCCTTGAAACTCATGTCTGAGTTTAAAGTTATGTTTCTTAGATTGTAAGAAACACATGCTCAGCGTCAAAAACTTGGAAAATAGAAATTAACAAAAATCACATAGTCCTAATTCCTGTTCTCCATCTGTGAAATAGCTACCACTGATATTTCCTTCCAATGTGTTTTGAACACACATAACATACACATATACATATAATTTTCATAAGGCTGAGAGTTTTTTCTAACCTGCTTTTAAATTAAATCCATCATAAACATTTTCCAATTAATTACTCTTTGAAAACTTGATGTGGTAGCCACATAATAGTCTATTTTATAGATCTATCTTACTTTATTTAAACAATACACTAATGTTAGTCAACACCAAAAAAAAAAAAAAACAACAATGGGCAGAAGACATGAATAGACACTTTTCCAAAGAAGACATCCAGATGGCCAACAAACATATGAAAAAAATGCTCAATATCACTCATCATCAGGGAAATACAAATCAAAACCACAATGAGATATCACTTCACACCTGTCAGAATGGCTAAAAATAAAAAGACAATAAATAAAAAGGGTTGGTGAGGATGTGGAGAAAAAGGAACGCTTGTATCATGTTTGTGGGAATGTAAACTGGTACAGTCACTGTAGAAAACAGTGTGGAGATTCCTCAAAAAACTAAATATAGAAACACCATATGATCCAAAATGTCTACTACTGGGTATCTACCCAAAGAAAACAAAAACGTTAGTTCAAAAAGACATATGCACCCCTGTTTACTGCAGCTTTATTTATAATAGCCAATATATGAAAGCAGCTTAAATGTCCACACAAAGATAAATGAAGAAGGAAGAGGTGGAATGGAATATTATGCAGCCATAAAAAAGATGAGATTGTGCCATTTGAGACATGGATGGACCTAGGGGTATAATGCTAAGTGAAATAAGGCAGACTGAGTAAGACAAATACCAAATGATTTCACTCATATGTGGACTCTAAAATAACAAGGAAGTATAAACAAACAAAAAGCAGAATTAGACCTATAAACACAGAGAACAAACTGATGGTAGCCAGAGGAGAGAGGAGTGAGAGTATGCAAAATGAACAGAGTGGGAGACACAGTCTTCCAGTTATGAAATGAAGAAGTCACAAAAATAAAAGTCACAGCATTAAGGGATATAGTCAATGATATTGTAATAGTGTTGTATGGTGACAGATGGTAAATATCTTAGGGCTGAGCACGGTGTAACTTATAAACTTGTGGAATCATTACACTGTACACCAGAAACTAATGTATCATTGTGTGTCGACTATACTCAAATTTGAAAAGTTTTAAAAAAACAATATGCCAATGTTAGATCTTAATTTTGCTTCCATAGTTTAACTATTTTAAATGCTGCTTTAATAAATATATTCCTTATGTGTGTATTAAATTATTTTCTCAAATATATTACTAGAAGTAAATTATCAAACTGTTCTTCAGCAAAGTACCAATTTTCACTACCACCAGCAGTTCATAAGAATGTTTGTTTCACATCATCAATAACTTTAATCATTAAGAAAAACCTGTTGAGTTGCTAGCTGATTTTAATTTTATATTTTTTAATATTTTAATACTTTAGGGGCACCTGGGTGGCTCAGTTGGTTGAGCAGCTGGGTTCGGCTCACGTTGTGATCTTGCGGTTCCTGGGTTTGAGCCCCACGTCAGGCTCTGTGCTGACAGCTAGCTCAGAGCCTGGAGCCTGTCTTCAGATTCTGTGTCTCCCTCTCTCTTTGACCCTCCCCTGCTCATGCTGTCTCTTTCTCTCTCTCAAAAATAAGTAAAAAACATTAAAAGTATTTAAAAAAATAAATATTTTAATACTTTATATTAATTTATAGTTCACTGATTAGTCGTGAGGGTAAGAGGTATATTTTGAATGGCTTATTGGTCATTGGAAAAGTTTCCATATATGGATCTTATAGCTTTTTTTGAGTGTTTTACTTATTTGTTTTTGAGAGACAGAGAGAGAGAGAGAGAGAAATAGTGTGTACATGCAAGCAGGGGAGAGCAGAGAGAGAGAGAAAGGGAGAGAGAGAATCCCAAGCAGGCTCTGCGCTGTCAGTCTCACAAACTATAAGATCATGACCTGAGCCAAAATCAAGAGTCAGTCACTCAACCAATTGAGCCACCCAGGCGCCCCTATAACTGTTTTTGCTTTTTCATTGTTATTGCAACGTTCGTCTTTTACTTGTTGATTTCAACAAAACTTTTATTTTTTAGGGATATTATTTTTTAAGCTATCACAGAGGTAGCAAATGGTGAATTTTAAAGGACTAAACAATAAGGAAATGACTGAGTGTGCAGCAGAGACTGGCTAAGTGCTCATAGTACCATTCTCTTCCTCCCTAGCATGTGCCTAAACCAGATTTCCCAACATCCTTTGCAGTTGGGTATGGCCATATGCCAGTTCTAGCCAATGGGATGGAAGTAGAAGAAATAGGCAGCATTCAGACCTGGCCCATGAGAATCTTCCAGTGTACCATATTCTCTTCTCTTTCCTCAGCCACCAGCTGATTGCAGAGGGCTGCACGTGACAGAAGGAACCTGATCTCTAAACTTTCATTTGAAAGTCCTCCTCCTTCTGCTAATCAGGATACCCATTTAAACTTTATATGAGCAAACAATAAACGTTCTGTGTGTTAAGTGGCTGGGAATTCATCACATGGCATCCTTCATCACCCTAACTACTATTAAGAGCTCTTTAAAAACACATAGTCTAGAGGCGCCTGGGTGGCTCTTTAAAAAAAACACATAGTCTAGTTAAGCATCTAACTCAGATTATGATCTCACAGTTTGTGGGATCAAGCCCCACATTGGGCTTTGAGCTGATAGCACAGAGCCTGCTTGGGATTCTCTCTCTCCCTCTCTCTCTCTCTGCCCCTTCCCTGCTCATGCACACACACTCTCTCTCAAAATAAATAAACTTTATTTAAAAAGCATAGTCTAGTAATTCTATTCCCCAAAATCTATTATAAAAAAATAGTCTCAAATATGGACAAAGATTTAAACACAAAGATGTTTCTCATATATTAGTTACAATTGCAGAATATTGAAAATAAAAATATATACAAATAATGTTTCCTAATATTATATTTAATAGGTAGTTTATTTAGCATCTGCTATATGTCTGGCATTGTGCTAATATGGTTTGCAAACATTATCCCACTCAATTCTCAAACTAGACATTGGGCCCTTGTACATCTCATTCTATAGATAATATAAATCAAGAATTGTAGGTTAAATAACTTTCCTGATCACACAGCTAGTAAATGGCAGACCTCAAACTCTGGTGTGAGTCAAACCCCCTTGCACTTAACCACTATTTAATGGTGCATTCACATGAGGTAATAACTCTGCAGCCATCATATTTTGGGGAAAATGCTTATAACATATGAAGCCAAAGCCACGTTTATATACTATGGTTTGGACTATGTTTAAAAAAATATGCATAGAGAAAGTGAAAGAAAATACATTAATGTTGGCAATAAAATTATCTCTGGGTTGAATTACTATTTTTCCTTTGTCATAAAGTTTCTCCACATCAAAAAATGTACATCAACAGTATTTGAAAAATATAATGTTTAGCATTGTGGGTAAAACTGGTATATATGTAAATAAATAAAAGCCTTTTAGAAAACAATATGAAAATACATACCATCAAGATAGTCCTACTCTCTGACTAAGGAATTTATGCCAAGAATATAATTCAAAATAAACATGATGATGGTCTTTTTAGGAATATATATATATATATATATATATATATATATATATATATATACTAGCAATGAAATTGGAAAGTAAATAAACTTCTAACAATATGGAAATAAGCAAATTAGCACACTGAATAGATTGAAAAATGAAAAAAATTTCCAAAACAATGGTTCTCATTGTAAGGCAGAGGGATTCTAGCTGATTCTTTTTTTTTTAATTTTCTTTACTAAAAATTTATTCTTTTTCAATGAACAATTAATATCTCTAAAGTTCCTGAGTTTCACTGCAGTCAGCTTGCTTTCAATGTTATTGCGGTTTCTCATCGTTAGCCCTTCAGTGAGTATCTTTACCTATTTTGCCAAATAGTTCACTAGTTGATAATAATGGGAATTTTTTAATTTTCAGAGGAAATATTATAAAGAAAAACAAAGTATCACAATGCTTATTTTTTTCTGGCAGTAGTTAAATCAAATTGGTTAATAGGAGCCCATATAAGAAAATTGATTCTGGAAAAATTGAACTATAATCAAACCTATTTCGTATGTCTGGTAATTTCTCTCCTCCCCTCAACTGGCTGCTTCAATTTTACTCATGATTCCTGGAATTAAAAGTTTCCAGGGGCTGGGATTAATTTAAATTTTCAGTACCTCTCTTTAAAAACAAATGCTAACACGTTTTCAATTCTACAGTATTTGTTTTATCAAAAATGAACCAGGACACAGCCCAAAAATACCTCTTTACTAAATGGGGAAATGAGAAGAAATGTAAAATGTAGACGATTAATTCGGTCAGGACTTACTCCAGGTACAGAGGCAATCATCTGCTTGCTCAGGATTGTTGACTCAGCTAGTTTGGTTCCAGCATCTGCACAAATAAACTAATAAGAAATTGAAAGCATAATTACTTTTAAGAGCACTTGGACAGTAATAAGTTATTTATAGTTTTATTAACTTGGTCTAAATTCATTAGTGTTTACTCCCGTGACAATCTGCCCTGGATATATGGGACTTGCTAATCATGACAGTTTGTTCCTTATCAGAAATTAAGAATCATAGTACTGAGATTAACACACAGATTCTTACTTTATCCAGACAGCTAAGTGGCACTGAAATGGCACATTCAATCAAGGGAGAAAGGAAAGACATCAACACTGTCAGATTTATTCTGAAGTTATTATATTTACTCCCTAGTGCTTCTTGAGAGTTCCTAACTTCTCAGAGATTTTCCAGACTTCTATCATTAACAGAAAAATAATCAACCTCATTGTGAGTAATCTACCTGTTTCTTCTCTCACTTCACCCATGCCTATCTTCTGTGCTGATGATGACCCCCCCCCCGACTCCTGCCATTGCCCCACAAGACTCTTCACACACTTTCACTGTAAAAGTCATGACCTTAGACTGCAGTGACCTACGAGTCTATTTCGTAATCTGCTACTCCAAGGCCACAGACTCCATCCATGCATCTGACCTGCCTGACTAGCTTCCTGCCTGACGTCATGGAGGGGCTCAGCAAAACTTTGTGAAATGAATCAATTAATCAATTATGACAAGACCAGGATGAGGACAGATTGGCCAGTTTCCAATTTCATTTGCTTTGTTACAGATTTTTATAGGTGTTTCCCACCTCATGCAACACCCAACTATTTATTAATGGTTTCAAGAAAAAAGTTAAACATGAAGTCTGCAGACTTGCTATGAGCTAGTATTCTCTTCCCTGGCCTCTGGCCAGGGGCCCCAACAACTTCGGGGGCCAACGCTGCTGCCGTGCATGGGTCAGCGGCTCTGAAAGAAGCTTTCACACGGACACTTCTTCCTTCTAAATCCACTCTCACTCTAGAAGAGCACAGAAAAGTTAGGAAGATCAAGATGATGAGTTCAGCAAGGCAGGTTAGCTCCCCGGCAAACCGGGGAGAAATAATACGGGTTAGGGTCCCAGAGAAAAGCTCAAGGGAGCCTGATGAAGAACAGAAACCAGCACGTTGGCAGGCTAATCAGGGGTCCGAATCAGAGCATTATTAATAGGTAGCAGGTCTGGGCTAACAACACAGAGATTTAGGCCAAGGCCCTTCTGAGGGCAAGTATCCCTGAGGCTTCTCATTCAAGATCTTGTTCAAGAGCTGGTCGTCAAGTGTGGTCCTCCAGGAGAGGTATTTCAACACATAACTGAGCTGAGGGCCAGAGGACAACAGGCAGAGCTGTCTCTGAAAGTCACACTGCAGGAGCAGATTCATACTACCACTGTACATTCACATACAGTCATTTCCGTTTGCCTCAAATACAGTTCCAGAAGGCTGAGGAATCTATTTGGCCATTAACTCTGAATCTAGCAAAGAAAGTACCAGCAGGTAATATCCAGGGAATACCTGCAATTTTCCATTATTTTATTCAGGAATCCTTATGTCTTATGTCTGCTCTCCAACCAGGACTTATTCCTAATCTAAGAAAAAGCAAATACATCAAGATTTTTTTTAAAGAAGGAAAGCCTATATAACTTTGGCCAGAACCTGTCAGTAAAAAAAAAGTAAAATATTTGATAGAAGTACATGCTCAAAAGAAGAAACAGTCCCAACCTCCTGGCAGATATCGCATGTTTTCCCATAAAATGTATTTTCAAAAGCTATCAGAGTCTGCAATCTAAGACAAACTACTTATAACTAAGTTTCAAAACCTCTGTCAGGATACCAACATTTTAATTAATTTCTTTGCAACAGAAATGAGAGCCAAGAGAGGCCAGAAGGGAAAGGACAGAACTGCACACAAGCCTGAGGAAAGGGAAGCCAGGGCAGGGGAGATGCTCTGAGGTGGGTTCAAGCCGGAACCCCCTGAAAGTGTGCTTGCCTGGCCCAGCCGTGCCCTTGAGAGCAAGGGAAGCTTCGCAGAGAAGCAAAACTTCAATGTCTCTGTCTCCCCTGAGCAGAAGCCTCTCTCACCTACCACACTCAGCCAAGCAGAATGAGTAGCATAATGGAAGGAGGTTGTCAGCCACACAGTACCAAGACATGAGGCCAAATTAAAACATCTGGTTTTTGATAACTCTTAGAAGACAGAATTAACCAGACCCCCCCCTCCAAATTTATGGAAGCACAGTGGAGAGTCTGGTATATTAATGGATATAAAAGTGGATAAGCCTCTAAAGCCATCTACTACTGGGGGCGCCTGGGTGGCTCAGTCGGTTGAGCGTCCAACTTCAGCTCAGGTCATGATCTCATGGTTCATGGGTTCAAGCCCCGCGTCAGCCTCTGTGCTGACAGCTCAGATTCTGTGTTTTCCTCTCTCTTTGTCCCTCCCCAGCTTGTACTCTGTCTCTGTCTCTCTCTCTCTCAAAAATAAACATTAAAAATAAATAAATTAAATAAAACCACCTACTATTTATTTCTGATCAATGCATTTAAATCCAGTGTAATTGGGGGGGGGCACTTCGATGGCTTAGTTGGTAGAGCATGCAACTCTTGATCTCGGGGTTGTGAGTTCCAGCCCCATGTGTGCTGTGGGGTTTATTTAACATTTTAAAAAAGTTTTTTTAATAAAAATAAAAATAAATCTGGTGTCATTTTTACATGATATGTACAACTAAAACCTTAATAAACACTTCTTTTTACAGAGCTGCCAACCATAAGCTGTAAAGTCCCATTATACTTTTATAGAATTGCTCACAACATAAAGACATAACTAGAACCAGAGAGGGGAAGGATGTCTGTTGCAGAAGGAAGAATTTCATACTTTGAGACAGAAATATGCTAATGAAACACACACTCCCACATGAATACAAAAGAACACAAAAGAAAGGAGATATCCATTATGTGTCTTACTAAATTCATTATCAAAATGAGACTTAAAATAGTGTCTCCACCTCTCATCCAGAGAGCGATCAGATTATTACTAACTCAACTAATGGTAACAACAGGCGTACCTCTGCCAAGTCTTTGTCCTCTAGCCCACCACTAACCTATCTTTAAATGAGTAATCTTTCACCCACATGGTGTCTCACACTTGACCATGCAGGTATATCCCACACAGGGTGCCCCATGCATGCGGGTGCCCCATGCAATCAGCAGAATGCCTACTCTCAACACATAATAAGAGCCGAGGAAACTCTTTTTGATTAGGCTCATAGAGCCTTCACAGAGGCTTTTAATGAGTTACCACCCTATTATGAAATTTCTGCTTTAATCTATCTAGAGAACACTTATGATAACCTATTACACCTAAAATATCTACAGCAGATGGGCAGAAGAGACGATGTCGTGAGTGAAAGTTAAAATGTTGACAGGTATGAATGAAAACAAGGGAGGGCATCTGTCCAATGTGCAGAAGAACGGTACCCTGATGGTTGACAACTTAGATTCTGAAGAATACATATATTTTTCTTATTTGGCAAAATAAGAGGCTCCTACCTCCGAGCCTCTTTTTCTCTAAAAAACAAAACATCTACTTGTACATTTAAGGCCTTCTGACTTTATATGTAGGTAAAAACAAATAACAGGAGTCTATGGCTAGACAACCCCAAGAGAGCAGGTGGGAGATTTCCCATGATGCCACGCCTCCAGAAAGAATTTCTAGGAATTAAAAAACAGATTGGTACGTATCGTGATCCTGAAACATTTAAAACTTGGGTGGCCGCACATCCCTTGGGCAAATGTTCCATTGTTCTTTAAGGGCAGAGTATTTGATAACAAAGGTATCATCTATCTATGAGAAGACTATAAACGGCTCCATGTCTGTAAACTTATCTATCTAGCACATTATTAGAGGAGTAGTAATGGAAATGCCCTAGTGGTCCCCGTGGGATGGAAGAATGAAGGGTAAATCCAAGGTCTGAGCAACTGACTTTCTTGTCACCCATGGAGCCAATGTCATTCATGATGGATCACCGGGGGAGTTTTTCATTACAGTTGTTGCTTTCTTTTCTATTTCCAAGTTTTATTTTCAGTTAAACAGAGCCACCCCCACCGCCATCAGATTCTGTTTGCTGATATCTATGGAAGAAGTCACTGTCGGCCCCAGACATATCATCTATCCATACTGTGAGTGAGCCTGGTCCTCCAGGTGCCAGAAACTGATGCACCATCAGTAAAGAGGAAAGCAGTTCTCTGACTGCAGACTAGATCCACTGGCCTAAGAGAAGCCACCAGAGAAAGGCTATCACCTCCACCATCCTCTAGAGAACACCCACAGGAATGAGGCAGTAAAGGGCAAGAGAAAAAGGAACTGGGAAACCCTACAGAAAGATGTCCTATTCTTGAAGAGAGACAAAAAGATGCTTCTCCTTCAGCCTATGAGGGACCCTATCGAGGACCTCTCTCCATGGCGTAGCCAGGAACCACCAGGCAGAGAAGGAAAGTACTTTGGTTTTTTAAAGCATGCCTCACTTTTATTTCTCTCAGAAATCAAAATGGTTTATTCTAAGAGCACTGTATATAGAACAAAGACATAATACTTCAAAATGGCATAATGTTTAATATTTTTTGTTGGGAAGATTGAAACATTATTCATAAAGTTATTTCTCATTGGCATGACCTCAAATCATCTCTGAAATACCTCTCCAACCTAAATAATTTTACAATTTGATTCTTAAAATGTAATGATTCAATGACAAATACATACTTGTTTTTAAAAGACGGAGATGGTATTTATTTGAAATGGTATATGAGAATCAAAAAAAAAAAACCCACCACATTCAGAACAATCAACTTTTTTGGCTTCTTTGTTCCTAAAGCTAATTTGTTTTTGTTATTTATTCACCTAGCTGTGATACAGTAATCACTGTTTTCACGGTTTCCTGAAACACTGGGCAATTTAAACTGTCAGTGTTCTTTTGCTGTCTTGTGACAAGTGCTTATTATGGTTGACTAGCGTACTTCACAGAAAGCCAGTCCCCAGCAGCAGCCCCTGCACGGCATGCCAGACCCCAAGAAGATCAGCCACACAGATCAGCTCTGCTCAAGACTGAGGGCAACTGAGGGAACGTTCTCCGATGGAAGCAGGAAAGCACCTTCAGCATCTGGAAACCCAGGCTCTTTTGAGGTGGCAGGTCCCCATCCGGAACACTGTCAGAAGCAAGTGACTCCCAGACGTTGTCAACCTGCTAGCTTAAACCCCTCACGCGCCTTTTCCCTAAGCCCAGTTCACCTGCCCTCTTCTCCAAACCAGTGTTGATCCCATTAATTCTTATGGTCAGTTTGTGTCAAAGTTGTTTGTACTCAAAAGCAGTGACGCTGCCCAAGCCTAAGGAGGAAGGGCTGGCCAGTGGCAATCCATGGGAAGAGACTCAAAGTCGGCCTCTCCTTAGGAATGCCGATAGATCCTGGCTGTGATTTTTCTTCTGTCTTCCTCTGGGGTTTTCTAGCATCCTGGTACACTGGGAGCCATTTCATTCTGACTACATCGTCCTGACATTCATTGCTGCCGTTTGCCAGCCATCTCTGCTCTCAGAGAGCTTCAGTGTGCCCCGGAAAGCTAGACCATGGCTCACTGAAAGTACATCAACTTCTTCTTAAATTTCATGCCTTTGAGAAAAATTCAATTCTGGTTCTAAGGATTAGTAGCATGTGATGGGGAGGAAGGAGATCAGTAGTGGATGTTAAATAGTAAATGATGGGTATTGTTTCTCTTCTCCCAGGTGCACTCCTGAACTTCTGCACACAATTTAAGGTCCATATGGTCCCTCTTTTACACCACTTCCTTACTCAGTGCACACCTCTGCTACTGTACCCATCACCCTGTGTTGGAAATGCTTGCTTACATATCAACTTCACCTGCTGGACAGTAAACTCCTGGAAGGAAGGAGCCATGGCTTATTCATTTCCCTGGCACCTGGGCCAGGTCTGGGCTCCTAATGGCTTAATGAGCCTTCCTCCATCTTCCAGGCTGAACTGGCCACTCCCTCTCTCCAGGACTCTACATACTGTGCAGACTTTCAGTATAGTGGTTAGCACATTATTGGGATAGGGTTTATGCCTTTTACATCGCTATATCCCTAGGATCTAACCCCAGACAGATGGCCAGTAAACATCTGTAGATACTACTGAGGGGTCACATGGGGCCACATGATGGAAGACAGCATAGTTCAGGTCAGTGTAGGTTATCAGTGCAGGGAGTGATTTGAGAAAAAGCAGAGTTTTAGCAGAATTCCTTTAGTTAGCCAGAGGCTGGAAGACCGGATATGTGTGGACAGAGAGGAAGGCACTGCAAACAGCTAGGAGCTCTTAAGGTAAGAGAGGCTAGTGATGCAAGGAGCCGGACTAGGCTGTGAATAGACCCTGCAGTCATATGCCGACACCACTTCTGCCAGCTGTGTGGTCTTGGGCAAGTCACTGTACCTCCCTGAACCTCAGTCCCTCACTTGCAGTATAGAACTAATACCTCACATGGTTGTAAGGATTGAGTGAGGGTAATCTGTAAAGCACCCAGCATAGTACCTGGCCCAACACAGGTGCTTAGAATGTTTCCTTCTCCCTCATCTCTCCAAATGGCACCCAAGATACCTAAGATTCAGGGGAAACTTGTCTAGTTCCTTGATATCAAGCTCCTATTTTCCTCCACTCATTTAACCTCAACCTTGTAGGGCAGCCCCTGGGACTGGTCTCAATGCTAATCAGGAAGAAATAAAACAGCTGTGACTCATTTGCTGTGCACTTTGCACAAAGGCACTCTGAATGATACTCTGGTCCTAGCCCTGGCTCACAGCCAAGTCTTTTTAAGTCTAGCCTCAGCCACTGGAGTATGAGGCGGGGTCCCAGATTACCTGATTTCCTGCTAACATCTCTAGCATAGCCAGCCTGCTTTTCTCAAACCCATCCTCAGGTCATTATCCCTAAATTTGTTCCACCTTCCTGCTGGAGCCTCCCCCCATTGCTTGAAGCCAGTCAGTCTCTCGTGCTGAACTCCAACCTCACAGAAAGACTTTTGCCTGCACCCATCAGTCCTTTGTGGTCTAGCTCAAATGCTACCTCTTTCATGAAGTCTTCTCTGATTTCACACCAGGGATGGGATGCCTCCTGCTCTCAACTCCCCCCAGGACTCTGTTTATATCTCCTTCTCTCTCTCATGGCACTAGTCATAGCTGGTCTTGTGTGATGAAAACCTGCCTGCTTGTCTAAGATGATGAACTAGGGGTACCAGGGATGGAGGGCTCCAGCCCCTCATGAGCAGCCCTATGGCCAAAATCACCACTCTGTAAGTTCTCCAGAACCTGCCTTGTATGTGTTCAAGCCCCTCTGCCTCAGGGCTCCCCTGGGTGCTGATGCTTTTCACACCCACCTGCCACCCTGCTTGGACTCTGTAGGTCCTGCCACTGGACTGTATCTGGTCTGGCCTACCCTCACCTTCAGCTCTGCTTCAAGGAGATCTGGCGACCTACCCACATGCTTGGGACTCTGCAAGCAGACCTCAGCCCGGTCCCCCATTTGTAGCTTCATTAAGTCCTCTGTCAGCTCCACTAGCTGTCAATGAGCTGCCCTCCGACCTACCCGGCTGTAAATTTCTTGAGGACAGAAATTATTGTTTCATTATTCTCTTTGCCCCTCACAGAACTAGTTTCCACAGTAGGGACAAAATAAACACTCCCTTTTCGTCTTGTTTAGCCAGTGGAGGTGCTGAGTGCATAATAGTGGTTCGATCACAGCTCATCTAAGATAGATTATTTCTCAGTTCTGGGTGGAGATATTTGATTTATGCATACGCCCCACAGCTTCCTTAATTTTTCCAAACATAGTGGATCTTGTGGAAAGTATTACAAACAACGTATACGCCCACCTGGACAAGCAGGAGGAGGTTTGTATCTGGTAAAGGGGATTTGAGCTTCAGGGCCTGCAGGAGTTCCAGAACAACACTACGAGACAAGTAGAATTTATCCCGCTCCTAAACAGAACAAAAGAGAAGAAGGTAAGCTATTTCTAAAAACTCAGAATAGATCTGTCAAAAGAGCTTCCAAAAGATGCACAGATCGGAAATGAAAAACAGTATTTGAAAATGCATAATGAACTGTCCTTAAGAAATAAAATTAAAACTGAAAGGAAAAAAATTAAAAAGGCATTTCTGTGTGTGTAATGAGTTTACTGAAGCACCCAGAGCACATAATTCAGCGGATAAGAAGAAGATAGGTCTCTTCAGTACTGAAACCACCGGATTTGGTTCTTATTTGCAGGAAATGATAGGTTCTAAGAAATGCAGAAATTAAACATATCTAAAAGCATTTTTTCCCCAAAAGAAAATGATTTAGAAAGAAACACATACAGCTGTTTTCAGGGTCTCATGTCCTCTCTAAGGAATTTACTTTTCAAATGGACTGCTTAAGCACACAGAAATAGATGGAAAGTACTAGGCACTCTCTCCCATCTTTGTCACATCGTTAACATTTTGCTTTACTTAAGTCCCGGAAACAGTTGAAGCTTCCTATGATGGTTCTCTTTTCTTCCTCCCACCCTTGAAGTAGCCACAATTTTGAATCTGGCGCTTACTATTTCATGTATGTTTTTACCACATATGTATGCCTCCGTTACAAGGTATAATCTTATTTTTCCATGCTTGTTTTTAACTTTCTATGACAGTATGATACTGTGCACCTCTTTCTGCTTATAATTTCTTGCTACATACATTATAGTTTTGAAGTTAGTTCCTATTGATACATGTGGCTCTAGTTCTTTTAATTAGGGCTTAACAATATTTTATTATAGGAACATACTGAAATTCATTGATCTGTTTTCCTGTTAATGAAACATGAGATTGTTTTCAATTTTGTAAGTTTTTTACTGTCAACTATAACACATAGGCATAAAATTACATAAAACATAAACATGCAGATAAATTCATATAGACTGAACAGCCAGGTCAAACAGCAGCACGTCGCAAGCACCTTAGCGCCCCTTGTGTGTCCTTTATTGACCAGAACCAAGTAAATGGAGACCCAATGAGCCATCCACTTTCTTTTCCTTTTCCTCATTTTTACTCATGGTATACTGCCACCTGTATGTCCGATTATCCTTGCATGCTGAATGCTTTATTAAAAACTTATTTCTAGAAATCATTTGAGGTCTGGAATGTTATCTTCCTCCAAAGAGCTTTCTGTCTGTTTTTTGCCAGGTCCCTGGAGGCACTAGCCTGGTCCAGCGTTGCCTTAATAAACACACAAACCTTGTTATATCTTACATTGGGCCACCAAAGGACTTGACACTAAGCTCGATCTATGTGAGGACAATTTCACCTCTGGGTTATCTTTATTCTGTGGTCCTGAACAAACGGGGTGTGGGCTAGCAGGGGTGCAGGATCATACAGAGTCCCTGCACTTGGTAGGTCCTGGATTCTGACTCTTGTTCCCCAAAGCCTCCTGGATCTTCCAGAATTGCAGCTCAGCCTCTCAGTCACATCTCTGCATTTCTGTGCTCTCCCAGATCTTAGCCTGGTGATTCATCTATATCTGGTTAGCATTTTGATGCTTTTAAGAAGTTTTCAGAAAATATCTTGTTCATTTGGGTTTTTTTTTTTAAGTTTTTAAGTAGGAAAATAGGTTCAAATGATCTAGTCCATCATTATCAGGAGAGAAGTCCAAACGTTTTATTGAAATTATACTAAACGTATACGTTATTTTATGAGGATTAGCGGTCTTTATTATGCTGCCTCCTCATCCATGAGAACATGGAGATCTGTCTCCAGTTATTTAATGCTGTTTAATAAAACTTTCTGGTTATCTCCATAAAGTTCTTGAACATTTTTGTTAGATTTACTCTTTGTTGCCACAGGAAATGACATTTTAAAAGTACATTTTATAATCATTTGTAGCTGAATATTAAGGGTAGATGATTTCTGGGTATTCATTTGTGATCAGCATCCTTGCTGAACTCTTACAAAAGTTTTAAAAAGGAAGATTTTCCTTGGTTCATTTGTAATCATATCATCTATGGAAAGTGAGAGTTTTATTTTTCCTTTCCAATCCTTATACCTTTGATTTCTTCTTCCTATCTTACCGAATTGAGTAGGATCTCCTGGACCATAATGAATAGAAACAGTGATAATGGGCATTCTTGTCTTATTTACAATGTCACCATTAAGTAGTTTCTGGTAGAAGTTTCTGGTAGGCACAAGCTAAGGAAGTTCCCTTCTCTTCCTAGATTGACCAGAGTTATCACAAATGGATGTTGAATTATATAGAATGCTTCTTTTGTATCTGCTCATATGATAAAAATTTTTCACCTTTCATCTGGTAACATGGTGACATAAACCAATGTTCTAATATATAAACCATTCTTATATTTCAAGAAAATCCTCACTGGGCCATGCGGCTTTATTTTAAACACATTAATTTGCTGTTACTCATTCAGAATTTTTATACCTTTGAAGTAGAATTGGCCCATAATTTTCCTTCCTCCCACTGCCCTTGTCTGGTTGGTATCAGGAGTCTACTGACCTCATAGATGATGTTAGAAGTGTTCCCTGTTTTTTGATTCTCTGTACAAAGTGGAGCTCAGTTGTTCCTTCAGTATTTAATAGAAGTCATCTTTAAAACTGGGATGTTTTATAATTACTGATTCCATTTTTTAATCATTTAGGTCTAGCCATTTGTTTCCTTAGTTGTAGTGTGTTACATTCTTCTAGAAAATTGTCCCCTTGTCCAAGATTTCAAATTTACTTGCATAGAGTTGTTCATTTCAAAATCTCTGATGTGTCTGCAGCTACGCTCCCTCTTTCACGATAGTGATAGTCGTTATCTGTGCCTTTTCTCTGCTTCTCTTGATCAGTCTCACCAAAGTTTTGTCTATTTTATTAGACTAGCCCCAAAGCCCCCTTCTGGTTGTACTGATCCTCCATTGTAGCTATGTTTTCTATTTCATTAATTCCTGATCTTATCTTTACTATTTCCTTCCTTTAAATCTTCTTATGGTTGCTCTGTTATGCCTATTTTAACTTGACTTGTTTAGCTCATTTTGTTTTTCTTCTCTTCCAAGAGAAATATTTAAGACTATAAATTTTCTTCTAAATATCTCTGTGGCTCCATATCTCAAACTTTAGAATGTAGTATTTTCCTATTTGTGTAGTTCTAAATATTTTTGTAGATTCTCCTATCTCCTCTGATCTATGAATTATTTAAAAGTATATTTCAAATTTCTAAATATAGCAGGTCCCAGACACCATTAATCCATTCAGTACCTCTGTATGAATTTGAAAAGGACATACACACACAACACACACACACACGATTGCAAATCTGAAAGACTGTGTGTGTTTCCAGAGCCTGCGGCCAGCAGCCCTGGCTGCATGTGTATGTATGCCCTCTCACCACTGCCCCCCCCACACACATACACCCTCAGTGCCACACAGGTACACATTCTACACATACCCCTACTGCTGCAAAGTGACGGGGTCAGGGTGAGAAGCCAGCAGGGAGCCAGCACTTAGACATCTGAGAACAGGGGCAGTCAAGAGAAGAATCCCAAAGGCCCCTGTGTGGTAGCTGGACCAGGGCACAGCCACCTACACATGTGTGCCAGGAACGTGTGCATATATGCTGTTCTCCATGTATTCAAGGCCCTTTGGGTTGATGTGGCTTTATGTAGGGGGTGCCTATCCCAGCTGCTCTAGGTCTTAACCAGCAGGCTCCAAATCTCTACACCTGCCTCAATACGCACATAAAATGCAGTATGCCGAACTTGTGAGTGGTGCCCCCTTCGATGTGGAGCCTTTCTTTTAGGTCAGCCTTGAATGCCTATATGGAGTTATGATTTTGTTATTGGTTTATAAGTTAATTGCACTGTGATCAAAGAACTTGGTCTCTCTGAAACCAACTCCCCAGTGTCTGTTAAGACTTTATTTGTCTTAACCTTTGACTTTATTTGTCCATTACCTGTTCTTTGTTTACAAATGTTATATATACATATGTTTTTTCTTTAATATATTCTCAAATTGGTGGATTCAAATTCATGTCTATTGGATTCAATTTACTCATTATATTGTTCAAATCTAGTATATCTTATTCATGTTTTATCTGCTTGGTCTATCAATTCCTGAAAGAGATATGTCAAAATCTCCCATTAGGAGTATGAATTTGGCAATTTCTCTTTGTAATTCTATTCATTTTTGGTATATATATATATATTAAGGCTATATTATAAGCTGCACAAGTTTTTGAACTGTCACATTTTCCTAGTGAATTAGTTCCTGTTATCATTATCTAGTTCTTTATAACACTACTTTAAAAAATTTTTTTTAATGTTTATTTTTGGAGAGAGAGAGAGAGAGAGAGAGAGAGAATAGGGGAGGAAAAGAGAGAGAGGGAGACACAGAATCCAAAGTAGGCTCCAGGCTTTGAGCTGTCAGCACAGAGCCCAACATGGGGCTCGAACTCACAAACCATGAGATCTTAACTTGAGCTGAAGTTGGATGCTTAACTGACTGAGCCACTCAGATGCCCCTATAACACTACTTTTTAACTTAAATTCCACTAACTGGATTCAGCTTTCTTTTAGTTAGAATTTGCCTGGTATATTTTTTAACTCTTCCTCTTTTAAAATTTCTCAGTATCTTTAGATGTGTTTTAGATGTATCTCTTATACATAACCTGTAGCTCAATTTTAAAAATCAAACCTGAAAATTCCTTATATTTATTGTGATTATTAGAATATTTATATTCATTTCTATCATCTTCTGCTTATTACAGTTTATTCTAGGATTCTTTCTTTGAGAAATTTTGACTGACTTTTTATTCCTATTATTTTTTCTATCTGTTTGAAACTTATACATTGCATTTCCGGCCTTTGGAGTTTTCACACTTAAAACATTTACATGTATTCTTAAGAATTTAAAGTTACTCATTACTGGGGCACCTGGGTGGCTCAGTCAGTTAAGAGCCAATTCTTGGTTTCCATTCAGGTCATGATCTCATCATTGTGAGCCCGCTTGGGATTCTCTCTCTCCCTCTTCCTCTACCTTTGCCCCACTCACATGCGTATATGCATGCTCTCTCTCTCTCTTTCTCTCAAAAAATAAATAAAATAAAATAAAATAAAATAAAATAAAATGTTACTCATTATCTCTGCCTTTCTTGCGAACAATATGTAGAATGCTTTAACTCTAATTCCCAACTACACATATTCATCCCATAATGTAGTTATTCAGTATTTTAGTGTCATCTTGTTTGTATATCCATCTGATTAGTCATTATTACTGCTTTATACTGTCAATAATCACTTAGAGTTCTATATTTGACCAGTTTCTTGGAGCATCATTCTTTCATACATTTCACTCCTTCCTTTTTGGTTCAATTTCGTTCTTATTGTAATATATCTTTCAGTACTTGTTTCAGTCCAGAATCTATTAGGATCTTATTTTCCTAACAGTTCACTTATTTAGCTATCGCCCTTAAATGAGAGCTTAGCTGGTAGAGAATTCCAAGTAAGCACTTATTTTTTCTTATAATTTTAAAGACCTTTTTTTCCCATTCTCTTCTAGCTTCCATTGTGTTGTTAGAAAGTTTGTTGTCAGTCTATCTGGAGAAAGTGTTTTCTCTTGGTTGCTCTTAAAACATTTTATTTGTCTTGGCTATTCTGTCAAGCTATACCCAGTCACGCAGACTGTGACATGAACAAGTAAAACATGAGTTTATTTGTAATATTTTTAGGAATCACTCTGCTTCCTGAATCAGAGCATTAATGGTTTTCATCAATATTACAATTTATAAAAAGACTATTTTTCCTCTCTGAAACACTTATTAGGGATATGTTAGATCTTCTCTTTATATTCTTCATCTCCATCTCTTTGCTGCATGCTATGTAATTTCTTCAGCTCCATTTCCCATTTCACCAATTCCCTCTTTGGCTATGTCTACTTTGCTCTTTAACCTGTCCATTAAGTTTTTTTTTTTTAATGTCTATTTCATTTCTAGAATGTCTTCTTTGTTCTAATCTTCTTTCTTTCTTTTTTTGGTGACTAGATCTCTTCTCATGTTTTTAATTCATCCTTTATAGCTTATCATTTGGGGTATGTTTTTATAGCTTTATCACATAGTTCTAATATTGGAAATTCTTATGAGGAATAATCTTGATATTTTTTGACTCTGCTAATCTAGTTAATGTGGATTACTTCTTTATATGTTTCATAATGTTAGCTTGTAAGCTCATGTTCATCAGGATTTTAATTCTGGGAATCCTGTTGGGCCTAGGCTGAAGGCATATCCATCCACAGAGGTTCGAGGATTGATTTTGCACTTGAGCCAAATATTCCAATGCTATTACCTGCTCCACACCAGTGTTACTTGACTTTTCATTCTGGGGGTTCACAGATCATGGAGGTATAAATTCTCACTCCAAAATATGTTCAAAGATTGGTTCATGTTTACTAATGCTCAAAGGAAACTACAAATCTTTCTCAGTTCCTAGGCTTAGACCCCATTCTTTGTCACTTCTATATAGGAATATATTCTTTCTAAATCACCCCTTTACTAAATGTATAGGCTTTCAAGGGTTCTGACATTCTGCTGCGGAAGATTCAGTGCCAACACCAAGCCTGAAATAGTCCCAAGACCTTCTCTGTGGGGACTTCAAAACTCAAGCCACAAATGGAAACTGGTGTAGCCCTGTGGAAAACAGTATGGAGCTTCCTCAAAAAATTAAAAATAGAAATACCATATAATCCAGTAATTCCACTACTGGGTATTTACCCAAAGAAAACAAAAACACTAATTCAAAGAGATATATGCACCCTTAGGTTTACTGCAGCATTATCTACACTACCTAAGATTTGGAAGCAACTCAAGTATTTACTGATAAATGAGGGGATAAAAAAGATGCAGTGTGTACACGTGTGTGTGTTTATATATATACACATATATATATATACATATACACATGTATATATGTAATGGAGTATTATTCAGCCATGAAAAAGAATGAAATCTTGCCATTTGCAAACAACGTAGATAGACCCAGAGGGTATTATACTAAGTGAAATAAGTCAGACAGAGAAAGACAAGGTCACATTATTTCACTTATATGTGGAATCTAAAAAACAAAACAAACAAAAAACAGATTCTTAAACACAGAGAACAAAATGGTGGTTGTTAGAGGGAAGGAAGGAGGGAGGATGGATGAAGCAGATAAAGGTGAATAAAAGGTTGTAAATATAAATAATTCATGGAGATGAAAAGTACAGGATCAGAAATACAGTCAATAATATTGTAATAATGTTATGTGATGACAGATGGTGACCACACTAATCGTAGTGAGCATTAAGTATAGAATTATTGAATCAATATGGTGTACACCTGAAACTAATATAACACTGTATTTAATTATATTCGAATTAAAAACCAAATAAGTAAAATAAACTTAGATATATACAAATCTAAAAGACATAATTTGAGCCACTAAGCTCCCAAGACGAGTAACTCCCCCACCCAAGACTGCTACAATACCAGCTTATACGCTTACTGCTCTGGTTCTCAATCTCCTCTCCAATTTGCCCCTTTCATTCTTATAAAATTACCTATACCTTTAAAATCATGTTCATTACATTTTATCCAGCACTTCTATTATTTTAAGTGGGACAGTTTTCAGGTATTTAGGGTGCCAGATTGCCAGAAGGAGAAGTCTACAAAGCCCTTACATTTCCATGCCTTTGTTTTGATTAAACAAGGGAGAATGCTCTTTCTGAAACCATTTCCAGTAGTTTCCCCTTATCTATGAAGAAGGCGGGAACACCCTAAGACTGAAGCTTTCTACAAGTAGTAGTTATTTTGAGTTTGACCACTGGAGATGGGCAGATGACAACAGGAAGTGGAAGGCCACTAAAACAATAATGGTGTAGGAGAGCATATACCATATAAGGAATGTTCAAAACTAAGAATATCTTGACTTTAAAATAGTCGAAGTTCCCTGTGGTCAATCTCTATAGAGCAGAACATAGAAAGTACAAGTTCATTATGGTTCTTCCTCTAAAAAAAGTACATAATTTAAACAAGCATAAAGAAAATTAAGAAATAAAATAACTTCTTTTCATTGTATCTGTATGTCTTTTCATGGCATTTGGTACTGTGTCCTACAGATCTATTATTTTAAGTGACAAAAAAAGGATAAGAAGTTATTTTTCAGGAAGGATTTGAAAGAAGAAAAAAAATGCTGATTATTTGGGTAGTTTGAAAACTCCAGACAGAGTAATAAGTTTATAACCAGAAAGACTAAAGAGAAGATTATCATGGAACACTTAACATGGCAGAATGGACACAAGATGGTAAGTAAAAAAAAGACAAGAGTGTTTTAAATAGAATGAAAGACTTGATATAAAATTAGATTTTTAATGAGGAAAATAAAAGGTGTATAGAAGTGGACAACATGAAAAATGGAATATTCTAGATGTTCAAGAGAGAACAACAGAAACAGAGATCCCACTGAAAAGAAACTTAGAAAATTTGGAAATTGGAAGAGTAACACTGCACACTGCTCTTGAGGACAGCAATGCTCCCAGTTGGCCCTGCTTCCCTTAGGACAGCATCCGCCAGCTCCAACAAGGCACTACAGGCACTGGGCAAGCAGTACTTTTCCACTTCCTCAGCAGTGGGCCAGGGGAGACGAGAGATAATGCAATACAGAAACCATTATGAAGGCAAGATGACAAAAGATGAGATTACAATCTCAGAGGCCAAGAACCCAGAAGTAGGGAGACAGACAAGTGATGAGAATTAAGGAGCTCTCCTCGGGATTTTACAAATAACAAGCTGATATTTTTCTACTTTGGGTATAAAAATGACACGTAGTGATGGCTTGCCCACTAATCACGAGATGGTGAACTTGAAAAGGACCTTAAGAGGTCATTTAGAACCACTGTCTCGTTTTACTCAAAATATCTCTTCTCTTCTAAGCCATATGAGCCTCATTTCTCCAAGTTTGTATATTTAAGATACAGTTTATGTAGATTTGTGTAAAGTGTTTCCTTCCCATGATATTTATTAGACCTCAGCAGAATTACTCATTTTTAACTATATTGAAGTGATGAACAGAACAAGCATTGACACTGGTTAGAAAGAATGTTTCTGCCAGTTTTCAGTTTCCCCAAAACAAACAGATATGCAACCTTACCTTCGTGAAAGCTCGGTAACACAAACCACACACCTCCACCAGGTAGGCTAAAGTGAAGACGGCATTCTGAATTACAAAGCTGAGCAGTTTTGAAAATGGTTCCAACAGACTCTGCAATGAGATTGGGGCCAAATAAAATCAATTGCTGATTCTTTCATTTAAAAAAAAAGCATTAAAGTCTTCTGATACTTTAACTAATGGGATCATTCCTTTACTTAAAATCTGTTGCCAACTGGCTAACGGAGCAATACTATTGGTCTAACAAGAACAGAACTATATATTCAACTAGTGCCTTTAAAGAGCATGATTTAATCATCTTGTTCCTCAAAAAAAACCCTCTATTTTCCCAGGTGGCATCATTTATAAACTTATTCAACTCCAATCTTGTCCTTATGTCCACTCCCAGCAATCAAGGATTTTCCATTCTATTTCTCAGAATCTGTAGGCATCTCTGGGCTCATTCATCCAGCTCCTTTAAAACCTGTCATCTCAGTTTTCAGTTGCACAAACGACCCAGCAAGTAAGTACAAAGCACTATTCACTCAGATAAAGCTCATCATGACCCAGCTTCCTGCCTATGTGCATCAGGAAGGCACAGTTTTGGTTTCTCCATCTGAATCCCACCCCTAACGGGTCAGTCTTAGATCCATATGCTCTCTGAAGTCATTTAGAAACATTTTTTTTTGACTACCTACTAAGTATCAGGCAGAGTTAGATGCTTTTATATAGTTTATCCCATTCAAATTTCATACGACAATCCTGGAGAGATAGTACGTTACAATAGTTCGGGACACAAGCTGTAGAATCTCACACAACTGTTTTAAAACTCTAGCTCTCTGCAACCTAGAATAAGTGATTTAACCTCTCTGGACTTTGTTCTCTCCTCTGTAAGATAAGAGTAACAATGGCTTCCACCTCATTGGCGTTGCTGTGAGAAATCAGGAGATAACCCAGGTGAAGCACTTGGCCACAGTGAGCCCTCCATTGCTGTCAGCTACGATCTGCATTAGAGCTCTGGGGCTTTGGTGCCCCTTTTTTCCTCTGAGGCTGACCCAGGCAAGCAGCTCGCCTAAGGCCATACAGCTATCGAATGGAATTCAAATCCAAATTCCAGGGCAAGTTTCCCAAGGCAGAACCACTCTTTAGGGAGACAGAATTTTAACTGGACTCCCCAAGACTTCAAGTGATTTCCACTCCTCCTCAACCTCCATAGTTCTAATTGCCTGGATTATAAAAGTAAACACACTCAATGCACAAACACAGGATCTGTATGCAGGAATGTATATACGAAGAAATAGAAGCCCATAATCCCGCCACCTCGGGATAACATTTTTTACATACTTCCCTTCTCTGCTGCATTCCAATTTACTTGGCTGAAATCTTACACATATACAATCCTACATTTTGTTAATTTCATTTTGTTAATAATACATAAGAAATTTGCAATGCTATTTAATTCTTCATAATCATCTATTTGAATGGCCACAAAAGTCACATTTTATTATAAATAACATCCAGGTTTTGTGAGAAGTTTACATTTTCATTTTCTTCTTTAGAAGAGATTCCCAGAAAAGGGATGATTAAATCAAAGGATATGAGAATGTCTGCGATCCTTTTTCCTTATTGATACAAAAATGAATTTGTTATGTGTTAATTGCTGCTAAGGATAAGAATTATCTCCTTTGTTTGTATTCCTCACAGAAACCCATATAGAAAAGCTTAAAGGAACCTCTTGAAATAATACTGTTGATTCAATATTCTTTGCTCTGTGTAAATGTTGTTGCCTTGAAATACTGACGATGAATGAATAGGGACAGGAAGGTATCTCCGGGTATATAATGCATCTTTATTCATCAGAAAGGAAACCTGAATTCAAACCTATATTGAAACTTGTTCTTTTATCCAGCAAAGCAGCATAGTGATGGGGCAATATGGTACAACAGAAAAATTAAGGAGCTTGAAATCAAAGGGTCTAGGTTCAAGTCTCAAAGTTTCCAGCTATGTAACCAGCTATGGAACCTTGACCAAGACAATTTATCTCTCTGAACCTGTTGCCTTATCTATAAAAGAGCAGATTAGACCAAATGATCTCTTTGTAACTTTCCTGCACAAACTATTAGTCTACGAAAACACAGTCAAAGTATGAACTTACAGGGGGTGTGGCTTCTCGGTATATTAACTAGTAGTTAAAAGCCATTGCAATACAAACTGTTGCACCATTGTGGATAATGCAGCCCAGAGATATAGCCAGGAATACAAAGGTGAAAGAGACACAGTGCTGGACTTCACGAAGCTCACAGGTTCACTGGGGAGACTTTCATACCATGTAAGTGCTAATATAGAAAGCTCTACGGAGTATTGTGGGATCTGATATAGGAGGAAGTTGCTACGGAGAGTTCATATCCATTTTTTAAAATTTAAATGGGATTCAGAGTCTCATCTTGAAGAATGAGAAGCAGTTCAACTCACCAGCAAAAGTATAAAGCATTTCAGGCAGAGGAAACGGGCCCAAGCAAAGGCAAGGAAGTATGAAATTAAATAAGATTATAAATGTAAAGCAGTTAGCATAATGCCTACCATATGGTAAGTGTTCAACAAACAGTGCTTGTTGTTTTGATGATAATGATGATGATTCTGAAAGTAAACAGGAGGCATGGGGGATGGGACAAGTAGCCCAAGCTGAAATTAGAAAGGTAGGCTGGCACATTTATGAAATACCTTCTTGTATGCCACATTAAGGAATCTGGATATTATCCTACAAGGAATGAAATGTGATCAAAGATTTTTAAGCAAGGAATCAAGGCATTAAGTCTGTGTTTAGAAGGATCACCTAGATCATAGTTTGGAGGGCAGATTAGTGGCCATGGCCCAGGATTAGAGGACTAATTGTAAAAAAACGATACTGTGATGTATTAGAGCTCTTCATACTAGACACTGTCAAAGTGTTTGAAAGTGAAACATTCAGTATGCAATAACCATTTCTCCAGTATTACTATATGCTCGTCTTTTTAGGTTAAAAAAATAACTAAATAACCAATGGGTTGTTTTTCTGAAACATACAATACATACCCTTGTGGCATTGGTAGAGGGTATCTTCAAGAGGCAAATCATAATTCTCAAACTGGAATCTAAAGAACACTGTGAACAAATACGAAAACAATAAAAGTCAATACCCTTCTTAATATATCTTTTACTTCATGTATTTTTATAAGTATTTATTTTAGGGGAGAAAATCTCAAATATAGCTGCCTCCTTACAGTTTTCTATGCCATATATTCATGTTGAAAAAAATCATTCTTAGGTTTAAAAAACATAATTAAACCATTAATTAAGCAATGTTAAACAACTAAATAATTAAACACAGCTCCTAAACTACTTCTCAAAGATATATTCTTAAAGTTAAATCAGATAGAGAGTTGGATAAAGAATTGAATGGATGGATGGATGGATGGATGGATATGTGAATGAATGGATGGGTGGATGGATGGAAAGACTGACAGAGAGATGGATAGTAGATATTAAATGTGTCCAACTCTAAAGCGGTACACTAATTTGTGAAATTTTCCCATGCTGGGAAAAAAAACTACTCCGATCTATTTAAAACCATTAGGCTTATTAGTCCAAATAAGAACCAGTTTCATCTGCCCTTTCTCTGCTGCTAAAAGACATGACAAAAACCTGGGGAAATGCAGCAAAATTTCTACAAGAAAAAAATCATGCCTCGCAAATCTTGATTTGAAATCAATCTTGGCAAGATTCCATGATCAAAATATACTTTTAAAATTGAGTTTACTGGTATGGGGAGGAAGGGGCGAAATGTTATAATAAAAAGAAACAATCTTATTTAACACTGCAAGCATATCACAATAGTAGGCTATAGTTAAATCCCTGTAGCTGTGTCTAATACTAACCTTTTAAGATAGTATAAACTAAGCTAGTGGTTCTCCAAGTATAACCTCTGGACCAGAAGCACCTCTAATTACCTGGAAACTTGTCAGAATGCAAATCATCAGGATGTACCCTCAGTGAATCAGAAACTCTTAGAATAAGGCCCAGGAATCTGATTTCAGCAAGTCCTGCAGGAACACCAGGGTACCCTGACATCTGAGATCCACATCTCTACACTGATGAGAACTATAGAAGGTTCTTCAATGGCTTAAGATTTTCCCCAGATATTAAAAACAAAGCAGAAGATGATCAGAGGCAGTGCCCAGATCTGATCTACAAGGGCAAGTTTTTGCTTTAATTCTGGAAGTATTTTACAGGTACCTTCTGAGGGAACTATTCTTCTATTTAATCTGCCTAATACTCATTGGAGTTCATGTGACATTTACATTACTTTAAACCAGAGACTGAAAACTGGCTGTTCAGCAGCTCCCTACGGTGTTTTAAAAACTAGGAAATATCATCTTCAAAAACATGGGAAGACCAATGACACAAAGCCTGTGTTCCCACACGACAATTGGACGGTGTATCATAGTATCTGGACTTGTTAGAAGGGACTGGTGCTTTCCTGTTCTCAAGGGTCCTAGTTCTCTGTATAACCTTATCCCATTCTACTCATTAACCCTGTGGTCAAGGTCCCTATGGGCAAGGCTGATTGTCACAAATTAGGCTGATGAGTTGTTTACAGCTGGCAATACTTCCAGTTGGTCAGTGATCAAGTTAAATATTTTGATGACTGTATCAACCTACAGGCATTTGAAATTGCCATGCCTGACTCATCCCTTCTCTTCAAGTGTGTGGCTTTAAGTAATGAACAGCCCTGAATGGCTCTTGGCCCTAGGGAGGCTCTATGTGGTCATGTTAAAATGCATCACTTAATCTACATGTGCAGGTACAGTATCTATATACACATGGTTTCAAAGTACAGTACTAACCCTCTTTGCTTGGATTTATTCAGCTACTCTAGATTTGTGAGCAGACAGGATCATAGGATGTGAGAGACAGTAAAGATTTCAGTATTCCTGCTTGTCACAGTAACTTCCAGCTCAAAGAAAACAGCGCACACCAAAGGGACCATGAATTATCCTTACAGACCCTATTTTGGAGTCATATATTCCAAATCTGCCAATTTGGAAAAAGGCATTATCTGGGGTGGTCCGTCTTTTTTTTTAAGTTTATTTATTTGTGTGTGTGTGTGTGTGTGTGTGTGTGTGTGAGAGAGAGAGAGAGAGAGAGAGAGAGAGAGAGAGAATCCCAGGCAGGCTCTGCACTGTCAGTATGCAACCCATGACCTGAGCGGAAACCAAGAATCGGACGGTTAACCGACTGAGCTACCCAGGTGCCCTGGGTGGTGGTTCGTCCTTATAAAATATTTTATATACATGTAATACTCATTTGAGAAACGGTGCTGCCAACATGTAACTTCACTTGTCAGATCAACAAGTGATTTATTTTATTGTGAGTTGAAGAGTTCTGTGATCTGCATAAAACACAAAAAGCTCATGGAACAAATGAGGTTCAAAGACATAGAAATGGCCACTACCAACCACCTCCTTTCTCCCTACTACAGAGACTGGATGCCTTCAATTTGCCCCTGCTGTAGAAGGACTCTAAGAGTCTCTTAGTGGAGAGGACACTGGGCCGGCCGGGAGTCAAGAGACTTGAATTCTAATCGTCATGTGGCCACCATCTCACTGAATTTGCAGTCCCCCATCTGAAAAATGGGGGGCATTGGAAAGGGATGGTTTTTATAGGTCTCTTCCAGCTTTAACAGTACAGAGTTCTGCTTCTGCATTTAATGGACTCATGTAGAAAACGTTCCTTAGGTTACCAGATTCTACAGCTAGGTAAGTGTGTGTATATTCTTGGAAAGTGGTTTGGTGGCCACAGGGAAGGGGCCATGGTGGTGGTGGTAAGGCAGCCAAACAGAAACATAGTATCATCTTGGCCTTGCAAGTAAGTACTTAATTCACAAACACATAAACAATCACTTCCTTTTAGATCTCTGAAATTTGGCTTTACATTGTATGTCTGCCTTACTTTTAGACAAACTGTGTATTTACTGACTTAAGCATTTATTGAAAAAATTTCTAGACAAACACAATCTACTACTGTCTTCCTGGTTTTTAAAAACCAACTGGAAATATGAAATCACTGTGTCAAAATGCCTAATGCATTTTGCTTTCTGTTTGTAACATTTGGAGACAACAAGCTAACCAAAGGTCTGCACTCTGTGGCTAAGAGAGGTTCCTTACAGCCCTTTACGAAACATCAGATCTCTGTAAGCAAATGGTCTGCAAACAGTTAAGATCCCAACTGCAAATGAAATCCTGGACTCAGCTTACCTTCAGAGGCAAAACACAAGGCAGCTTGGCAAAAAACGTCTGAAACTGGTTGCTGATTGTGGTCCAGAGGCTGCTAGGAGAATCCATGGGCAAAGCTTCCATGAAGGTAGCAATGTTTTCCAAACAGCGTATCATAGCACCCCCTGCTGGTAAATTCTTTTTGTTATTTAGACCCTAAAAACACAAAAAGCATAGGCAATCAACTGCTGAAACAGCTTGGGGATTCTGAGAGCAATTTGTCGAAGATCAACTTTAAAAATCACACATTCATGGATTTAACATATGTTGTGTGCCTACTATATAGGCTATTTATTGTAATCGGCAGGAGGAGTACAGAGAAGAATCAACACATTCGGACAAACTTGGGAAAAACCGTGACCTTTAATTCAGTGGGAGACTGAATTAAAGAAATGAGAGACACGTTTTAAGGATGTGCAGTTGGTGTGGTTAGGTGCTAAGAAGACACAACGAATGACGCCTGCTGGAAACTCCACTGTCCAAAGCCTGAGAGTAACGACTACAGAAGCAGCAAAGTCTCTAGGGCCATCGGCCAACCCTGCAAGCCAACAGAGAGCTAAAGAGCAGAGGAGCCGGACACGTGAACCCAACCATCCGCATACAATGACTCAGGAATGGAGCTGACAACTGACACCAAGTCTCACGACCGAGCACAGAAAGCAGACCTGGATCCAAAACCTCGCGGTAAATAAGCAGAATCCAAGTCTCGCCATACAGTGCACATGGCTCCACCCACCGCCCATTTCAAAAGCCTGAATGTTCAGTGCAGGCGAGTGCTGATTCACAGCTGCCCTCCAACCCTTAGTTGAGGGTGTCCAAGGAGCTTCAAATAAACAGTCAATCCACACACAACAGCAGTGTCCAACTGGCACTCTTCCATGTGCTGGCAATTCTTCTTTTTAATTAATTTTAAACGTTTAAGTAATTTAAGATTAATTGGACATGTGTTAATATTTAGTTTAAACATAATTTTTCCATTAAATGACTGGACTTCTTCCTCAGCTGCGATTTCGGCGGGGGCTTAGAGCGTCATCAAAGCAAACCTACCTCCAAGAGCTGGCTGAGCGCAGCGAGAGAGCTCAGCTCATTGAAGTCCATGAGAGACGTGGCTAAGGTCCGTAAGAAAGTCCCATCTGGAAAGTCAACAGTCAGATTTAGTAGCGTTGGGGTTTCAGCGAGTTGCCATGTTTGTGGTGTTTGGATTCCCTGTGGAGGCATTACCTTTGATAGTGCTCTGGAACAGCTGCGGGAAGATGCCGTTGGGGGCCAGCTGATGGAAGATGCAGCGGAGGAACTGCTTGGCCACCCCCGCTGCGTTGCCGGGAACCATCATGCTGGGTGTGAACGGGGAGAGAAAAGACAAGGATTCATGGGGCAACCAGCATGAGCTTAGGTGTTTCTGTATTTGTTTATTTATTTTTTTAAATAGTTATTTTTGAGAGAGAGTGCATGCATGCATGACTGGGGGAGGGGCAGACAGAGTAGGAGACAGAAGATCCCAGAGTGGGCTTTGTACTGACTGCAGAGAGCCCGAATCTGGACTCGAACTCAGAGAACAGTGAGATCATGACCTGAGCTTGAAGTCTGATGCTCAACCCACTGAGCCACCCAGGTGCCCCTCTGTACTTGCTTATTTAGAGTTCAGGCATTTACACATCAGTCCTCTTATGGAATATCCCACTGTCTTTTTCATCAATGAGATGAAATACTGCAGTTGCACAGAATCCCTGTTAACAATAAGTTTCTAGAAAGAGAGAACCAGGAAATGTTAGAGTGGTCCCAGACCAGTTCCGGCCACCCCAGAGTATGAATGAGGATTCTGAGGGCCAGAGAGAAAAGGTGACCTGCAAAGGCTACACATCCAGAAAATGGCAGAGTCAGGACAAAAACCAGGATGAGATTATCAGCAAGATCCTCCCGCAAAGGGTCATTAGCTAAAGAGAGCTGATCTGAGGGAAAATGCAGAGAGGGAGATGTTCGTACCTACTGGGAAATAGGACAACTTTTCTTGGGGTGCCTTGAGCTGGTACTTAAAGAAAGGAGAGGGCTTTGATCTATGCAGTCGATCCTCACCCTCCGCATCACTTATGCCCATCAAAACAGGGAGCCAAGAGATGATATGTGGCCCCTGAGACCGAAGGATCAGGAAGGATGTTCCCAGAGGTGATTAGGTGGTGAGTTACCAGAGGAAGAAAGAAAAAATCAAAGAGCCTGAATACGTAAGTGGTAAAAAGTCCCTTTTACCTAAACTGTTATTATGCTACCCTGAAATGCTGATTCAAACTCACAGGTCAAAACATTCTTCATACAGAAATGACACCAAACTTACACAAACTCTTTCAAATTTTAGGGAAGGAGGGAACCCTTCCCACCTTATTTTATGAGGCTGGCATAGCCCTAAAACCAACATCAGATAAAGTCATTACAAAAACAAACTAAATTAAACCAACAGTCTTCATGGACATTGAATCCAACTATACACAGGATGATGGTCCATGACCAAATAGAGTTTATCCCAGGAATGTAAGAAGGACTTAATATTCAAAATTCAATCAATGGAGTTCAATATATTAAAGAATAAAGGGTGGGGCACCTGGGTTACACATCTGACTCTTGATTTCAGCTCAGGTCATGATCCCAGGGTTGTGAGACTGAGTCCTGTGTCAGGCTCTGTTCTAGGCATGGAGCCTATGTAGGATTCTCTGTCTCCCCCTCTCCCTCTGCCCCTCCCCCACTTGCATGTATGCGCTCTCTATAGATAAACAAACAAATAAATGAGTTACCATCTCACACTGGTCAGAGTGGCTAAAATGAACAACTCAGGAAACAACAGATGTTGGTGAGGCTGTGGAGAAAGGGGAACCCTACTGCACTATTGGTGAGAATGCAAACTGGTGCAGTCACTCTGGAAAACAGTGTGGAGGTTCCTCAAAAAATTAAAAATAGAACTACCCTACGACCCAGCAATTGCACTTTTAGGAATTTATCCAAAGGATACAAAAATGCTGATTTGAAGGGGCACATGCACCCCAGTGTTTATAGCAGCACTATCAGCAACAGCCAAATTATGGAAAGAGGCCAAATGTCCATCAACTGATGAATGGATTAAGAGAATGCGCGCGCGCACACACACACACACACACACAGGAACAGTAGTCAGCAATGAAAAAGAACAAAATCTTGCCATGTGCCACAACGTGGATGGAACTGCAGGGTATTATGCTAAGTGAAATAAGCCAGTCAGAGAAAGATATCATATGATTTCACTCGTGGAATCTGAGAAACCTAACAGACGATCATAGGGGAAGGGAAGGAAAAATAAGATGAAAACAGAGAGAGAGGCAAACCATAAGACACTCTTAAATACAGAGAAAACACTGAGGGTTGATAAGGTCTGGAGGGGTGGTTAAGTGGGGGATGGGCATTAAGGAGGGCAATTGCTGTAATGAGCACTGGGTGTTATATGTAAGTGATGAATCAGTGGGTTCTACTCCTGAAGCCAAGAACACACGGTATGTTCACTAACTTGAGAAGGAATGAATGAATGAGTGAGGAATGAATGGGTGAATGAATGAATAAAATGAGATAAAATTGAAAAAATAAATAAATAAAAATAAAGAATAAAGGGCAAAAACCATACAGTTATTTCAATAGATACAGAAAATGCACCTGACAAATTTAACCTCCATTCATACTAAATACTCTCAGCAACTTAGAAATAAAAAACAAAAGCATCATCGGTCTGGTAAAGAGCATCTGTGAACACCTACAGTAAGTGTAATTACTGGTGAGATACCAAAGGCTTTTCTGGCAGAGCGGGAACAAGGCAAGGAAGTTCACTAACATCTTTACTATTGTACTGGAGATCCTGGTCATTGCAATAGGACAATAAGAAAATCAAAGGTATGAAAATCAGAGAGAAGTTAAATTGTCACTATCTACAGATATGATGTTTTTTTTTTAACATACAAATGCTTTCAGATTCTAAGAAAACTTAAAAATCTACAATGACTACAACTAGTAAGTGAACCCAGCTTATTACATTACAGTGTAAACATAAGAATTCAATTGCACATTTATACACCAGCAGCAAAAAGTTGGAAAATGAAATTTTTCAAAATTCCACTTACATTGGCATTAAAACACTAAAAATTTTGGGGAATAAATTTAACAAAAGATATGCAAGATCTCTACACTGAAAACCACCAAACACTGCTGAGAGAAACAAAAAAGACTGAGTAAAATATGAATATATACCATATTCATGAATTGAAAGACTCAGTATTTTTATACAGTCAGTTATCCCCAAATTGATTTATAGTTCCAGTACAATTCCCACAGGCTCTTCTCCCCCAAATTGAGAAGCTTATTCTAAAATTTATATGGAAAATAAATAAATAAATAAATAAAATGTATATGGAAATTTGATAAATCTGTAATATCCAAATCAATCTTCTTGAAAAAAATGAGCCAAGCTGGAAGATTCATACTATTGGACTTTAAGACCTATTGTATAGTTACAATAATCAAGACAGTTTGATGCCAGCTTAAGAATCAACATATAGTTTAACAGAGCAGGATAGAGAGTCTGGAAGTAGATCGACCCTAATATGGCTGTTTGATTTTAACCAACACCAAAGTGATACAGTGGGGAAAAGGAAAGTAATTTTTTTAATGGTGCTGAAATAACTAGGTTTCTACATGGGTAAAAAGGAACTTCAATCCCTACCCTCACACCATACCTAAAAATTAATTTGAGATTGATCATATAAATGCTAAATATAAATGCTTACACCATAAAACTTTTAATTAATTGAGATTAATTAAAAATTAATTTGAGATTGATCATATAAATGCTAAATATAAATGCTTACACCATAAAACTTTTAAAGGAGAATACTGGAGAATATCTTCTTGATTTGAGGACAGGCAAAGACAACAGGAAGAAATAGTCATAAATTGCTTAAAAATTTTAAGACATTAGTCTTCACCTAAATTAACAGACTTGTATAAGAATGATTATAACAGTTTTATTTATAATAGCCCCAAATGGGAAACAATGCAAATGTCCATCAATAGGAGAATAAATAAAGTATGGGATAGTACTCAGCTCAAAAAAAAAAAAAAAAAAAAAGAAAGAAAGAAAGAAAAAAAAAGAAAGAAAAAAAAGAAAGAAAAGAAACAAACTATCGATACAGGCAACAATATGCATGAATCTTAAAAACTTTATGCTAAGTTAAAAAGCTGAGACACAGAGGAGCACAAACCATTTGACTCCATTTATATAAAGCTCTATGGTGGGAAAAAAAAAAGGGCTAGTATTTGCCTATGTGGGTGGGGATTGGGAAGATGCAGGAGGGGACTTTCTGGGGGTGATGGTAATGTTCTATATCTTGACAGGGATTTAGGTTATGCAGGGGTATGCATTTGTCAGAAATCAGTGAATGTACATATAAGATATGCATACCCTCTAGTAGGTAAGTTTTGCATCAAAGGAAAAAAATCTTAAAATCAAACTTTAGTCAATAATAACTTTGCTGAAGGATATATGGGGGAAGTATGCTAATATCTGAAATTGCCTTGGAAATGCATCCAAAAATAAAATGGATTGATGATGGGTGGGTAGAAGGAAAGAGAGATGGCTGGATGTGGGATAAAGCAAGTAAAATGTTCATTGTAGAATCTAGGTGATAGGTATATATGAGTGTTCACTATAAAGTTCTTCCAACTTTGCAGTGTATTTAAATTTTTATAATAAAATGTTAGGGGAAAAAAGTTTTAAAAATCTACAAATGAGCATAAAAAGGAGGAGCAAACATCCCTAAAACCAAGAGTCACAGAAGTGCAGTGACAACAGCACCGTCTATGTTTGTGGGAGTCGCTACGGTTCTGCTAACACAGACACTCTATCACTGGGGCCTCACAGCAAGTACCCCTGTGACCCAACAAGGCCATGCACTGGTATCCCCATTTTATAGATGAGAAAACTAAAGCAGAGAGATAAATGTGCCCAAAGTCACACAGTGCCCACTCCTCCTCTCCTCTGGTTCTTTCTCCCCACTGCAGCCAAAGTAACCTTTCACACGCACATCCCTTGCTACATAAAAATCCTTGTGCAGCTACTACTGATGCTAGAAGAAAGCCCAAAATATTTAATATGGTTTAGAAACCTGTATACTCTGGCAAGCCAATCTTGGCAAGAGCTCACATCTCTGTGCTTTCGCCACACTGGACTTCTTGTGACTCTTCTACACAATCTGTTCTTTACCACCTTGAGACCTCTGCACATGCTTTTTCCATAGCGATCTGCATGGTTAAACGCAAGTC
The DNA here is from genome assembly GCA_028646485.1 of Cryptoprocta ferox. Lineage (NCBI taxonomy): Eukaryota > Metazoa > Chordata > Mammalia > Carnivora > Eupleridae > Cryptoprocta > Cryptoprocta ferox. The sequence continues at coordinate 9,904,141 of CM053560.1, forward strand.
ATTTCTTTCAGATCTTAGTTTAAACATCACTCATTAAGGGAAGCCTGTCTCTCCTCCTTTCCTCCCATTACCCAGACTACCTCAGATCTACCTCATACACACCCACCTATCTCTCATCTCAATAAATGGCAAAGCCATCCACCCGGGTGTTTGGACCAGAACCTGGGAGTCATTCTTGCCTTCTTTTTCTCACATCCAACATCCAGTCTATCAGCGAATTCTGCTGGCTCAACTTGAAAAACATTTCCTGAATATATCCTTAATGGGGTCTCTTAATACCTTAAGCCAAGTCTTTATTATCTTGCACCTGTGCCACTGAAATGGTCTCCACAATGGCTTCCCTGTTTCCACCCCTGACCTGCTGTCCTGCATGACCTATTTTCAACACAGTAGCTGGAGTGATCTTTTCAAAACACAAGTCATGTCGTCCCCTACTCCCTGTTTCCTTCCATTAAAGTCCCAACTCCTTACAATGACCTCCTGGGCCCTACCTGGCCAGCCTCACCGTCAGATCGTCCACCTCCTCTCCTGCCCCTTCTCCCCACCCACTCTGCTCCAGCCTGCCTTAGTCTTGTTCCCCAAATATCCTGGGCCCTTTCCTGACTTACACTTTTGCATTTGCTGTTTCCTCTGTCTCAAACATTCTTTTTATAAATCGCCACCTGGATCACTCTCCCCTTTTTCAGGCTTTGTTCAAATACCACTTCCTTAAAGAGGCTGTCCTTGACAATTACTACATCCAAAATACCATCTCTAGTTGTCTCTATCTCCTGGACTTAACTGGTTATTTTTCATAGCATTTAGCACTGAATGATATTAAATTACATTATCAGTTTTCTTATTTGTTACTTTGCTGTCTGCCTCCTCAACTGGAATAGAAGTTCCAGGAAAACCAGACTTTGCTGTTCAGTTAACTAGTATCCTCAGTTCCCAGTGGTCACTCCGTAAGTACTTGTTGAATAACTGAATATCATACTGTCTCCCTATACTTTTTGTTCATGGCACTAAGCACTGTTTACAATTATACATTTGTGCAAATATTTTCTTCTCGGTCACCTCCCAGGCAGACTGTAGGCCCCACGAGGGCAGGAATGATGTCACTTTTCCCCCAAATTGAAATCTAAGTACGTAGCATAGTTCCTGCTACAGAGTGGGCCTAAAATAAGTACTGGTGACTAAAGTGAGTGTGTGCATGAAAAAATAAATAAATACAAAATAAAATTAAATTAGTGAATGCATGCATGCATGAGTGAGTGAGTGAGTGAATGAATGAATGAATGAAAAAAGGCATGCACAGAAAATGAATGAATGCTCTCTGGAGCTGCAGCTGAACCTAACAATACTCCCTCCACGGTACACCTTCTGGTGTTTTAGAAACAGGATGAACATGCGCAGGGGACAAAAAGAAAATGAGATTTGGGCTCACTTGAGCACCTTACCTTTCTGCTTGATTGGAAAAAGTGGTGCTGGATGCCAATCTAGGAGAAGCAAACAGAGTTACATGAATATCTTAAGTTTTCATGACAAAATGCATGAGTACTGCAGTAGGACCCATTGTGGCCCCAGTTTAGATGGGGAGACAAGAAAAACTGTTGGCAATTCCCCTGCTTCTGGTCAGAGGGCCACACGGTGCTCAGTCTCCAGGGTTCGACTTAGCCCAGTTCCTGAGACCTGCTTTCTGCATCAAATCAGATATTTCCACGCACATGCACAGAGTTAAGTTGGTTTAATATATCACCTGGCCAATCTACAAACTGGCCTTTGCAGCCAGGTTAGACGGATAATCACAACAGCATTTGACCCAGCCTCTTTACATATTAACTCAAAATTCATTTCTTTGTGTTCCTCCTCTGAAATGAAACCGCAAACTAACCATAAACTATAAAAGCCTCTCTAAGACTGTAAAACAGGTAATAGGGGTCTCTGTCAGCTAATCTGTCATTAATCAACTAAATGACATATTGAGAAGAGAAATGTATTAAGTAATCAATATATAACACGTAATTTTTTTGTAACTATATGGTTCATACACATGGAAATATTCTATATGCATAGTAAGAAAGAGAATGTCTAAGCCCACTAAGTTGGTGGGTTTAGAAAAACATGTCTTCATCATGAAGACACTGAAGAAACAAATAAGGAGAATGCTAAGGAGTTGATTTACTTATGACCACAAGAGTGCGCCCAATCAAGAATGCATTTGGAGAGGAATGGAGGGTCCAGCAATTACTAACACAAGACCCCATTCCCAGTTGCTTTGGTTAATGACACTACAACGAATCAATAAGCGCTGGCAAATGAAATAAACGGTCATTAAGGGCACAGCAAATGCAATCTTGATGGCTAATCTAGAAAAAGGGGTGGGTAAGTTTTAAGAGCGATCTAACTAGACAGCCAACTACAAAATCACAGAAAGGCTTGGGTGATAAATGCTGAGCTTCCATACTCTTAGAACACCCTGGAAATAGTTCCTGTGGGACTAACATAAATAAGCTAAGAGTTCGTAAATCTGCATTACCTCATCTGGAATTAAGGCATGCAAGGAAGCTCTGAATTGGGTGACGACTGAATCCATTTCCTGGTAGGTTTGGAGACCAGGCTCAGGTTGCCAAGGACTGTGGCAGCTGCTTAAATGCTTCCCCACCCCCACCCCGTCTCTTGCTAATCTACCCAAAGGACGTAGAGATTTTAATATATGTATATATAAGCAGGTAAAAACATATCTGCTACTGTTTTTCCTTCACTTGCCCTCAAAGCTCACATCTTTACATACTAGCAGCTGGCAATGATTGAACATGGTTTATTCTTGCTTATGTTAAACAAAAACGAAATAAAACCCCTCTATATATCAATTACAACTTAGACCAGCTAGTTCAAGGAGATGATGACAGATCAGACCAATAATGCTATCTGACCTAAACCTGAAAAGTATTGATGGTAAGAAGTGTGACCTTGCATTAATAAAAACTGTCAATTCCACAGCTGGTAGATTTAGTCCACAATTGCAATTAGGTTAAAATCAAGGGTATAAATGAGATAATTCCTCTTTTCTTATCTATCTATCACCCACTATTCATCACTGCACACTGGTTATTTCTAGGTATCAGGCAGAATAGTTATACCATCTCCCAAGGATATACACTCCTAAGGACATTACAGAAAAATCTGGGGAAGGAGTGTTAAGGGTTGAGGGGTTTTTAATGCTTTCCTGTTTGTCTTTCATTTGAAATCAGCATTTCTTCTTAAAAAGAAAAAAAGACCAACTTTTAGCTCCATTACAATTCATGCTCTTTCCCTCCCTCGAATACCAGGAATTTGCAGAATCCTGTTTTTTTCCCTACCTCCTCCATAGAGAGCTTCCCTAAGAAAGTGTTTCCATCCTGAACTTCTATAGCACTTACTGTGCGTACCACGTGTGACAGCTCTTAATCACATCCTATCTTGTATGACTCTTCAGTTATTCTGTACATCACTGAGCTCTTCAACAACTAAGCCACAAAGGGCTTCAGGGCAAGAGCTAGGTCTAATGCCCACAGCCTGAAGCACCTGGCCTTGTGCTAGCACACCCCAGAAACATATATTCATGCAGAATATAATCCGGTCCTCTCCGATAAACTGTGCATGCTAGGACTACAATTTGTTACTGAATGTCAACTCCACTTATATCCATGAGGTACATCACTTTTCTTCAAACATCCTATCTGCTAAGTGGAATTTTCTTAACATGAAAATTCTCAAAGTAGCTAAGTTTAATCTCCCCTCAGCCGGCCTTTCAGTCCTAAACATGTGCATCCTTCCCTTTTCTGAGTCAGAAGTGTGAAAGTACACTCCCGTCTTCCCCTTATATGATAATGCTCCAAGACTGCAATGTGCCTTGAGGAGCCATCTTAAAATAGGTAAAGAGAGATAATAATATCTAAATCTTGTAAATAATAATATCTAATAAGAATATCTAAAACTTGTAAACTGTTTAATCATGAACCATGCACAGTACTGAGTACTGTTCTGCACATCAGCCCACGTAGTAATTGAGGGCAACAAATACTAGACTTTTCTTAGTGCAGTTTCCTCTAGCTTCATTCTGATACTGTGACATTGTGCTCATGACCTGACACAGCTAGGGAATTCGATCAAAACTTTGGTCCATTCAATTTTTAAAATTAGTCTGCATTGATCCCATAAATATCGAACACCTATAAGGTTACTGAATGTTTTACATTTGAATTGATAGTTTTTGTTTCGAGATGTAGACTGAATAAGGCTCCTTCTTCCCCAAAAAACAGAAACCATATTCACCTTCCCACAGACTGCATTATATCCAGCAACAGCGGGGCTGCCAAGTCTGGGCTTAAGTGAATGAATGTGGAGAGGACCACAATGGCCAGCCCGAGGGTTTCCTCGTCATATTCTTCAAGAATGGCCCCACAGTCATGGCATCTGCAAAGAAAACAGAGGAATGCCGTCCACAAAGGCCAACAAGGTTTTCAAGACATAATAAAGTATATATAGCCATTTCTGGTGAGTCTTGGAAAAGTCCCCACAAGTCCCCAAAAGTCTACTGTTTATTTCTATCTCACTCTCATAATAAATAGTAGATTGCAATGCCACCCTCACCATACATACAGAAACAGCACACATGGCGGAAATCAGGAAGGTTCTTTAAATCGCTGAAAAGATTCAATTCACAAGCATCTGGCCCATATGTCCATGAATTATTGTTCCTTTCCACAGTGAGCACCAATCAGAATAACAGTTTGGAGCTTCTGGTTGGGGAATTTTGTGCATGTAAAATTATTGCTGGGGATAGTCAGTAACTAGATATTTTTTTTCATTTGTTGAAATGAAAAATGCCTAGACACAAATGGAAGCTTTCCTAAGCTCTCAGATTGAAAAATGTTCTGTTTGTGGGGAAGAGATGGGGGAGTTAAGCTAAGAGAACATTCTAGAAAGCCTGGGGAGTCTGGATCATAGTCTCTTCTCTACCACTCACTTAGATCAATCTTATGAGCTCACCACGTCTACTCAGAGTAGTATGTAAAAACACAATGGCCCCTGCTCCTAAGTGACTTCCAACTTATTGCTCTTTGTAGTGTCTAATACAGGTTCAATTTAATTCATCTCAACCCAGCCACAGCCCTTCTACTCAGCCACAGCTAGCCAGCTTTACAAAGTAAAGGGGAAGCCTCCTGGGAAGAGCGAGTGAACTGAATCACTAGCACAAACTTATTTAGGTACTTCCTAAATACAAACTATTACATGAAGTCCCTGGCAAATGAACCTTTTCAAAAATATAGGATTCCCACTTGTAACTGAAGAAGAAGAGAAATGGAGTGCACACAAAGCCTGGGACACGGAGGAGTACACAAAACGGGAACATTGTACCAAAGGAGGAGCCAAGAGCCCTCCTCACGCAGGCAGGTGCTCCCCACATGGACACTCCAAGGCAGCTCTTCACCGTGGGCACCTTCAGTTCAGTAATGACCGCTGGCTGTGGCCAGCTGCATGGATCCTCACACCAGCCCCTTACACCACACACTCTTCTCCCTTTATCCCAACCTACCTGATATGTCAGGAAACCTCCATGGCCCAAGGGGCTCTCTCTAAACTTGAAATCCTGAAAGTCTTATTCTTTACCATACTCACTGAATAAGCACTTGTGTGCCGGGCAATGTATAGGGAGCTTAGAGTATAAAATATAGAAGAAAGAGTCCCAGGCCCTAAGGAACTCCTACTCTATTAAAGAACCCATATGTATAAACAACCAAACAATTAAAATACAATGTGGTAAGCGGTAGAATAGAGGGATGTAGTAAATACTATGGAAACTAGGAGAATAGTATGACTAATTCTGCCTTGTGCAATCAGGGACACTTGCCTTTAGCTGGGTCCTGAAGCATGAATAGGAGTTCACCAGGCAGAGAAAGTTCAGAGAGAAGGGCACTTATGTAAGCACAGATGGGAGAACATATGCGGCATGCTCTGGAGAAGGGGAGGGGGCCGGGGAAAGAGCTCCCAGTAAGGAGTGGTAAGGCCGTAACTTCACAATCGAAAGGGCCTTTATTATGATCAAAGGCATTTGCACTTTATTCTGGAAGAAATCTGGGGCTACTGAAGGCCGACAAACCCAGAGGTGACATTACCAGTTTGGAATTACCAGAAAGGATCCTGCTGGCAGGATGGGAGTAAGAATCAAGTCTTGTACTGAGCCCCATCCTAACAATCTGAAGCTTCTAATAATCAGTAAGTGGGTATTATTTGCATTTTTGTCCAAAGTGAAAAAGGAACGTGCCCTGGCAGAAACAGAAGCTGTCCACACGATGAGACTACATTTCTAAAACAATACAAGTGCGTACGAACACTTGTGGCTACGGCCAGTTGAAGAACAAGTGATGACTTACAGCACTGCATGCCTCCTCTAGTGCTTTCTCACAACTATGGTGACCAAACTCTCAGACTCTGTAAATCCGGGGAGGGGAATAACTGTGTGAGCTTACTTGTCTGTCATCACCGTTGGCTGCTCATCCGTGAATTCTTCAGGTGCTGGCACAAACATGCTGACGATGCTGGGTGCTGACAGCAGACTGGATTTCGTGGCGCCTGGGTGAGCAGCAAGGAGACAGCTGGTGAATAAAGGCCTATTTCCGGGGGTCAGGAAAAGCCCATCCCCCTCTTAGAAATCCTCCCACGATCACAAGGGATGCGACATGATCAGCACCACCACATTGTGAAAAACCCTCAAAGGTAAAATGAATTCAAGAAAGACTGTGATTTGTTTGTGTTTGTATGATTTTAAGAGCTAGACTCCTATCACTCTATTTGCTTCCTGACTTCGAAAACATCAGAAGGAGGTCAGGGGACCAACGGGACGAAGACAAAAGTGGAAAAAGGGGGAAATCTATTCAAGGGCACCCTCAAATGAGTTACAACCCTTATTTTCTAGGCATAGAAGGAAGATGCCCTTACGATCCTACATTTCCCAAGTCACAAATGTGTGCCCACCCTAAAATGCTGCCAATGTGAGAAGGGAATAAGATCCCAGAACTCTACACACTTAAGTAAGGGGAGGTGTTTGAGCTATGAAATATCAGAACAGCTTTCTACTTTGGAAATTAATATCATAAGCCCTGAAGCAAAAGACTTCACTTTTCAAACTGAAATATTTAGAGTGAAATATTAAATGTTTTGAAGGAATCATCCAGCGACTTCAGCCAATAAATACCAGAGTTTAAAACTTTGGGTTTTGATGCCTTCAAAGAAATCTAAGGCAAGAATCTTGGCAACATGCTCTAGTGATAAGTAAATGTAAAGAGGCAGCTGACCATTCTCTTTTTTTTCTTTTATAGTTTATTGTCCAGTTGGTTTCCATGTAACACCCAGTGCTCATCCCGACAAGTGCCCTCCTCCATGCCCATCACCCCTCTTCCCCAAACACCCTCCCCCATCAGCCCTCAGTTTGTTCTCAGTATTCAAGAATCTCTCATGGTTTGCCTCCCTCCCTCTCCCCAACTATTTTTCCCCTTCCCCTCCCCCATAGTCCTCTGCTAAGCTTCTCCTGTTACATTTATGAGTGAAAACATATGGTATCTGTCCCTCTCTGCCTGACTTATTTCACTTAGCATAACACCCTCGAGTTCCATCCACGTTGCTACGAATGGCCAGATTTCATTCTTTCTCATTGCCATGTAGTATTCCATTGTATACTGACCATTCTCCATTAAGGAAACCATCAGTGCTGGACCAGTTCTCCAGGAACAGTGGAAACGAGGCACTCCAAGAAGAATCCCAAAGGGACAATCCAGGATAATGTCATGTTCTGCAGACTGATAACTAGCACTCAGAGTTTTTCAGACAGGAAAGAAGGCAGAAAAACTCACGGGTCATTAATGAATCTATTTCTCTTCTTTCCCATCCTGTAAGATGGTGGATGAAAAAGCTGAGAAGCCCGATACTAAGAAGAAACCTGAAGCAAGGAGGCTGATGCTGGTGGCAAGGTTAAGAAGGGTTACCTCAAGGCTAAAATGCCAAAGAAGGGGAAGCCCCACCGCAGCCCAAACCCGGTCCTACTCAGAGGAATTGGCAGATATTCCTGATCAGCTATATATTCCAGAAAGATCACATACAAGAGGAAGTATTCAGCAACTAAAGTCGAGGGTTGAAAAGAAAAAGAATGAGAAGGCTCTTGCTATTGTTACAAAACCAGTCAGTGGTAACAAGAATGGTGGTACCCAAGTGGTTAAACTCTACAAAATGCCTAGATATTATCCTCCTGAAGATGTGCCTCAAAAGCTGTCAAGCCATGGCAAAAACACCTTTCAGTCAGTACGTGAGGAAACTGCAAGCTAGCATCACTGCTGACACCGTTTTGATCATCCTCAGTGGACATTGCAGAGGCAAGAGGGTGGTTTTCCTGAAGCAACTGAGCAATGACTTGCTACTTGTGACTTGACCTCTGGCCCTCCATTAAGTTCCTCTGCGTAGAACATACCAGAAATTTGTCATCGCCACCTCCACCAAAATTGATACCAGCAGTGTGAAAATCCCAAAACATTTCACTGAATCTTACTTCAAGAAGAAGAAGACGCTGCATAAACCCAAACACCAGGAAGGGGAGATCTTCAACACGGAGGAAGAGAAAAATGAGATTATAGAGCAGCGCAAGGTTGACCAGAAAGCTGCGGACTCACAGGTTCTGCCAAAAATCAAAGCTGTTCTTCAGTTTTAGGGCTACCCTCGCTCTGTTTTCTTTCGCAAATGGAGTTTATCCTCACAAATTGCTGTTCTAAATTTCTTACAAAGAACCTAATTAAATAACTGATCCATTTAAAAAATAAAGAACCTGTTTCTCATCAACAATTGGTAATTTAGTGCTGAAAAACAAAACAAAATTGTATGATCTTTCCTTAAATAGGAGAAAGATAATGATTCAGAGAACTGGTTTTTAAAAGAAATAACGTAAAAATTTTAGAAACCTAGTGAAGTGGGCAATGTGTTTCAATCTGAGGGAGAAAAAAAAGGGCACTGAAGCCTTTGAAGAATCAAGATGCTTCCACGCTGTACAGACTCTCTTGCCTGATCAAAGGCTACAAAGTGTGTTTATGAGAAGCAGGAGGCCCTGTAGACCCAAATGGCAAAGAAAAGTATCTAAAAACATCTTTATGTCACTTCCAAAGGTCCCACATGGGCATCTAAATTTTACTATGATATTTACCAGCTATCTCTGAGTAACATTCTTTTCTACTTGTACCCAAGTGTATCATGAGAAGGGGTCTCCAGTTGTCCCATCAAGATGGTGCTTTGTGTGGAAGCAATGGTATTTATGCTTGTAGTGTAACTATAAACTGATTAATAATAGAAAAGGCAAGAACTGGGCCAGGATAAAAGGAGACATGATTGATTATTAAACACTAAGGTATACAGCAGGAAGTCATTTCAAGAAACCAAAACACAGAAAGTTTAAATCCAATATTCTACATTTCTTGGACATTGACACACCATGCCTACCAGATGCCAAAATGCCTGTGCTAAAAGTAGAAAAATTCAGCCCACAAGATGGTGATATATACATAGTCTTACTAGAAATGAGAAATTGAAAGAAAAAAAAAAACTCTTGAGTCAAGGCTTTCAGAAGATTATTACTGATTACTATTAAATAGAAATCACAATTCAAATCAAGAAAAGGGATGGAATCAAAGTCATTTGGGTGGTTTCAAGCCAATTATTACCCAACACAAATGCCAAGACAATAGCATTGTGTTTTTGACAATAGCATTGTGAAGTTGCTTATTCACGTGACAACACCAAATATGTCATGAAATATTTGTGGCAGTCATCTATAAAAGATATTGGGTGTTGGCTCCCATATGGCAACATTAGCTGAATCAATGGATTTCTGAATATAGCTAATAATATGGGAGCAGAGTAATGTAGAAGAAGAAGGTGGGAACTGCAAAAGGAAGCTGTAAGACCTCAGCTACCTTTTGTTAGAGCTGAGTTACAACTAAGTCTGCAATATTAAAGGCAATCCCATTATCTCCCAGTTGTGGGCAATACTTCTGATGGCACCACTATGGTTCCCCTACTGAATACCCAAAGTGCACTCTATATGGAACTAGGAACGGAACTAGAAGGTTCTTAGAAACTTGAATAAAAAGGAGACTTCCTCCAAAGACCAATTCCAAAGCTGGAGATTTTGATCGAAGCCCCTTAGGGAATCTCAGAGATAGGGGACTGTATAAAGATGTTGGTTTGTCTCAAAGGACACATATACCCATCAGTCCCTTAGCTACATCAATGGACTTCCTCAGTTTATTGTGAAAGAGACTCACTTTCTGTCTTTGTTCCCATGACCTCAGTCATTTTTGCTGTTACTAACTTGGTCACTGGATTGTGGCTAAGCACCAGAGTTGTTTGAACAACCTGACTTCTGCTCATAAAAGCAGACCTAGACCCATAAGTGAGAAAAGTCTCATCGCATGCAGGGGCTAAAACTGCTACTCATTACTCAGTGAATATTAGCAAAAGCTGAAGATAAATATCTCCTCATTCCTAAGAAAAATTAGAAGAATAGTATGGTCCCGAGTGATATGGTCCTAAATAATAAGTCTGCTTGATTTAAGGAGTTCACTAAGAGATGTGGTCATAGTTTATGTTGTTGTTGTTGTTGTTTACAAATGATGGGATAACCTTGCTTTATTTGAAAAAGAACGAAAGTAATGATTAACTAGCCATGAGATGAATTTTGAAAATACATATTCTGATGATCTTGGCACTGATTTATCCTCAGCTTACTCCTATGAGCAGCATAATGCCCTGTGTGTATTTGGTGCAATTTCCGATTTCACATTTCAAAGAAGCTATTCATCTCTGATCTCAACATTCTAGAATGAACGCAGATAAGTGAGACCATGTTCAGAGAAGATACACAATAATACAACAGCTCACATGTATTAAGAGGAATACGAAAAGACTCAGGGACAGTGATCTAGAGAAGATGGGAGGGAATAAGCAATGCATGGCTTTTATCAAATGTCTGAAAAATTATGTGAGGGACTAGACTTGTTTTGTGTGGCCCCATAGGTTAGAAAGTCACTGCAAGGAAGAACTTTCTGTCAATAATGTTCAAAGATGAGATGTCATGCACTCCCAGCCCCTGGATGTATTTGAGCAAAGGGTGGACCCAGTCCCTGGAGCCACTGAAGAAGAGGGTCAGCCCCCGCTGGGGGACCGGGTGACTGACATACACAGTGTCTTTCAGTTCATCCAGTCTGAGATTCCACGACTCAACTAACCTCTCATTCTCAACGGTTGTCCCTCCAGGTCAGGGTTTAGGCACATCGGCACATTGCACTGGCGTTTCCCAGGCTGTATCTGTTCTGTGGATAAATAGAGCATTTCAGTCTTCAATGTGGTCAATTTAGCATGATTCACAACACAAAGAATTTAAAAAATAATTTTGGGGGGGCCATTGTTTTGGTCATTGTTATTGTTGATTATTAATATTTACAGGAAACATCCTAGATTTTAGGGGAGGGTCGTCTGGGCTCTCACCACAAGCCTTTCATTCAGGTATATGAAGTACAATTAAAAGCAGGAGAGCATCTGAAAGTGCCCAAAACAAGTCCAGATTCTCTACCTCCTCACCAAAAAAAGCTCAAATACTATTATCTCTTGGTATGAAATGAAAAAAAAAAAAACTGGAAGCCTAATGTCACAGCCATGAAATAAATGTATTATGCAAATCAGTACATATATAAATGATCATTTGGGGCAATGGCCAGAAAGGTCATACAGAAAACATGTGGAACTGGTAGCAAGGAAATGGCAGGTGTTTCGCGGAGGGCTGAGGAACAGGAATAAGGGAACAGGGGAAGAAATGGAGGAGCAGTGCTTCTGGAACATTTGTTTCCTATGAAAGATGAGACAGAGAAGCAGCTATCAGATGCGCACGGATGGAGACGAGGCACGTATTCAGCAAGCAAGCAGGTGCATCCATCATGACCCAGGTTTTAGACCACCTTTTGCAGTGTCTGCATGATTAGACTTGTTCCTCTGGGGACCAGTGAGTCACTGAATCAACACGTGTAGTATCAAGTGGCACGCCACCTAACACTGAACTCTACATTCATCGACTCTCCTGTGGTCTTAGATCCAGGGAAAACTTTTTGTGGCACTAATAAAAACAAGTGTATTGAGATGAAGCTCCAGTAGGACTTGGTAACTTAGAAAATCAATTTGGAGAATGGAAAACAAGCCCAGGAAAACAGGTGAAAGGAATTCAGGCAGCACATCAATGGTGAGTATTAAGTGAGAAGCCAGAGTGACATGAACAAGGCTGAAGTTTGGTTGAACGTGAAAGATCAGTTAAGTGGGTTATTTGGCATGATGTAGAGTTTTTAAAATTAAAATTTGGATTGGACATTGACATCTATTTGCTGTTTTATAACTCTACTGGGTCAATCAAACTGGGTTGCAGTTATAGTCCAAATCTGAAAGGGTTAGATTAGGCTGAGGTACTTGCTACAGAAAACAGAGGCATGATAAAATAATCTTCAGAGCCCCAGCTCAACCTACGAAAAGGGGGCGGGGGGGGGGCATTCAATTATCAGAGAACTAACCAAACAAAGGCTTCCATCCTCAGTTCCTTACATGGTTTCATCTCAGTAAAGAGAGATACAGAGGGGCACCTGGGTGGCTCAGTCAAACATCTGACTGGGTTTTGGCTCAGGTCATGATCTCATGGTTCATGAGTTCAAGCCCCACATCAGGTTCTGAGCTGTGGGATTCTCTCTCTCCCTCTCTCTGCTCCTCCACCACCCCCACCTCTCTTTCAAAGTAAATAAATAAAGAGATAAACAGAGTCCTCTGTGGTGCGGACAGAAAGACTCCACCTAGACTCAGTCAGCTGTCAAGGCTGGTTATCCTGACTTTCTCCTTGTCTCTCCTGCCTGTTGGCTTTGGGCCATTACATTTTTCACTACCACTTACCACCAAAAAGAAGATAAAACAAGAACCCTTTAAAATGTTAAGAACCCTTATAAAGGCCAAGAAAGTTGAAACCATCGGTTAAATGTAGGCTTGGGTATGGTGTGTGGGACTTATTTATCTAGCTCTCCTTTTTGGAAAAAAAACAATGATTGGGGTGGGGGAGATAAGATAAAATTATGTGAAGATTATGGTTTTGGAAAAATGACAGTATGTCAGTATTTCGGTTTTGTGGACATGATAGTTTCTGGCCATAAGGAAGGATATTAAAATAATAATCTCATATAACTATGGCCAGAAAGTACTAAACCAAGACACCAAAATAGTCTGATACAAGTGTTGGTCCCCAGAGCATACCACAGTAATAGACTGTGTCATTTTCATAGTGCATGCATGTTGCAAAGTGCTTTCGCATATGTAATCTTGTAACTCAAATTGTCCATTTAATTAAAAAAGAAAAACACGAAAGACAGGCACTAAAAAGAGCAGGTTTGCAGCAGTACTACTGGCTTGAGAAAGTAGTATGGGTGCAGAATGTGGTACCAAAGTTTAGAAAATGCAGAGCGATCATGTTTAAAATAGACATGTTGTGGCAGCCCAGTTCTTACTTTAAAATTGAGGTTAGATGCAGCGCCACCTTATAAGCATGAAGGTGTCCGACCTGATGATCCTGCCGACTAAAACATAGAGCTCATATTCCCAAACCTACCGGCAGATCATGACGTCGCTAAGCTGCATTTGTTAGTATTAGTATTAGTGCTAATATTCCCTTATTTGGGGTACTTTACAAAACAGAGAATATTGGTAAACTGGTGTTTTTGTTTGTTACTTTGCATCATGAAATCATAGTCCCATTCCCATATGTATGCATTTACATCATTTAGCCCCCACACAGATAAGCTAATATCCGGAGTCCAGGTCTTAGAGGAGAAAGAGTTGGACCAGCCCAAAGGGACAAACAAGTGGCTCTAGAACACGTGGAAATTTTAAATAGACTTATTCATTACCTTAGGTTTAAAAAATAATAATTTGAATCACAGAACACAAGAGAAACATCTAATCCTTAACACGAGAGCAGAGGGGACACACAGAAAGTAGCATTAGCTGATCTGAGAGGTAAAACGAGAAGAAAAGGCTTGACCCACCAGTGTCCCAGTTGCTGATGTTATGGGGGGCGCTAGACTGATGCTCCGGCTGTCGCTTCATTAACTGGCTCATTGTTAGAGCTCCCAAGGATCCCCTTTTCATCTGCCTATACTGAGCTATATGGAGGAAATTAGGACATGATTACTAGGGGGCATAAGTTTCCACAGCACACAAAGGCTCTACAAATCCATATAGAATTTTAATTGAATCTTTAGTGGCTACTTATAATTGTTCGGTAAATTGTATGCTCTTTTCCAAGGCAAAATCTAAGGCACATTGCTATTCCTAGTGCCTTTCTTCCCTCAGTAAAGAAACAGTGCCTGTGAGCATTTATCTGTAGTCTGTAGAATACCTACAGTTGCAATATGGTTACTTTCATTTACTTTTTTATTTGTATACTCTACCTTGTTCCAAAAAGGATTTAAGGCAGATAATACTACTTTGAATTTATAACTTAACTTTTTTTTAAATGGAGCTAGTGTATCCATAGTTTAAGGCTCCATTATATCCTCGTGAGGTCCCCATGTCTATGTGTGTGTGCATATGTGTACATTTATGTTTTGGAGTAAAATGACATTTATCGACCCCAATTTTTAGAGAGGGAAACTGAAGCAAATGAAATTATGTTACTTGGGAACAAACCAGCAAATGGGGTGGTCATAAAAAGCAAAACATGTTGACTCCAAAATCAATGCTGTTTTCAATCTCTGTATGAGCCTCTGCCCACTGTTTGGGAAATGTGAATCGAGTCACATTCCACAAGTGTATTCCAGTACACATCTTTGTTTTAGAAAATAATGGTAATATTTTTATCCTGCAATCTAAGCACTGGCAAATATCCCACCAAAGAAATGTCAAGTTATGAGCATTTCCAAACCAGAAAAACAAACAAACAAAAAAAACCTTCTGCCAGTAGACTGTTGAATGAAAAAGCAACCTGCCTCCTACCCTCCTCCTATTCCTCTGTCAGTGGCCCCATCAGTCTCTGCCCCCAGCCCAGTGAGAAAAGCAGAGAATCGTTGATGTGCCTTTTCTACACGATTCCAAACTCCTGGACATTTGAGAGCGTGTGGTTATCCACTCTCTTATGAGGACAGTTTCAGAAACTGAAGTTCTGAAGTACCTGCCCTAGAAGGGGATGATAGAAACCAGGATGATCGTATGGCCCCTGGAAAGCCTTAAATGTTATACACAGGCTTCACAATCACCACACCAAGACTGCAACTTGGTGAGATGTGAAATCAATTATAACATTTTTAATGTAATTAGCATGCTGTTGGATTCATGGTGGTCATGGCATGGTTAGCCACAAAATGATCACCTAGCAAACTGATCCAAAGAGGGGTGTGATGGGAATTCTTGGGTCTTGGAGTGCATGTCAACTACATTCACCAACATGGAAAATCTCTGATTCTTGTTGATTGGTGGAATTTACAATGTTATGAACGTACTGGAAATGGCACAACTTCAGGTAAAATACAAAAGCAGACATCTTTTTAGAAGACTTAACCAATTTAAAAATTAACAGGCTCAAAGGCGGATTTAAAGCCTCTAGTGATTTCATAATTTCTACAATTCTCAGTTGTTTGTAAAGACAGCAGAATTCCCAGAGAGTAAAAACCCTTAATGTCTAGCTCAGTGTGTGGGGTGCCTGGCATGACACCTCCAAGAATACACCACCAAGAGCCATCCAATACATGCTTTTAACGGAGAGGAGGAGAAAGGTGGAAGTGTAATGATGCACTGTGCTAACTCCAGAAAAGCTACGTTCAGTCATGACGTTAGAATAATGAGACTGTGGATACACTTATTTTACAACACATTTTACTAGCACTGAAGTCAAGCTGACTTAGTCACCCTATCTCAATTTATACCCAACTTAGAATTCTAATTACAATTTGCTATCTTCCTTTTTTTTAGATGACTCATGTAAATTAGGAGGAGAGAGAATATACTTTCATGATTTTAGTATGTGGGCTTAAAAATGGGCGTTTTATCATGTTATCAAACAGAATTTCATGATAAAAGAACAATAACATTCAGAACTAGCGGTTCTTCCTTGCTACCAAAAGGGCAAGTAACTGTCACTTGAAAACACTTTCTTAGAATTTCTATAATCTCTATTATAAGTGAATTTGAGTTATTCTAAGGCAGTGGGTTATACCAAAAAAGAGCACGGACTTGCAAATCAAACAGACCTAGCATCAATCCCTGTCTCTATCACTTAGTAACTATCTGACTTAGGCGAGTCACTTAGCCTCTCTAACCTCTGTTTCCTAGTCTATAAAATAGGGTCAATAATATCTCCCATGCAGGGCTCATGTAAGGATTAAGTAAAATAACAATGCGTATAACCATTTGGCACAGTGCCCAGCAAAAAGTATCAAATCAATGGTGGCTATTATTACTACTATGACTATAAACTCCTTGAACAAGGGGTGTCTCTTACTTATTTACCTTTGACCCTCAGTGGCAAGCACAGTGCCTGGCACCTGGCAGTCATTTAATAAATAGTTGCTGAATGAATGAATGAATGCATGAATGCATGAATGAATGAATGAATGATGAAGATGATGATGTTGTTCCATACTACCAGTCCAGCATTTAAGTTAGGATCTTTATTGGGTTTTCAGGATCATCCTCATTTCAAAAGACAGTCAGAGAAAAATTAACTATCCTCAGCGTTCACATGGAACACAAGAGACCAGCGCGTGGGATGAGGACTGGCAGAAGGTGCGCCTCTGCATCTCTGCTGAGAGCCTCCAGTGCTAACATCTCCTCACTGGCTCCACTGAGCCAGGTGGACACCTTACCTTCACCTCAACCGAACTCATGCTCCTCAAGGACAAAAGCTAGAACCCGACCACAGAAGGCAGTTTCAAAACAGTTGCCTCCTACAGACCCTGTAGAATTTCACGCCGTTTGTATTTTCAGATCCAAAAGGGCTAGATTTAATCATGACACTGGGATCACGGTATATCTGTTACATTTATTTTATGATAACTTAGATAACATTATGTTGGAAGTGAACAGGTGTTCAATGTAAAATTCTGTCACAAGCAGTGCTTTTCATTTGTCCCCAAACTAGTTCCGTGCCTTAGGTTTAGGCTAGTTATACACACTTATTTTACCGAATTATGTAATTCAGTGATTAATCTGCAATAAATTAGGATTCTTGGCCAGTCAGTAACTGTAGTGATTTATCAAACACTTGAGACACTGATGAAATTGAGCCTATGCCTCAGGATCTCTGAGATCTTACAGCAGAATGTCACCCAGGAAGTTACCACAACATGTAGAAAGAAAAAACCCCACCAATACCAGGAGTGTGAAAATTGAAAACAATAGGGTAGGAATTGCTCCAAAATCAATGTACAGGTAAAATGATCACCAAAGGAAATCTTACTTGATATTGAGGAATGACTGCTTGTTTCTGGAACCCCTGCTTCTAATGTTGGGGCAGATGAGGATTCCCGTGGCATTTCCAAAGTTGAAAGTCCTTTAGTAGAGGGATCTACAAGCAGAAAGATTACTTAAAGCTCAGGATATTGAGTAAAAGCAAGGTCAAGGACCTTTCCAATATCTTTTCCCTCTTGCCTAATACACCCATTTGAATCATTCTATACGTTCTGGCCCAATTAATTACTTCAACAGAATTATATACACACTGGTTTCAAAATTCCCTGGAGAGTTGCTCCCACATTACACTCTGCATCTGTGGAAAAGCCTCCCAGAGATTAACAACAGCGCAATTACAGAGTTAAAGCTTTGGCCATGCCCCTCCTGCCTATCCTCGAGCAGGTCACTTAGCCTTCCCAGAACTGAACTTCTTTTCATCCACTACCTAAAGATGCTTACAGTTTATTCTACCTACATCATTCCACCACTCCACTTCGTTCTGGCAATGTCCTACTCACTAATTACATCTCAATTATAAAGACAATTCTTCCTCCAGAAGGTCTTTAAGGTACCCTCCTCTTCCAAAAAATACAAATCAAAAAATGGGTCTTGCGATCCTCTTATGTAATCCCTGAACACCCTGTCCTTAACCTTTCCCAAACTTAACACGCTATAATGAAATCCGTATATACTTGTCTATAGCCTTTGCTAAACTGTAAGTATTGCAGAGACTGTATCTCACTTGGAATAAACAGTATTAACTCAGATATTCTATTTTATTAGTTGAGCAAGAAACAGACCATATCATGTGCTCCTTCTATTTGACAAATGTATCTAAGAGGAAATATTTTCAGCATATACTATTGTCTTCTTAATCTATCAGTGATGGAAAGCAAGCTGTTCACATTATTCTAGGTAAAGATGATCCTTTATAACTTGATAGTTTATCATAGCAAACCCCCTAAAATTCTTTACAAACCTCCTTGCCATCTTAAAGCAATACTACATACTGCACCGAGCGAGCAGCCTGGTGTTACTCTATAGGCTTCCACGAATGTTCCATGCTGTCACCTGGGGATACCCCTCCTAAATGGCTTCAAGTTCTCAAGCTTCACAATGATTCAGTCCCATTCTTTTTATGTTGTAAATTTTTCTCTTGTCCAGAGCAAGTCACCATACATTCATCCATACATACAACTGAAGTATGCAGATGCTATTCTATTATTGGATGATCACTAAACTTGTCGGAAATAAAAGTAAAATTGATCCTGGGTGAGATCCTGGGAGGAGAGCTTTCAAGCACTGATGCTAGAACATCCGCTTTTTGACTCTCTGAGGTCTTTCAGAATAGATACGATTGCCAGATTAATAATTTCTTGATTTAAAAAGAAAAGTATAACTGTTACAGTGTCTCCTGCACCCTCTTGAGTAATTACGTGCAAAATGACTACCTGTTTTAAATTACCTTAGTCACTAAGATATTAGAGATTAGGTTATTACTTTTCTCTTGGGTATTCTCCCCAAACCTCTAGTTAACAACACGCACGATCAAAAACTAATAAATAAATAAATAAATAAATACACAGTCACCTCTCTTCACCCTCATCTGCCTCTGTTTTACATATGCTGCTACTATGGCATGATAATAATATCCCACCAATAATATAGAACAAGAAAGCTTAAAGCTCATGTTTGAGAATTCTTTGAAAGACCATTGAGACTTTTAGAGTTTTGCTCTGCTTATTGAAATCTTTGGTGTATCTCTAATTTTAAACAAATGTAATTTCTTTACTGTAAGGTAATCGTTAGTGTATAAAGATTTCATAAACCATGCAATTTTTGCTCAATCTTAAATCATTTTATGAAATCTTCCATTTGTATACAATTTAAGACATAGAACAAATATTTGAATAGACCTATACACTTAGCTTAAAATATTTTTATTCAGTTTTTTTAAATTTTTTAACATTTATTTATTTTTTAATGAGAGAGATACAGAGCGTGAGCAGGGAGGGGCAGAGAGACAGAGAGGGAGACACAGAATCCAAAACAGGCTCCAGGCTCTGAGTTGTCAGCACAGAGCCCGACACAGGGCTCAAACTCACAAGCCCCGAGATCATGATCTGAGCTGAAGCCTGACGCTTAACCGACTGAACCACCCAGGCACCCCTTTATATTTTTATTCAGTTTTTATAGTGATGTGTAGAAAACACCATAACCATCCATTCATTCATCAAACATTTGCCAAAACTCTATTAGGCACTTGATATACAATCAGTGAGCAAACCAGGCAAGAATCCTTGCCCTTGGGAACTTGCATTTTAGTGGGGAGAAACAGACAATAATTAATATGCATAAAAGTAAAATTTCAAGTTAGAAGACTAATTCTCAGTAGAAGAGAACCAGAAAAGAAAGGATTCCAAGATGCCAGACAGGGGTGGAAATGTAGGGTGTGGCCCAGGCCTCATTGGGAGCCTGGTGTTTGATCAAAGGATCAAAGAAGTGAGAGAGTGAGTTGGGCAGACATGTGGGCAAGTCATTTTCAGGCTGAGGTAACAGCCAGTTGTAAAGACCCTCAGGTGAAGCTACGTGGGGAGGGCTCACGAAATGGCAGGCGGATTTGCAACAACATGGATGGAACTGGAGGGTATTATGCTAAGCAAAATAAGTCAGAGAAAGACAGATATCATATGATTTCACTCATAAGTGGAATTTGAGAAACTCAACAGAGGAACATAGGAGAAGGGAAGGAAAAATAAGATAAAAACAGAGAAGGAGGCAAACCATAAGAGACTCTGAAATACAGAGAACAAACTGAGGGTTCCTGGGAATAGGGATGGGTTAAATGGGTGACAGGCATTAAGGAGGACACTTTTCAGGATAAGCACTGGGTGTCATATGTAAGAGATGAATCACTGGATTCTACTCCTGAAGCCAAGACTACACTGTATGTTAACTAACTTGAATGTAAATTTTTAAAAAAATGGAAAAAGAAATGGCAGGCAGCCACTGTAGCTGGGTAGAAGCAATGTGGTGATAGCAGCACAAAGTGAAGTGAGATAGCAAATGAGAATCAAGTCCACACAGCACTTCAGGAATATAAAGGACCTGAGCTTTTCTATGGAAGAAATGGGGAGCCAATGGAGGGTTGTAATCAGAGGAATGGTATAGTATCATGTTTTAAAGGATTGCTCCACCTGCTGTGTTGAGAAGATATGAAGACAATATGGGTAGAAGGCAGGGGACCAGTTAGGAGGCTATCACCGCTGACCCAGGTGAGAGGTGTTGGTGGCTCAGAGCCAAGTGGAAGAAGGAGAGATGGTAAGAAGGGTTCAGATTCTGGGTATATTCTGAAGGTGGATTAAGGTGGCCAGACAAAACAGAGGATTCCCAGTTGAAATTTAATTTCAGATAACCAACAGATAATTTTTTATTATGAGTACATCCCATGTAATACTTGATAGATATGGCTCCAATTCTTCACTCCTCCCTAAATCCAAGTCTTTTGTCATGTGACTTAGAAGTTCCTCCCTCATAAAAGGCAGGATAGAGGGGCGCCTGGGTGGCTTAGTCGGTTAAGCGTCCAACTTTGGCTCAGGTCATGATCTCATGGTTTGTGGGTTCAAACCCCCATTGGGCTCTGTGCTGACAGCTAGCTCAAAGCCTGGAGCCTGTCTTTGGATTCTGTGTCTCCCTCTCTCCCTGACCCTCCCCTGCTCACGTTGTCTCTCTCTCTTTCAAAAATAAATAAAACATTAAAAAAAAAAAAAGGCAGGATATATTTTCCTCCTGATTTGGGGTTTGGCCAGGTGATTTGTTTTGGCTAATGAAATGTTTGTAGGAATGACATGACCAAAGGCTTGAAAAGCACTTGTGCAATTAGGCTTGCTGTCTTGTGCCTCTGCCATCATCATGAGAGGATATTCCTGGGCTTCAAGAGTCCCAGGAGGAGGTTGGCCACCCAGCCCAGCTCAGCCTAGATTAGCCAATCCACAGTGACCAATAGACTGTCCAATGAAATAAATACCCATTACTTATTGCTAGATGTTGCGGAGATTTTATGCTTGTTACGCAGCATTCTTCCAGCAATTGGCAACTGATGGAGTTGTCTCAGCTTACAGATAATATGTAAAATCATAAAACTAAATGAGATTACCCAGAAGAGCGGGTGTAAACAGAGGACAGAGACTGTAGGGCACTCCCTCATTAGAGAGATAAGGAAGAACCAACAGAAGAGTTTGAGAAGGAGTAACCACTGACCAAGCAGAAAATCAAGAGAGCATAATATCAGAGAAGGTAAGTAAAATGGGGAAGGGGACAGGTAAGAGCTAAGAACTTACCAGTGGTGACCTCATCAAGTGATGTTTGGGTGAGCCACTGGGGATGAAACGTCATAGGAATGATGACTTCTTCGGAAAAACAAGAGTGGGGGTATCTAGGTGGCTCAGTTGGTTAAGCGTCCAACTCTTGATTTCAGCTCATGTCATGATCCCAGAGTCCTGATATCGAGCCCTACATTGGGCCCTGTGCAGAGTGTGAGGCCTGCTTGGGATTCTCTCTCCCCTCTCTCTCTGCCCCTCTCCCACTGGTGCTCACCCTCTCTCTCAAAAATAAATAAATCAACCTCAAAAAAAAAAAAA
>CM053560.1:9926806-10102114 GCA_028646485.1 Cryptoprocta ferox
GTACCCAAGCACTCTTTGCTTTTCTTTAGCCCTTCATGTTTGTTCCTTCTTTGAACTATATATCAAAGCTGGCTGAAGTATGGGAAAACAAGGAAAGCAAACAGAGGTCAAATCAATGACTTTTTCTGTTTGAAACCAAGGCTGCGATGATATTTGGGATATCTTCATATGAATTACCTATTGCCTCTTCTTGCCAAGGATGGTCAAGAATTGACTGGAAAGCTTTAGAAACAATAAATACAGAGACACTGATGGAGCCAAAAGAACCACATCTGAATCCAACATGCTCTAGTAAGCCGGAAGCATTCAGAGTGATTCTGAAGCAATTATAATGTCACTCCCTGACATTACAAGATTGAGACTTGGATGCCTAGTCAGTGCGAGACCCTAACAAGAAAGAGGCGTGGACTTGAACACAAGGCTGGGAGAAAAGAGAGAGAGGTGCTTACCTGGATCTTTCTGTTCTCCCAGCTTGTCTAGAATGTTGAAGGAAATGTCCAGGTACTCTCTCTGGATGGCACTGACAGCGATCTTCCTCTGTTTCCTCTGCCTGGGAACAATCTGGATCTTGAATTCGGACTCCTCAGCTCCCTCCTCTTCTGTCTTCCTCTCCGGATTCTGTTCTGTATCCGATTCGGCACTGGCATCGGCCTTCTCACCTTCCGCTGGATTCTCAGCATCCTCGGGGACTTTGAGGAGGACGGTTTTTGCCCCCGAACTTGGCATCGGCCCACTGGGCTTCTCCTCCTGGACGCCGGGCTCCGGGCTGTCATCCAGTGACACCTCAGGGAGAGCATATGACTTCTGAAGGAGGTCTCGTTTCTGCTTCAGCGTCAGTGGGCTGCCACAGGCAAAGTCCTGTGGCTCCCCCAGCTTTGAGAATTCTGCGGAGTCTGCGGGCTCCTCCAGAGCTATGAGCGCCGAGTCCGTGGCACCTGCTGACCGGCTGTTTCCTGAGTCCTTGGAAGAAAAGTCTTTGGAACAATCCTCCACACTTACTTGCACGAGGGGAAGCGTGCTGAGGCTGGGGACAGAGCGGGGGCTGGGGACCAAGGGAGAGGAGGTGGCCTTCTTAGCAGAGGCCCCCTCATTTCCCTGGCCCGTGGTCTCCTCCTCCTCGTCACTCTCTACTATTCGGAGAGGGGGAAGGGGCTCAAACACAAGAGAGTCGCTGTCAGACGTTGAGAGCACCGAGCGTTTCTCAGGCCCAGATGTTGAATCGGAGGACAAATCTATCAGGTCTAAATCCTCCTTAGGAGCAGGCTTTACAGGAGAATCAACCTTGACCTCAAATGTCTCCATGCAGTTTAACCGAACTTCGGGTATCACGGGCCTGCGAGCTTCCTGGAAACTTTCCATTGCTGGGTTCTCAGGCGGTTCGGGGTCGTCAGGCCGCGTAGCAGAATTCTGTCTGGGACGTCCGTGGTCATGTCTTTGCATGACGTAAGCGGCATGGGCGGGAGGCTTATCTAGGTCACACCGGTCTATGCAGGACTTCCTCCGGTGCTCGTCTAATGTAAACAAGAGGGAGTCTGCATTCCCTATATCAAGAGATTTTTGTTTTAAAGAGCGCAGCTTTTTTTTCTGAATGCTTTCTTCTCTCACACAGTGCAGAATGCTGTCTTGTAATGCACCCGTTTCTCTATATTCGGCCAGTTCTATTTCACCTGATTAAAACAGAAAAAGCTAGTACTATTTTACTTGGAGACGTCACCATTTTTCCCCCTCATACTTGGGCACACAACTGGCATAAATCATAACCACAATCCCGGCTCCAATAGGAGGTAAAACGGACTTTCTGGCCAAGTTTTTTGCAAAGTTCAATTCTAATTTCGAAAACCAGAAAACTTCTGGAATGAAAGAACCCGAAATGGCAGTTTAAGATCTTATTTCCAAAATCAGGCTTCAGGATAATTCCTCAGCTCTATTCATTTGTGCATGGGAGAGGGGACCACTTTTGGCTGAGGCAGATCTAGGAAACTGTATTCAAATTGTGTGGAAGAGAAGCAAACATTTTGCAACAAATCAAATCAAGCAATGGCCCTCTAAGACGATCATGACATTAATGGTGTGTCTGTCCAGTCACGTATATATATAAATGTGTGTATATATATACTGTTTGTGCAGACATATATATAAAATCAACGGCATTAAAATGTGTAGTAACATAATAAAATTAAGATTTCACCCCAAACAAACGGTAGAGTACAACATTTCTGCATAAAATTACTAAGAGGAAAAAATTCATACTTCTCTGAACATTCATCTCAACCGGCTGATATTTCACCATTTTGCTGCCGCCTATTCTTTTCAATCTTGCAAAAAAAGTTTGAGACTCTTTATTGCAGGGTCCAGTAGGTGTATCATGAATATCAGATTCATCAAAAACACTATCTTCTTCTAATTGGGGAGAGAAAGTCAAAATTACACTTAGGAGGTTATTCTCTCTTAGGCTGTGTCTACACAAGCACTTCAATGAAAGCATGAGGGAACACGTCTGAGGTGGTTTCCACACCAGCTCAAGTTCTGGCTACGGCTTGGTCTTTCATCCAGATGTCAAATTATCCAAATGTTGACAGAGCAACCTGTTATAAGGGTAGCTCTCATTTTCCATGTGACAACTGGCAGCATTTTCAAGAGAGGCATCTCAATATTCCAATAGGGCCTTCGTGGGGACACTTTTCTAAGGCTCTTAAAATCGGATAACACATTTCAGGAATCTGTGACACTCCTTGAACATGCCTGTTTTTGGGTGAATTTTCAGACTAATTTGGCAAAAGAGAATTCAACACAATGAGTAGGTCTTGCCCTTTCCAAAAAACATATGCCTTCCTGGGATTTGAGAACTGGCATAGACACAGCCTAACAGTACATGCACCTTATACTTTGTGAATGCAAAATACTGTACTCTACATTTGGTAATGAGACACACGACACACAGAAAAAGCTTAGAGAAGCCACTGGTCATTTCAAAAGCTCCACAAATGATTATGGACTGAAAAGAGTAAACAAAGGAAAAAGAAAACAGAAAATAACATTCCCCCCTATTAAAGTAAGACCCTTCCCTGGGGAGTTTGCCATGTGTAACTATTATGAATCCCAGAAGGACTCTTTCACTCCGATGATCCTGAGGCTCCGTAAACAAACCTGTCACTTAGAGTGCCTAGCAATATTATTTCTGTGTACTCTTTTATCCCTATTTAGCCACTTTTAAGTCAAAGATAAACCCAAAAAACATATTAGTGAGGAAAGGGCTGCTATGTTGCAACCCACAAAGTTCACTTGATAAATTCTGTTCTTTCATTCTTTGAAAAAGCCAAAGTCCCATACAAAGCAGGAAAAAAAAGGCTACAAAAATGCATTTAATACCACATTAAACGTAATTAGCCTACTATTCAAGGTGAGTATCCTGAAATCATAGTATTTGGCCTATTTGTATATCTACCCATATGACAAAACAAGGCTTGGTGTGATTATGGTGATGTAAGGTTTCTTGAGTATTCGGGGAGTACAGGGATAGAGTCAAATGTTAAGGACTGATCCTGTCCTAAGACACAAGACTCTACAACTGAATGAAATTTGAAGCAGCAGATGATAGGTAAAGTAATCATACTAATCTCTTTGGGTCAAATAATAACTAAGTGTTAATGATCAAAATGATACAAAAGGTCTGCAAAGAAGACAAAGCCTATCAGATCCCCACGTTTCTGGGGAGATGCAACACGACGATCTGTTTTATTTCTTTACATCCTTTAAAAAATATATTCCCTTTTGAAAAATACAGTTTTTCAAGGAAATAGTTATGTGACTTCCATTACGTAATTCTGAAATAATCCTCAGAACATACCAAATGAGAGCTGGAAGGAATTCCAGATGGCTTTTCCCATTCAAAAAGGCTCATCTGAGACAGGCCCAAATGCAGAGCCCAGATTGAGGATCTCTGTAGTTTCACTGAATCTATCCAATTTTCCAGAAACTGGGAGCAAAGCGTGTCGACACGATATTCTTCAGGAGGGATCTGAATGCTACCATGACTTACGGAACTTCAGTCTCACAGTTCCGTCCATAGCCAACCTAGATTCTTGGACATTTGAGCAATAAATGAACACTGGTTCCAATCCATCCTAGTGAGGTATTTCCAGAGCAGTCCTAACAAGTCTAGAATCTACACAAAGGGTCATGGGGCGCTTGGCCTTCCCCCAGGACTGGATTAGATACTGTCACCTTCTGCAAGTCTAGACACCTCGTGACGTACACTAAAGACATACACCTTGGTTCTTCACGTCTCATCTGAAAACTTCCAGGCTGGGATTTTACTCTATCTAATGTTCCATTCTATTGCCTCCTTTGCAGAAAAGCTATCAATATAAAAAGTGTTGATACTGGAAATAATTTAAATCCAAGCAGCAAAAATTTCATTTTAGTTGCCTTACATCAATTCTTATTGAAAAAGGAGGCTAGGAAGAAGCACATCAGCGAATTTAGACGCCATTCAAATCTGTGAGCACAAAGTTCAGGAACAAACTAGAGACGACAAGATTATGGCTTATGGCTCCACGGAGTGCCAACCAAGATGTACTTCACAGCCCAAAACAAGATGCTTCCAACACACAGGAAAAGGCTTACAAAGGCTACTTAACCAAATTGCAGACTTTTTTTTTTTTTTTTTTTTTACAATACATTTCTCATGAAATGGGCTTCAGAAGCATAGCAGTTATTTCTCTGGAATGCGCATTTAAGAAAATTAAAGCAGCGACATTTACAGGAAAGTTGGAACGTTAACGAAGCAGTAGGTGATTTTTTTGATTCCAGAATGATACCTGAGGGCGCTCCGCTATCTCCTAAGATAAAACATTGTCCAGAAACGTAGTACGTATTCAAGCTAAGTTTGGGATAGAATCGAGATAGGTAAAGTACCTTTTTCTTTTTCGCTGTATCTGCTTATGTTACTGTTGTCACTGTACAAAGGTCCTGCCGTGGCATGGGGCTTGCAGCTATGATACTGTGCATTGAGTGTATTGACTGTTATGTGAATCAGGTGCAGCAGGACCTTGCTGATATCACAGTCTCGGTATGGATACTGCTCAATAAAATGGAGGGAGAAAAATATAAACAGTTATTTTGAAGGGTAAGTTTTTCCACTTGATCTTGCTAGATATTTTTCTCAGTAAACCGTAAGTTTTTATTATGGCCTTATTTTGACAAGGGATCCTATTCCCTTCCCCTTGCACCAAATCATGGATGGCAATGCATGCCAGTTCACAGTTACGGTTCCTTTCAAGAAAATTCTCTGGCATGAACGCAATTTTGTTTTCTGACATAATAGTTAAAACAAAGATAAAATCTGAGATTCTGAGCACAAACAGAGATTGCTGATCTCAGTAGCCTACAATTCGTTATTTTTTGGTTTTCGACATTTGTAGCACATGCACTGGCCTGGTCTCTACTTCTATTTCTATTCCAAAGGCTTTTTGCTTCTCAACACTAATGGCACATCATGATTCTTCCTCTGAAGGTCAAATTACTCTCCTACAGAATCCTCAAGTTAGATCTCTTCAGTGTTCTCTTTAAGAAAATCATTGCACCCTAAAAAGGAGTGATGACAGCAACTCACCTTGTAAAGGATGACAAGCAAGGCCTTCAACCACATCTGCCGGATGTGAGGTTTTAGGGACCAGAGGGAACAACGAGGCGGCTGTTGGAAATAATGCCGCAGTTGAGGACAAGAGCAGTATTTGAGCACCTGAACCACCAAGGGGAGAAGGTGTTTGCCCAAGTTAATGTTATAGTCCATAACCTGAAAGAGGAAAAATACTAATAACCGAAGGAAAGCTATAAAGAACGTCCATAAGCCTAAAGGAAAATTTGAACCATCAGAACAACAGGGAAAATATTTAAAAGGCATCTCACAAAATATTAACAGTAATGGCCAATGAACAAAGAGGCAGAAAAGGTTAAACCTCACAAGAAATAAAAAAAAATTGTAAATTAAAATCATTTCAATCCACTTAAGTATCTAACTGTTTAGTGTATCCACTAAATTATGAATTAAAAATAAAATTTTATCTATTGAAATGTCCTATTAAACTAGAATCAATGAAAACACCCACTATTGGTAATCACGGGGGGAAACGGGCATTCTCAATGTTACTGGCAAGAGTATTATTCAACACAGCCTTTCAGGAGAGCAATTTAGCAATATCTATTCAGAAGTAAGAAAAAGTACGCAGCCTCCAATATAGTATTTAAATAAATCCTAAGGAAAAAAATCAGACAACCGTTGCAAGATGTATACATAAAAATATCCAGCCTTGTAGTCACCCCAAGATGACCTTCATAGTCAACAATATGAGATTAGTTAAGTGAAGGATTATTTGTATGACAACACTAAGTAGCCAAGTTTAAAAGAGGTTACATATATTTATCCACATGTATAATATGATCCCCTTATTGTAGAAAATACGTGTGCATATACATATACATGTATATACGTATATCTGAATGTATATAAATTTGGAGCCAGCAATATACACCAAAATGTTAGTAACTTATTTTGTCATGGGTTTCATAGAGATTTGTATTTAGTGTTTTGCTTTATTAAAATAAAACTGCATAATGTAAATATAGAAAGGGGGGTGCCGCGTGGCCCAGTCTGTTAAGCGTACAACCCTTGATCTCAGCTCAGGTCATGATCTCAGGGTTCGTAAGTCTGAGCCCTCATATCAGGCTCTGCACTGACAGTGCGGAATCTGCTTGGGATTCTGTCTCTCCTTCTCTCTGCCCCTCCCTGGCTTGTGCTCTCTCACTCTCAAAATAAATAAACTTAAAAAAAATTTGTTTAATGAAAGAGAGAAGTGAGGGAATAAAGGAGGAAGGGAGGGGAGTGTGGACCTGAAATGGAGCCTCCTCCCTTCATCACAAACAACAGCATTCGTCCTGATCCATCTCGTTACCAGCATTGGCAAAAGACAACCGCATGCATATTGCTGCTAATTTGCTTTCTGTGTTCATTATATTACAATCTATTTGAGCTAGTCGATAAAAGCTACCATCACTGAGTTCTTACCCTGAGACAGGCACTGATTAAAGGCTTTGCAATATGTTGTCTCTAATCTTTCAAAACAAAAATCTGTTACTAATGAGCAAAGAAGCAGGGGGATGCCTAAGGCCAAAACGGTTAATAACAGTGACAGAGTTGAAATTCATATCAATTTCCCTCTAGCCCCATGTTCGACACCTGTTGGAGATTGATTCTGGAGAGTGAGATTTGTAGCACTGGTCACATTAGGCATAATAATACATTAATTAATTATTAATTATTAACATGTTAATAATACATTAGCTCTGCCCTTTATCCATATCTCAAAGGAATTCTCAGGGTGATGGGTAAGATACATATGCAGGATGTTCATTGATGAGCTGTATGAAGCGGTGAATAGCTGGGAGCGATATGAGTGTCCATCACAGGGGCACTCGATAGTAAAGCATGGTAAATGTACACCGTGGTGTAAAATACAGCAGTTAGCAGTAACAGACAACACAGGAAAAGCCAATGATGATAATGTAACATGGAGTAAGTTGTATGATTAACTCAATTCTCCACTTGAAGCCAAAAAAGATAAGAGATTTTTAAAAACCCATCAACAAAAATTCTATACTCCCCTATTATTTAATGGGTAGAGTTTCAGTTTAGGATAATGAAAAAGTTCTAGAGACAGATAGTGGTTACATAATAATGTGAATATCTTTAATGTCACTGAATTGTATACTTAAAATGCTTAAAATGGTAAATTTTATGTTAGGTATATTTCACTCCTGCCCCACCCCCCAAAATCCTATCCTCCCTGAAAGTCTTACTCTTCTCACACTCCCTTCCACACACCGCTATCTGATAAAGTGACTTGCATAAACCTTTACACAGAACCAATGTTGGCCAAATGGAACTTAATGATTTGCTTCTGCTAAAACCCCAACAATAGGACTCGTGAAAGCTTACACTTACTTGGGCAATTCCTGCAATAAACGCATTAAAGCAAGTTGACAGGCGCATTTTTTGAGGTGCGATCATGAAGCAACCTTCCTGTTGGTCATAGCCGAGTAAGACGTACAGGTGCCGCTTGACTGTGTTGAAGGCCTTCGCACTGCTGATGTCTGACTCGGCGCTGCTCTCGTCCTTGGCCATGAACTTCATGAGCACTGTGATCAGCTGGTGAACTGTCTGGTGGTCGATCCCAGCATCTTCGGGGAGCAAGTCCTTGATGGTGTTGTCATTCTCAGGAGACTGTTGTCCTGTCAGTATAAGAAAGGCCATCAGTGGGTGGCTCCCTCGCAGGGAAGTTCACACTAAAATCTTGCTTGTTGATAAAGCACCATGCTCGCTGCTTCCACTAAATATTGAAAGGGTCTGTTGTGGACAAACTTAAAGGCAAACTATGGCCCACCAAGCAAAGCATTAGTCCAGGGGTGGACGTTATTGTGTCCATACACAACCAAGTATTTGGGAGTAATAAGGGAATAGAAATAAAAATAGCACAGCAAGAAAAATACCTAAATAAGCTTTGTATTTAGCGATTTTTTAAATATCTTGGCAAAGTTTTATCCTCACTGATAGAGACGTTTCTCTTCCAGCTTTGTAAAATAAGCACATAAAGATAACCACAAAAATAATATTCTAAAATCCACTGAGCACAAAAACATCCACTGAGTTATTTTGTTTAAATTATTATCTCAATCCAGTTATGTTCATCAATCAGCTAGTGGGGGAGGGGGAAGTAGTTTTCTTTTCCAAATCCTGAGATATTAGCAGTGTGTGCTCTTTGAAGGATATAGTCAAAGTTATAAATAGCAAATTATAATCCTTGCTGTATGTAATGAGAAACATACAAGGGAGGGGACAGACAGAAAGAAAGAAGCATGAGCTTTTAAAAACAGAAAGATACCACATGAAGGTGAGCTGAGAGTTTATATGGAAAGAAAAAATACCCTAGTCCTTGACTTACCCTTAACCTAACAAATAATTGTATCTGAGCAGCTTCCTGACATTGACTTTCTCTCTGTTATTTTTCAATCAGAAATTATACCCTGTCTCCACTTGTTTTTCTGCCTCTTCTGATCTGGCTTGGTTTGGGACTTTTGGTGAAGGAAGAGTGAGATTGCTCTTCTATATTTATGTTTGGGGGCTTATTCAAAATACCCTTTGTATTCGTGTCCTTTCTTTGACAAGCAACATTAGAATTTCTCAATTGAAAACAAGGTTTTTGCCTGGTGGCTTAGGTGACACACGCCAGATTCTCATCTCTCATTCTTCCAGAAAAGTTCTGCTGAACAATGACAGGCTTTGGTTACAAACCATTATAAACCAGACCTCAATTATATCCAGTATAATTGTGGGATGAGGGCTACAATGAGGAGGTAGGTAGTAATTTATATCCATTAACTCCTCAACTAATTTGGCCGAATCTCAATCTTCCAGGACACAGCCATGAGAAACGAGATAGAGGAAACATTTCTGGGGCCTGAGGAAATCAGCTGTCTCAAGGCCAAACACTTCTCTCTAGAGCAGTGGCATGAAGGTAATGTCAATTTCAGAATTTACTAGTTTAGAAGTGCGTGTAAGGTAATAAGCTTGGCCGTCTAGTTTTCCCCAGATGCTCAGAATAACCTTTGTCTGTTCGAAAGGGATATACTGAGAAGGTGTCATCGACAATGGGTGAATAGCAACATCGTCATCGAAGTCTAAGAGCCTCTCATTTAGGGGAAACCACCCGACAAGCTTCAATGGGACCCTAGGGCGTTAACATTTTCTGTCTCATAGAGTCTGTGTATGACGAGTAAATGTGTGCAATGTACTTTAGAGAAACTTTCACCAAAAATTATTCCTATAAAACCTAAGGATTGTTTATTACAGGGTTCCACATGCATCAATGACAGTGATCAGTAATTTGCTAGCACCATTATTTATGAGGCATGAATCAGCCATCAGGAAAAAAAAGTCATTTATGTGGAACACCCTATTTCACCAAGAGGCCAGAAATGTGAATCATTGCTGTATATTACAATTAAATTAAATGTTTGAAATAGAAGATCAGCCCAAAAGCAATACCTATGTAAATCCTCGTAAAACAAAACAGGAAAAGTTTAGAGAAATATCTTTCCGGCATTGAAAAATATTTAATCTTGATTTGTTTTCTTCTCCAGACTATTACTTTATAACTAGAAGGAGTTATTGCTTCGGGCAAGCTCAGGCCAAGAATGTCACAAGTGTGAGAATGCAGGCTCCCTGCAGGGCTCAATGTTATTGTAGCAGCAAGTGGTGGCTGTTATAACACAGCTTCATTCCTCAATTTATTTCAGCTGAGGGGAGAGGGGAGCAAAGTTTAAAGGACTTTGTATCACTGTCCTTTGCAGCCACCTCCAAGTTCGGACTGGATAGACTCCAAAATCCCCGTGTTGAAAACAGAACGAAGGAGTGTTTGCGAAGGAGTCGCCCTTTGTTTTATGGCCCTGACTATTCAGGGACCTCAATACAGAAGAAAGGGGGTTCCAAACAAGGCTGAACTAAGACACTGGCTCCTCACCTCACTCCATCCTAGTTCAGGTCTAGGAAATAAATCATCAGAGTTCATCTTTTAAATATTTCAAAATCCTTCTTCCCATTGTAAGTAGATACGCGTTGAAAAAGTGTGTAACCTAAGCTTTCTGGCCAAATCCTATTTTCCTAATGATTAAATACTATTTCACGAATGCCCTATTTTTATTTGAAATACATCTTCATTGATCTTCAGTGTTTCACTTTTAAGTTTGCTGCTCTTTCTTTCCTCCCCTGAATAAGCAATAATGAGTGATCTTTAACCATTGAATAAATGTACTTAAAAAAAAAAAAAAAGAACTAGTTAATGAAACCTTTTGCATACAGTGAAAAGAAAAATCTTTTATTCCAAAAATTTACTCCTCTAGTGTAGGCTTTGCAAGTCTATACCTTGTCTATTATCTTTCTTTACAATAGCATAAGTGTGTCACTGGGACACTCTTCATTAAAAAAAAAAAAAAGTTTCCTTAATCAAATCCTTAAGAAAAATGAACTTAGAAAAGCTGGGATGTTCTTTATTGATAAAGACAATATTACTGGTTTAGTTATCTACAAAGGGTACGAAATTTTCATTTTAAAACTGAAGGCCTATGATATTTTCTCTAAGACATGACAATTAAAACACTTCGAAATTCTAGTTTTGAATTATAGTCTATGAAATTCCTATATCTGTTTTTAACTATGGAAATTTAACTTGTTAAATTTTTGATCTTACCATTTCTCTAAAGAAAAACGTAAGCACCTTTATAATCATGAGGCAGAGTTACTCCTGCCATAACTTTATCAGGCTGTTTCCATCATAATCTGTCCACGGAGTGGCACAACCGATTAAAACTCCAAAGTGTAATACAGTTTTATTTATTTGATGATTTGAAACCAGGCAGGATCAGGATCTGCTTTTCCAGACTTATCTCCGACTACTCCACCCCAAATGCTCAACATTCTTACACGTTGGGCTATGAGTGGATCTCAGAACACTCTCCCACCTTTGTACCTTTGCTCAGGGTGATATATTCTCCCAGCACCCCCAACGCCAGCCAATCTAATCCTGTGAATCTCAGAAGCCATTCTTACTACATATCCCCACCCTCCTCTCAGCCTCTCGGAATTTTGGGTGTGATCCCTAAATTTTATAAATCCCCAAAGACAAGAGAAGAGGGAGGATGGGAGAGAAGAATGGGGGGAAATTTCCATTAGCATTTCCTAACTCTCAGGTGGCAAACTGCAAGGCAGAACTTTTTTTATTTACTCATCTGCCTATTTCCCCTATGGGGACAAAGTCTCCTTGAAGGCGAGGGCTGTGTTGTACCAATTTTTATATCCCTCACAGAATATGGGGCAGGTCCTGACATATACTAGATGCTTACTATTCCTAAGTGTCTAAGGACACCAAATTCAAATATATATCTCTGATAAATATTTCTTCTATATAGGAGAAAAATTGATGAAGTCCCCAAACAGCAAGGAAGTGGCTAGGGAAACAGGGAATATTCCTCTGTGTCAGCGGACTCACTGTCCCTCTGTCAAGCCAACAAGTGACAATTAGGTGGAGGAAGGAAGCACACCTTCCACAAGTTTGCTCTCCATTTGTTCCAGAGAAACCAATGATCAAGCACTATAAATGAGCGTGCATCATGTCGGTAGTTCTAATGACACCACCTCATCGATCTCCCTGGCCCATCAGCCCAACTCAAAGCTTCGTTCTCGGCAGTTCTGTTGTGTGTGCGCACAGCCACAAAAGGGCTGTAAAGCTGGGACCGGTGACTAACTCCATATTGTCATATGCTCGCCATCCTTGCTTTTGCCTCTTTCTATCTCACATCCATGCCTTCCCATCCCATCCTCCAGTTGAGGCCTGCCTGTTGCCCCCAACTCTCCTCCCGCTGAACCCGATGGAAAGGATCCTATAGCACTGTCACATTCACTCTGGAAGAGAGCTTACTTGTGTTCATCCTTCTTCTCCTTTACTTGACTATAAGCAAGCTGCGAGTATAAAAATCTCTGACGTGTCTTTGCATTCTTCATATTCCCTAGTATTGCAGGTGCCCAATAAATGTTTGTTCAATAGAAACTGTCCTTTCCCAAAATGATTATTTCAAACAAGGGCATTCCTACAAAAATAACTGTTCTCTTTCAGTTATTGGATCTTAATGATCAATAGGTATTTTGCAAGTTAGAGAAGATGTGAGTTATTAACCACCTCTAGAAAGAAAGAGCCCAAAAAAAGGTAATTTGGAGTTTTAGGCTGGGACACTAATGGCGGGGGCAGAAGAGGCCCATAAAAGAGTTTTATCAATGCTACGTGGCTTTGGACACTTTCTCTTGTTGATACAAATTCAGACCAAGAGACCTCAAGATCTCTCCACAGGCTGGAGTAGAAATGAGAGTGCCCATGTTGCCTTAGGAATTACGATACTTCTAGATCAATCTGTGGGATCTAAATGGGAAGGTCATTTGGTGTGGACGCTCATGACCTTAAGGCACACCGTAGCAGACATGAATGCCCAGGTTAGCTCCATAACCAAACTAGTGCCTTCATGTGCTAGGGGGAAGGAACACCCTAACATCAATGCATCAAGAGCTAGTTACAGTGGAAAGAAAGCAAATCAAGTCTCTTGAACTCAAGCATTAGTCCCCAACTAGTTAGTTATATGTGATCTTGAGCAAATTATCTAAGCAGAATTACTTAATCTCTCAGGACCTCAGTTCTCCTGCCCATATGTAAAGCAAAATAATAATAATAATACTTTATATATATACAGAGTTGTAAAATCAAAATTAGATTATTCATTTTAAAAACACTCTTAATAGATAAAGAGGTACTATACATATATGAAATGTTGTTATTCTTATCATTATATACCTACCATTATTAAATTATTTATCCTGGGGGGTGAGGAACAGGATATAACTAAGCTCCCCATGACCACATGGGGTAGCTACCAGTTTTCCAGTGCTGTGCTGTTACAACCTATCAAAACTGCTATATTATATTCAATTAATATTCAACAGGTATTCTGAATCACCAAAGGTAATTCCTGGTGTTCAGAGAATCAGTGAAAATATACACTATAAATAATTATAATTATACCAATTTCAGATTAGCAGGTGAAACTGTGTATTTCATCAATTAGGATTAAATAAAGGTACTGAGCTCCCATTGGCATTTAGCACGCATGCCTTGCACAGGGGATCAAGATGCCTGGGCTTGAGACCCAGATCTGTCACCAATAGCTGGTGAAATGTGTTCCTTTCTGGGAACTTTAGTTTCCTCTTCTGTAAAATGAGAATGTTAACATATCTCTAATATTCCAGCTATAATTTCCTATGAACTTCATTTATGAGCAAAGGTCTTTGATTTGCTTCATAAGAGTTGTAAAGGAATGCAGTTCTTCACTAGCCTTGTGAAGTATACCTACTATACAAGTGTATTTCTGATGCAAAATTTGCCGTATGTAATATGTAAAAGCTAAGATCAAAAAGCCATTAGTTATAAATCCAATGTCAGAAAGCTCAACCTAAACAGCAATTAAAATTAAGTCTTGCTGCAAAATTAAAGGGCATATGCTATATTTCAGGCTCAGTCAATAAGAGGTCTTGCACAGAGAAGCTCAAGACTTGGATGGAACAAAAGTATGTTCTGTAAGTAACAAGTTCTTCAGTTTCCATTTAATTGCTATCTTAAACCATCCTGTATAATCTTATGATTATCCTGGCATGTCTTTGTTCCCAAGTTAAAAAACTTACTGTCTAGTAAATAATAATGCAAAAATGGAGAACTAGTTTGAAGTGGCCTCATAAGCTAAGCCCGTTGTTTCTGAATCTAAGCAAGTTTTTACTCTGGTGGTGGTGTGTAAATTACCCTTCCAAGGGCTTTAGCTTTAGATTTAATATAAACAATGCTGTTATCTGCCCTGTTTCCATCTGGTCACTTTTGGTGGGACAATTAAAGGCCTAAAGGCTTTTGTAAAAAATATTTATTTATATATTTTGAGAGAAAGAGGTGGGGTGCTGAGAGAGAGGGAGAGAGAGAACCCCAAGCAGGCTCTGCACTGTCAGTACAGAGCCTAATGTAGGGCTCCATCTCACGAACTGTGAGAGCATCACCTGAGCCGAAATCAAGAATCGGATGCCCAACCAAATGAGCCACCCAGGTGCCCCGGAAGCCTTTTTTTTTTTTAACTTCAAGAAACATGTATACATTTTCCCAAAGAGAGGTGAGAGGAGTCCTTTGGTTGGATTGTGATAATGGGTAATAATAATAATTAAAGACTTTAATTGAATAATTAATTCAACTAAGCCTTATGACAAAAAGAAAAGATGGGTAAAATAAAGATAATTTATGAAATTGCATTGACTCATCTCAAAAAGACCTCAATTGGGGAACTGGATGGATTCCACATTCGTAATGAAGCTAAGGGTCAGAAGTTGTTACTTTTATTCTTTTTTAAATCCCAGTACAGCTGAGGCAGGAGCAATGCAGAAAACAAGGTAGGGGCCCTCAGCCAAGGGCTTGCTAACCCTCTTTCTCATCAATTTTAAGAAAGAAAATACACTCTGGCCAACACCTGCCATGGGCATTCATAATCTTTGGGGCTCTCTCCTCCCCCCACTTCACCGCTACCTACCTCTCCTTCTGGCATCATTTTTATAACACTTAGTGTACATGGTCTTGAAAAGCCTCCTTATTTGAAATTTTCCTTCTGAGGCCATTCTGAAAAGTTTATCTAAAATTATTCTTAGATGAAAAAACAAATGTTCTATAGCATGATACACAGGTGGTAATTACCAAGTTTGTTTTCAACAAAAAAAAAGCAGGTATTTAGTCCCTTCCCAACACTCTCAATGCACTGTGGCATTTGTGCAGATAACATTCAATCTGTCACAGCCCCTTCAACCAGTGCCCCTTCAACCCTTAGGTTCCTTCATGATGAACTGTAATCTCTCATGGGACATCAAATGGTGATTACACTGTACCAAGTTGAATATGATCCTATGGTCCTCCAAACAGTTGAAATCCTCCTTTCTCTGAGACACAGAAATGCATGTAGAGTTGCAAAGAATCAAGAATGGCTACGGGGATGGGTGAATGATGGTGGCTCATGTATCACCTTTTAAAATGTAAATGAAATGCATGTTTTTTCCTATAGCAGGTATAGATGAACATAATATTTGTATGTGTATTTACACATACAAATATAAGTAGTAGGTATAGTTCTAGTCATAAGGGCTCTCTGGGGCAAAGTGCATATTCAGGTAACGTGATACCTCTTACTGGACCAAAAGTTAATGGGATCAAAAAATCATCTGCCCGTATTAAGACAGAAAGAATTGCTATGTCAGGGGCTCAAATGCTTAAGCATCTGGGGTAAGACCCTTCCAGTTTGCAAATCCTAAATCTAGCACTCTGGTACAGTTACGGGCACTGCATTCTTTACCTTGTCCACCTGGGATATAGACACTTGCACACAGCCCTTCCACATCAGAAGTACCTACCTGGTGTCTGTTCGGGTGTCCCACCGAGAGCTGGAGCAGACTGCTCATGCCTGGTCAACCTCATAGCTTAAAAATCAACAACAACTCTATTTAAATAAGCATTAAAAACAACTTGAGCCTAGAAAATACACTCAGTGCTAACTCACTGGAAAGTAGGGGCATGTTTAAGTTTAGTTTTCCTGTTTGTAATTAACGTCGCACAAAAGATGTTTGAGTCACAAACGCTTTGTGGTTTTATGTGAATCTCAAGAACATCCTTCAGTGTTACTTCAGTTCTTAATCTTCAAAATTGTTATGTGGAATCAATTAACAAGAAAGAATGATAAACAAACTTTATATCCCCAAAGTGACTAAGTTATAAAAGAACTGGGAAATTCATAGAAATGGTAATTTATTTAATCTAGATATCAGTTTCTAGGATCTGATTCAGTCTTCCCTGTAGCCTAGCACTAATACATGTTATTCCTAAATCGCCACTTGCTACTATCTTTGCTCCCTGAAAAACTGAGCTATTGATGGCTTAAAAGGCTTTCATCGACTCCTTCCAAACTTCACAATACCACATTTCCATCGCTTGTCATAAATTAGAGAAAAATGCAATAAATAAAATCAAATCATATTTATGATTAAAATGATTATGTTATATAAGGCTGTCTTCTAATAAATGCCAATGAAAAAAGCAAACTTTCCACTTCTGACAGGATAAGAAATATGTTTTATGGGGTTGTGTTACGAGTATCACAGCAATTGTTTAAAAATTAAATCATTTATAAATTTTACAAGTTAGTAACATTTAAATATGCCCATTTACTGGTATGGTGATTTAGTTATGACTTTTTAATTATTTTTCATTCACAAGCCATTGCTAATCATCAAGCGGTCATGTAGTCACTTGATAATTTAGGGAAATTTTTGTTCTCTTTCAAAGTGCAGTATAAAGAAAGACCTTTAGAAAACAAGTATATGTGGTCTTTTTTTTAAGTTGGTGATGATGCTTCTTTTTATGTATAAATTATCTGGTGACGTTGCTCAGTAATTTAACTTCTCCTCAGCCTGGTTTTTCCTTTTCAAAAGCAACCATTATTTTTGGTTTGTCTGGGAGCGTGTTTGACTGTCTCCATCATGCATGAAAAGCAAATGCACTCCAAATTTCCACTCTACCTCCTCCACTGCCATGGGTCTGACCTGTCTACATCTTCTTCAGGAAACTCTTTGGTTATAAGGCTGGTCGTGCACACCTTCATATCTTAGGACTTAGGAGCAAATGGTGCTTCTGTGTTTCTGTCCAGACATCAGTGGATTTGTTGCCTTCTACATTTCAAAACAATCAACTGCTGGACCAGGGCTTTGCTTCACCCACAAACTGGAAAAAGCCCCCCATAGCACTGACATCCCTGGGGTGACCCTCTAGGGAATTTGAAGCCCAAAACTGATGAAGGAGCTCAGTTTGCTAAATATGCTGCTCTCTGTGAACATTCAACAAGACAAGGCAGCCTCAGAAAGACATTAAACAGATTTAAAGGAAGGATGGAAGAAGATACTCAACGAATTTTGGAGGTTAAGGTCTCAGGCAGGGAGAGGGCCCTCTTGGATTCCACAGGCCCCTTCACGCTGTCTCTCAAAGAACGTACACTTTTCTGGCGATTTCTCGCAAAACGAGCCCTCTTGATCTTCCACAATGCCGCGTCACTGAGGTTAGCAACGTTTGTCCTTACAGCAGTGATAGCTGTGCAAAAGGAATTAGATGTTATTTTCTTTAACGGACT
The DNA here is from genome assembly GCA_028646485.1 of Cryptoprocta ferox. Classification (NCBI taxonomy): domain Eukaryota; kingdom Metazoa; phylum Chordata; class Mammalia; order Carnivora; family Eupleridae; genus Cryptoprocta; species Cryptoprocta ferox. The sequence goes on from CM053560.1 coordinate 9,944,657, forward strand.
ATGTAGCACAACTAGTTTGAAACAATCCACCTGTGTTTATTTTCAAGATTAAAATACATCTTTCATGGATACATGAATCATTCATCTCTCTCTCCATAGTGAGTCTTATATAAAAAGTCATCACTATTGGGGCGCCTGGATGGCTCAGTTGGTTTAGCATCTGACTCTTGATTTCTGCTCAGGTCATGATCTCATGGTCATGAGATCGAGCCCTTCATCTGACTCTGCACTGAGCATGGAGCCTGCTTGGGATTCTCTCTCTCCCTTTCTGCCCCTCCCCCACAATCTCTCTCTTTAAAAAAGTCATTTCTATTGCCTATCATGATTATTGTCTATGATTTTCCTTTTTCTTTTCTAAAAATTTTTAAAAATTTTATTTTAGAGAGAGAGAGAGAGAGAATGCAAGTGGGGGAGAGGACAGAAGGGGAGAGAGTAGACTCTTAAGCAAGCTCCATGCTCAATGCAGAGCAAGACACAGGGCTCAGTCCCATGACCCTGGATCATGACCTGAGCCAAAATCAAGAGTCGGATTCTCAACCTACTGAGCCACCCAGGCACCTCTCACCTATGATTTTTCTGTTTAGACTGTAAGATTGAATTGTCTAATTTTTATTATCACTGGATAAATAGTTGAGTGACCAACTTTTCCCATCTTTTAGAGCTGTAGGTAACTGATTAATACGCATGCAAGAGTGAATCTACAAAGTGTAAATATATCTCACAAAACTGCTTGCAAACACTGCAAATATGACTGGATAATATTTAAGAAACACACTGTCACAAATGGTTATCATTGGTCCTCAAGGAAATAAGAAGAGTTTTGATTTTGGAATGCCAGAAAATGGTTAACCTATGGATTACTACAGAGTTACTCAAAAAATATTTGATAAACTGAGTTTATGAAGTCAGGGCATCCTCCATAATGGGAAGTTAAATTACATGCATAGTATCGTCTGCTTTTCTAGTAGGTACAAGAACAATAACTGTGACTGTTTAAGGCAAGTTCTTCATTTTGCTTACTTGTAGGAAAAGGAAATTCTTTGTTACAATCCAAATGTAGCTGAGCTTCCAAAGAAAGTGTCTCAAATCTGTTGACAAAGAACTCCCAGCTCAAAGCAGGAATATCTTGCTTAAGAAAATGCAGGAGTAAAAGCTTGCTCAGTATTGTGGGTCGATCTTTAACCACAGTATCAAACTGGAAATCAAGACAAAGACACAGACCCTGGGACAGAGAAGGGAGAAAAGGTAAGTCAGATGTTAACATCTAAGTTACTTCAAAGCAACTACACTAAGCAAAGTCAGTAAAACCAAGCAACCTCCTCAATCCATACAATAACATAATATAGAATAATATAATGTAGATCAGTCCAACTAAAATCTTTTTTCATTGCAAGTTTGGTAGAAATAAAATGCAGAGGAGGAACTTCTACTTGTAGAATATCTCTTGAATTTTCGTTCAGAAATCTAAATTAAGTGTATGTTTTGGTTTTTAGATGCCTTCACTAATAACCATTTGATCCAAATGCTCTCAAACCAAAGTTTCTTTTTTCAATGTCTGTAGTTTCTATCAAGAGAATCATACTTCCAAAGCTACATTTTAGAAAATGCAATATGGTTTTCTAATTCTCTTTCAATGCTATCCTCCGTGGTTCTGAAAGAAAGTAAACTCATCTTGTCTTGCAATGTGAGTGGAACACAGAATCTTAAAAAATCAAAGTTGTAATGGATTGGGCATCCATTTCTCTGGTATATGAGTCTGCTTACCATTCCCCCCCTCCTCTTTTTCTAAATTTATTCATTTAAATTCAAGTTAGTTAATATACAGTGTAGTACTGGTTTCAGGAGTAGAACCCAGTGATTCATCACTCACATATAACACCAGTGGCCATCCCAACAAGTGCCCTCCTTATGCCCATCACCCATTTAGTCTATCCCTGCACCCATGAAATTTAAAAACCATGCTTCATTCCACCATTCTATTAATTCAATCAGCTCTCATCTGTTGAGTGCCTCCTATGTTCCACACCCTGAGCAGGGATAGGACCAACAGAGAAGGACTATCCAGAAGACAACTGGGAATTTTTATAAGGGAAGGTGTATGTCCAGAGTCAGCAAAACCATCTCATTTCTCAGCTCCTGCACCTCCCTCTTGGTCCCTTTTAGAGGAAGAACCTTTACACTGGATCAGAAGCAGCATAAACACACAGATAGATAAGAATGTGGACTTTATTATGACTCAGACCTGAGTCTGCTCTGCCACGTACTAGCCATGTGACTCTGAAAAAGTTACCTACCCCTTCCGACTCTCAGCTTCTCTATCTATAAAATGGGACCCCACAAGGTTATTGTGGGGATTAAATAAGACTATGGATGATGGGACACTTTTAATGCACTGCCCTGGAAAGACAGTACCTATTTGACAAATTTTAGCTCTTGCCATGATTATTAGTTTTAGTTACAATGATAAAATAATAAACCAGGTGCCATTGTGGAGAAACAGGAGATCAGACCTTTGGAAGTTCTAGTCTCCCTTCTTCTACTAATTCACTATGTGTCCTTTAAAAAGTCACATTATGGGGCACCTGGGTGGCTCAGTCAGTTGAGTGTCCGACTTCAGCCTAGGTCATGATCTCGCCATTCCCAAGTTTGAGCCCCGCATCGGGCTCTGTGCTGACAGCTCAGAGCCGAGAGTCGGTTTCAGATTCTGTGTCACCCTCTCTTTCTGCCCCTCCCCCACTCACACTCTGTCTGTTTCTCTCAAAAATAAAAATATAAATAAAATTAAAAATAAGATGTCACATTATCTCTCCAAGACTTGGTTTCTCCAATTATAAAATAAAGGTGCCAAATAAAATAAATACACAACTCTCTATAGGTCTCATATTTCATATTCCTTTGACTTTAATTTGTGGCATTTCATTTGATAGCATATTTGCCTTCTCATGTTTTGCTTTGATTTATACGATAATTCATCACAGAGATTTTCCTTAAAGTATCTAGCCTTTAAACACGAGAGCTCCCAGCCCAGGAGCCAGCTAAATAGTAGAAGATAAACCAGCTTAGTTGAAAAATCTGCCAGAAAAAGAAAAAGGTTATACGATAATTATATCTGTCAAAGTGATATCGCCATATGGACAAAGAAAAGAAAGTACTGACAAATAAAAACAAGAAGTCTGTTAATAAGGTGTGGTTCTGGGATATTTCCCCTTTTAAAAATTCCCACTGTTCCTGTCATTGTCGTCATCATCATCATCATCACTACTGTATGTGTTTATAACTCAATGACTTGGTTGACTGGAGCACTGTCTGCAGAGCAGATAACATACATCTGAGGGACATCACCTGCAATGCTGGCCTCTTTATGGTGTCAAGAAGGAGACCAGCCCTGGTAGCCACTGCTGGGTTGACATCCTCCACAGCTGTCAGAAAGCAGCAGAAGGCATGTGCCAGGGAGTACTTCAGCAGGTGGTTTTTGGTCACTGAGTGAATATCCAAAAATCTACAAATTACAGCCACTTTTTCCACTGCAAGGTAAAAGGCAGAGAGGAAAAAAAGGGGGAGGGACATTTAATAAGCTAAGAGCTGAACACATAAAGAAAAAGTTAACTCTGGGCCCCCACACACTATTTTGAAATACCAAAAGTAAATTTTAATGCCACCTTCTTGAATGTTCCGTCTCATCTGGCAACAGAGACCATTTCTACCTAGTGCAGTATTTTCCTGCTAGGCAGGCTTGATTTAGCTGTGGGTTGCCTTTTTTTTTTAATGGTCTTCCTCATTGTTTAATTCAAACTACATTTCAAACTATTCAAAATGCCTCTGTGCTCATTTCTTTGTTCATTCCATAAGCCCTTCTGCGGACCACACAGGGAGACAGGAGGTGTCCATCAGGCCTGGCTTTAGATTCTGGATCCCCCACTCCATCCTTAGTATGTCATGATGTGAAATGACAACAAATGGACTTCCCAGGGCTATAGCAGCCACATATTTTTTATATGCAATATATGCTTGCTTACTTGATAGATTTCTTTTTTTAATTAAGTTTCTTTATTTTAATTCTAGTATAGTTAACATACACTGTTATATTAGTTTCAGGTGTATCATACAGTGATTCACTAATTCCATACATTACTCAGTGCTCATCATGGTAAGTGTACTCTTTAATCCCCATCGCTTATTATTTCACCCATCCCCCACCCAACTCCATAAGTCAGTCAGTCTAATTATTCTGCAAATCTATATTAAATGACTCCAGGGGCACCTGGGTGGCCCAGTCAGTTAAGCGTCCGACTGTGGCTCAAGTCATGATCTAACGGTCCATGAGTTCAAGCTCCGTGTTGGGCTCTGTGCTGACAGCTCAGAGCCTAAAGCCTGCTTGGGATTCTGTGTTTCCCTCTCTCTCTGCCCCTCCCCTGCTCACACTCTGTCTTTTTCTGCATCTGAAAAATTAATAAACATTGAAAAAATTACATTAAATGACTCCAGGCACCCTTAAATCATGGCTTTATAAGAAGTTAAAGTAGCCAGTGAAGTAATAGAGTGCCATGAAAATAAAACATTTCACTACTTTGTTGAAACTATTCCAGCAGCCTAGAATATTCTTTCTGTTCTTCTCTGCTTATTGCTATTGTACCATCCTTAAAGAATCTGCTGATAAGATTCTACATGTTCTGTAAAGTCTACTCTGACCTAGAATGGCTTTACAGTCCCATGAACTCCTGCAAAAATACTACTCAGTTATGTCCTATTCATTTACATAAGACATTTGTGTGCTCATACATAGCTATATGACATGTCTTCTTTTGTGGTCTTGAATTATATTTGTATCTTCAGTTTCTTTTTTTTTAATTTCTTAATATTTATTTACTTTTGAGAGACAGAGAGAGACAGAGTGCGAGCAGGCAAGCAGCAGAAAGAGGAGACACAGAATCCAAAGCAGGCTCCAGGCTCTGAGCTGTCAGCACAAAGCCCAACCCGGGGCTCAAACTCACGGACCACAAGATCATGACCTGATCCAAAGTTGGACACTTAACCGACTGAGCCACCCAGCCACCCCTGTATCTTTAGTTTCTTAACCTCCTACATGTTTATATTTGGCTTCATCAATTAAATTTACTAGCTTCTTGAGAGCAGGAATCTGCTCTTATACTTCTTTTTATTGGTCCCATAGTACCTAGTACATATAATATTTATTCAGTAAATTCACCAATTCACTTACTTTAAAAACATATACTTAAAAATATATTTATATATTGAAAAATGTGTGTGTGCATGTGTGTGTGTGTGTGTGTGTGTGTGTGTAACTAAGAAACTATCGAAGGTACTTGGAGGAAGATGGAAGTAAGTGGAAAATGAATTGTTTTGGACTCAGTGTTTGTGTTCCTCCCCCTCCACACCAAAATTCATATGTTAAAGCCCTAACCCCCAGTGTGATGCCATTTAGAGGTGGGGCCTTTGGGAGATAATTAGGTCTAAATGAAGTCATGAGGGCAGGGCCCCCATGATGGGATTTGTATCCTTATAAGAAGAGAACACGTGTTCTCTTTCTCTCTGCCATGTGGGGACACAGAGAGGAGGCAATCATCTACAAGACAGGAAGAGGGCCCTCCCCAAGGAAGCACATGTGCCAGCACCTTGATCTTGGACTTCCCAGCCTCCAGAACTATGAGAAATAAATGTCTGCTGTTGAAGTCCCCCAGTCTATGGTGTTCTGTTACTACCTGAGCAGCCTAAGCACACTAACATATGAATCATTCATGAGCCATGGCTTAAAAGTCAAATCGACTAAAAGCAATAAGACAGGCACAGCTATAACTGAAATGTAATTTTTAAAGCTATAAATGCCACTGATGAGATATAAATAAAATGCCAAGGAGACCAAGAGATAAAGAAATAACTTTCCACTGAGAGAACTGAGAAGGTGGAACTCACTGGTGGCATTTGAAGGAAGATCAAATGGAGGCAGCATTTGAATGGGCCGTGAAGGGAAGAGGATTTCAGATGGAGAGCAGAGGGGCCAAGGCAAGGATGAAGGGAAGCAGGAAGCAATGGGGAAACTGCAACAGTATGTTAGATAGAAGAGAGAGAAATGAGGCTGCAAACACTCACAGTTAGACCATGGGACTATATTGGATTTATCATATAAACCAGCCCCCGGGATTCACCAGGCATTAAAAAATAAGAACTCTTTGAGGTATCCACAGATGAGAGAGATGAACTCTAACATATAACAGTCAACTCATCTAATGTAACTTCCATTTCTTGGTGGAATTTTGGAGATACTAAAATACACAGAACCATTCTGTAAGGCACACCATGGCAGGTGGGCCCTGCTTGCTGCTCCTTGAAAATAGGAGCACTAGCAGATTGGGATGACAGTGAAGGCAGCAGAGGCGAGGAGCACTAGCAGACTGGGATGACAGTGAAGGTAGCAGAGGCGAGGAGCACTAGCAGACTGGGATGTCAGTGAAGGTAGCAGAGGCAAGGAGCACTAGCAGACTGGGATGACAGTGAAAGCACCAGAGGCGAGGAACACTAGCAGACTGGGATGACAGTGAAGGCAGCAGAGGCAAGGCTAAGAGAACATGTCCAGATTCCTTCCTTACCATGTTCCTCTGAGCACTTGCCATTCTAAGCACCAGGAAATTATACCCATCATGCACAGACGTGGTCCCTGATGCATCAGTGGCAAGGGCATAAGAGCAGAGATCGTCAAACTTCACTGAATTACCTCCAGACCTTGTTAAAAATTTAGATTCCTGGCCAGCCATCTCACCTGCAGACCTTGTTAAAAATGTAGATTCCCGGCCTTACCAACAATCTGCACGTTTAACAAACATCCCCAGTTACTTTGTATCATGTTGTATTATATATTATGTTGACTACATAATGTCATGTATTATGTTGACTACATAATTTATCATTGAAGCCAGGATCCATTTGAGAGTAAACAAGTGTACAATTAATAAATATACCTGGACAACAGGCATAAAATAGAACTATCCTAGGCAAACCTGAACAGGGTCATCCTCCCTAAGAACCACTTTGCAAAATACTATTATAGAGGAAGCTCAATTAAGTAGAACCACCAAAGGACACTAGCAAGGAAGACAGCACTCCTTAAAAAGAAAGGAGAAAAGGGAAGGCCAACAAGAGACATCATGACTGGACATCTGGTTTACCTTGTAACCCCAAGAGAATTTTTAAGCTAATACAGAGGTACCTGCTTCAAACCTCATCTTCCAGTCTTTGCTGTTGAAATTGCCATTTATGATTGTCCAGAAGATGTCAGCACCATGAGGAAGTGACAAAGCATGGAGAAGCAGAGGAACTGCCAATGAAGACAGTTGGGAGAACTCAGATTTGACGACTCTCCACAAGCTGAGGAAGCAAGAAGAAGCAAAGTGGTCACAGTTATGATAATGTTCCTAGAAAACAAGTATGAGCGTGCCTGGGTGGCTCAGTCGGTTAAGCGTTCAACTTTGGCTCAGGTCACGATCTCATGTTTTGTGAGTTTGAGCACTGCATCGGGCTTTGTGCTAACAGAGTGGAGCCTGCTTGGATCCTCTGTCTCCCTCTCTCTCTGCTCCTCCCCCAATCACACACGTGCTCTCTTTCTCTTTCTCTTTCTCTCTTTCTGTTTCTTTCTCTCTCTCTCTCTCAAAACCAAACTTTTAAAAAAGGAAACAAATGCAATTATCTTAGCTTATGGGAAATGTCATTAACAGGCAGCTGGTAGGAATGCTTTTGGTGAAATTACACTCATCCAGAAGACTATAAACCACTGGTAAACTTTTCCTATGCTCTATTGTGTTCATTTTTTAAAGAGATTACTTTTATATAACAACACAGGAAACACTGCTTAATATTACATATTAACATAAAAATTAAAAATTGTGTATTAGAAATAAGATATATAAATGAGCAATGACTTAAATAATATACAAAATTGACATTAGTTCTGGGGGTGAAGTGATTTTTAAAAAAATTTTCTTATAGTGAATATCTGGGCAGTTTTATTGGTTTTGCCTGCCCAGCAGCCTTTTCCTCTTTATTCTAGCAAAGAACAACTCTTTTTCTGTTAAGAACAGCCTCTCCACCCACTGGCAGGGCTGTTAGTCAAGATCCCCCCCTTCCTTAATCATAGGAGTGAACACAAAACCAAGGCTTATCAAAGTAGTTGAAGGAAGCAAACCATATACTAGAACTGAGAGAACACCATCTCAGTGACACAAAAACCCCTGGATATCACCAGTCCCATATGGCCTTCCCATTTCTCTAGAGCAGCCTTGTTTGAAATAAGAAAAATAATGTCATTCCCCAGATCCCATCATTGCCCATCATGGCTTTTGTGTCAGGGTGGTATCTTGAGGAAAAACCTTGGCTATGCACCCCAAAGACCGAGGCGGAGACCCCACAGCACCAACAATCCATTTGGCCTGGGTAAATAGCCTGTAAGAGGCTGCTTTAACAACAAAAGTCAGCCCACTTAGGATTCCCACTCCCACAGAATGGACAGAGCTTCTGCCTAACTCCCCCTGACCCTGCTCCTTCATGGTTTTTGCCTAGACTTGCTCATCCTTCTGTCCAGATCAGTCCTAGTCTTCCCCATATCCAGGTCAGTCAGGTCTACCCTTCCACCAGCTCCTCCCATTACACCCGCAGAATCCCATTTTATCATGAGGAAACTTCTGGAGACCCTCCACCTTTCCCATTGTATGCTTCTGTACTGGGTTGAACTGTATTCCCACCCAAAATATTCCTAATCCTGACTAAGACTTCCTTTCCCTCTCTTCCATACTCTTCTCCCAAACATCAATCCTTCTCTGAGTTCATTGGGCTCCCATCTTAGACTGGATCCCAGAGTCAACCATTTCCTTACTCTAAAATTCCTTCTCTCCCTGACTTCCACCATAATCAAATCATGAATCCCCACTTCTAAATAAACCCACATTGCCTCCTTTTCTCATCCATTCTCAAACCCCAGAGCTAACTTGGTCCTACTAATTCCTATTAACTTGATCCACCACGAACTGGCGCTAGCTAACTTCAGCTTGACCCTGAGGCTGGTCATTCTTTGATCACTTCTGGTTGACACACTACTGCTTTCTTCTATGAGCCATTCCATACTTCTTTCCATGTTCCTTGAGCTCCCAACCTAATCTCTATCCTTCTCCCTCTCAGAAAAAGACATAAGCACACATTATTCTTAAGGATCAGTAATGAGCTCCCTTTGACACTTTATTTCTCTTTTCCTTAAAACATATCGCCTTACAAAGGAAAGAATATCCCTACTCTCCCACCCACTCTTTGTTCTTGATTGCATATTCTTGCCTTCCAGGACCTAGCTCTACCAACTACTCCCTTTCCTCCGAACCATCCCACTAACAATAAATATTTTCAGACCTTTAAATCCTTGACATCCACTCCTTTTCCCCTCTAAATAACTGATCTCTCTCTTCCTTTTCTGATAAAATTTTCAGAAGAAAGTTCTATGTTATATCTTTACATTCCCAAAGCCCTTGCAACATGTTGTTTGCACTCCCTTAAATGTGGGTGGTTCCTAATGATCCCTCTTTCTCCATACTCATGGTACCACAATTCAACTCTGACCTTGTTCACTGTTTTAAGATCTTCCATAGATCTCCAAACATCAAAAAATGAAGTCCCCATCTCCAAGGCCCTCAAATCCCAATCTACTTTTCCAGCTTTATTTTGCATTATGCCCAAAAAACCATACCATGCAGCAAAAAATAAAGCCTTGGCATCATCTAAGTATGCACTACTCACTTCTTGTCCCTTCTAATTCTGCCATCTTTACTCTTGACATTCCCACTTTCCATAAAATGTCCTGCCCATCTCAAATCTCTACCTCTTAAGATTTTATCTTCTCAATGCCCATCCAAATGGTATCTGTTCCTGAACCCTTCTCCAGTCATCCAGAAATGACCTCTCCCACCCCCAAGATAGGCAAATAGTCATCCATCACACATCCCTTGGATTGACAGTGACTCACATATACATAGGGTGATCATGTATCTCAGTTTATCTGAGATCTTAGTCTATTTTAAACTTATTGTTTGAGGTCATTATGAACATCACCCTTTCTTCACTCTCAAAAGTAGACTAATGTGAAGAATAAATTATGTGGCCACCTTCTGTAAAAATAGTATTCACCCCCTTCCAAACTAGATTACAAATTAACAAAGTGCCTAGAATAAGAACATATATCGTAAGTCCCTAATAATATTTGTTAAATGAATGACTCAATAAATGATCAGAATGAGCAAAGACAGATAGAGCCTCAAGTTGGTTTTGTCACCAAGTTAACCTAAGCCAACCTTTTCTTTTTTCTTATCACCTCATTCTCTTACATATAAATGAGGATAATATTTTTCTGCCTTCCTCCCAGGAGGACTGTAACAGATATTTTAAGGTTCTTAGGAAAAAATTTCTATATAAATCCAGGGCAATATTTCATTATTTTTCTCAAAATGTTCCCCAACAGTCTCTAAAAATTACCTTATCAGACAATATGTGGAGAGATTTCTGATGTCTATTAATGTTTCTATTTCAAGTTAGAAATTGAATAAGTCTTTAGTATAAATGTTATACTAGATAATACTATGCACATAGTAACTTAGCACATGTTGACATTTTTCTAGAGGACACTATATTCTCTTTTTTAATTTTTTTTAATGTTTATTTGTTTTTGAGAGAGAGAGAGAGAGAGACAGAAACAGAGCATGAGTGGGGAAGGGGCAGAGAGAGATGGAGACACAGAATTCAAAGCAGGCTTCAGGCTCCAAGCTGTCAGCACAGAGCTGATGTGGTGCTGGAACTCAGGAACCGCAAGATCATGACCTGAGCTAAGTCAGATGCTTAACCAACTGAGCCACCCAGGCACCACTATGGGACACCATATTCTTTTTGTGTGTGTTTGTGTGTGGCAAGAGCATATTCATTTTATTTATTTATTTTTAATTTACATCCAAGTAGTTAGCATATAGTGTAACAACGATTTCAGGAGTAGATTCCTTAATGCCCCTTACCCATTTAGCCCATCCCCCCTCCCAGAACACCTCCAGTAACCCTCTGTTTGTTCTCCATATTTAAGAATCTCTTATGTTTTGCCCCCTCCCTGTTTTTATATTATTTTTGCTTCCCTTCCCTTATGTTCATCTGTTTTGTATCTTAAAGTCCTCATATGAGTGAAGTCATATGACTGACTGAAGTCTTTCTCTGACTAATTTCACTTAGCATTATACCCTCTAGTTCCACCCACATAGTTGCAAATGGCAAGATTTCATTCTTTTTGAATGCCAAGTAATACTCCATTGTGTATGTATATATATATATATATATACACACCACATCTTCTTTATCCATTCATCCAGCGATGGACATTTGGGCTCTTTCCATACTTTGGCTATTGTTGATAGCGCTGCTATAAACATTGGGGTGCATGTGCCCCTTTGAAACAGCATACCTGTATCCCTTGGATAAATACCTAGTAGTGCAATTGCTAGATCATAGGGTAGTTCTATTTTTAATTTTTTGAGGAACCTCCATACTGTTTTCCAGAGTGGCTGTACCAGTTTGCCTTCCCACCAGCAGTGCAAAAGAGATCCTCTTTCTCTGCACCCTTGCCAACATCTGTTGTTGCCTGAGTTAATGTTAGCCATTCTGACAGGCGTGAGGTGGTATCTCATTGTGGTTTTGATTTGTATTTCCCTGATGATGAGTGATGTTGAGAATTTTTTCATGTAGGGGACACTATATTCTTAAACCATCCAATAACTGATTACTAACTATTCCTTTTTTATCTTTTCTATTTCTAAAGAATCCAGTGAATAAAATTACTATTCCTCATGTTTACATATTTAAAAATCAGACTCAATAAAAGAAATAAATTTATGCCCATAAGAAAATAAAAACAAACAATATTCAGTCCCTATTAGCACAAGACAGAAAAAAAATTAAAGCGAGATGATACTGATCAGTAACTATTATTGATTGTTCAATATTAATTTACTGATTAGTTTCATTATATAAAAGAATAGATAAAGGTTTATTAGCAAACATAAGGCAGTGCCTACAAGATTTTTTTTTTTTTTACAGTTTATTAATTTTGAGAGAGACAGAGATAGCACAAGTGGGAAAGGAGCAGACAAAGATGGGGAGAGGGAGAGTTCCAAGCAGGCTCTGCACTGTGAGCACGGAGCACAATGTGGGGCTCAAACCCAAGAAACTGTGAGATCATGACCTGAGCCAAAACAAAGAGTCGGATGCTCAACTAACTGAGCCACCCAGGTGCCCCTACAATATGTTTTTAAAAGTTAATAAAAATGAACTAATTAAACCCAGAAGAGGAGTAAAAATACAAAAAATTAGAGTTTCCTAAACTCTTGCCATAAACAGAAAATATAATGAGTGGAACAAATATGGCTTGTAATAACACTAAAATTTCTTTCTAAAAAGAAATTTTTTATTTCTAAAAAAGAACAAATAAAAAAGTAGAATGAAAATAATGAAAAAAATGTGAGGAAAATAAAAGACGACTTGAATAGAGAAGTCATAATTTTTTAGAGGAAATGTTCTTAATTAATCTATAGATTTGTTTCAAATTACATCAAAACCCAAATGAGATTTGAAATTTTAAAAAAATCTAAAGTCTTTTAAGGAAAACAGACATTGGAGAAAAGCAAAGATAATTATAAGATTAATGAGGCTGCCCTAAAATATAGTAAATGATATACTGAAATTAAAAAAAAAAAAAAAAGTCATTCCCACAGGCAATTGGGCTGTCCTGGCTCCCAGAAATGACTCCAGTGATTTGGGAAGACTTGTCCTAATTTTGATTTTCACATCTAAGGTCTAAAATAGAAACAAACAAATAGGAAGACATACCTTGCAATCAACATATGATCCTGAATATAGGCTAAAAATTGAGGATGGTCTTTTCTAGCAATGTATAAACACTCTCCATGTAGACAGAGAATCTTCAGGCAATTGAGCATATTAAAAAGAATGTCTGGCTCTTCAAACTTAGCCATTTCCTGTGCAAAGAACCACATGGTTACTGAGTTACCCTAAACAGCAATGCCACCAAAGCAAACCCTTATATATCTCAAAAAACATACCTGGAAAATGGTGTATATTAGTCTCAAAGTGACTGGAAGCTGTTGGTAGCAAAACTTTCTCTCAGGGTCATTCTTCATTGCTGTGAGGAAATCATTACGCAAAGATTAGCATATCTTTTCCTCTTCCCCACCACTCATGACCTGATTGAGACCATAAAACCAAGAGGAGTGGAAAAATATATACAATATATTAAAAGGCATGTTGTGTAATGTTTTTATTGGTTCTCCAAGGTAGCATATATCTCTTCTATGACTCAAGTGCAGGAAACCTTCTAGATTCAGGGTTCTCAGCTTCCCTTTTCCACTGTAGCCCACCATGTATTCCTGTCCTTGGCTCCCTAAATCTCCCCAGCCCGGCTCTATGCTCCCATGGGCAGAGAGTTCAGCTGCGACCTGGAGGGGCCTGGCATCTAACTAGGCGTGCCTTCCTTCTTGAAAGGGAGATAAGAAGGCATTAAAGAGAGGTATTCAGGTCGTATTAGCACCTAAGGAGGAATTTATCCCATGGACTTATGCCAAAGGGAGTGTCCTAAAGAAGTTAGGCATATTCAAATCAGAACAACTACTCGGGTTTTGTCCTCCTTCGAGTCTCTCTAATACCTTTGCTCCTACAGTGGGGATTGGTGGTCTATGGTACATGAGGCACACTAGAGGGAAGAATTCACAAGTTGGCCAGATGTAAAAACTAGTGTGAAATGTTTTCAAATCATTATTCTAAATTTTGGCAATTTCTTGAACCAGAGACAACAGGAATCAAACTCTCTTAGCATACATACTAAATAGTTCATTAGCGATCTTGCACTTTAATGTTATTTTAATATCTTTTTTTTTTAGAGAGAGAGAGAGCATGTGAGCAGGGAAGAGGGGCAGAGGGAGACAGAACTTCAAGCAGGTTATTGGATCTTATGATCCAATTTCACTTATATGAAATCCTTGCTTGATTTAGGCCCTGGGGCACGGAAGCGGCATGAGCTCAAGTTCCATTGGCTCTATCCCAAAACCCTCTGCTTTGGCCAAATGCCCTATGTGGCTGTCGAGAGTGCCAGAACCCTCCTCTCCAGTCGTTTAGCCTTGGTTCAGAGCTACTTCTCCACCGAGAACATGATACACTGGAAATAGGAAGGTGCTGCTAACGTGGCAGCATTTTGTTGATAAGAAACACATGCTGCCAGAAAGATGCTCAGTGATGGCGGCTCTGCTAGAAGCACATCCTGGACCTGTTCACTTCATAATCTGAAGGGAAATGGTTCATTTGCACCAGTCTCTGCTAGGGATGCCAAGCCTGAACTTGCCCAAGTCTATAGTAATCTAAAAAACCAGGGTCCTGAACATTAGGCCTGTGGAAACTGGGATATGCCAGAGTTCACCTACCAGCGTGCTCCGCGGACTCGGCGCGACTGCCTGGGTTCTCCCCATGCTTGGTTGCTGGATTCTCCTCCTCCTCACCTTCCGGACCTATAATAAACTCTGGTCTGGAAGAAAGGAGACTATCCTCAAGGCTGTCTGTGGGCTCCTGAAATAAATACAACAAGTGGCCGGGTGAGAGCCGGTTGGGGATGTAAAGAACGGTTTCGCTCAGTTCAATAAAGATCGATTGAGTGCCTGCTCTCTCCCAGCCCTGTCCTGAGCCCCACAGGGCAAATGCAGCTGCTTCAGAAGAAATGTGTTTCTTTCCATAATAATTAAAGGAGATTTGGATCAGCTGTTACCAAACATTTCATTCCCTTGAAATAAATATGGAAAAATCTCAAAGACATTGCTAAATCGGCCTAGGTCGGCTTTCCCTATGAGCCTGTCTCACTCATCAAGTGACTGCAATCCGTGCACATTTTGTTCAATAATAGTACTTAATTAGCAGGGAATAATAAAGGGTTCACAGCGGTATATTAAGATATAAACACTGGTTGTCCGGAGAAGCCAAATTTTTAGGAGCAAGAAATTGCTATAACATGTGAATTAAAGAGAGTTAGGTATAGCAACCCAAATGTTCATCAACAAACACATAGACAAAATGTGTTATATACATACAGTGAAACATTAGTCCACCTTACAGAGGAAGTCTGACACATGCTACAACGTGAATGAACCTTTAGGACACTGTGCTAGGTGAAATAAGCTAATCATGAAAAGGGCAATTATTGCACTGTTCTAGATACAGGAGGTCTCTACAGTTAAGTTAAATTCAGAGATGCAGAAAAACAGAAAGGTGGTCTCCAGGGGCTAAGGGGAGGGTGGATAACAGGGAATTACTGTTTAGGGGGTATAGACCTTGAGTTTTGCAAGATGAAAAGGTTCTGGAGATTGGTTGCACAACTATGTGAATATACTGAACATGAAATATTCATAGATAATATATGTCATATATAATGTATATGCATAAAACAAGCTGCAAATGGTGAAATTGGAAAGATTGACAGAGAGAGAGAGAGAGCGTACTACTGTGGCTGCCACTTAAAACATCCATCTCCAGTTATCCTCTTATTCCAGCCTTTTTCTTTCCTTCAAGTCCCACTTCAAACATCCTCATTTCAAATCATACTCTTTTGGCTAACACTTTAACCGATACACATTTTCTCAAGAATTATTTGACAGCCAGCTCAAAGGCAGGAGATCAAGACAGATGAAGTGCCAGGCCACCCGCAAGAAAATAAGCACAATGGCTGGAAGGGCCCTGAAGAATATCTCTGCCAACTTCACAGTTTTGCTAAGGCTGACCCTGTCCCTAAGTCACCCATGAGCAAGGTACTAAATCAAACTATAAAGTGAGCTTTGGTGCGCCTGGGTGGCTCAGTTGGTTAAGCGTCCGACTTTGGTTCAGGTCATGATCTCACAGTCTGTGGGTTTGAGTCCCATGTTCAGCTCTGTGCCGACAGCTCAGAGCCTGGAGCCTGCTTCAGATTCTGTGTCTCCTGCTCTCTCTGCCCCTCCCCTGCTCACTCTCTGTCTCTCTCTCTCAAAATAAAATAAAGACATTTAAAAAAAAATTTTTTTTAATTATTGAGTGAGCTTCATGAAATTCAATACAGTAAAGAGTTTCCTGCTACTTACTGACTCCTCAACATGCACCCTGAAACCCACGTGTCTGGAATCATCCTGCTAGGTGACAGGGACTGGTGTTGTCCATCTTGCATACTAGCTTAAGCCTTCTGCTAGCCCCTCCACCACATCGTCACCCTCTTATCCCCTGCCTGTCCCAGGAAGAGAACTAAAGAGCGAAGGGGGCTGACATGCTTAGTGAAGACCATACATTCTAAGGCATAGGCCCCTTTTATTGATGAACATCTGTCCCATAAAACTCTGAGAGAGGAGAACAGAATCCTTTGGCTTCACCTCCAAATTTGTCATTTTCAGCACATGGCAAATGTCAAAAAGCATTATGCACATGGAAGATTGTTTGGATGGCTCAGTTCCTCCATACTTCTGCTTACTCCTCATTTCCTGGGATGGTGCTGAGGCAATGGACACAATACAGACAGTCTGCTGGGGACAGGGTAGGGCTTAGGACATCTGCCTCCATCACCTTCACTCTCTCATTTCCTCCCTGAAAGAGAAGTTTGTACTTCATGCAGCCACATCCTCAGCTGATTCTGTTTTAAACACACACTACTGGAATTCATGGTTACTCCCATCCCCAAGGGCATAGAGGACCCTCAATCTTAGAATCCCCTGGGCACATTCGATCCTTTATTTTTCCTTTCTTCTCTTCATGTGATCGACTATTCCTTCTTTTCTAAACTGCCTCCTACCTCGGTTTTGGAGTTCTTGTTCTCCCCTGGCTGTTCCCCTGTGTCTCTGGCACCTTCTCACTTTATTTCTGGTCTTCAATTCTCCTGTTTTCCCTTTTAACAGTTGGTACTTCCCAGAATGCTAACCGCGGCTCTTTTTTCATTCTATGCATCCCAGCACAATATGCTGGCAGCTCCAAACTTTCATCTACTTCTGACTTTCCTCCTAAAAACCAGATCCACATACCTGCTGGTCATGACAACCCCACCAGGATATCTGAAGGCATCCCAATCCATTATGTCTGAATGTGCCTGCATTATGCCCACTCCGGCCAAAAAGATCACTTCTACGCCAGTAATAATCTTCTATAAATGGCAATGTTACCAGCTCCCAAGCCAGAAAACATGGGTTTTCCATACTTCAATGCCAACTAAACACCAAGCGCTGCTGATTCTCTTTCCTAAAAATCCACCAGGCCTGCCCCTTCTCTTATTCCCACCACCATTACTTTAATTCAGATTTGCCCATTTCCTCCCTGAGTGACCTGAGTCCCCAGGGTCCAAATCCTCCAATCCCTCTTCTCCAATCATTGGATGAATTTTTCAAATTCATCACATTGTATCACCATCCTGATTAAATTCTTCGGGAGTTCCCCATTCAACAAGACAAAATCCAAACTTCTTAGTTTGGCAGACAGGGCCCTTAATGAATGCAAAAATAAGACTGAGTCCATCTTTCTTGACTCAGCTTTCATTCACTACTTTCCCACCCTGGTCACTGCTCTAGCAACATTGAACCTCTTGCAGTTTCCTGAATGTACCATTCCTTGCTTTCCTTTGCATCATTAAAACAGAGTGAGCGTTCTGTTTCTTCTTCCCTACCACCTTCCTTTCATTAACTCCACTCCTTTCAAATGAAAACAAACTGAGGGCAGAAGGGGCGGGTAGGGGAAGGGGGGTGATGGTCATGGTGGAGGTCACTCGTGGGGAAGAGCACTGGGTGTTATATGGAAACCAACCTGACAATAAACTATAAAGTTAAAAAAAATATATGAACCCAGGAGCTTTCTCCTCCCTACCACACCTCCAGGCTGGATCTGCTGTCTCTGCCCCCATAGTCCCCTTGTTCAGACCTCACCCATCATATTCATCACTATGTCTAATGGTTTTTCATTTACTTAAACACCTCCCTGATTAGACTCTAAGCTTCTTGATTTTAATTTTGGGGTTTTTTTTAAGTTTATTTTATTTATTTTTGAGAGAGAGAGAGCACAAGAAGGGGAGGGGCAGAAAGAGAGGGACTGTCAGCATGAAGCTTGATGTGGGGCTTGAATTCATGAACTGTGAGATCATGACCTGAGCTGAAATCAAGAGTCAGACACTTAACCGACTGAGCCACCCAGACGCCCCAAATTTAATTTGTTTTTACATCATCCAGAACTGTGACTGTTTTTTTGGTTAAGTACCCAATGCCAATGTTGAAAGACCATACTACAGGGATGTTATCTTGCAACACGTAGGACAAACAAGTTCAGTAGGTGGAAAGGTATTTAAAAAACTGTAGAAAAAATTTACTGCATGTATGTTACACCTCAAAAAGATTTTTTTAAGAAGTCGCTTTCTACTTAGATAAATATTAGCAGAAAGGAAGAAAAAGAGAAGATGGAAAACAAAAGCCAGAATAATACAGATTCATCTACCTTTGATGGTGTGAGGGTATTTTGGAGATGTGTGTGTCTTAAAAAGAAACTGGCTAAATAGTAAATAACTAATGTATGGAGTAGCTAATGCATGGCATATATTAGTTGTTTCCTATTGAAACAATTTTCTTGGAAAGTAGTAAATGAAATGAAGTATTTATCAGTTGTTGAGGAAGTCAATGGGTTTTCCAAAGCAGGGTTACCTAGGAATTCTCAATACCCATATCCAATCTACATCCTTGATATTTGATATGTATATTTTGTAGTTTTCACTGTTATCTGAACTTTGTAATATAACTTTGTAATAGAAGTTATTTCAAGAATACCAGTAATGCTTTGTATTTATGAGAGTTGTATGAATGGATGTGCCACAACCCTAACTCAAGACTCAAGAATTCTGTATGATATGGCTCCAGCTCATATCCCTTTCCAGGAGCATAAGTTGGTGGAAGAAACAGGAAAGCTTTTCTTTTACCATAATCTCACATATAACCCAGCATGGAGTATAATGTAATATTGGAAGAAGCCCCATTATACCTGTTTCTATAGTTATTATCACTATCAGACATGGGCTATCTCATTTCTTTAACTTCTTACCACCAGCCGGCTTTCTTCCTTAGGAGCCAGTCTCTCCAAGAGTTCACAAGCAAGCTGATAGCAGAGAATACTAGACTGACATAGGTTACACTCAATTGCCTTTTCTTCCTTCTGGCAGGTATGGGAGCCCCCCCAGGGGGCTTGGAAGACATTGTTTATAATGGAAATAATGTCCTTTGATAAGCTGTGATCTAAACCCATGGTGATCCCATCATCTTGTAACTCCATCTGAAAGACATAAAAATAAAAGCCAAAAAAAAAAAAAGAAAGAAAGAAAGAAAAAAGAAAAAAGAAGAAGGAATTTGGTCCTTTTATCCAACATTCCAATGGCATTGGGGATAAAATTTACTAACAACAATATTAAGTTATTTAAAGATGATAAGGATTACAGACCATGAATATACATTGCTTTCCATGGATTCTACTAAAAAGACTCTAAACACACACAAGACAAACAATGGGAATTATTTTTAAAATCATGTAGGACATTTTAAAAAGTTGTTTTTTAAACTTTTCACTTTGTGAAATTTTACACATTTAAAAAATGCTGCTCCTCACCTAATGTCCAGATCTTGGTTTCTAAATACCATTATCCATTATCCACTAAGAGGAACCAGGGCTCTTTGGAGAAATGGCTGATTTCAAGGTTGGGGCTAGGAAAATATAAAATGAGCCTGGAACGTCTTGTTATGCCAGAAATTAAGGAAGTGTTCAAGGAATGATTGGGATATGTCAAAAGAACACAGGAGCTAGCCTGAAGGGACTCCCACTGGTCAAATACAGGACAATATGAGCCTCAAAATAAATAATCACAGTAACAGATTTTAACTCACTGAATGAAATAATTCATGTGTACGTGCAGGTATAAGAAGATGAACAAATAAATATAGAAATGGGAGTGAAGAGAAACTGTTTCTTCAGTAGAATGCCAGCTAATAAATTAAAAGAAATGATAAAATTAGAAAATTATCATTTGGTAACCATCATAGTAATAATTGATCCAGGCATGAATCAGCCCTGGATGCTAAAACTATTAGGTGAAAGTCTGATGAGAAACAGGAAATCTCAGCCTGCAAGTTACTTATTAATTACAAAGGGGGAAACAGTGACTTTGGAGTAGAGAAATTTAGCAGAAATCACCTTCCCAAGTTATCACCACCAGGTAAGGCAACATTATCATGTCATGTGCCTCCTAATATGATGCACATATTAGGATATAACATCACACTAGTAGTGTTACTGCCAAAAAATGCTTAACCTAAACAGATTCATAAAGAAACATCAGACAAACTCAAATTGAGGGACATTCAACAAAATAACTGGACCGTCCTCTTCAAAAATATCAAGAACATGAAAGATGAACAAAAACTGAAGAACTGCTCTGGATTAAAGAAGACTAATGAGACAGGACAAGTATTTGCAAGGAGTGATGCTGGGTTGTGTCCTAGATCAAAAACACTTTTTGTTCTTTTGCTATAAAGATATAATCATTATGTCAATTTAAAAAATGATTAATTTCTGTGGGTCAGATAATAGTATTATAACAATATTAATTTCCTAATTTTGACTGATTTCCTTATTTTGTACTTGGTTATACAAGAGAATGTCCTTATTTTTTACGAAATACATTCTTAAGTGTTTAAGGATAAAGGGGCACCATATTTGCAACTTACCCTCAAATGGTTTATTTTAAAAATTCTACAATTCATACATACATATACAGATTAAGAGAGTGACAGAAATAAATGTGGTAAGTGATAACACCTAGAGAATCTGAGGAGGAGTATTTGGGAATTCTTTGTGCTATTCTTGCAACTCTTTTGCAAGCCTGAAATTATTTCAAAATAAAAAGTTAAGAAGAAATGTTCTCCTGACCAGACTTTTAAACTTCTCTTTTGAAATTACCTTCAAAAATCAATTTCTGGAATATATTTAAATCAGCCCATCACCATAGAGTTGTACCTTGCTCTTTCCAACAATAGCATTACTCAGTTCACCAAATTTGTTCAAGAGAATCCAGACTAATGATGCTAGAGTGTTTCTAAAATTCATATCCATTCTCATATTAGAATCCAGTCTAATGATGCTAGAGTGTTTCTAAAATTCATATCCATTCTCATATGTCAGCATCATTGCAGATATTCATACAAGTATTTTTCAGACTCTAGGGAATCCCAGAAAGGGATTTGCAAAATGTCTTAAGTGATGTTGCATCATTTCAGCAAGTATGAAGATGTCAAACACATAGCAAGAATCACTATACAATGCTTTCCCTTACTCTTCACCTCTGAACTAAAGGAAGTTCATGCTTCAGCTACCTGCTTCAGGAGAAGATCAAACATGAGGATGAAACAATTTAGATTCATTTCATCATCTTCACAATCAAAGTCAATAGTCCTTCCTCCTGGGTGTCCAAAATTCTTGAAAGGGCTACGAAATGGACTACGCATAGGACTCCGAAATGGACTCTGAAAAGGACTATGAAATGGACTCAGCATATTGTGCTGAACTCGTCGGCCAGGATCAGAGGCGACACTCACCTAGGAGAAAGAACATCAACACACATAAGTGAACTCACAGAAGCTAAACTGGCTATATAAAATATCTGGGGACTCATGGAAGGTATTTCCAACTGTCACACTAATTTCCTTCCTTAGTCAACAGCATTAGTACTTCTAAACACTATGGATCTTCTCAAAATATAAAAATAAGAAATAAAATCATCTGAACTTTGTGACTGATTGTCAGGTGAATGAAACATCAGCACCCTGAAGAATGAAGGCAGCTGTCTTTGCCATTATACTGTTCATCCCACCACACATTAACAATTAAAGTAAATTGTTAGCATCAACCTAAAACCATAACCTGATATTGCAAGGTCAGTTTTAGAATCATAAGCACAAAATCTCAGTTTAACATGACTGATTAAAGAAGAATGGCATCTGGATATTATAATTATCAAACTATCAAGGGAAAACAATATATGTCAAATCTGTTGTACTGGTTATTCTCCATTTGCCTACTCAAGCCCCTCACTGCCCTCTTCTGCCCTGCTCTATGCCCAAGAATGCTAAGAATGGAGTCTCTCCCAACTTTCATGCTAGGTGGCTTCCAGTTGGGTTCAGTCAATGGGAGACACCAGCAGAAGCCCTGAAGCTGAAGGAGAGAGAGGTAGAAGTGTATCTATCACTCCCTGCCTGCTCTGATGCTACATCTGATTGCTCTGGCAGTCTCTCCATTACTCTTCCAGCCAGCCCTTCCTTAAAATTTCAGATCTCAATGGGCTCCAGGAACTCTTTTCCTTGTTCCCTCAGACTTAGGGGTCCAATGGCTTCCTACTGAGCTGTTGCTGGAGTCTAGGTGCCTCACCAACCCTTATTGCTCCCTTAAATTTCCTGATAGCTGTATGGGCAGAGTCTACATGAAAGTCTCTTCATTTGAACCATCTAGGATAAATTCTGTACCAGGACCTTGACTGACATACCTGTGTATCACTCTGAAATCATATTTTCTCTCTTAAAGATCTAATAACCAGAAAGTTCCTTAAACATCATATTTAAATGAAAGAAAAAGATTACCCCATCAAGAATCAGAATACCTGGATATTGATAGTGTGATCTATGGCGAATCACTTCAGCTCACTGAACCTCAGGCTAAGTATTTGTAAAATGAAGACAATGAGCTCTTCTCCAACTGCCTCACACAATTCTGTGACATGGTTCACTGTGATTATCTTGCACAGTATACAGCACCAATTAAGTTATGTAATATTAAAGATTACAGAAGAAAAAAACAACATAAAAGTGTTTGCCAGCTGGTTCTTAGGAGGCAGACAAGAAAAGTAGTGATGATTAAAAATCAAAAGAGAACACTGAATACAAACTATGACCCCATGATTTGATATATTTTCTAGTCCTTAGATATGAGGTAGAATGACAGTAGGAAAAATGGTATGGAGAGGCTGACAAGGGAAAGTTGAGAATAGTCCCTGCCTACCATCACATTGAGAGTGAACCTCTCCAGAACTGATCCTGGTCTAGAAATGTCAGCATGTCAACAGAAGCTCTAACAGGCCCTCCACAGAAATATTATCAAAAATTCCCAGTAGTTTTCCTACACCTCAGACTAGACTATGTTGACTTTTCTCATTCACAAAAGTACAAAGGGGCCAAAAAATGGGCTCAGTGGTCCACAGTGACAGTATCACTCACAGTTACCATCAGATGACCACATCTTCTCAAAACATGATAGAACAAAACATCCAGACTTCTCAACCCCAGCGTGAAGCACTCATCTGCCTAGTAACTGGTAAAGAATTCTTATTCACCAGGAGACCAAAAGAAAAAAAAAAAAAAGAATAATACCTCAAAGCTACTCTTTTTGCTTTCATCAAGGTGAGAGATGATAGCTAATAGGTATGTGCAGGAGAAAAACTCATAGGAAAATGAAAACTCAATAATTTATTGACTAGATTATACAGAACATATCTTAGATCAATGTTTTCTATTATTTAATGTGCTTAATGATTAACAGAGTGAGATGGGATGAAAAAGCATTTTCAGAAAAGTTAACTATGATGCTACTTGTAGACCTGTATAATTGACAAAATCTTAACAAGTAAGACAAAAACAGTTGTGGCAATAATTACCCTTCGAGCTGCAAGGTTCCCTGCCAGTTCACTGACTCTTGATTTTCTTTGATTTGCCAGTTCTTTAACAGAATTAACTCCATCAGAAAACATACTTATCAAGAGTTGAAGTGGAACCATGATGTCTAACTCCGATAATACCTGGGGAAAAAAGGCATATATCCCCCCAAAATATAAACTTTAAAACTCAAAAAAAACTGCATTTAACATTTTTTTCCCAAAGTGAACTACTGAACATAAGGATACTTAGCCTTATGTATATTCTATCAGCACAGCCAACCTCAATTTTTCATACTAAAAAATCAAAGTTATTATTGGACCTTCCATCTTCCCCACTCCCCACATCCCATAAACTGCCATGTTATTTCTACTAAAACTTCTAAGTATCTTTTGACACTGTCTCCTCTTTTCCATAGCACTGTTAGTGCCTTATCCATCATCTTCCTCCTGGGCTAGTATAACCTGTGTGTGATCTTCCTCCAGTCCATCCTCCCTCTAACCTTGCTTTCTGATGCAAGCTCAGCTATCCTCTACCAAAATCAAGTGACTTTATCTGTAATGAATTTTTGGAAATAGATGCATCTTTTCTTCAGACAGAATTAATCCATTCCTCTTCTCTGCTTCCTTAGAATTTTGTACATACATTTATTAGAGCGATAATCATTTTTCATTATATTTGACTGTTTGATACTGTCTCTCCCACTGTGAGCTCTCCAAAGAAAGGAAGTGTGAAGAAAAGACCATCTCTTATCTCATTTTCATCCCTGTGCCAATTACAGTGCCTGGCACAGAGGAATTCTATAAGTGTTTCCACAATTAATTAATAAATGAGTCAACTCCAAGCACTACACCGTTCACTCTGTTCACCAAATGGTTAGACCAGTGGTTTAAAATCTCCTTCAACTGCAGCACCCTGTCTTCAAACCAGAACTCTTGGAAAGCTCAGTCCATAAAACATGCAGCTGTAATTGCTTTAGCCATGGTGAGGACAGAGGTTTAAGCCATTTCTGCTCACCCCTACAGAACTCATCCTAAAGGGCATGTCGGAGTAACACACCTAGCCATCTGTAGAAGGACCGGCTTTCCTAAAACAAGAAATTATCTTGCTGAGATCTACTTGGGGATGAAATTGTTAAAAATCTGCGTCCAGAAGGTGACTTTTTAAAAAATGGTCCCTTTACTCTGTCAGTTGTGAAAAATATTGTTCCTCAGTTTAGAAGCCAGAAAGGCATCTTGATGACTTGAACAGTCATCCTTCTATGATACAGCAATGTATCTGCACCCATAGCTAACTAAACATTGGCTCTGGCCTCCTGTTTTAAACTAGCCAAACTTTTTGACAGACATTCAATTCAATTTAATAAATTTTTAAGAGCATTCATTAAATAAATACAAGGAATGTGCTAGATGCTGAGAGGAAAGGATGAAGGGGGGTATGAATTCGAAATGAAAAAAGACCTGCCTGGTCCCTGAACTCCATGCATTTGCACTCAGGAGAAGAGACAAAAATGAACTCAATATGAGGCTGAATAAAATTTACACAAGGAGCCTGTATGAGTACTGGGGGAAGGAATAATGAATTCTGAAGAGAAAATGGGGGTGTGAAGGAAACTTCATAGATGAGATCATTTTTGAGTTGGGCTTTAAGGATAAGCTGGAGTTACACATGCAGACTGGAGAGAAAGGTATCCAGGCTGGGGGAGTAGCATGAGCTACTCCCTAAGTCAGCAGCTCTCAACTTTCCCAAGTAAAGCACCTATTTAATACAAAAAGATTTATAAGAACCCTACAAGACAGCCTATTATACTTTTAGGATCTATTGATGGAAAAATACATAAGGACCAAAAGCTATTATGAGTTCAGTAATAGTACTGCATAAATCTGTATTTTATTAACCATACTATAGCCACATATATTTGAAATATAGTTATTTATCTATGCAGTGAGTTATTAGTCTAGACAGTCCTCAGCAAACATGCAAATTTATGGACTCTGCAATAACTCCCTGCTCCTCTACCCAGTGATCTAAAGTTCCCAAGCTACAAACTTTTGCCCCAAATGCTTAGAAGTACCATTTACTCACATGAAGCCACAGTAAAGCTTGTTCCTGCACAGAGGAAGGGTATCCTGTGAACCGACAACTAATAAAGCCAAACATTTCTTCCAATGAAAAAGGTAGAGGACAGAGCTCAATGTCAAACATTTTGCTGGAAAGCAGAGCAATGAAAGTAAATGACCAATGGGCATATATTAGGGTTGAGTTCCATTTTTTAACTGTATCTTATCTGGGGGGCCAAACACTTTGGATTGGGCTGTGTTCTGAATGCTATTTTCATGTTACATTTTACTATAATAGTTTATGTCATTAGAATAGATATAAAGAATTCATACTGTTGTTAATAACATTAGTGTTTATATTCATATTAGGCTTAACAGAAAGAATTGCATTTCTAAGGAATTAGAGTTGCTCCCCAGCATCTAAAAACATTATCTCTTTGCACTCTCCCCACATTAACCAAATCATTAACCAAATTATATTTGGAAATAAACAAACAATATGGTGTATCTATTATTCCACAAGAACAAAATCTTTTCTCAACAATTCCAGGTCATCTTAGCACAGTTTACTGCAACTACTTCATTTTGCACCTTCAAATTTCTCTATAGGGTTGTTAAAAAGTAAACAAGATTATATAAAATACTTAACACAGTTGCTGGCACACATTACACGCTCAGTAAATGTCAGACATCATTATACTTGTGGTGACTTCATTAAACTACTTACCCACCTTAATACTTCCCTGAATTCTTTTAACTGGTTATCTGGGACTTCTGTTCTGATGGCTTCCAGCCACTCGGGCATAATACACTCCCACACGGACTGACTGATCACATTGTAGGGGATCAGGCAGAGGATTCGGTTAAGACCTTCCTTCAACTGAGTCACCGTGCTGCAGGATTTATCCCAGTATCCACCAACCTGATGGCATTTCCACAGCCATAGGGGAAAAGAACAAAATGCACCTGTTAAGGTTATCCTCTAAGGACTTCTTTTTAAAGGAAATGGATGCAGAGAAAGACCGAAATCCATTACATCTGAATCCTAGGCCAAGTATCTTCAGAGTGAGATTTGTAAGAATCTACAAACCACCAAGATACATTAATTACAAAGAAGAAACCACAGTTACAAATAGGTCCAAATATTAATCACAGACTGAATTTGAACTATTCTACTGCAGTCCAAATCACACATGAATTAAAATTCCAAAGATTTATTCCCAACAGGATGAGCACACAGTTGGAGCATTATTATTTCTAATGTTTGAAAAACCCATTACAAATATGTGTAGTTATACCTGTGCTTCAGAGGAATATAGATTTCTACTACTGTACACTTTGCATTGAGTATTTTTCAGTATGGAAAATAAAGTGGCAAAGAATGCTATTTTTCCCTATGCTATATTGTGCCACAATTATTCTCCTAAAAATGTTCTAAGGATGGATGAATTCATGACTTAAAAAAAAGTACTTTTTACTAAGTAAGATAGTATATTAATTTATTAGTGCAGAAAAAAATTAAATTGGATTAAATTCGGGTTCTGTTTATAATTTCAATTTTATTTTTTTCAATGTTTATTGTTTGCAAGAGAGAGAGAGACTGAGTGCAAGTGGGGGAGTGGCAGAGAGAGAGGGGAGGAGACACAGAATCTGAAGCACGCTCCAGGTTCTGAGCTGTCAGCACAGAGCCCCACACAGGGCTCGAACCCACGAACTGTGAGATCATGACCTGAGCCACCCAGGCACCCCTATAAGTCCAATTTTAGATGAAGATCTTATATTCTTATTATGTATGCCAAAGTAACAATAGCTCAACTGGTCCTGAATCTTTACCATATAATACAAGAATTGTTGGAAACTACCGTATTTTAAATGAATCCAATTTTAAACATTTAATTACTATCCTAAGAATTCTAGGTTATTCAAAACAATTAAATCAATTCTATTTAAAGCTCAAATATCTATTTGTTATCATATTGTCCAAAATCTTAGATGATTGATTAGAAATTTGCAGGAAGTGACTACATTTCTGGGACTGTCACTGTTGTTAGCTACATAGACTCAGAAGAGCTAACACTGATAATGATGACAGGGTGGAATGTACCCTTCCCGATGTTTCTTTGGCTATGTAGTTATGGTTAAGCCACATAAAGGCTTACGGGTTTTTTTCTTGTTGTTGTTGTTTTAAAGTTTATTTATTTATTTTGGGGGTGGGCAGAGAGAGGAGAGAATTCCAAGCAGGCTCCAAGAGCTGAGTGCAGAGCCCAACGCGGTACTCAAACTCATGAACCATGAGATCATGACATGAGCCAAAATCAAGAGTCAGACGCTCAACCTACTGAGCCACCCAGGCGCCCCAAATGCCTACCGGTTTTGAGTCACATTCTGGAATAGGTATCTCGTGGGGCTCCTAAATTGTCAACAGCCAAACAATGGATCCTTTGATTTCAAAAAGTTGTTATATTTAAAAGAATTTTAGAGAGTTCTCACCTTAAACAAATGTCATATTACCAATATGGGAGGATCAAACTGGTAAGATGCACACACACACAAAAAATCATAGCTAACCTAAAAGATTCCCCTAGCAAAATTCTAGAACAGAAATCAGATTTGGAACAAAAATTAAAATCTGTCCCTACCATGAACTCCCCTCTACCACCTCCTCCTGCAAATGACCCAGCCAGAGGGCCATATCCAGAGCCTGATAGGAGCTATTATAGAGGGCTTCCCTCTGAAGTTTAATTGGGCTAAAGTGGAATGATGTACTCAGAACGAAGGATAATATTCTAAAGTCTTTGCCAAACAATTTATAAAAATATTGCAAAGGCAAACAGCTCTAAACCTACGCTCTCCGAACATAGGAATCTTCTGTTTGCTCCTTAGTTGGAAATCCTCTCTCATTGATGTAAAGAATTCAAACTAATGCAGTTGAGTGGGTAGACCACTCCTTAACTAAATATTATCAAGGCTGCCATCTCATTCTTTGAAGAATTAAAAATAACTGTCCTCACCTTACTAATTGAATCTTTACGAAAACATAATTGTGGTTCTAGAAGTATCCCAAAGCCCACCCATGCTTCTTATCAATCCCAGAGCTTCCCCTATTTATCTCAAGTTGCCTGCAAATACTATAGAAAGTCAGGACATGGGACAAGGAGACTATCCTGCACTGAAGAAACACTTTATTAGTGATTGTCTCAGGCCTCAGCCTCCTCAGGCCAATTCCCCTGAACCCTCCTCTCCACTAAGGCCTCAACTTGGACCCACTCAACACTTCAGACTCAGCGCAAATTCAGCTACATTTTCCCCACCTCCCACGTCCCTCTTCCCTTAAAATGCCTGCTCCTAAAAGCTCCATGCTACCAAGAGAATTCATTATTTGTCCCAATCAAAACCCTCTTAGACCAGTGACTTTCAAAGTTTGCATCCTTTCTCTCCCTCTTTGAGATGTAAATCTACTCAGAACTATCTTCTCAAGATCCTGAAAGCATCTCTCTAGGATCCAAACCTCCAAGGAAATAGCTGGCTCTCAGCCCAAGGGGTGTCTTGCTTTTACTTGTACTATTGCCTCTTATCATAAAAAAAAAAAGGAGAAATTTATTCTTCCTCCTGAGAAGCTCCAATTAACACCCTCCTTAGCAAACCTCCAATGCCTTTTTCCTTAGCATTTTCCAGCCTTTAAAAATGAATAAAGAAGATGTGATTTATATATACAATGGAATACTACTTGGCAATGAGAAAGAATGAAATCATGCCATTTGCAGCAACATGGATGGAACTGGAGGGTATTATGCTGAGTGAAATAAGTCAGTCAGAGAAAGACAGATACCATGTTACACTCATATGTAGAACTTGAGAAACTTAACAGAAGACCATGGATGGGGGAAGGGAAGGGGAAAAAATAGTTTCAAACAGAGAGGGGGGCAAACCATAAAAGACTGTTAAATACACAGAACAAACTGAGGGTTGATGGGGGGTGGGGGAGAGGGGAAAATGGGTGATGGGCATTGAGGAGGGCACTTCTTGGGATGAGCACTGGGTGTTGAATGTAAGTGATGAATCATGGGAATGGGAACTACCCCCAGAACCAAGAGCACACTGTATGCACTGTATGTCAGCCAACCTGACAATAAATTTTATTAAAAATAAATAAATAAATAAAGATTGCAGACTCCCCCTAAAAACAAAAAGTAAATAAAATAAAATAAATACCAAAAAAACCCAGTAACTTCTTAGCGGACTAAAATAACTAACTGCCTAAGGCTGAACCACAGTCTTCATTACACATCAGGGCAAATAAAAAGATCTTGAAAGTCTCCCCCACAAATATTGATAAAAAGCTTTAGTCCTTACATTGAACAGGTTAACCACTTGTTCTATCTTCTAGAAACATAATTTGAATAAAAGTGAGGGTGAAAAGTGAGTTTGAAAACCAACTCTTACACAAACTAATAAGTTTTGTATTACTATGACAGTATTTACTGTTAAGGTCTCTACAGATCTTTCTCAACTCAAAATTGCATTGTGTCCCAATAAGCCCATCGTAAGCTGAAAATATTGTAAATTAAAAATATACTTAATACACCTAACTTACCAAATATCATAGTTTAGCCTGGCCCACTTGCATGTGCTCAAGACACTCACATTGCCCTACAGCTGAGCAAAATCCTCTAACCAAAAGCCTATTTTATAATAAAGTGTTAAATTGCTCACGTAATTTATTGAATACTGTATTGCAAGTGAAGAACAGAATGGCTGTGTGGGTGCAGAACAGTAGCTGGTTTAGCAGTTGTGGACCTTGTGACCCCGTGGCTGTCTGGGAGCTGAGGCTCGTGGCCCCTTCATCGCGAGTGAGGATCGTTGTGCATATCACTAGTCCAGGAAAGATCAAAATTCACATGCTGAAGAACGGTTTCTACAGAATATGGATCATTTTTGTATCATCGTAAAGTCAAAAAATTGTAAGTCAAACCATGGTACATTGGGGACCCTCTGCATGTGTGTCTGTCTAAACCTTTGCGTAGGTATATTATGTGCATGTGATATTTTGTTACCTCTGAATGGTATTGACAAGTTAATTTATAAAATCCATTAAAAGATTTCTATTCTAAATGAGCTTCAAAAACATAAAAGTTTATATGAATTAAATATTCCCCAAACTCTTAGAAATATAGAAAGTAAACCAAATGTTTTTCAAGTTCATGGGATTTGGGTAAATCTTTCATAAATAATACAAGATTAATATAGTTGGTTTAATAAAAACAGCTGTGTCTTCTGAGTTATCAGCACTGAGTATGATCTGATCATACATTTTTATTCTACGTGGGTTTTCTAGTCAAATAAGCTAATATATTTACTAAGTGTTTAAGATTATAAAAGTTATAGATTTAACTTTAATTAAATTATTATTCTGACAAGCTTTATCTCAACAATAACTGTGTTTTATAGTATGTCTACTTAGAAGTAGCTTCCAAAATCTTTTTGATAGCTTGAAACTAAAGCTATACTAAGGTACATTAAATGATATATATTTGTTGAATATCTAAACTATTTCTAAATAAGACAAAGCACTGAGGGGCGCCTGGGTGGCTCAGTCGGTTAAATGCCCAACTTCGGCTCAGGTCATGATCTCATGGTTTGTGAGTTCGAGCCCCACTTCGGGCTCTGTGCTAACAGCTTGGAGCATGGAGCCTGCTTTGGATTCTGTGTCTCCCTCTCTCTCTCTCTGCCCCTCCCCCCGCTTGCACTCTGCTTCTCTCTCTCAAGAATAAACATTAAAAAAAAAAAGACCAAACACTGAAACATTAATTACTGAATATAAGTTTATATACATTTAGAGTCTTTTTTTTAAATGTTTATTTATTTTGAGACAGAGAGCACAAGTGCATGTGAGAGGGGAGGGGCAGAGAGAGGATCCCAAGCAGGCTCTGCACTGACATGAGTCTCGATCTCACAAACCATGAGATCACGACCTGAGCCAAAACTAGGAGTTAATGCTTAACTAACTGAGCCACACTGGTGTACCCACTTTTGGATTCTTATTTTGACAGAGAGAATAAAGATATTTCAATCTGTTAATAAATATATTCTTTTTGCCATAAGAAATTATACTATGAAGAATAGCTCTTGATGTTATAAAGTAGTATATTCATAAAATTTGCCAATATGCTACAAAAACACTGGTAGTTAACAGGAGATTCACAAACTGTCTACCTCCTGGTTTTCTCTGAAAAATACAGGTTACTAAGTGTTGAAAACTATGATCAGTATATATAAGTGAAACTATTTGAAATAGTAAGAGTGATGGAAAAAACTCCATATGCAGACTATTTAAAGAATATATGAGATAGTTTTGTTAAGGACAAAAAGAGTAATTCTGTCCTAAAGTCATTCTTTAGAGGTAGTGTGAAGGCTTTCCAGAATAAAAAAAGAGGAAAGTGAAGGACAAAAATCTGAATAGAAATAAAAAGTTGTAAAGGATGGTGGCGGGGTGGGGGCGGTGGAGGACAGAGAGAGAATCTTACCTTGTGTGGTGAAACTGGCTAAGATTGATGGATTTATTATAAAGTTTTCTAAATGAACTTTAATATTAACAGTGTAGCACTACAAAACCTGAGTTTGGTTTTTGGGTTTTTTTTTTTTCAATGTTGACTTATTTTTGAGAGACAGAAAGAGGCAGACAGAGCATGAGCAGGGGAGGGGCAGAGAGAGAATCCGAAGCAGGCTCCAGGCTCTGAGCTGCCAGCACAGCTTGATGGTACATCAAGACAGTACAGTACTGGCACAAAAACAGACACTCAGATCAATGGAACAGAATAAAGAACCCAGAAATGGACTCACAAACATATGGCCAACTCATCTTTGACAAAGCCGGAAAGAATATCCAATGGAAAAAAGACAGTCTCTTCAGCAAATGGTGATGGGAAAACGGGACAGCAACATGCAGAAGAATGAACCCGGACCACTTTCTTACACCATACACAAAAGTAAACTCAAAATAGATAAGACCTAAATGTTAGACAGAAAGCCATTGAAATCCTAAAGGAGAAAATAGGCAACTACCTGTTTGACCTCAGACACAGCAACTTCTTACTCAACATGTCTCCAGAGGTAAGGGAAACAAAAGCAAAAATGAACTAACTGTTGAGATCTCATCAAGATAAAAGGCTTCTCCACAGCAAAGGAAACAGTCAGCAAAACTAAATGGCAACCAACAGAATGGGAGAAGATAGTTGCAAATGACATATCAGATAAAGAGTTAGTATCCAAAATCTATAAAGAACTTATCAAACTCAACAAACAAAACACAAATACTCTAGTGAAGAAAAGGGCAGAAGACATGAATAGACACTTTTCCAAAGAAGACATCCAGATGGCTAACAGACACATGAAAAAATGCTCAACATCACTCATCATCAGGGAAATACAAATCAAAACCACAATGAGATGCCACCTCATGCCTGTCAGAATGGCTAACATTAACAACTCAGGCAACAACAGATGTTGGCAAGGATGTGGAGAAAGAGGAACCCTTTTGCACTGCTGGTGGGAATGCAAACAGGTACAGCCACTCTGGAAAACAGTGTGGAGTTTCCTTAAAAAATTAAAAATAGAACTACCCTATGATCCAGCAATTGCAATGCTAGGTATTTATCCAAAGGATACAGAAGTGCTGATTCGAAAGGGCACATGCACCCCAATGTTTATAGCAGCACTAGTGCCAAGAGCCAAAGTATGGAAAAAGCCCAAATGTCCATCGATGGATGAATGGATAAAGAAGATGTGGTGTATACACACAATGGAGTATTACTTGGCAATCAAAGAGAATGAAGAAATCTTGCCATTTCCAACAACTTGGATGGAACTAGAGGGTATTATGCTAAGTGAAATAAGTCAGTCAGAAAAAGACAAATATCACATGATTTCACTCATATATGGAATTTAAGAAACAAAACAGATGAACATAAAGGAAGGGAAGGAAAAATAAGATAAAGGCAGAGTGGGAGACAAACCGTAAAGAGTCTCTTAAATATAGGGAACAAACTGAGGGGTGCTGGTGGGGTGTTGGGTGGGGGGATGGGCTAGATAGGTGAGGGGTATTAAGGAGGGGTATTAAGGTTGGGATGAGCACTGGGTGTTATATTAAGTGATGAATCACTAAATTCTACTCCTGAAATCATTATTATACTATATGTTAACTAACTTGGATTTAAATTAAAAAATAATAATAATAAAATAACAAGATAAAAAAAAGAAACTGAACAAGGTTTTTCTCTACCTTTTTAATAATATGTCTACAAAACAACTATTCTGTGGCTTACCAGAATTTCCTTTGCTTCACGTCTTCAATTATTTAGGAGAACTAAGTCTTCTCAAAACAAAAAAGCCAATTTTTTCATTATCATGTTACATCCTATATTTACTTTTGAAATCTTTATTGTCATTTTGGTTAAATGGATAATTAAGTATTGTTTCATAGAGACCCCATGATCCTGGTTATCAAGTGTTTAAACCTTTTGACATTTCTGACAACTCTTCATATTTTGCCTTCCCAAAATCAAATCCTTACTAAAATCTTGATCTCAAACTGACTTTGAGATTTCTGAGAGGGCCTCTAGAAAATCTCAAAGGATTATTTTCTTTTTCTAGTAAAATAAGATTTTAAACCAACTAGGTTTATTTGACATGTTGCACTGCCTGAAAAGCATCATCAAATACGAAGAGATGCTTAACCTTCCCTAGCTTCTATTCGTATAGGTAAACGTTTTTAATACAAACACTATAGAAATTATATGAAATTTCTAGTAATTTGTCAATGCCTTTCCTGCTCATGATGTTGCCTCCTGATGCTTTGCCTAATGTGATCATAATTCCAGTTACTCTCAGCAGATCTGATTATAGCCATTTTTAAAGTCTTTTATCATTCAGTTTGTTATTGTTTTATTCTGATGCTTTTCTGAAAGGTCTTGTGATCAACCACTAGAGAGAAGGCTTTGGCTTTAGCAACAAGAACTGTCTCAGGAGACCTAGGGACAGTATGACAGGCAATAATGGGTACAAGCTTCTGGTGGTATTGTATGCTCCCAGCCTGAGAAAGGATTCCAGAACTCTGGTGGAGAAGCTCATGTATCCCTGAAACTGCTAACCAAAGATCAAGAGGAACAAAAATTAATTAGATGGGACTGGGGCACCTCAGTCGGTTAAGCGTCTGACTCTGTTTCCGCTCAGGTCATGATCCCACGGTTTGTGAGTTCTAGCCCCACATCGGGCTCCATGCTGATGGTGCAAAGCCTGCTTAAGATCTCCCTCCCTCTCTCTCTCTCGCTCTCTCTCTCTCTCTCTGCCTCTCCCCTTCTCTCTCAAAAATAAATAAATAAACTTAAAAAAATTTTTTAAATTAATTAGATGAGGTTGAATGAACTGATGAAGAAAGGTAATCGTTTTTTTGTGTTTTTTTAGTTCTGAACATTGCTGGCTCTTTAATGTTCTATTGTCTGGATATAAGATTTTTCTTAAGCTAACTATAACTCACAACAATTTAGTAGATTATATCTTTGTAAACAACAAAGAAACACTTGTCTTTTTCTCCCCCCACATCTGATCGTTCAGAGTTCAGAAACTCTTAGCGAGTATTCTTATTTCCATGCACAAGCTTCTCAATCTGTTCTCCTTGTAAAAGAACATATTCAGAAAAACTGCTTATATCACCAAGGCTTTGCCTGGAATGTCACAGTAGAGAAGGATGTGCATAGAATCAGATATGACCAGGCAGTTTTAAGGAACTATGGTTGACATGAAGGAGCCAGTGCTTACAAAGCCCTCTTGGAAAAAACAGCCTGGTACCTGGCTTATGGGGATCCCAGCCTATAAGCAATTAAGAAATGTCACTTCCTGAAAGGTCCAGGAAACTTAGAATATACTGGTGACCTCAGAGAGAAATTTACCCAAGTCTAGAGGTACTGCAGATGAAGTATGATGACAAGTTACTGGCATAGCATCCTAACCTAGCAGTTTTTAGAAGCCCAATCTGATTCTCCATAAAAATTCCAGCAAAGCCAACATTAAAGGTCTATTTAGTCAATTACCATTGTCGCTGCATCTACATAAATAATTAGGCCAAATTTAATGAGATTAGTCTTACTTTGAGAATAAGAGTAATCTTTGATTATCTTTGATCAAAAGGGGGGGGGAAATTTTATGTTTCAATGGAAAACTAAACCCACCCCTGTGAGTTATCAGATTCTAGTCCTGCTCGTTGTCTTTGAACTATTTGTCACCTCCTCATAAACTGAATCCTGCTGTCTTGCACATTTTGTCAGTAACTGATGTTTCCAATTTTCCTCCCACCCTGCTGACTTGGTGTCACTGAAAAGTAAAACCTGACAGCCCAGATCTTTATTGAGACTCTAGGCTGTCTTGTCCGGAAGCCCTGCAAGTTAGAGCAAGACAATTTAATGTGAACTTCAAAAGACTTGTGGCAACAGCTTAGGCCAGTTGGGAAGCTCACCAAACACCCCCATCTCCCATATGCTGCTCATAACTGATGATCTCACTCTATCATCTAAAGACACTTTGAGCCCAACACCTACAAATCCTGACTGGCTGCCCTCTCGCCTTGGAAACTAAGTTTAGAGTCTACTGTCACCATTAACCTCAGGTTTGTTTGTTTATTTGTTTCCTTGTCCCAATCTATGCCTGCTTCTTCCTTTGCAGATCTCTTACCTGGAAGCTCCTAACCCAAATCTACAGCAATCAACCCAGCTTCCTTTTGGTGTGAAACTTCGTGAGAGAAATGTGGGGAACTAGTCAGACCCCCAGACTTGGCATAAAGATAATTTTAATGAAAACATTTGAACTAAAGACGCAGAGAGAAACCTTATCCCAACGTCCCTTGTCTGACTAA
The DNA here is from genome assembly GCA_028646485.1 of Cryptoprocta ferox. Classification (NCBI taxonomy): domain Eukaryota; kingdom Metazoa; phylum Chordata; class Mammalia; order Carnivora; family Eupleridae; genus Cryptoprocta; species Cryptoprocta ferox. Next base: position 9,981,430 of record CM053560.1, read on the forward strand.
AGCAGAGCTTCCAGAAATATCATTTCCATTAAAGGGAGTTGCCTGTGAATTCAGCTGTTGTGGAGACAGACTGCCCAGTGCCACGAGTATCAAAAGGCTCAACAGAACCGTCCATATCTTCCCATTCCAGCCCTAACTCCCCACCCCACACTTTTTATCTTTGGCTACTGAGGGAGACACCCATCACTGATATTCAGTGATGTACTGAATACTGACTATAAGTATAAATAAACTTTGTCTTTTCTTTCTTGAATGTGTCTGTTGTAGGTCCTCAGCTACCATTTCCTCTTATCTTTGATAATCAGATCAGACCAATCCTTTACTATTCCAAAGTAAATAATAACAGAAAACATATCAACACAGTCAAAGAATGCCACCAAATAGGGAATTTCTGCTATGCAAAAATCCAATTTTATATGTGAGTCAGTAGGTGGCACCAAAGAAGAAAAAAGTGTTATCTTGAACCATGCACAGAACTTAACTCTGTGTCCCGGAAACCTAACAAAAGCTATTTCTTTAGATGGTTTGTGTTCTTTTTTATCCTTATATGTCTTAATTAGACTGAAAAATGCCTCATTATCTCATTGAATGCAAACCAAAATAAACACAAAATAAAATTCAGAAAGTATCTTGAAAAAATTTCCCATATTTCTGCCAAAAACTGATTCTGGACATCCACCTTGCTACGTTAGACACAAATTATATTGTATTTTTAAAATATGGGGTCTTATTAGCTGTATATCTGAAGCCTATAATCCACTGAGCAAAAGGATAAGCTCAGAGAAATTTGCCCTAGAAGCTAGAGGAAAGGGAGCATTTTGGCATGTCCTAAGCCTTTTTTTGACATTTGGCATTCCAAATGAGAGGGCAGGGATTTCTACCATTCACTTCTAGAAATATATGTGAAACCACAGAAATTGCTCCTAGTAAAATGTTAGCCTTTAGACAGACAATAGATCAGAGAAGGACTGAGACCTAGCAGTCTCATAGAGAAACTTTTTTCTTCTGTTTCTTAATTAAAAAAAAAAAATTCAGCAATGTCAGGGAAGAATCCTCCCTTAAATTCTTTTTTGTTTTTAATTTTGAGAAAGAAGAGAGTGTGTGAGCAGGGGAAGGACAGAGAGAAAAAGAAGAGAGAGAATCCCAGGCAGGCACCAGTCTGTCAGCTCAGAGCCTGACACAGGGCATGATCTCACGAACCACAACATCTTGAGCTGAGCCGAAGTCAAGAATCAGACACTCAAACTCCTGAGCCACCAAGGCGCCCCATTTTTTTTTATCCTCTTGTAAATTCTTAAAGATATCTCACATATTCATCTTACCATTCTTCACCCCACACTGACATCAAAGCAGCGCACCACCTAAAATGCACTTGCTCAACTAACCTCATTCAGCTGTATTGACTAAAATAAGGAGAGACACTCTTCTTCTATAGACAATGATAACATGCTAATGGCTAGGGCAGTGCTTCTCCCAATTCCTCTCCAATGAGGTCCAAGCAGGGGCCCTCCACTTACCCTGGCAAATTCCATTGGTTTGGGAAGAAGGCACATGACCATGACATCAAAGCGAACATCACAGACTGTCTTCAACCACTTGGTGACAAACTGAGGCTTCAGTTTTTCCACCAAACTTCCAACTTCATCATCCATCATATATGCCGTGGAGTGGAACCACTGAAACACCATGGCCACCAGCCTGGCCAAGCTCTCTGTAGGTGTGTTCTCACTGGGCGTGCAGAGGCTCACCTGGATATGGGCAGATTAGACTCTGCTTCAGCCTCCGTCCATTTTACACAATTATTACAAATTCGTTTAAAGGCAAAAAAAAAAAAAAAGGTTCCCAATAATCCATTTAAAGTAGGCAGTTTATAAATGATAGAGGATCACTTAACCTAGAAACTGCATTCCTTGCAGGGAGAGATGGATTGCAACAATAATTTCCCCTCAAGATTGCACCTTTCGATAAGCCTTTTCTCCTAGAAGAAATCTATTTTGTAATCTACACTAGATAAATACGTTTTTAAAAGTTAGGTCTGCAAAGTGAAATTTCATAAATATCTTCAGTGAAAAAATAATCTACCTACGTTTCCGTTCTAAAATTATCAGATTTAGCTAATGATTTTCTATCAGTAATAATTCTGAAAGCTTAGAGCCCCCTAATTCAGCACATTATAAATAGACTCTTAAAAACAGCTCATCATTATTCATTATTCATTCTGCAATAATCTTTTATGAAACACAATAGTAGGGGTCAAGAATGTACGAATAAATAAAACACTATGCTCGCCTTCAAAGACTTCACAATAGCAGTCATTATGTCATTAGATAATAAGTTCTAGGAGCAAAACATGTGAAATCAGCAATTAAATACCAATTTGGTTAAAACAAAACAAAACACAACTTTTTCAGACAGCTATGTAAAGGCATTAAAGAGATATATTACTATGGAGACTCAATCTATGTCTCCAATGGGCAAAAACAAAAGTCTCCTTCTCTAACAGAACTGCCAAGTTCACCTTGCGTGGAATTTGGAATCGGAATATTTGATCTTTACTGAATGAATGCTGCCAGAAAATCAGTCCAAAACATTCAAATTCCCTGTGTTAATACAGTTCTGATTTTTCTGGCTGTATGCAAATTTGCCTTAAAAGTGCCACAGATACTGAACTTTCAAGAAAAATGTCGTGTATATAGATGATGGGATGTGAATGATCTGTAAATTATATTGACTCGGTTATTCACAACATACCCTAGCAGCATTCCCATTCATTTTCTGTCAAAGGTGTATTTCAAACAGTCAAGGGTCTGGCCAGTAGGCTTCGACACCTGACTATTCATTAGAATCAACTAGGAAGCTTTTCTAAAAGTTCCCAAGATTCTAGGGTGGCATCTGGGCATTGCCATTCTTTAAAAGCCTTCCTTCCCGGGGCGCCTCGGTGGCTCAGTCGGTTGAGCGTCTGACTTCGGCTCAGGTCATGAACTCACAGTTCGTGGGTTCGAGCCCTGCATCGAGCTCTGTGCTGGCAGCTCAGAGCCTGTAGCCTGCTTCCGATTCTATGTGTCCCCCTCTCTCCCTGCCCCTCCCCTGCTCATGATCTGTCTCTCTCTGTCTCTCAAAAATAAATTAAAAAAATAAAAATAAAAAAAATAAATAAAAGCTTTCCTTCCCAAGGAAATCCAATGTGCAGCCCAGGGTTGAGAGAGCCACTGTCCTACAGTATAGAATCCCACTACTAAGGTTAACTTTTCACTATTCACTATTTACTTCTCCAAAAAGAACAGGAAATACTCCTCATCAGTGCAATGTTGTCATGAGAAAGAAAAAAGCAGAGAAGAGCTAACTTATTTTCTTACTAAAAACCATATTCCAAATTGACTGAGTAGTCGCTGGTCGTGTTTATCATCGTCCTTGTTGTCAAAGTCAGTGTTATCCAGGGAATGATGGGAAGAGGAAAGTCCCAGCTGCCGCCGGCGATTCAGCTCATATTCCCGCTGCTCGGCATGGAACTCAGCTTCTTTCAACAAGCTGCCAAAGATGAGAGGTGTCAAGTTAGGCAATCGAAAAACACATTCTAGGTTATGACCTACTCAGAGCAACTACTTCATGAGTACTCAAGCATCACTGATTGCTCTCCTTCCAATTGGTATAAGTTGCTCCAACAGGCCTAATTTCAGTTCTTTACTATTTTGTACTCCATCCCCACTTCTAAAATGAACAAACTGAGGCACAAAGAGGCTGCTTCCTCCAATCAATTAGAATCAGGCAGAACCAATGCCTTCTGGCTCCCGGTGCGCCAACTATCCCACTAGCTGCCAATACTTCCCCTGTATCTAATCTGAAGTTATGTGGACTTCAAATGCATGGTACAAAGACTGACTGAGGAATTTATACCCAAATATTCAATATCTAATATTCAAAGATTTGGAAAAGAGCAACAAAGACTCTGCTAAACAAGTCATAATTTTTATTTTTTTTTAAGTTTATTTATTTATTTTGAGAGAGAGAGAGAAAGTGCGGGCAGGGGAGGGGCAGAGAGAGGGGTAAAGAGAGAATCCCAAACGGTCTCTGCCAGTCAGCGTAGAGTCCCATGTGGGGCTTGAACTTGCCAACTATGAGATCATGACCTGGGCCAAAATCAAGAGGTGGACGCTTAACTGACTGAGCCACCAGGGCACCGCAACAAGTCATCATTTTTAAAAATAATACCCAATGTTGGCAAGAGTGTAGCCAAAACTAGCAATTTCATACAATGCTTTTGGCATTATATATTCATATGCACACTCCGAAAATCAGTTTGGTAATGTATCAAAAGCCACTAAAACATTCATGCACTTTGACCCAGCCAACCGTATCTGGTCATCTACCCTAAGAAAATAAAAAAATAGAAAAACAGCACTATTCACAACAGTATTTATCAGAGTAATGTAAAATAGTAAAAAACGGAAGCAATTAAAAAATCTAACGGTGGAAGGAAACAATCTAGATGAAAATTATGTTTCCACTAAAAATGGTAAATACAGAAACTATCTAACAACATGCAAAAGAGCTAATGGTATAATGTTATATCAAAAAAATTATGATACACTGTGATTACAGCTCTATAAATAAGATGTGCATTTGAGTAAAACTAGAAGAACGTGTGCAGAACTGATAATGATGGCAGCTATAGTATAGTTGATTTTTTCTTCTATTTCCAAACTTTCTGTAATGTTTCATTTGACAAACATTTATTGCATTTCTATATGTAGCAGCCACTGAGGAAAGAGACACAGAAAAGACTCCCTTATCCTTAAAACATACGCTCTAATATTATTTCTTCAATTTTTAAAAATTGTGCCTCAGTGAATATTGTACAAAAAGAGAATGAGTCTGGAGGTTACCATTTCCAAAGCTCCTTTTTCTGTCACGTGATAGGAGAGAAAGCCACCCGCCTGCACGACCGGGCTCCTGTCTCACTGCAGAGCCCGCAGCCTTACCCCAGTACCGAACTACCTAGAGCTCTCCCGCACTTCACAGTGCCCAGTCAGGCCTCAGACACCCCCTTCGCACCCCTCACTTTGAGAGTTGCCCCCGCTTCATTTTCCTAAAACTCTGTTTTGTGCTATCACTGTGCTCACCATACTGAATCGCAATCCCGTTCTTCTGTCTTTATAGCCCCTACATGGGTAAGGTGAAGGTGGAGACTACATTTTATTCTACCTTGTCTCCCAAGTGCCTAACACAAGCTTGGCACATCGATAAAAATATTGGCTGAATGAATGAATTAAAACATCATCACTGGGGCGACTGGGTAGCTCAGGCGGTTAAGCATCTGAACTTGGCTTGGACCATGATCTCGTGGTTCGTGAGCTCAAGCCCTGCATAGGGCTCTGTGCTCTGCATTGACAGCGTGGCACCTGCCTGGGATTCTCTCTCTCTCCCTCTCTCTCTGCCGCTCCACAACTTGCATGCACACACATACTCTCGCTCTCTCAAAATGAATAAATAAACTTAAAAAAATCATCACTGCATCATGGAAGGTGAAGAGGCCAGGCTGAAGGCACCTGAAGTTTAATGAACTTTACCAGTGCACCCCGCCAAGGGTGGCTCAAAGCCAAGGTGGTGTTGCTGGTAGGCCACCAACAAGCTGCCTGTTACCTGATCACGGCCTCCACAGCGCAGACCAGCTCCTCAGCGCCACATTCCCGAGTGTTGATGGGTGGAGGGGAGGTCTGATAGAGGTGGGTCTCTGACGCAGACCCCACTTCATTGCTATGATGATTCGAGTGGCATCTTTTGCAGTACCGCACAGGCCTGTTTCCGTGTCGGCCACAGCACCCCGCTGAAAAGCAGGTAACAACTGCTCTTCTTACATGGGAACTGCAGTTCTAGAGGCAAAAAACACCGAAATCAACTAAAACTGGTCACTGAGGTAAATGGGGCTAAGAAGTGGAACAAACAGAATGTGAAGGGGCCAGCGGAAGTGGCTGCACATTTCTAAAGTTTCCAAAACACAGGTCATCCCTCACCACTTAGGTTTCAGGCAGTTAAAAATGAAGGTAAGATGTGATTTCTATTGGTGTGAGTGGCAGAAAAGCTCTAAAGATGAGTGGAACTGTGTTGAAAAGCCCTCTGTAAAGTTACCTTAGACATCGGTTGGGGGTGGGGCGCTTTCTGGATTAATTCCAGTTAGTGTTTCAAGAGTTTTCAGCAGAAATATGGAAGAAAAACCTAAACCATGGTCCAGAGAGAGTGCGTCACAGCACATCAGAATAGGAAAGGAATAATTTTAACCCCCAAATTACTTTCAAAAGTATCTTATCCACCACTGAAGGAGATTTCCAGTGCAGCGCCTCCTGTCCTTGCTGTGCTCAAGGACAGGTAGGGGGCCCAAAGCAGGCCTGCCACCCACCCACCCCCTCTGCCAGCATTCTTTCCATTAAGACCTAAAGAATACATCAAATATGTCAACGGACACCACAGGAACACAGCAGAACACAGCAAGAACCATTCATAGAATCAGTTGCTGACATCAACTACAGGCAAGAAGTCAACAGATGAAGGGATGCCAATGAGAAAAGTAGGGGCATGTAAGACTGATTCCAGAGTCCGGGGGGGCTATGTCAGAGCTGCCCTGACAAGAGGCAGTGGAGAGAGGCACCATCCACATGAAGCCATCTGAGGAGCTGTGAGGAAACACTCCCAACTTCTGCAAAAATATGTGTCCCAAGCTTGTGAGAGATGCCACACCACGTGGTCAACGTCTTGTGTACTAAGAGCTTTTCAGACTTTCAATAGATGTGAACACCTCGAGGGGATGTTATACCGTAGGCCATTATGAACTCAGAGCCTGGTGAAGATTTGAGACCCCTCCATGACAGATCTTTTGAAGAAACAAAAGAAGGAAGGAGGCCAGCAAAAACCTACATGAAAACACTGACAATGTATTGAACTGCCTATCAGAGGGGCCATTTCAAAGTAGGGTTTGTTCCACCTCGATTTTAGCACAAGGCTTTGGATACTGGTGTTGGCAAATCTCATTTTCTGAACAGAACTCAGGCCTGCAAGTCATAAAAGGTAGTTTAAAATTTTTGTAATTTTTTTCTTTTCATTAATAAGGTTTTTTGAATTATTTGTTAAAATACAGTGTGGTTTATTCTGCAACTGAGGCCCAAGTCTTGCGAGCATCCAACTCAGTCCCGCTGACTCTCCAAGTGGTATATTTTTCCTGTGTGTCCTTCCTTTCCCTCTCACACACTTTCATTCTGGAAGCACGAGAATCCTTATTGGCTTGGGGCTTCTGCTCCCTACCAAACCAATACCACACCACTAGCAGTGTGGTATGTATCAGAGTATGTTCTTAGTGTTTAATTTCTTCCCCTTGGTTATAATTAGTCTTTGTTCCTCTGGCATTCCCACCATTCTATAAACAATAGAATGCGGATATGGGTTTAGTGGGTCATTATGCACTATAATAAAGCCCTGAAGTTTAAGGCCTACAATTTACCATCCTATTTTCTATCCACATATTATTTACATTCTTCCCACATGCAAATTCTTGGCTGGAGGTTCAGGGTCTTGTCATCTAAATCAAGTCCAGCTGTGTATGAGGCTCTTTGGGTTGGCTTCCTCAGGTATGCTGCCATTTGCCTTGAAGCTAGATGGGCTTGTGGCTGCTTTACCCAAGAGGGTATGACAGAAGCGACACCTATATGACTCCTGAGGCCAGATTTAAAAAGACGTGCAGCTTTCACCTGGCCGTCTCAAAATGTTCTCTCTTCAGATGCTTCCTCATTATGATACTCAGAATTCTGTCCTGGCCAAACCATGGAGAGAAGCCATGGGTCAGTCTCTTGTCAACAGTTCTGCCTAAGCCCAGCCTTCCAGTCACCCCATCCCAGAGCCCAAACATATGATCTGGAAGCCTCTAGATAATCCCAGCCCCTAGTTATTCAAGTCTTCCCTGATGAGGCCTCAAACATCATCTGGCAGAGACGGGCTACGGACTGTGCCCTGTCCCAATCTCTGACCAACAGAATCTATGAGCATAATTAAATGGCTGTTGTTTTATGCTGCTACATTTTTAGTGATTTAGTGATTTCTTATGCAGTTATCTGGATATACACCAACTAAGAGTCAACCTGCTTTATCACCATGTGCTACCAATTCTAAATAATATCAGCAATAATTTGCCCCAAAATAACCTTTGGTTGACTTAAGTTCTAACCAGTTCTTGTGGCTCCCAATAAGTTTTAATAAGCCACAGTCAGTCTTCAACCCATGTGGACTGAGCTATGTGCATTCATTTCAAAAGTAAACTAGAGAGATTTCCCTTAGATTCAAATTCAGATGGGCATGGTTTCTCCAGCTACTCTGTTTCACTGCTTTGAACTTTAAATGTAAAAAAATAACTCCAACCTGTCTCATAGAATGACAGAACTGAAATAAATCAAAGTCTGTCTCTTTACCTTTACAATCTTGATGCTTATTTCAAACCCACTGTTCAAATGTAGGAATACGTACTCCAGAAGAGGTAGATACAAACAGTACCCAAAGCAAGCTCAAACAATTCTAACTAGTGTGAACTTAATGAATGTTCTCTAAACTAACTTTCATATAAAACACAACATTTATTAAAGTAATAAAGTAATAAGTAATAAAATTTGCTAATTTAAAGCTTATTACTGAAAATAATTTTGTCATATAAAGGAGGGTGGTTTTAAAAGATGATCCACTCTGGGTCTCAAATATGTTAGGTATACCACCAGAGCCAGGACATGCTAATTTAGAATATAAAACTGTTTCTCATCCTCGTCCCTCCAGCTTATAAAAGATTCTCAAAGTAGGATATAGCCTCAGGATAAAAATCAAATCAAAAGTAAGCTGACTGGCTGCACAATTCTTTGTTAAAACTTCACAAAGATATAAGATGCTGCTGCTCAGTTGAGCCTTTCAGCCAGAAGAGGGCTTATAATAATTTTAAGGGCAGACTGAAATGCCCAAAGTATGGAAAGGACTGTCCCCAAAAGAATTATACATGTGGCTTTCGGGGCACTGAACTCCAATGAGATTTATTGAAAATCCACAGGGTTTTACAGAATGTCTTATTAAGCAAAAGTGCCACCAACTTAGACTACAGGGGACAGACACAGTTCAACATGAAAGGAAGTCTAGGGGACCCCGACTTCTACGTCATAGGGCAAGCTAAGGGAGCCCCTTAACGGCACTATGTGCCATTTCTTCTTGGACAAGATGTTTCAGAGAGTAGAGCAAAGAATGCAGGAGAACAACAATGGATTAGGGAACTATTCCCAGGATATAAAGCCACATCCTAGTCAAGGCACACTCGTTATCCCTGGAGACAGAAGAGCTGTTGTCACATTCATGGCTGGAGCTGCTGCAGTCTGCTGACAGCTATGTGCTTCCACTTCCTGTTCCAAATGGACGTCCACTGCTGTCATCCTGTCCCTATCTCACCATCACATGTAGGGTGGGGAGGGGGGCAGGTAAATTGCCTTTTTAGTTCACAGATCTCTGGATCAAGAGAATTTGTACCCAAGGAGTTTCATCAGTGACCAGACCATATGCAGATCACAAGATGATGAACTGAAGCCGTAAATGGATTTAAGACTTTAGGAGGTCTCGTAAGGTGGTGGAAGTATTTTACATGTGGAAAAAATGTAAGTAATTATGTCCAGAGGGTGGATTATGGTAGATTAAATGTGACCACAGAATTCTTGTCACTCCTTCTCTAAAGGGGAGAGAAGTCTATATCCCTACTGCTTGAATCTGGGCTGGCCTTGGGACTTGCTTTGACCAGTGGAATGCAGCAGAAATGATGCTGTGTGACTTAGGACCTTCAATCTCAAAAGGCCTTTCGACTTCCTCTCTCATCGCTCAGAACACTGCTGCCTTGTGAACAAATCCAGCCTCGCCCCCTGGAAGATGAGACACCTAATGGAAAGAGGGAGAGCCAGATAGCCCTGTCATCCAACCATTCCAGCTGTCCCAGCTGAGGCCCCAGACATGGGAGTGAGCTCATCTGGGACCAGCAATGCCTAGGCTACCCATCAATGGACTGCAGGCAAATGAGTGAGCCTAGAGGAGTTTATCAAAGAACTGCCTCATTGAGCACAGGACAAATTGCCAATCCACAGAATTGTGATCAAATACATGTTTGTTGTTACAAGCCATGACATTTTAGATTATGTGACAATAGATCACTGAAATAGCCCTCCAAAAGCACCTACTCATGACCAATTCCTAAAAAATTTAAGTGACTGGCACATGGTCTCATAGGTAGGTGGGGATAGAGCTGCCCAGAAACCAAGTGTCTCAACCAACTAATCCAAAGTTCTTCGTATGATACCGTACTACCTTCTCTTGTACTTTTCAACAGCTAGAACAAGAAAAGAGGATGGAAATGGCTTAGGGAAACTGTCATGAAAAGTGGCTAAAGGCACTTTTAGGTGCCTTTAGATTTGAAGGTGGAATCTTTAACTAGAGATTTCATTCAACTTACATCTAAATGAATGTTTTCTATATATAGATGGTCAGTCTGGGTATGTTTTTGACACACATATATTGAATTATTGTACTCCACTTCAAAGCAATAAAGATGTTTAACACACAAGATATATCCTGTACCAAAGTTAAGGTAAAAGCTTTTTGTAACTAGCGTCACACATATGCTTTTATTTCAGATTACATACCAAAAACACTATGCATAAGATGGGTGAGCAAAAGCAGAAATGGAAGAGAGACCATTCGGACACAGTAATCTTGCATGCTGAATTATTTCTTTTCCCCCTTCACAAATACAGTGACAAGTCCATACTGGGAAACCACGGTGCAGAAATGAGGCAGATGTCAATGAATGAATTTACATACAAACACAGCAAATCATGCCCCCACCACACGGATAGTTTGCTCTTACCTTTTTCTGACATATAGCAGATATTTCAGCTGTAAGGGGAAGGTACACAACATATCAACAAAGAAAGACAGCCCATTTTAAATGAGGGCAGCCACAAAGGCGAGTAAAACAAGCTTAGTAACACAACATCTAGACCTAAACAGCTTCTCTCTTGTCTGATTGTCATCTACCTGTGTTGAATAAGGTTAGGAACACCTGCATGCTGCAAATACTTCTTCTATTCTTAAAAGTAATTCAAACTCCTCAGACATGACTTAGAATTCAGATCATGTTAGGGGCACCTGCGTGGCTCAGTTGGTTATGTGTGTCCAACTTCAGCTCAGGTCATAATCTCAGGGTTCATGAGTTCGAGCCCCACATCAGGCTCTGAGCTGACAGCTTGGAGCCTGGAACCTGTTTCAGATTCTGTGTCTCCCTCTCTCTTTGCCCCTCCTCCACTCACTCTGTCTCTCTCTCTCTCAAAAACAAACATTAAAAATTTTTTAATAAAAAATAAAATAAAAAGAATTCAGATCATTTTAAAGCTAAAGCAAAATAACATTCATATCACCTCATTTGACATAGGACAAAACTGAGGTTTGCATGACTTCTTCAGCATCACACAGGCTATCAACTGATAAAGGCTGATCTAGAGATAATATCTCTGGATTCCCTGTTTACTGTCTTCCATTACACTACGACACCGAGTTGATGTGATATATTTAGAGCTTCACCATGGAGATGATTTGCTATTTCAAAACTGTAGAAAAACCTTACTAACTTGGATTACTCAGACATGAATTATTGATTTATATCAGTCCTTAACTAGTGTAAAACTACCTGCATGCTCATTTCAGAGAAAGCAATTGTCAAACTCATGGATTAGCCACTAGGACTAAGGCTGTCAAACTACTGTCTACTTCAGGATTGACCTTAACAAATGGATACAAAGTCCTTTTAGTGGCCACAGCAATTATTTTCATGAAAATTGATGCTGAGAATACTTGAAAATAATTTTTCAAGGAATATGTTAACATTCCCCCTGAAATAGTTAAGTGTTCAAAAAATGAACTGAAAACCATTACTTACAGTATAGTCTATGTTATAATGTATTAAAAAGATCAAAGATAAATATCTCCCAAACTGTCTGGAAATTATGAATTAGTAGATGCCAAATCAATGAAATTTACAACTCAGTTTTTAAAACTGGTTTTGAATAATTAATGGTTATTATTTTAACAGTTTGATATCTTAGAGTTTGTCTTAACCTGAGGTTAGTGTCCAAAGATGAGTACCTTCTAGAGAAGGTGACCAGAATTCAGCAACATATCTGATATTTAAAAATGTAGTTTTCCTCCTGACTATAGACTTCACCTTGGAGCACTGGAAGGTCACTAACAAGGTAGCATAATTTAAGAGGGGGAAATTTTTACCTTTACCCATAAAGCCCAAATCTTTTTAGTTATTCTTATATAAATTTTCAAAATGTCTCTTTGAAGGATATAGAGGCTAACATTACTGACCCATTTTACAGATGAAGATCACTCACTGATTTATTTCTTAAGGGTGAGATGCTCTAATATTAAAAGTTAGACTACAGGTGCACCTGGGTGGCTCAGTAAGTTAAGCATCTGACTTCAGCTCAGGTCATGATCTCATGGTTTGTGAGTTCCAGTCCTGCATCAAGCTCTGTGCTGACAGCTCAGAGCCTGGAGGCTGCTTCGGATTCTGTGTCTCCTTCTCTCTCTATCCCTTGCCCGCTCACACTCTGTCTCTCTCTCTCTCTCTCTCTCAAAAATAAACAAATATTTAAAAAAAAGTTAGACTACAAAGAAATAGTGTAATTATCATCAAGAAAATGGCCTTAAGTTTGTTAAAAATGTTCACAGAATTTAGTTAACATAAGGCTTTTACAGTTCTTTTTAAATGAGGCCTTTCATAGAAAGTCTTCTATTATCTACTTCTGAAGTCATATATCAAGTTCCTCCTATGGCCCCCCAGCTTTTGTCACCTTTCCTCTTTCCTCTGCTTTCCTGAAAACTTTTCCCTGGTCATTTTAGCCTCCAATTAAAATTGTGGCTAGGATACCTGCTTCCAGATGTGTGAAGGAAACCTCTGTCTGGGACCTGCCAACTTATAAGACCTAGCTTTCAGGACTCTAACCAACTACAAACATCACAATCCCATCTTTTTATTGAGATGAGTCACCTATACTTTATTCCCATTTTACTAGGGCAACTGAGTCTCAGAGCAATTAAACAATGTTTCCTAAAAACACCGAGCTAGTAATAGTGGTAGGAGAAAGACCCCTGATTCAATGTTGTTCCTGCTGACGTCCCCTATTCCCTTCCTGACCTGGCACAGCAAACATCATTGGCAATGCCTGTTATATGTACAGAAAATCTCTTAAGATATAATTCAACAGGGCTTTTGTCACACAGAATTCCTAATTCCAACATCTACCTTTAATTTCGGTATGGGTGTTACCTCTTCCTTCATTATTAAATGTTTGGATATAAGCAAGACATTGATATAATGTTTCATCTCAATGACTATTCATAGAATATAATGCTTTGGTTACTGTCCTTGTAAAATAAGACAGTACAAAAGGAGACAAACCAACCACGCCATGAATCATGATCACTTATTATTCATCCTCTCTCAAGTAAACCATACCTTGTGGCAGAAGCACATCAATCAGCCATTCACTGTGGTCCCTGTAAAGAAAAGCGAAATTCATTTTTGAGATTCTTTGTAATGTTATCCTTCCACATGAATGTTTATAAGCTGCACACTATTACTAAAAGGCTTTCAATAGAAAGGAAATGTAATTAAGAGCGCTATCATAATCAACTTTTTAAAAGTCTAATGCATGGCAGCTAAATTATAAATTATAGGCATTGCATCATATTCAGTTACCTTTAAATGATACTTTCCAGATACTAATGAAGCCAACCAAAGTACAGCATGATGTGTGCAACCCTTAGTGTGATTCTGTGAAACTAACAAGCAGAGAGAACCCATTGGAATTACATGTCATGGTTGAAAGCCACATTTTTTTTTCTTTTTCTCTGTGGCCTTTTTTAACAGGGTCACTTGAAAATTGGAGCTGTTTTATTAAGTGTAACTGCTTTGTCTCATCACATGGGGAGAAGTATTGCAATTTTTCAAAGCTGAAATCTCTCAAATGAAAGTTTGCTATATATCAAATATCTGACAAACTAACCTTTAAAAAACAGGTTAGTGGGAAATGTGGGTCATGTAACCAATTTAAGTCTAACTGATTGTTCTTATCTTCTCTGGTTGCCCTACTTCCTCTTCTTGGAGGACTCATACCTACCCCGCAATCCTCTGGCTGCATTCTTCACAGAGATACAAGGGGGGTGGTTTATCCCCCAGAGCTACTGACAGGGAAGGGTCTATACACATCTGAAACACAGGAAAAGGCAGAATGAACTCTCCTGTCCTGTTTATCACATTCCCCACATCATAAGAGCAAAGGTTCCCATTGTGACAATTTTTCAAGAGCAAACTGGAATAAATGTTTTTAGTAAAACCCATTTTAACCCATAGCTGGTTTTGCTGCACTGGCTGAGTCATCCACACTGGAGATTTACATGTGGCTACTGTGGTTTTCCATTTCTTCTGTTATCTGCAGGTTCAAGTGACAAATAGTGTCAAGAAATCCACCCTCACTTCACAAAGAGAAAAAATCTTGTTCAATAGCGGCTCGAATTGCCTTTATATTACTCGTACGGTAATTCCTTCTCAAAAGTGGAAAACACAGCAATCTCTCTTTAGGAAAAGGAAAATATGTCAAGATTTTAAAATCATAACCACCACCAAAATTCTGGCAGTAGAGAATTTTGCTTCCTAAAAGAAACCTCATTCAACAAATTTCCCGTGAAATCTAACACTGAGCAATTCGCTTTTCTTACTACAGATTTCTAAGTTCTCTATCAGTCATCCAATGTCGCATTTTTAGATGTTTTTTCCTTCCACACATGACCTGTGGTTTGCTTAGCTCTGTTCAATTTTGGATAATTTACGGCTGAGTTTTCATGAGCCTAAGCACAGAGATGTAAAGTGTTAATTTTGCTGTTGATCATCAGTGCATTTTCAAATATCTGGATGTTTAAAATCAAGTGAATGCAACTAGCTGAATTTTGTACTTTGCATCAGGTTAAATGTCTATAACTTACCAAAATCATTTTGAATTGTTTCCCTGTCCTTCAGGAAATAATGAATCCATGCTATAGCTGACTGTCCAGATAATGTGCCTAGGATACAAATTCTTCTGGAACTCCACTCTGCCTTTTTTTAAGCAGTTTTTACTGATTTGGGAGGAAAAATGAACCAAATTTATAATCCAAACGGCCTGACATTTAAAATTAAAACCCTGCAGAGTTTTGCGTGTCATCCTTGAGCAGGGACCATGCTAAACTTCTCTGCATCGTTCGAATTTTAGTCTATGTGCTGCTGAAACAAGTGTATGTGCTGCCTGAAGAGTTTCAGTGATGGGGGAACAAGAGTTAGAATTCCTAAATTTTAGTCCTTATACCATAAAAATCTGTAAATTATATATTCCCTGATGCTACAGGCCCAGTGTGGAAAATTTTCCTTAGATAAGTTTCATGCTTCCTTTGATGCCATGAATAACTACTTTTTGGTGTGTTAAATCAAGGATTAGCAAAGTTTCTGGAAATGACCAGAGAGTAAAGAGCTCAGGCTTTGTGGACCATACATTCTCTGTCACAACTACTCAACTCTGCTGTTGTAGCATGAAACAGCCATAGACAATACGTAAACAAATGAGCACAGCTATATTCCAATAAAACTTTATTTACAAAATAGTCCGCAGCCCAAATTTGGCTATGGGCCATTGTTTGCTGACTCCTGTGTTAGATAATTATCTGGGCTCCAAAGTATTTCATAAACTGATCTGCAAACAGAATCAAGTAAATCCAAAAGCAGAGTGTGACATAATGAACTCTAAGTTCCAACATATTTTCATTTTGAATCCTACGGCAGCTTTTTGGCTCTTGCTTTAAAAGTACTTTTTGGCAATGTATTGCAACCAAAATAGATAATGCTTTTCTATTTGGCTAATAATCATCACTGCCTAGTGATAAAGCTCATGAATATGGAGAGAGTATTTTTTGTAAGGATAAATCCATTTTCCCTGAGTCTTTCCCATGCACCTCGTGAAATCTGTTCTTAAATATAGTTACTTTACTTTCATTTCTAGTGAGTCATTGATACTCCTGTCAGGTAAAGATATTTTTTCATTCCACTCAAAAGTAAAAACTCCTAGGCTGTTAGAACTGTAATCACTAAAGATTAGCTAGGTGATCTCCGACATGTTAAATGAATTAGTTCATATGACCCATCACATTTGTGGATAGTAGGGTCAACTCTGTTTACTCTGAATAGTCCAGTTTACATCCATATTAATATGTTCATATCTGACTATTGCATTAAAAATAGTTATTTTCCATTTATAAATACAATTATCCCCAGTGTAGAGGCTTGAGAAAATAGAGAAAAGAAGAAAATTTAAGTAACTCATTAACCCTCCATCTCAGTACAATCACTAATAACTTTCTAGTGAGTATTATTGGTTGTTTTTCATTATAAATATGAATATAAATATATGTATATGTGATTTTTAAATTAAATTAGCATCATACTATACAAGTTCATGACTTCATTTAACATTATTCTGTACTTATCTGGATGTTGCATACTCTCAACATACGTGTCATATGGTCATACCTATGTGGGCTTGGGGAGTGCTTACACTGTAACGAAAAAAAAAAAATACTGAGCCAGACCTGTTGTCAAGCAAAAACAGCCCCAGCACAGAAATCATTAACAAGAATGTTACCTTTCCAGGGAAGCAAAATAAAAACACAAAAGAAAGCTCTTTGAGAAAACTGGAGTTCAGAAAGTAAAATCTGGAGAGTGAAGAAAAAGTTTAGATAGACAGAGGAGGTAGTTACACAGCACTGTGAAAGCACTAAATGCCACTGAATCAGTCACTTTAAAATGGTTAGTTTTGTTATATGAATTTCACTTCAATAAAAATGGGACAGAAAGTAGGATGGTGTGGCTTGTCCTGCAGAACTGGTTACAGGGACCAGCCTGTAAGAAAAGCAAAGCCAGACCAGGGAGGGGGGGGGGGTGGACTAAACCGTGTGCCTAGAAGGGAGGGAGAAAGTCTAATTCATGATGACTTCTGTGAGTAGAAAACTAAAGTCATTACTAATCAGGAAGTCAGAAGTCTCCTGAGAATGCAGGCTGACATAAGATCAGGAGGAAAATCAATGGAAAAAATCAGACAAAAAATACCTCCTTTCTATCCATATCTGAGTGAACCAAAAGAGGGCATTGTAACATAGGCAGAAAGAGAAAAGGGCAGCTATAGAAATTAGTGAGTATAGTAAGGGAGCTATGCAATACTCACAACCATGAAGAATTAAGTTGAATTCCATGGGTAAAAATGAACTCACGTGTATTTAGCTCAAAATGTCACCACACCAAAGAAAAGTATCTTTGAACCCCAAATGTCTGTGGAATTTCAGAGGAGGAGTGCACATAACAGGGCAGGTAAGGACTATGCTTCCATTAATGGGTTACCCTCACATACTCTTTCTCAACATAAATTCATTAAATTTACCTTCTTTAATTAATTTATTTTTTTATTTTATTTTTTAATGTTTTATTTATTTGAGATAGAGAGTGTGTGCACAAGTGGCGGAGGGGCAGAGAGAGAGGGAAACAGAGGATCCAAAGCAGGCTCCACACTGACAGCACAGAGCCCAGTGTGGGGCTCAAAGTCACGAACCATGAGTCATGACCTGAGCCCTAGTCAGACACTTAACCAACTGAGCCACCCAGGTGCCCCTTTATTTATTTATTTTTTAATTTTTTAAAGTTTATTTATTTTCGAGAGAGAGAGAGAAAAAGCACAAGCAGGGGAGGGGCAGAGGGGAGAGAGAAAATCCCAAGCAGATTCCGCACCACCAACACAAAGCCTGATGTGGGGCCTGAACTCAGGAACTGTGAGATCATGACCTGAGCAGAGATCATAAGTTGTAGGTTTAAATGATTGCACCATCCACATGCCCCTATTTATTTTTTATTTTAGCAAGAGAGAGCATGAGCAGGGGAGAAGAAAAGAAGGGGAGAGAGAGATAAAGAGAGAGAGATGGAGAGAATCTTAACCAGGCTCCATGCCCAATGCAGGGCTAGGTCCCACAACCCTGAGGTCATGATGATCTGAGCCAAAATCAAGAGTCAGATGCTGAACTGACTGAGCCACCCAGGCACCCCTCAGTTTGCCTTTATAAAAGCAGAGATCAAGCATAATAATACAACAATGTCCTTTGTTAGTAAGGTATAACCGGATGACAATATTATTATTGGCACTCTTTTGACATTTGGCACTCTTCTGACTCTGTTTCTGTAAGATGATATTATTGTTTCTATTATTTGGTAATCTTTACAGTCTTCCTGTCTATAGAAGGGAGGAAAACTCCCATGACAGCAGGTTCTAAAAAGTATCTGTGAACTCTAACGACTTGACCTAACTCCCACACTTCATAATATAAAAAGTAATCCTTGCAAATCCAGACACAGGTCTCTCCAGCCAAGTGTTGTGTACAACAAATATACTGCAAATAATTTTAAGAGGTGTGATTATTTTTCCTAACATTCAAATTCAACAATTCAGGGTTTTAACAAGAGAATCAATTTGATGTGGCAGAAAATGAATAAGGCTGAGAGTCAAAGTACCTGGTTCTGGCTTAGAAAAGTGTCTTGGCCTCTCTAAACCACTGTTCCTTACCTCTAAGGTACCTTTCATGTGTTGCTGCCCAACTACCTCTCAGTCATTTTGATTAAGTCATATCTGCGATCTGAACTAAGACTTAACAATTTTATCTATTTTTGTCCTATGACACTTCAACTCACATAGTCATACACTAGACACTCCTAATTTGAAATGAGTGAAACAGGGGCAAAGAACATTTCCGAGTTTATTAGCTCAGACAGAAGCCAAGTGAGGACTATGTAAGTGTTTCACCAGGATTATTCTGATAATTACTCATTGTTACACAGCGCTTGACCATAAAATCATAGCCAAACCTGCAGACCCCACTATACATTGCTCTGGCCTGAACCAACCCACCAAAGTACAGTCAGATTGAACACAGAGATGCTTAAGACTACTACAGAGCACAGGCCTCTGCTTCACAGAGAAGGATGTGATCTACTCCATGTCATTCAGCAATTTGCTCCTGATAATTTGACCACTGAGAATACAATATGGCACCAGGTCTAACAAAACAGTACCTTCACAGCTGGCTTGTTAATTGCGTTGTGGCATTCAATGTGCTGGCAGTGGATGGGATTCCAAGCTGTAAAGCAAAGCATAGCTGATGAATACTTCTCACTAAAATTATTTGTGTCCTAGTAAAAGCAGAGCAGATATTACACTAGTTTTCTTTTTCCTAAGTACAACCATCATAGGAAGGCTTCCTAAATTAATCATTTTTAAATCTATGACAAATTTAATAATTGAACAGATATCACAACTCCATCCATTTTCCCATGGGGAGGGACAAGCTAGTATAATATGGCATACATGATACAACAACATTACCTCACAATGATGTGTATATATACACACCATTAGTAAGCTCTCCAAGGTGTTATATCTATGGTTTCACTTCATCCTGCCAAACTCTGTAGGATAGGTACAGCAGATTATTAGCCTCATTTCATATATGAGTAAGTAAAAGTTAAAAAGGTTAAGTAACTCACTACAGTCACAGAGTTAGTACATGACAAGCTGACACTAGAACCTCTATCTCTTGGATTTCGACACTGCTCTTTTCATTGTAGTGTATACTGTGTTGAACATCCTGGATTTCTGGCACCAGGAAGTGTTTCAAACTGATAATAACTGAAATGAATGCTAAGACAACCTCTACTATTCCATTTCCCACCCCATTCCCATCAAATGTGGAGACTGAAAAGATGAATTTCTTGCCCAGATGAAATACATCTCTCTCTCACACCACAGATTGGGACTCACAGACTAATGTCTGCTAGTTTATTAATACCCACTCCTTAACACAGTATGCATGCAGAATAAGAATAAGAAACAAGTTATCTGGGATAGATTGGAATGAAAGTCATGACAAATATTTATCATCATCTAGATTATTCTGTAGTCCAAAGTACTTAGCTAATAATATTTCATCATTTAAAAAAACGCAATAAAATTACATATTTGGAAGTAAGACATTTTTCTAAATCACCAAATTCTAATCTTATAGGACTATGATTGGCCTAATATACAAGAATTCACAGATGAGAGGATATTCTTACTTACTTATATATCCAATTGTAATTCAAGAATATGTATTGATAATATTCCAGACCTAATTTATGCTCCAAATATATTATAAAGGGTTTTTCCCCCCCCAGGGGTGTTCCACCTTCAAATCTTCTAGCCTATGGTTAGACCAGGTATAAGATTATGTATCTGATTTGAAATTTAGGAAAATATGGTCAGCAGAGCCACCGACCTTAAAAAATACACAGCGGGTCAATTTATGTAAAAAGAAGATAAAAAGTACAGACCAGAAACCACTACTCTAATAACACAGTATCATATTGCTTATATTTTTAGAAAGAAAGAAGAAATGAATAAGGAATGAATGAATGAAGAAATAATTTGAATATAGGCATTCCAAAACTATAAAATTTGTTTTCTACATGTGGAAACGTCAAGATGAAAATAGAGAATAGCAAAAAAAGTTTTCTTGTGTAATTAGAGAAATCTAGGAGAAAAATAAAAAGACTGCGTTCAACAAGCATAGGAGTTGCAAATACATGGGCCACGTGTCTCATTCCTCCAATCCCAAACTCATGACAGATATCACTAATCCTTATAAGAGCATTCCTTCCTGCTGAGTCCAGAACTGGCCATAGGATCCTTCTCAAGCTCCTTTCTGAGCTCCAGAAAGTTGCCACTAATAAACAGAGCTAGCACACAAGATAAAATCTGCTAGCCATTTCTGAATCTCTGTATTATGAGAACATTTTCAGATCACTTTACAAATATTAAGAAGTCTTGACATTTAGAGGTAATATTCAAAATATATAACAACTGCTATGGCAAAGGCACAGAGAAAGAAGAATATACAACAGCTATAGCACTTTATCAGGGCTCTAAAAATTCCTGCTTTGGCAGAAATTAAGGCTTTATATGTGGGTATATCCAGGAAGTCCTACTCCTCTAATATTTCATTTTTACAGAGTGTCACTGAGTTAAGAATAGATTGTAAGATACCTCATTTAGTTTACCAAAGTCACACTAGATTTAAACTTAGCTTTCCTTGGGTATCAAAAATTACTTGTCAAGATTTCAAAAATATGATACTTGAAACTCATGTTAGATCTACTGAATCAAGATCTTTACTTTTTTTTGAGAGAGAGAGAGAGCGAGCATGTGAATTGGGGAGAGGGGCAGAGGAAGAGAGAGAGAGAATCTTAGGCAGGCTCCAGCTTCAGCATGGAGCCTGACATAGGGCTCAATCCTACAACCCTGGGATGATGACCTGAGCCAAAATCAAGAGTCAAATGCTCAACTGACTGAGCCACCCAGGGACCCCCTGAATAAAATCTTTAAGGACAGAGTACCAGTATTTGTAATTAGGAAAAGAACTACAATTGATTCTGATATAAGATCAATCTACATACCTTACCATATGGCAAATATAGTCATGATGGATCTTCCTTCATTTGAAAATTGAAAAATATATATATAATATAATATAATATAATTAATATAATATAATATAATATAAAAACATGGTAGGTAATCTGCTTCCAACTACAACAGAGTAACTGGTATTAGACATGCCCTTCCACCATAAACAACTAGAAAACTGGAAAATATATATGAAACAACTGTTTTCAGAAATTGGACTAGGTAGTATAGGACAATGATCCTTGAGAAAAGAGAAACAATAAAGTCAGTCCTACAATCAACATGGCTTTCTTCCTGGAAGCAATGTCTAGACCTTGGACATAGAAGGAGAAAGATAAGCATCCACAAAATCTGGAGTTTAAAGAGGCAAGGTGGCTTATATTTGCTGCATAGTGTACCAAAGAAGAGGGAGCTATGTGAAGAAAGAGCTCCAGAAATTTGATTAAGAATCCTTTTGGATTTTTGGCTTTATACTAAGAAAAACATATGTAAGCCAAAACTCCATTAGGCTGCATAGAAAACAACTATGGAGGATCTGTAAGCAGAATAATTCCTACATCTCATACAGGGCCAGGAGATATTCAAGTTCCAACCAGCCAGAGTAAAGGGAACTCAGTGAAAACCTGGGACATTCAACAGAGACTCTAGGAGGTCATACCTTAGCAGTAGGGCTACACCAACATTAGGGACAAGGCTATTCTAGGCTCACCCTAACAAAGTATAAGAACAGGACTTAAAATTGTAAAGTTGATCCACCAGTAACTTGATAGTCAAAACAAACCACAAAATACTGTAATGAAAGACAACAAAATCCAGATACTTAATAATATAATACTCATAAAGTCCAGCATCCAGTAAAAAAAATTACTGATATTTGGAAAGGGACGAAAATGTTACACATATTCAGGAAAAAAACAGCCAATAAAAATAAACCCAGAAATTATACAGACAAGGTAGTTAGCAAACAAGGACTTTAAAACTGCTACTTTAAAACATATTCCAAGGAAAATACGAACACAATGAGGAGAGAGATGAAAGATAATAAAAGAACAAAATGGAATTTCTAAAATTAAAAATATAATATAGAACATTGAAAATTCACTGAATGGGCTTAATGGCAGATTAGACAATGCAGAAGGAAAGATAAGTGAATTAGAAGACATAACAACAGAAACTACAAAACTGGAGCAGTGGAAGAAAAATAAACAGAGCTTCAGTGAGCTGTGGGAAAATATTAGGCAGTATAAAGCACATCTGGTTAAAATTCCAAAAGGAGAAAAAGGGGGGAAGATGGAAGATATTTGAAGAAATAATGGCCGCAATTTTTCAAATCTAATAAAAACTATAAGCCCACAGATCCAAGAAGCTCAATGAATCTTAGGCAAAATAAAATCAAAGAAAAGCACATCAAAACCCATTATAATCAAATTGATGAAAAACCATGATAAAGAGAAAATCTTAAAAGCAGCCAGGAAAAAAAAAAACACATTACTTACAGGGGAACAAAGATAAGAATGATCGCTGATTTCTCGCCAGAAACAATGCAAGCCAGAAGACAATGGAACGACATCTTTAATAGGCTGAAAGAAAAAAACTGTCAACCTAGAATTCTATAGCCAGTGAAAATATCCTTCAAAAATGAATATGAAATAAAGACGATTTGAAGACAAACACAAGATAAGAGAATTCATTGCCAGCTGAGCTCCACAACAAGAAATGTTAAAGAAGGCTGAAAGAAAATGATAACCAGATGGAAGCTAGGACCTACACAAAGGCATAAAGAGTTCTGGACAGGGCAAATATGGTGAATAACTGCAAAAGACCTTCTACTTATAATAGCATGTTGTTAAAAGATAATTTACTGTTTAAAACAAAAATAACAGCCATGTATTGTGAGACTAATAATATATATAGGAGTAAATATTTGAGGGGTCCCTGGGTGGCTCAGTCAGTTAAGCATCAAACTCTTGATTTCAGCTCAGGTCATGAGCTCATAGTTCATGAGTTCAAGCCCTGCATCAGGCTCTTCGCTGACAGCATGGAGCCTGATTGGAATTCTCTCTCCCTCTCTCTTTCTACCCCTCACCATCCCCCACTCTCTCTCTCTCTCTCTCTCTCAAAATAAATACATAAACTTTAAAAAAAGAGTAAATATTTGATAACAAGAACAAAAAAGGATGAGAGGGAGGACATGAAAGTGCATCGAGTTCTTAAACTACATGTAAACTAGTATAATATTATTTGAAGGTAGACTGTGAAGTTGAAGGTGTATATTGTAAACCCTAGAGCAATTCTTCTTAAAAGGGGGTTTAGCTAATACAGAGATAAAATGGAATGCTAAAAATAATTAACCAAAAAGTAGACAAGATATTAAAAAGAAAAGAAATAAAGAATAGATGGGACAAATAGAAAACAAGTGTAAAATAAAAGATTTAAGCCCAATCTTATTTATAATTACATTAAATGTAAATGGCCTAAACAATAATTACATTATATATAAATGGTCTAAAAGGCAGTTTGTCAAATAGCATTTAACTTTTTCAAAAAGCATGACCCTAATAAATACTGCCTATGAGAAACACACTTGAAATATAAAGATAGATAAGTTCAAAGTAAACAGAGGGGCACCTGGCTGGCTCAGTCAAAAGAGCATGTGACTCTCAATCTCAGGGTCATGAGGTCAAGCCCCATGTTGGGTATATTGATTACTTAAATAAGTAAATATTTTTTAAAGAGTAAACAGAATCTTAAAGTCCTCATATGAGTGAAGTCATACGATACTTGTCTTTCTCTGATTGACTAATTTCGCTTAGCACAAGGGAAGGGAAGCAAAAATAATATAAAAACAGGGAGTGGGACAAAACATAAGAGACTCTTAAATATAGAGAACAGAGGGTTGCTGGAGGGGTTGTGGGAGGGGAAATGGGCTAAATG
Source organism: Cryptoprocta ferox (assembly GCA_028646485.1). Taxonomy (NCBI): domain Eukaryota; kingdom Metazoa; phylum Chordata; class Mammalia; order Carnivora; family Eupleridae; genus Cryptoprocta; species Cryptoprocta ferox. The sequence goes on from CM053560.1 coordinate 10,006,044, forward strand.
GGTAAGGGGCTTAAGGAATCTACTACTGAAATCATTGTTGCACCACGTGCTAACTAACTTGGATGTAAATTATAAAAAATAAAAAAGTAAACAGAAAAAGTTATACCATTCTAATATAATATAAAGCTAATCACAGGAAAGCTAGAGTGTCTATATAAATATTAGACAAGCAGACCCCTGAACAAAGAATATTACCAGTAATAAAGAAGGATATTTGACAATGATGAAAGAGTTAATTCATCAAGATGACCTAACAATCATAAATATGTGTGCACCTAATGACAGAGTTTCAAATTAAATGAAACAAAACAGAAGTAAAAGAGAAAGAAGCCCATAGTTAGTGCTGTAAATTTCAACAATCCTCTTATCAGTACTGAGACAGTATTCTGGTCCATTACACAAGGCTCAAAAATTTAGATGGAGTGAAATCACAGAGTAAATTTTCTGACCACATGGACTTAAACTAGAAATAAATAGCAAAAAGGTACCTGGAAAATCAGCAAAAACTTGTACACTTAAACAAACACACTTCTAAACAATCCATAAATCAAAGAAAAAGTCATAAAGCACATTATAAAATATTCTGTACTGAAATACAATGTAATCACACCATATCAAATTTGTGGGCTGAAACTAAAACAATGCTTAATGGTAAATATATGGCTTTAAGACTCTTAAATTTGATAACATAAAAGGTCCAAAATAACAATTTATGCTTCTATTTTAATATGACAGTATAACAATTTATATTTCTATCTTAAAACAGAAAAAAAAAACAAGTTAAACTCAATGTTAATAGAAGAAATAATAAAGATAGAAGCAAAAATCAATGAAATTGGAAATAAGAAATGAATAGAAGAAAAAAATTACAAAACCAAAGCCTGGGTCTTTGGAAAATTCAATAAAATTGATAAGCCCCCAAGCTATGATGAATAAAAAAATAGAGAAAAACTCAAATTACCAATATCAAGAATAAAAGGTAGAACATCACCACAGATCCTACAGATATGCAATAAATTTGGCAAGTTGGAAAAAATGCATATGTCATTTATTCCTCAAAACAGACTACAAAATTACAAATATGACTGAATAAAAAGTAGAAAAGTTAAATGTCACATAACATTAAATTGAATCCATAATGTAAAACCTTCCTACAAAGAAAACCCCAAGTCTAGATGAATTCACCAGTGAATCCTGTTAACTATTTCAAGAATAAATAACATAAATTTATTTTCTTTCAGAAAATAGAACAATAAAGAAACTCTTCCTAACTCATTTTATGAAGTCAGCATTACTCTGTAAACAAAGCCAGATGACATTATAAAAAAAAAAAAAAAAAAAAAAAAAAAAAACTAGATCAATGTCCCACATAAATGCAGGAGCAAAAAATTTTTAACAAAAACTAGCAAACTGAGTCTGGCAATATAATATAGCTGACAATGTGGAGTTTATCCAAGGAAATATAAGGTTGGATTAACAATGCAAAGCAAATCAATGTAATATACCACATTAACAAAATAAAGGGAAGAACTCATGTGATCATCTCATGAAAATATATTTGAGCGAAATTGACATTCACTCATGACAGAAACTCTCAGTAAACTAAGAATAGACAGGAACTTTCTTATTCTGACAAAAAGCATCTATGAAAAGCCTACAGCTAACATCAGATTTAATGCTGAAAGTCTGAATACATGACCCATAAAGACTAAGCAAGAAAATAAAGATATTTACTTGTAGCAATTCTATGTAACACTGAACTGGAGATATGAGCCAGCACAATGAGGAAAAGAGAGAAAGGAAGGAGGGACAGTGGGAAGGAAGAAAAGAAGGAATAAAGGATGGGAGAGAGGGAGGGAGGGAGCAAAGGAGGCAGGGAGGCAAATTAGGAAGACATACAAATTAGGAAGGAAAAAGAAAACATTTTAATTATAGTAATTTGCCAGAGAGTATAATCATGTACACCGAAAATCTTCAGAAACTTACAAATAAGCTACAAAAACTAATAAGTGAATTTAGCAAGGTTACTGGATATAAAGTCAAAATAGAAAAATCAATTACATTTCTATATAATGGTAATAAGCAAGTAGAATATTAAATTTTTAAATACTATTTACAACAGCATCCAAACCCACAAAACATTTAGGAATACCTCTAACAAAATATCTGTAAGACTTATACACTGAAAACTAGAAAATATTGCTGAGACTAATTACACAAGGCCTAAATAAATGGTTAGATATGCCATGTTTGTGGATCAGAAGACTCAATTTAGAGTCCTTTCTCAAGATGTCAAATTATCTCTTTCTCTTCCTTTTAAATAGCTATACTTGGGTCCCTGGGTGGCTCAGTTGGTTAAGCATCTGACTCTTGGTTTCTGCTCAGGTCACCATCTCATGATTGTCACGATCTCATGATTGTGAGATCAAGGCCCATGTCAGGCTCCCAGCTGGGCATAAAGCCTACTTAAGATTCCCTCTCTCTCCCTCTGCTCCTCCCCTGCTCATGTTCACTCTCTCTCTATTTCTCTCAAAAAGAAAAAAAGTAGCTATACTGGACGTTCCTGTAATATGTACTTAAACTTCCTTTTGTTGCTTAAGTCAGTGGCAATATTCTGCTATTTCCAACACAATCCTAACTGATGCAAGTTCAGAAGAGCAAAAAATTTCAGAATTCTTCTTGTCAAACTAATTTTGATGATTTGAAGTTTGTATTGAATAGTGATGTCTTAGTCTATTGGGGCTGGTAAAACAACCTACCACAGATTGAACAGCTTCCCACATTGATTACATTTATACGGTTTATTACCAATATGCATTTTCTTTCATGCCAATTAAGGTAAGAACTATTACTGAAGGCATTTCCACATTCATCGAGTTTCTCTCTAGTTTGATTTATCTGGTGTATAATGAGGTATGTTTTTCTGCTGAGGGCTTTCTGGCTGAATTTGCATTCATAGTGTCTCTTATCAGCATGAGATCTCATGTGTCTAGTAAAGGATGATCAATCAGTAAGACTTTCTCACACTTACTACATCCATAGGGTCTCTCTCCAGGATGGACTCTCTGGTGTCCACTCAGCTATGACTTCTGACTAATACTTGCCCTCATTCATAAGGTTTTCTTACCTATATCAGTTTTTTTCATGGGTAATCTGAAATTAATTATAATTGATTTTTCATCTCCCTTAAATTCAGAAAGGTTCTTTCTTCTAAATAAATCTTCTTTCTTCCAAGTAAATCTAAGTTATCTTTCAAACTCCTTCCACCTAAGACACACTCATGGAGTTTTTGTCTTGATGGGACAATGTTTACACTGAGATGAAATATGTTTGCAAAAGCTTCATATTCATAGACATTCTGCTTAGTAGGTGTTTTATCATAGGCAAAATTCACTTGATTCAAAAGTCTCCTTAAATTCTTGATGCATCCAATTTCCTAGTCATCTCCTGGACAACCTAGAGGTGGTGTTCCTTCCCCTACTATCCATAGCTTTTCTCCTGACTCCAATGTGAAGATCGTATCTGGCAGGGAAACTGAGCATCCCACTGATGTGAAGTTCCTATATTTTTCTAGCATCATGTCCCTGAAGGTAGTCCTTTAAGCAGGATCAAGCTGCTGCCACTTTTCCAGTGTTTAGTTCATGGCCATATCCTCAAAGGTCACAGATCCAGCAGAGAGAGCATAAGTAACTTGACAAGGTTATGGAGCAAGGTCATGCTGCAGTCAGGACTGAACCCACGCAGCCTGGCTTGTGTCTTTGCACATGTATGGAATGAACATAGCAATCAGGCCACACAACGATCTAGCTGATACTTCACGGGTGGCCAGTGTCCAGTCACCTGGCCACAGCCTCCTCATTCACACAGGTGGGGTGCCCTTAGGCAAGGATACATGTGCATCCCAACCAAGAGGGCCAACACTCCTAGCATGACTCAGGCCCCTGCACCTTTAGGCTGAAGAGATGGAGGCCACTCACAAGATGGTCTCCATTGGTAGGACTTAAGTCCTGGTTCAGGTCCACCTGCCTCCTGCATGGGCCAGGACAGCACCACCATGAGGCCATACTCACCTGGCCACTAATGGGAGAAGCAAAATTGGTTTTAAAAAGAAAAAAGTGAAGCACCAACCAAACATATACTTCAAAGCAAAGGAAATATCATGCAGACGCTTGAGAGAAAACATGTCTGAAAATTATCTAGTCTATGAATCAAAATATTTTAGGAAGGTAGTATGGCCTCTGCAACTTGATGCAAGAACACATGGCCTCTATAAAAACAGAAGTAGAAGGTCATAGAAATTCATGGTGAGATGGTCAAGAATGAGATAAAAAGGAATTTGGACAACAGATATGATAAGTATAATTAAACTAAAAATAAAATAGAAGAATTAGAAATCCTAATTCAAAGAAATAAATAGAGCTGATTTGGGGGAAAAGTCAAGTAAGTTACACAGTAAACCAACCTGAGAAGCTAAGAATATAGAAGATAAATATATGGGAAATAGCTACACAGCACAGAAAATGAAAATCTAACCTATTAATTATAGGTATTCCTGAGGAACATACCAAAACAATTTGAAAAAGCAATAACTTAAAATTTCATTAATGAGAAATTTTCTAAAAAGGATTGAAAAGGGATCTGAAAGCACTCTTAATGTTATAGGCAAAAGTCAATAGAAAGATACTCATACATAAAGATATTTAAGAAAAGTCTTTTTAATTTAAAAAGTAAATCTTCAAGAATTGAGAACAACCAAAAGGATTTCTATAATAGACAAATCACACTGGTCTATTTGTCTTCTATACTTCTAAATGCCAGAAAGTAATGAAGCAATATTTACATATTTTTCACAGTGAAGCAGTTTTCTTTCATGTGTGAAGAAATAGAAAGACATTCTTAAGTATGCCTGAACTCAAAAAATATATATATGACCTACATTCCACTGTAGAAAATATTATAGGAAAAAAGTTTAGGTTCCATTTCCCCCAAAAATGACAGACAAATTAATTTAAGCTGATTCTCCTTCTGAGAACAATTAGAAAACTGGACAAGATTAAAAGCAAAACCAACAACAACAACAACAAAAACAGAGAACTTTGGGGAAATATTAGGGGGCATGATCCAAAAAAAGAAGGAAACATCAAAAGGTGGACCTGGCATTTGATCCCATGCTTCCCTCTTTACCTATTTCTCTATATGCCAGTCCCACAAGATGAACAGATTTCAACAAATTCTTTGATGTAGGGGAACAAAAATTGAAAATGGGAGACCTAAAAATCCCCTTAGGATGTGGGCAGAGGTCCCAAAAGCCCACACCATAGAGTAAAGGGGAACCAGAATTAGACCAGCCCTCAAAAGGACTGAAAACTAGCCTCAAATCATCTCAAGGATGGATCATAGGTCTTCTTTTCTTAAGCTGCATTAAAGTGACCTGGATTGCTAATGTCCATAGCCTCAAAATTTCCAGAAGCAAAAGCAAATCCTATTTGAAGAAATAGAACCTTCTAAACCTCAAATTAGCCCTATAGTTTTTCTATCTATTGGCCTGCACATAATTTATATATAAATATAAATATATATAAATAATGAATGCACAAATTTATACACACACACACAAGTAAACAAAAGAAACAACAATAAAATCAGAATTTTCAGAGATTCAAAAATTGAGTTATCAGAAACCAACTTTCAAATAACTATGCTTAATATATTCTATAAAATAAAAGTTTAAAAATATCATCAAGGCATTGGAATTTCTTTTTAAAGCACCAAATGAAAATTCTAGAATTTAAAAGTACAGTGAACACAACTAAAAATACAATTGGGAGGCTAAAAGATTAGTGAACAGGAAGACAAATCAGAAACAAGATTCAGAATGTAGCACAGAAAGATGAAATAGGGGAGGAGAATACAAGAATTATTCATTGAAGACACAGAAGAAAGGTCTAGCATATATATTATTGGAATTCCAGAAAGAGGGATGAGAAAAACAAAACAAATATATACATATATATGCATATGTATGTATATATCTATACATATACATATATATGCATATACATACATATACATACATATGTACCTATGTATAACTTTTAAAAAATATTGGCCACAACAGAAGAAAGGATTAGTAAACTTGAAAACAGATTAATATAAACCCAACTAAAGCACAGACAAACTTTCCCCTCTCCCCAAAAGGTGGCGCGGCAGGGATGGAGTACCTGAGACCTCTGAAACAACAGCAAATATTTTTTTAAGTCCCAAGATAAGAGGTGAAAAAGAAAGGACAGAATAAATACCTGTAGAGGATAACACCCAACATTTTCCCAACACTGAAGAAGAACATGAAATCATAGATTCAAGAAGCTCAATGAATCTCAAATAGAATAAATGCAAAGACCACTACACTTAAGCAGATCATAATGAAACTATATGAAATTTAGTAGCATTACTAAACACCAAAAATAAGAAGAAAATCTTTAAAAGAGGCAGAGAAAAAAATATCATATTACATTTAGTAATATGACAATCATAAGAATGATGTCTAATTTCTGTCTGGTAATTTGTTTCATTATCAGAAACAATGGAATGACATCTTTGAAGTCTTAAAAAATATTTAGATTACAAATCAATTAATTACAGTAGAAATCAAAATAAAAATTATTAGAACTCAAATATTTGGAAATATTCTCCTAAATAACACAGGCAAAGAAAGATCTAGCACCTAAAAGCTTTTAAATATTTTTAAATCAATGATAGTAAAACCACAACAAACCTAAATTTATGGAGACAGCTAATGTAGAGCTTAGAGGAAACTGATAACCTTTAATGGAAAAATAGAAAAAATTTAATGTTGAAAGCCAACAATCAAAGCTTTCACCTCAAGAAGCTAGGAAAAAAAGAAGAGAAAATTAAATTCAAAAATAGAAAAGGAAGAAAATAGTAAAGATAAGGGCAGAAAGCAATGAAATACATAACTTTTATTGTTTTCTTCTCTGCTGTTGTTGTTTATCTAAGTATTTGGAAAAAAATAACATCTTTCCTGGATAAAGCTCTCAATCAACTAGAAATAAAACCTCTTCAAACTGACCATAAAGGATATCTGCAAAACCCTAGAGCTAACCCCACACTTAATGGTGAAATATTCCCTAAAGTCAGGAGCAAAGCAATGGTGGCCATTCTTAACACCTCTATTCAGCATTGTTCTTAAAGTCCTAGGCAATGAAACAAACAAACAACAATAAGTGGTAACAAAATTAGAAAGTAGCAAATTTGTCATTATCTACAGATGACACCGTTTATATAGAAAATCCGGCTAATCAACAAACTACTAGAACTAATAACTGAATTTAGCAAAATCATGGGATAAAGATGAATACGCAAAAATCAACTGAATTTCTGCATACTGTTAATAAGCAAATGGAAGTTAAATTTTTAAATAATGCCATTTACAACAACATCAAAAAAATCAAGTATCTAGGAACTAATTTAACAAAAGATATACAAAAATTCTATACTGAAAACTACAGAACACTGTTGAGAGAAATTTCAGAAGACTTAAAATAATGAAGAGATGTATCATGTTCATGGATTAGAAAACATATTTTTGCAATGTCCAATTTTTTCCTAATAGAATTATAGATTTAACACAATACAGATGAAAATCCCAGCAGAATCATTTTTGCAGAAATGAAAGCTGATACTAAAATTTATATGGAAATACATTAGACATAAAATAGGCAAGATGATTAAAGAAGAAAAACAGACTCGCACTATCTGACTTCAAGACTATAAAGCCAAAGTATTTTAACATAGTTTGTACTGGTATTCAGGTCAATGAAACAAAATAGACTCCAGAAATATACTCACATACATATGACCAAGAGGCCAATATAAGTCAAAGGATAAACTTTTCAACAAAGGGTGTTGAAACAAACCATAAGGAAAGAAATGAATCATACCTTCCACACACAAAAATTAAACTTAAATGGAGGGGGTGCCTTGGTGGCTCATTCAGTTAAGTGTCCGACTTCTGCTCAGGTCATGATCTCGCGGTTCACGGACTGAACCCCCACGTGGGGCTCTGTGCTGACAGCTCAGAGCGTGGAACCTGCTTTGGATTCTGTGTCTCCCTCTCTCTCTGCCCGTCCCCTGCTCATGCTCTCTCTCTCTCTCTCTCTCTCAACAATAAATAAATGTTTTTAAAAAAATAAAATAAACTTAAATGAAGCATACTCCTAAATGTGCAAGCTAAACTAAAAGCTTCCAAAAGAAAACAAGTGAGACTATCTTCACGACCGTGGAGAAGGTACATATTTCTTAGAACACAACGTCACTAACCATAAATGAAAAAATGATAAATTTTAGTTTATCAAAATTAAAAATTCATGTTCATCAAAAGACACTATTAGGAAAGTAAAACAGCAATCCTTGATTGAAAGAAAATATTTGTAATATATAAATCTAACATAGGACTCCTACCAGACTACATAAAAAAACAACTGTATAACAATAATAAAAAGGCAAACAATCCAATTAATGCCTATGCAAAAGATATTATCAGGTACTTCATAAAATAAAATATCTAAATGACCAAGAAGCATATGAAAAGATACTCCACATAAGTCATCCAGGAAATGCAAATTAAAACCACAATGAGATACACACTCACCAAAATAGCTAAAATTCAACAGTGAAGAGTGTTAGTGAGGGTGTATAGTATCTGAAACTTGAATGAAATGTAAAATGGCATAAACTTTACAGAGCTGTTTAGAATTTTCTTATAAACCCGACAACCCAGCAATTCCACTTCTAGAAGTATCTACCCCAAAGAAATGAATGCATATGCCCACACAAGATTTGTAGAAAATGTTCATAGCAGCTTCATGTATATTGGCCATAAACTTAAAACAAACCAAATGTACATCAATATCAGAGTTGAACACAAAGCAAAACAAAACTGTGGTGTGTTCATGCAGTGGAATATCTACTTAGCAATAAAAAGAACTACTAATATCCTCAACAATACAGATTAATCTCAGTAACATTAGTTGAACAAAGAAGATGTAAAAGAATACATACTTTGATCTCCACTTATATAAATCCCTGAATTATATGAATATAGGAATTATACGTAAACAGGAGTAGTGACTACATCAGAGTGGAAGAAAGAGCATTAATTGGAAAGAGTCATGCCATTACTTTCTGGGGTGATGGAAACATTTTACTATCTTTATGTGGGTAATGATTAAATGAGCATTATACATTTGTCAAAATTGATCCATCCTTTATGGATACTTGATACTTGTGTATCTTGCTATATATGGAATATGCCTTAATAAAGTACTATTATCACCAACAAAAGAGAGATAATCCTTGAAAATTTCCCAAAAATGACAAGAGATACCAAGCCAAGAAGTCCTATGAACGCCCTAAAAAGACAAACATAAATAATACCACAACTAGATGTATCATAGTAAAGCTACTGAAAAAATTTTTTAAAAAATAAAGAAAACCTACTCTCAGCAATGGATAGATCATCCAGACAAAATCAATAAATAAACAGCAGATTTGCACACTACAGACCAAATGAACATGACAGACATACACAGAACATTCTATCCAACAACAGCATAATACACTTTCTTCCCAAGCACACATGGAACATTTTCCAAGCTAGACCACATATACAAATCACATATAGAAAGAGACAGGCCACAAAACAAGTCAAGAAGATTGAAATCATACCACATACCTTCTCTGACCATAACATGAAACTAGAAATCAGTAACAAGAGGAAAACTGGAAAATTCATAAACACATGGAAATTAAACAACGCTCTCGAACAACAAATGGATCACAGAAGAAATTAAAGGGGAAATAAAAGTTTCCTGAGACAAACAAAAATGGAAACATACCTATGGGATATGGTAAAAACAGTCCTAAAAGGGAAGTTTACAGTAATAAATGCCTACAGTAAGAAGTAAGAAAAATCCCAAATAAAAAACCTAACCCCACTAAAAAAAGAGAAAAAAAAACTGAGCCCCAAGTCAGCAGAAGAAAGGAAATAATTAAGAGTAGAGCTGAAATAAGTGAAATAAAGAACAGAAAAACAATAGAAAAGATTAACCAAACTAAGAGTTGTTTCTTTGAAAAGATAAACAAAACTGGCAAATCCTTAGGAAGACTAACCAACGAAAAAAGAGAGAAAACCCCAATCAACAAAATTATAAATGAAAAAGGAGACATTACAACTGATACCGCAGAAATACAAAGGATCGTGAGAGGATACTGTGAACAACTATATGCCAACAAACTGGACAATCTAGAAGAAATTTTTTAGAAACATACAACTTACCAAGACTGGATCAAAAAGAAATAAAAAATATGAATAGACTGATTAATAGTAAGGAGATTGAATTAGTAAGCAAAAATCACCCAACAAACAAAAGCCCAGAAACAAATGGCTTCACTGATGACTTTTCTCAAACATTTAAAGAAGAAAACACCAATCCTTCTCAAACACTTCCAAAAAAAAAAAAAAAAATCAAAGAGGACAGAACACTCCCAAACTCATTTTATGAGGCCAGCATTAGCCTGATCCCAAAACCAGAAAAAGACACTATTAGAAAAGAAAACTACAGGCCAATGTCCCTGATTAATATAGATGCAAAAATTCTCAGTAACACTAGCAAATACTAGCAGTAGCTCATAAAAGTATCATTTACCATGATCAAGTAGGATTTATCCCTGGGAAACAAGGATCACTCAACATATGCAAATCAATTAATGTGATACATCACTTAATAGAATGAAAGAAAAGAATCATATTATCATTTCAATAGACACATAAAAAGCTCTTGACAAAATTTAACATCTGTTCATGATAAAAATTCTTAAATTAGGCATGTAAGGAACATATCTCAACATACTAACGGCCATATATGACAAGCCCAACAGTTAACACACTCAGCAATCAAAGGCTGAAAACCTTTCCTCTAAGATTAGGACCAAGACAGGATGCCCATTCTCACCATTCCTATTCAACACAGTACTGGAAATCTTAGCTAGAGCAATCAGGCAAGAAAAGGAAATAAAAGGTATCAGAATTGCAGATGACATGATTTCATATAGAAAATCCTAGAGACTCAACCAAAAATCTGCTGTATCTAATCAATGAATTCAATAAAGTTGGAAGATACAAAAATTAACATAAAAATCAGTAGCATTTCTACACGTTAACAATGAACTCTCTGAAAAATAAATTAAAAAATTGATCCCATTTACAAAAGCATCAAAAACAATAAAATTCTTAGGAATAAATTTAACCAGAGAGTGAAAAATCTCTACTCTGAAAACTATAAGACAATAATTAAAGAAACCAAAGACACAAATAGAAAGGTATTGGATGTTCGTGGGTTGGAAAAATTATTATTAAACTGTCAATACTACCAAAAGCTATCTATAGATTCAATGCAAACCCTATGAAGATTCCAATGGCACTTTCTACAGAGGTAGAAAAAACACTCCCAAAATATATATGGAACCATAGAAGACCCCAAAGAGACAAAGAAAGCCTAAGAAAGGAGAGCAAAACAGGAGGCATCACACTCCCTGATTTCAAGCTATATTATAAAGCTATAGTAATCAAAACAGTATGGTACTGCATAGAAACAGACAAATAGACCAATGAAACAGAATCAAAAGCCACGAGATAAACTGAAACATATACAGCCAACTAATATTTTACAAGGGAATCAAGAATACTTCAATACAGAAAAGACAATTTCTTCAATAAAATGGTGTTGGTATAATTTGATATTCATATATAAAAGAATGAAACTGAACCACTATCTTACACTAGTCACAAATATTAACTCAAAATGGATTAAGGACTTAAATGTAAGACCTGACACCACGAAATTCCTAGAAGAAAACATAGGAATAAAGCTCCTTTACATGGGTCTTGGTAATGATTTTTTGGATATGACACCTAAAGCATACGCAACAAAATCAAACTACATCAAACTAAAAAGCTTCTGTACAGCAAAAGAAACAAGCTACAGAATGGAATTCCAAGCTACAGAATGGAAAAAAATATTTGCAAACCATATATCTGATAAGGGATCAATATCTAAAATATGTAAAGAATCCATAAAATAACCCAATTTTTAAAATGTACAAAGAACTTGACTGGCTGAATAGACATTTTTTAAAAGCAGATATACAAAAGGCCAACAGGCACATGGAAAGATGCTCAACATCACTTGTCATGGGGAAATGCAAATTAAAACCACAGTGAGGTATCATCTCAAGCCTGTTAGAATGGCCATGATCAAACAGACAAGAGATAACAATGTTAGCATGGATGTAGAGAAAAGGGATTCCTTGCGCACTGTTGGTGGGATTGTAAATTTGTACAACCACTAAGGAAAACAATATGGAGTATCCCCCCAAAATTAAAAATAAACCTACCATGAGATCCAGCAATTCTAGCTCTGGGAATATATCCAAAGGAAATGAAAACACTAACTCAGAAAGATCTCTGCATCCCCTGTGTTTATTGCAGCATTATTTACAATAGCCAAGACATGGAAACAACTTAAGTGTACATCAATAGATGAATGACTAAAGTTGTGATATACACACACAATAGAATATTATTTAGCCCATTAAAAATGAGGAAATCCTATCATTTGCAACAATTTGGATGGACTTTGAAGGCATTATGCTAAGTGAAATAGGTCAGACAGAAAGACAAATACTGTATGATCTCACTTATATGTGGAAACATGGAAAAAGAGAGAAAGAGATCTGACATGGTTACCAGAGGTGGAGGGTGGGGGAGGGGGAGTTAGAGAAAGGTGGTCCAAAGGTACAAATTTTCAGTTATAAGACAAAAAAGTACTAAGGATGTGATGTAAAACATGATGACTACAGTTAACACTGCCAGGTGATATATAGGAAAGTTGTTAAGAGGTGAATCCTAAGAGTTCGCAACACAAGGAGAATATTTTTCATTTTTTTTCCTCTTCTCTTTTCTTTATATTGTATTTATATAAGATGATGATGGAGGTTAGCTGTAGCTATTGTAATAATAGAAATATATGTAAATGAAACCATCATGCTGTCTGCCTTAAACTCTTACAGTGATGTATGTCAATTATTTCTCAATAAAACTGGGAAAAGATAATTTTTAAATTTCAACAAAATAGAAAAAAATTCAAAATAAAAAAGGCAGTTTACCTTTAAAAGAGCAACAATGACAGCTGACTTCTCAGTAGAAACAATGAACATGAAAAGATCATTGCATATCTTCAAAGTGTGAAAAGAAAATCATTGTTATAGAATTCTATATACTGAGAAAATAGCTTTAAAAAATAAAGGCAAAACAAAGATATTTTCAAACAAACACTGAGAAAATTTATCCCCAGTAGAAGGGCATAAAGGAAATATAAAAAGATATTATTAAGGAAAAATAAGTAAATCCCAGATGGGATTAGAAATATAAAAGGGGGGGAGCCCGAAAAAAGAAAATCAAATGAATATTGGCTGCAAAGACCAGTAATAATTACATGTTGTAAAATTATAAAAAAAATAGAATGAGTATATAGCATGGAATTTTGGAGGGGGTAAAAAAAAGTTAAAATCATATGTCATTTTACAGGAAAGGGTAAGAGTACTATTCTATACTAGATACTGATAAGTCAAGAATGCATGGTCTAATCTCTAGGGTAATAATTAAGAGACTACAGAAGATTGAATAATTCAATAAGACAAAGACAGAATACTTAAATATACTCAAACCAGTGCAAAAGAGGCAAAAAGGAGAGAAAAAAGGGAACACAGAAAAGACAGGAGAAATAGAAAACAAATAGAAAAATGGTGAATTTAAAATGAAATATGCCAGTAATTATATTGTATATATATGGACTAGGTGCTCCAAACAAAGGCAAAAATCATGAAAGTTGACTTTTTTTTCTAATGTTTATTTATCTTTGAGAGACAGAGCATGAGCAGGTGAGGGGCAGAGAAAAAGAGGGAGACACAGAGTACGAAGCAGGCTCCAGCCTCTAAGCTGACAGCAGTGAGCCTGATGCGGGGCTCAACTCACAAACCAAGAGATCATGACCGGAGCTGGTCAGACACTTAACGGACTGAGCCACCCAGGCACACCGTAAAACTGACTTTAAAATATAGAACTGGGGGCGCCTGTGTGGCTCAGTCGGTTAAGCGTCCGACTTCGGCTCAGGTCATGATCTCACAGTCCGTGGGTTCGAGCCCCGCGTCAGGTTCTGTGCTGACAGCTCAGAGCCTAGAGCCTGGAGCCTGCTTCGGATTCTGTGTCTCCCTCTCTCTCTGCCCCTCCCCCGCTCACTCTCTGTCTCTCTCTCAAAATAAAATAAAGACATAAAAAATAAAATAAATAAAATAAAATATAGAACTCTTATACTGCTCACAAGACAAACATGAAATATAAGAATATAAAATAGTTGAAAATAAGAGTGGAAAGTTACAGTATGCAAACACTCATGAAAGCTGGTATAGCTACATTAGTCTAAGACAAAGTAGATTTTAACACAAATAAGCATTGCTAGAGATACATTTCATAATGGTATAAGTTTCAATTCACTAGAAACTATTCATTCGTGGGGAGTCTGGGTGGCCCAGTCAGTTAAGCATCTGATTTCGGCTCGCGTCATGATCTTACAGTTTTTTAGTTCAAGCCCCATGTTGGGCTCTGTGCTGACAGCTCAGAGCCTGAAGCCTGCTTTGGATTCTGTGTCTCCCTCTCTCTCTGCCCCTTCTCTGCTCACACTCACATCTCTCTCTGTGTCTCAAAAATAAATAAACGTTGAAAAAAAAAATTTTAAATATATTGCATTCTAAATTTGTAAGCACCTAATAATGCAAATATTGGCAGAACTACAAGGAGGGAGGAATACACAAATACACAATCATAGTAGGAGATTTTAAAATTCTACCCTTGGTAACCAATAGAAGAAAAGATGCCGTAAGAATATAGAAGATTTAAACTACACAATTAACACATTTTATTTATTTGACATATATAGAACACAGTATCAAACAACTGCCAAATACAAGAGGTGTTTTTTAAGTACACAGAACATTACAAATTAACCAGAGGCTCAGCCCTAAAGAAAGTGTAAAAAGGTTAAAGAAATGAAATAATACAAAGTATGTTGTCTGGCCACAGAGGAATCAAACAATAAATCAATACAAAACTTCACAAGGAAAATCCCCATGTGTTCAGAAATCAATCATCATCCTTCTAAATGACCCATGGGTCAGAGAAGAAACCATGAAGGAACTTAAAACTCAGCATAGCAAAGGAAGTTTTAGCTAGTGCAATAAGTCAACAGACATAAAAGACTTAAGGATCGAAAAGGAAACATTAAACTGCTATTATTTAGCAATTATATAATTTCACACAGAATTTTTTAAGCTGCAAATAAATTAGAATTAAAAAGTGATTTTGCAAGTTTTCTGGATACAAAATCAATATACAAGAATTAATTGCATGTTTACATCCTAGCAACAAAGAGTTAGAAAGTATAATTTCTTAAAGATGTATCACTGACAATAACATCAAAAAAATAACTACCTAGGAACATACTACATGAGATATAGGCAAACCACCTACACAGAAAACTATAAAACAGCATTGAGGGAAATTAAAGGAGGACTAAATAAATGAGATATGTTATGCACATGGACTGGAAGATTTAATATTATAAAGAAGTCTGTTCCCCATATTGATCTAGGCATAGATCTATCCCCATATAGATTCCAGGCAATATCAGCCAAAATCCTAGCAGTTCAGGTGTTTGTGTGTGTGTTTAACTTAACTCTTTAACTTAGCAAATAGCTAGGAATAACCATGAAGTAGGAAGAAGAAAATAAGGAGGACAAAGAATAGGAAGAAGAGAAAGTAGGGGGAGACAAGGAAGAGAAAAACAATTACAACAAGGTAGAAAGACTTACACTGAAGGACATAAAGTTTTATTATAAAGCTACATTAATTCAGACAGTATAGCTTTGGGCAAAATAAAAATACACTAATTAAACTAAATAAAGAACCCAGAGATGGAACCGTCCTTAAATAAACACTTGATTTATGACAAAAATGTACCAAGCAGTAAGAAGAGGACAATCTTTCAATAAATGATGTTTAGTTTACTGACTATCCATAGAGGAAAAAATTGACCCTTACCTCACACCATACAGAAAAATTAATTTCAGATACATCTAGATGTAAAAGGTAAAATTTTGAAAACAAACAAAATATTGCCCAAAATGTGGAATAGAGACAAAAAGAACTCTCATACACTGGTAATGGGAGTATAAGTTAGTACAGCTCTTTTTGGGAAACTGTTTGCCATCATCCACTAAAATTAGATATATTCTGGGGAGAGAGAGATGAAAAAATTAGATATATGCACACCCTTTGATCCAGCAATCCCACCCCAGGCATATATCTAACAGAAATGTGTGCATGCACACACCAAAAGATACATAGAAGGATGTTCACAGCAGCATTACTTGTAAGAGCCAAAAAGTTGAAACAACTCAAATATCCATTAATAGTAAAATCAATACATATACTGTAGTACATTAATTTTGTAGAACATATAATAAAAATGAACAAAACAGAGTTATACTCAACCCATAGACAAATCACACACACGTGCACGCACGCACACACATACACACACACACACACAAATAATGTATTATTCCATTTATATACAATTCAAAAATTGGCTAAACCAATCTTGGATGTTGGAAGTCAACTTAGTGGTTACCTTTGGGATAGAAGGAGTAGGTAATCATGGTGGTAAACATGGTGGGGGATGTTCCCCATACGCTTAAAATGTGTGTGTTTTTCCCTATGTGTATAATGTACAAATATAAAAGGTTTAAAATACTTTTTTTAAATTTGTGGAAATAAAATAACAAAAAGATAAATAAGAACTCAATAATGGAGAAATTATGACATAAAAGTACTGGTAGACTTTCTTCTACTTGTATACAACTCAAGAGTCCAACTGTACTAGGATAAGGTTTGATACCTGGTAGCCTAGACCAAAGTCTAACCTTGTCGTGCTTATCTTTAGTTAAGTTTTATCACTTCTGCAACAAACTCTGTCTTGGAAATGTAGATCTTGTGCCACATCTTTTGTTCCATAGTACAGATGGAAACCACTCAACAACCAGTGCTGATCTGAATTATTTACTAGTTGAGACACCAACAAACACATACCAAAAAAAAAGCTAAATATTTTCTTTCTCCCCTACAGAAGCAGGGTGTTCTAGAACCACAGAATGGCTATTGCTATTGCCAAGAAACTTCGTGTAGTTTCTGCATCTTCAAGACTCATATTCAATGACCAAACTAATTGAAGTAGTTTTTGTTGTGGATAAATAGTAATAAGCCCCAAGGAGGCAAATATTGCATATTACCAAATCCTCACTATTTGATCTTCATATCAGCTGTAATTATTCCTGTTACTATGCTTAAAAAGCAACAAATAATTTATATACACATATGTAAAGTTAAAATAATGGCTAATTACTAACAATTATTAAATCTAGGTGGCTAGAGGTATGTTCATAGTGTTATTCTTTGAACTTTTCTGTATTTTAAAAATGTCATAATGAAAGCTTGGGAGGGAAATCTTGTATAATTATATACAATATGAGCTCTATTTTGTTTTAAAAGACGCGTCAAAAAAACTAGAGAGAAATATACCAAAATGTTTAACACTGGTCACCTCTGGGTAGTAGCATTCTTTTTTTCCTTCTTATATATTTCTATAATTGTTCTAAAAGCAATGTTTCCTTTTAAAAATTAATTTTACTTTTTAAAAAAGAAATCAGTCACTCAGAAAGCATACAAAAGTTTCTGGTCCCTAAGAAAGTATTTCATATTTGAGTTTCTAAACCCATAAAATTCTGTATCCATATAATTTTTATTATTAAGAATAATGTATATTTAGAGTCAAAGTAACATCTAAATACTGAAGATACCTTTCAGTGCATCTTCCACTGTGGCAGATATTGCAGAAAATTTCTCATGCTCCTGCCAAAGTTTAATTAAAGGACCGAATTCACAGAAGTGAGAGCACACTGTTAGAACAGAAAAATGTGGGTTTTCAATGAACATAATCCAAGTCCAAATTCAAGCTGTGCTCCCTTATTATCTGTGTGAATTTAAGGATGTTACTCAAACTCTGTGTCCCATTCATCGCCTAGAACATGGAAATAAGGAAACCTACATCTCAAGATGTTTGTGAGGATTAATTGAGAAAATGTCTGTAAAACCCAATATGATGCTTGGTCCATAATTGTGTTCAGTCAGGAGAAGGTTAAAACTTTAAGTGACATAGAAGCAGCTAGAACAATGTCGGAGAAACAGCCATTGCTAGATCAATAGTAATATATG
Organism: Cryptoprocta ferox; assembly: GCA_028646485.1. Taxonomy (NCBI): domain Eukaryota; kingdom Metazoa; phylum Chordata; class Mammalia; order Carnivora; family Eupleridae; genus Cryptoprocta; species Cryptoprocta ferox. Next base: position 10,024,510 of record CM053560.1, read on the forward strand.
GACCAGAATGATTCATTTTTTCCCACGGTTCCGAGAGTCACTACCCCAGGGCCTTGGCCAGTGCTTGGCAGGCAGCAGCCACACAATGACGCACTGTTGAAAGAATGGAAGTGGATGGAGGTAGGATCACAAGGATGGACTGACGAATAGATGCCGGTAGACAGAGACGTCGTGTTCAGATAGGCCAAGAAAAGATGACACAGGAGCTCTGATCTCAGTAGGCCTAGACTGAGCTATTCTGGGGAGACACGGTTGACTGGCTCTTCCCAGCAGGGAGGGTCGCAGGGGTAAAGGGCAGCTGCTGTCAGTTTGGCAGGCTTCTGGGATGCTCTGAACAGGCAAATCTCATCATGCGGCTCCTCCGTTTAAAACCTGTCAGTGGTTTCCTTTTGCTGTTAGGATAAAATCCCAACTCCTTCACAGGCCCTGCCAGCCTTTCTGCTTATCTCTAGCTGCTCTCCTCCTGTCACTCCACTGTCTGGCTGCACCGTAACCTTTTCCGGTTCCTAAATAGGATCATGCTGTCTCCGGCCTCCAAGTCTGAACCCATGTGTTCCTTCTGCCTCAAATTTACATTTTATCCACTCATGATTCACTCTCCCTTTGACATCTAGAGTGTACATATCTTTCAGGTATCAGCTCACATGTCAGTCACTTGAGAACCTTCCTTGACAACTTAACCCTCCCCAAACTTGCCCACCATCAAGGTGAGATCAGAGGTCCCTGCTACATATTCCCACAGCTCTTTGTATTTGTTCTGCCTTAGCCCATTACACTGTAAGGTAGTTTCCTGGTCTCTCCCGGAAAACTGAAATGTCCACACATAGTGATTTTAGTCTGCTTTTTTCATCACTTTACCACTTGGTGCCTAGAATAACACCGGCCGACATCCCATAAACATGTGTTGAATAAGTGAATCAGTTTCCATATCCAGACTGCATTAAGCTCCATGGGGTCTGGCTCTGAATCAGTTCTTACAGCATCAGCAAACAGTGCCTGGCACATAATAGTTACTCTTCAAATATTTATCAAATAAATTTCATTTGATACTGGTTCCCCATTCATATATCATGTAATGCTCATTACAGGGATCTAGTGAGAAGTTGAATATTTCGGCCATTTCATCTATTTTATTAATGCTTCCAAATTTTTCCTGTTTTTATATTCAAATTATCCACTTAGCAACATTTAAACATTCTCTACTATCCATGATTTAAAACACCAATGATACCAATTTCCATTTTTTAAAAAGGTACTTACTATTTACCTTCATTGTTTTCATTAATATTATTGCTACCACTAAAGCCAATATTATTTGTTCTGAATATAGAATAAGCCCACCAAAGACCATCAAAGCCCAAAAAACAGGTGTTAACATCTCTTAACACTTGGCTTTCATCAGGAACACAAATCAGATACCTGAATTAAGTTAAATCCCCTTTGAATCACCTCAAATCATCTTTGGAAGGACAAGTAATATCAAGAAAGAAGGAGACTCTCAGAGCATCAGTGTACAATCTCACAATAACTTGAATAAAAGCTAACTTTGCCAAAATATCCACTTCTCGTATTTTCATGAAAGTATGTAGACAACTAAGTGGGGGGAGAGGGCAGTCAATGGCATCAGAAACTCCATCAGCCATAGGTTCCTTCTTTGATTTTACAATATATAAACATAAACAATAGAACCTACGGCTTGTTTGTTTTTTTGGCAAATATATGTCTTTACATTTATATTCAATGTTTACTTCTTGGTTATTAGTTACACAAATATTCACCAATTGTTGACTCTTCCTGTCCAACTAGGCTCTCACGGTCACTTAGTTTTTATTTAGTGTATGAACTGGTAACGTCGATATGCAAGTCTTCTTCTCGGAGCAGAATTAACCAGCTGAGGTTTTGCTAAATGGTGGGCAAATCAGTAGCAACACTCACTGCTCACACCTTTGATTAAGTTTAGCGAGAGTTAGGACCCCAGGCCAGGTGTACAGTGAATGAGACTAAGACTTAGGCTATTTGCTGCGATGTCATAAATGCTTTTGAAATTGATTTTCATTCTTTCACTTTATAACACCTAGTTTCACAAAGGGTTTATGACAATGTCTCAAGGCACATAAATATAATCCAGCAAGATTAAAAAAGAATTAAGTAGGTGAGGCAAATGTGGCGTAAGAAAATAAAAATGGGGCATCACAGGGCTATTTTCTTACCTGTGTACTGCAAGCCCCTGTATTCACTTATTGCCCCAGGAGGTTTTAAATTGGGCCAGTAATGGAACAGCATTTGCACAGCCGGAGGTTTCACTTGTGAAGGCCCGTAGGCAATCACATACAAAAGATCCTAAAGGAAACAGGAAGCATATTTTGACTTAGCATCATCAAATACCAATAACAACAGCTCACTTAATATTACCAAAGCAGTGAAAATTCTAATAGAAGGGTTGGGTGGTTAATTTCCCTGACATCTCACTATTACGTCTGTTTTTCAGATGAGATCACATTAAAACATTATTTTTTATTATTTATTTATTGGTTCTGTAAATAAGCCCTCCCTAATCCCCCTTCCAGGTAATGGGCAAAACTACACTGTCTTTTAACAAATTCTTCTCTACCCAGTATAACGTTAAAGAAAGATTTTAGAAGAGCATAAACTAGTTTGCCAACCACTGGATTTTTAAAAATATTTTCCTAAAACATATTTTGTAACAATTCACATCTCCTATTTGAAAGAAGACAGGTTCTTGAGCACCATTTCAAATTAAATAAAATTGTCATGTAATATAGTATTTGTTAAATTCTAAGAATAAGAGATACCCAATTACTTTTTCTGTCAGGCTATTGTGTTTGTCAGTATCATTTCTGCTTTAAATTGTAAGTTAACCAGGAAGGAAAGAATTCCAAGTTCTGCCACACCAAAATAATAAGACATTAATATTTAGACCTGTGTTTTGCAAACAATTTTTACTATATTTATAAATTAAGTTGGTGGTAATGAGTTAAATTTGGTCAAAAACTTACTTTCCAGACTTCTTGCTTATATTTCATGAGGCATTCCAATAATTGACAATGATACACTGTGAGGAAGAAAATATAATTTGAACATGAATTGTAAATACTAGATAAAATATCCTTTGAAATATAATAAAATATATTACTATGACTTTTCACTCTAGTCATTAAATTAGAAGTTACTTATTTCCAAAAAATAAAACTGGATCCCTATCTTACACATACATAAGAGTAAACTCAAAATGGGGGCGCCTGGGTGGCTCAGTCGGTTGAGCGCCTAACTTTTGATTTCAGCTCAGGTCATGATCTCATGGTTCCTGGGATCGAGCCCCCCATCAGGAGCCTGCTTAGGATTCTCTCTCCCTCTTTCTCTGCCCCTCCCCAGCTCGTGTGTGTGTGTGTGTGTGTGTGTGTGCACGCGCCCCCACTGTCTCTCTCAAAATACGTAATATCTTTTTAAAAAAGAATAAATTCAAAACGGATTAAAGACCTAAATGTGATACCTAAAACTATAAAACTCCTAAAAGAAAACATAGGCAGTAAACTCTTGTGCATCAGCCTTAGCAACATATTTATGGATCTGTCTCCTTAGGCAAGGACAACAAAAGCAAAAATTAACAAATGGGCCTAGACCAAAATAAAAAGCTTTTGCATGTTAAAGGAAACCATCAACAAAACAAAAAGGCAACCTACTAAATGGGGGAAGATATTTGCAAATAATATATCTGATAAGGGGCTAATATCCAAAACATATAAAGAATTCACACAATTCAACACCAAAAAGAATAATAATAATAATAATTTGATTAAAATATGGGCAGAGGACCTGAAGAGACACACAGATAGCCAACAAACACATGAAAAGATGCTCAACATCACTCATCATCGGGGAAATGCAAATCAAAACCCCAATGAGATATCACCTCACACCTGTCAGAATTGCTAGCATCACAAAGACAAGTAATAACAAGTATTGGAAAGGACACGGAGGAAAGGGAACCTTTGTGCACTGTTGGTGGGAATGTAAATTGGTACAACCCCTTTGGAAAACAATATGGATGCTCCTCAAAATATTAAAAATAGAAAAACACCAGATGCTTCAGTAATTCCACTACTGGGTATTTACCCAAAGGAAACAAAAATACTAATTTGAAAAGATACATGCGATCCTATGTTTATTGCAACAGTATTTACAAAAGCCAAGATACGGCAGCAATCTAAGTGTCCATCAATAGCTGAATGGATAAAGAAGATGTGGATATAATATAAACAATGGAATAATATTCGGCCATAAAAAAGAATGTAATCTTGCCATTTGTGAAAACATGGACAGAACCAGAGGATTTTACACTAAGTGAAATAAGTCAGACAAGGAAAGACAAATACCATATGATTTCACTTATATGTGGAATCTAAAAATCAAAACAAACAAACAAACAGAAACAGACTCATAAATACAGAGAACAAACTGGCGAATGCCAGAGGGAAGAAGGGTGAAGGATGGGCAAAATAGGTGAAGGAGATTAAGAGGCAGAAACTTCCAATTATAAAATAAATAAGTCATGGAGATATAAAGTACAGAATAGGGAATACACTCAATAATATAGTAATAATACTGTATGGTGACAGATGGTGACCATACGTATCACAGTGAGCGCTGAGTAATGTATAGAATTGTTGAATCACTATGTTGTGCACCTGAAACTGATATAATTGTATGTCAGCTATGCTCCCATAATAAAATTTTTTAATAATAACAAAAAATTTTAATAAAATAAAAAATACTTATGTCTTTATAGTATTGACATTTCAAAAATCATGTAAGCCCTTGACTTTATCAAGCTTTTTCTGAGATCCTTCATCTTATTAAGAAAAGAAATATTAAGGAAAATCCCTAGTAATAATAATTATATAATATAAACTTACTTCAATGTGATCAAAAACTACACAGGATAAAAAATTATCCAATAGGATTGTAATAAAACCTCATATTTTTGGAGGGTTCATTATGTGCTGGGTATTATGTTAAAAGTGTTACACATTATTTCATAACAACCATGCTGCAGTAAGGAAACAGGCTTAGTTTCCTATCTTGTTCAAGGTTAAACAAATAGCAAGTAACAGACTGATGGATTAGAATGGGAGTATTTTATCATTCAGTCACCAATTTCACCTTGTTGAGGAATTCTTAGAAGCCAGGCAACAGCAAGCTTCTTTGATTTGCCTATGTTTACTTGTGAGAGAAAGAGACCTTCACCTAGTTAGACACCTGTTTTATATATTCTCAAATCTGTCGTCCAACCCTATCACAGCAATGATACAGGTTTCACTTTGGTCACTGATGACCTCTGTGTCATTCAATTCAATGGACATACTTCAGTCAGCCTCTTAATTGACCTTCAGAAGCACTCAGTATTGCTGACCACTGTTTCCTTTTCAAAATACTCTCTTCCCAGGGAACCTGGGAAGATTGAGGCCAGTCGGTTGAGTGTCCAACTTCATCTCAGGTCATGATCTCACGGTTAGTGAGTTCGAGCGCTGCATCAGGTTCTCTGCTATCTGCTCTCTGAAGCCCCCTTCAGATCCTTTGTCCCCTTCTCTCTCTGCCCCTTGGGCAGTTGTTTAATAAACATTTAAATGTTTACATAAACATTTTTTTTAAAAACCACTCTCTTCCCTTGACTTCATGACCAATCTTCTTTTATTATCTGTGGCTGACACTGTTGTTGCTACTCGAACTCTATCAACAACCCTTTCTTCCTTGTGTAGCTCCCAACGCACAGACTACAAAGCAAGATACTTTCCCAGAGCCCCTGGCAGCTAGGGATGGCCATGTGATTCAGCCCTGGCAAGTAAGACCTAAGAGAGAACCCACGGGGGCGCTTCTGAAACATTTTTCCTCTGTGATAAAAGAGGGACAACAGGAGATCTTTCTCTAATTACCGACTGATCCTGTTACCTGTTTGTGGCTGTGATTATGTAAAAATATAACAACTCCCACTGTGGCAGCCATCTTGCAAATATGAGGGGAAGTCCAGGAGAAACACAAAGACATGCCATCTGAGTCCCCTGATACTGCGACGCTATCTCCAAGACTTCCTACTATGTAAACAAAGTAAACAACAAACGTTCTTGTAATTCAAAACACATCCTAACAGATACAACCTCTCTGCCTCCTTGGCAAGCTCATCCTCTTCCACTGGACCTATATCTGTTGGAGTTCCTGAAAGCCCAATCATAAGCCCACTCCACTTTTCATTCTATGTTCTCTCCTAAGCAATCTCACACTCATATACAGCTTCAGTTACGATCCATATACAATTCAATAAAGGTCATTGAACACTTATGAGTAGGTTCGAGTTTCATTATCCCTAGCCCAGAGCTCTGTACTGAGTTCCAGACTCATAACAACTTCCTAATTACCATTGCCTCTTTTTTTGTAAGGAAGCTGATTTATTTGCAGTGTTGTGTTTTGGTCATGTAGAATTATTTCTGCAACTATGTGTGAGGTTTTTTTCCAGTTTTATTGAGATACAATTGACATTTAACATTGTTATTAGTCCAAGATATACCATCTCCCCTTCAATATCTCAAAGACACCTTGAACACAACATGTCCAAAACAGATCTCATAAGCTTCCCTCAGAAGCCTGGTTTTCTTCTTCCAGTGTCTCCTTTCACAATGAATAGAACCACCATGCATCCAGTTACGCAAGCCAAAAATTCTCTATATCTAATATGTCACCAACTCCTATCAATTTTACTTTTTAAATACTACTTTTCTTGGTCTCAACTGCCCCTGACTTTTACATGCACACCAGGGCTCCTCGAGGGTCAATCTCCATCCATTCTGGTTCCTTTTTTTTTTTTTTTTTTTTAGTTTATTTATTTATTTATCGATTAGACAGAGAGAGAGAGAGAGAGAGAGAGAGAGAGAGAGAAAGCACACGCGCGCACACAAGCGGGGGAGGGGCACAGAGAGAAGGAGGCACAGAATCCGAAGCAGGCTCCAGGCTCTGAGCTGTCAGCACAGAGCCCGATGTGGGGCTCGAACCCATGAACCGCAAGATCATGACCTGAGCCGAAGTCAGACGCTTAACTGACTGAGCCACCCAGGCACTCCACTCTGGTTCCTTTTAAATCTATTCTCAACTGCAGTCAGGGTGACACAAGTGCAAGTACCCAAAGTCCTCCAGAGCCTTCACATTAGACTCAGGATAAACACAGGACTCCCAGACAGAGCCCACATATGCTGTATGTTCTGGCCCACAGACGTCCACGATCTTAGCTCCCATGAGGCAGCTCTCACTTGAGCCCCAGCTGTACCAATGTCTCAGTCCCACCAGCTTGCCAGGCTCCCTTCTGACACATGAGAGACTCTTCTACTTGAATCCTCTACCCCTTGTAGGCCTTGTGAATGCTACTCATCCTTCAGTCCTCAGACCAAAGGTTACTTCCCCAGAGAAGCCCTCTCTGACCTCTTCCAGAAAAGAATAATCCCAGGGCGCCTGGGTGGCTCAGTCCGTTAAGCGTCTGACTTTGGCTCAGGTCATGATCTCACGGTTTGTGGGTTCGAGTCTCACGTGAGGCTCTGGGCTGACAGCTTGGAGCTGGAGCCTGCTTCAGATTCTGTGTCTCCTTCTCTCTCTGCCGCTCTCTCTCTCTCTCTCTCTCTCTCTCATAAATAAACATAAAAGAAAAATCCCCTTTTATAGGGTCTCATAGCACAAAGTGCATCTTTCAAAGTGCTTGTCACAGTTGAAACTTTATATTTGCCTTTAAAATTATTTAATTAATGTCTTCTCCCACTACAACCACATAAGCTCCACGAGGCAGGGGCAGAGGTCAGTTCTGTTTTGCTAACCGTGGTGTCTCCAGTGTCTGGCACAGATGAGGTATTCAGTGACTATTTACTGAAAATAGAAATAGCCCTCTAGAATTGGAATTTTGTCCTTAAGGCATCAGTGAGTTCACAGGTACAGAAGTTCCAGGCCACTTTCTCTTTCTCCATATGGCTGTCGCATGAACCCAGTTCAGAGTAGTCCACTGACTGCCCCATGAACACACCTGGAGAGTCCCTGTGTTTAAACTGCTTGCCCTCCCAGATTGCCCCACTTACCCTATCAATCAAAACTTTATCCATATTTTAAGAGCCACACTTTACTCAAGTGGCCCAAAGCCTCTCCTGATCATTTCAATCCATAGAGTTCTCTCCCGCTGATGAATTAATACTGCCTAGAGTACATATTTTGTACTTTCCACATGCTACTTTACATTGTAAATTAATGATTTATGTGAATATGCCTAATATTTCCAATTAGACCTAAGGTCCACAGCAAGCACCATATCTTATATTTCTGGGTGGTTTTCACAATGTCTAGGTCAGAGCAGTGAACAAAGGAATTACTCAGTTGAACAGGTCTATGCTGCATCCTTCATACACAATGGGCTACAAGAATCAAGCTGCCACTTGCTGTCTCCCCCAATAAAAATTCAAATGACAAAATGATGCCCTACCACTTGGTCCTCGAGAGCCCCTGGTGGATACTACCTCACTCTGTTTAACAGTTTCCCACAACATAAGGCTAGTTTTGGGTCCCCAGTGTAATTTTTAGCATGGAATAGCTGGCTGTAAACATTCCCATGAACAGATAAAGATACAGATTTGGGAATAACAGAAGTAACGCAGCCTGATCACAGTGGTTTCCCAGTGAAACACTCAACTCCAAGGAGAAAATGGCAGATTGTAGCAACTTGCATAGCTCTTTATTGAACATGTACAACGTGCCTGTCACTGGGCTACATAAATAAGCATTTTACATATACTTAACTCATTAAATGCTCACAACATTTTAAGGCATTAAAGAAATTACTATTCCTATTTTAGAAATGAGGAAACTTGATCTTAGGGAGGTTAAAAAACTTGCTCAAGGTTAACACTAACTGGAAATTTACTGGTGAGCTCAGATACAACCCACAGACCTCCAACCTCATGATTTTAGGGCCCTTGCTCTACTGCCTCCCAACTTAGAAATTAGGACCAAAGCCTCAGGATGAGTTTTCAACTTACTAGACTCCAAATGAAGGGTGTTTGCAAAAAATAATATATAATAAGTACAAATGACATTTTGAGGGCCCTCCAAGCCAGAGTGAGATATGACATAGAACTTCCAAAAAAGTATGCATTTTAAATAATCACAAGGCATTTCATATTTAAAGGGTAACACTCCAAATGAAGAAGCATTAAGATTTCAAAATAAAAGACTTTCGGGGCACCTGGGTGGCTTATTTGGTTAAGCATCTGACTTCATTCAGCTCAGGTCATGATCTCACGATTAGTGACTTCGAGCCCCATGTTGGACTCTGTGCTGACAGCTCAGAGCCTGGAGCCTGCTTTAGAATCTGTGACTCTCTCTCTCTCTCTCTCTCTCTCTCTCTGCCCCTTGCCCACTCATGCTCTGTCTCTCTCTGTCTCTCAATAAATAAATAAATGTTAAAAAAAATTAAAAATAAAACACTTTTAGGGGCACCCAGGTGGCTCAGTTGGTGCCCTGACTTCGGCTCAGGTCATGATCTAGCTGTTTGTGAGTTCTAGCCCAGCATCCGGCTCTATGCTGACAGCTCAGAGCCTGGAGCCTGCTTCAGATTCTGTGTCTCCCTCTCTCTCTGCCCCATCCCACTCACATTCTCTCTCTCTCTCTCTCTCTCTCAAAAGTAAATAAACATAAAAAAAAAACAAACACTTTTAGGGCCACCTGGGTGGCTCAGTCAGTTGAGCATCTGACTTCAGCTCAGGTCATGATCTCACAGTTTATGAGTTCAAGCCCCACGTCGGGCTCTGTGCTGACAGCTCAGAGCCTGGAGCCTGCTTTGGATTCTGTGTCTCCCTCTCTCTCTGCCCCTCCCTCACTCATGCTCTGTCTCTTTCTCAAAAATAAATAAACATTAAAAAAATTTAAAAAACACTTTTAAAAATAAAAATAAATAAAATAAAATACTTTTTCCCATCCTATGTCAAAAACATAACTATTATGTATTATGTAATTAAGTAGAAGATTGAAAACAGTGTCACCAAATTTTTTTGTTTTCCATATAAACAATATATGAAAATTAAAATTGAGTTCATATCATAGCATATGATGCCAACAGTCAGCCCCTTTTTCAGGTCCATTTCCCAAAGTTCATGTGCAATAATACTAATGAATGAAAATCAAATTATACAGATGAATGGAAATGACACCCATTCAACACCAGTCTTAAGAGAAGAAATACAAGTCAAAACAACGAGATATTCTTTTTCATCTGTCTGACAGAATACAAACTTTGATAACACTCAATGACAGGTTACTGTACTCTCATACGTAGTTAGTGAGACTACTGAAATTGTTTCAAGTCCCTTAACTTATTAATCCCTCTTTTACGAATTTGTTCTAAGGAAATAATCAGAAATGTAGTAAAAGATTCATGTTCAAGGACACTTGTGTGGCCCTGGAGTAGCAAATTTACAAAATATTAACAGTGAGTATCTTCAGTCATTAGAATTGCAGGTGATTTTTTACATTCCTAATTTAACTTATTCCTATATACTTCCATTCAATTTCTAGTCAGTGTTCTAAAATTGCCCCAAACATTCAAAAAATATGACTAGCCATCAAGATTACTGCTAACATCAACAGGCAGGGTGAATTTATTTCAACCTGAAAGTCTGTCTTGTAACACATCCCCAGCTGTCTATCCACCAAGAGGAGCTCTTCCCACATGAGAATTTCTAGCTTACTTGTTTCACACTTTGTTTAATAATCATTTCTGAAATTAGCCAAGCCATTCAAAAGGCCACTTACCTGGGTTGGACGTGTATTGCATTGCAATCATTAGCATGGATGATGCAGACAGATTAACATGGGCAGGAACACCCTCTCTTCTTGAGGAACCCACTGAAACAAAAAATCTTTTGATTAGACACAATTAGTCCAAATGTATACTTCTTTTCATACAGCACGATAGCTGAGAGGAAACGTTTTGTTAAAGTCTGAACCAATTCAGTGGATGTTTTGCACAAATAAAACCACAAATTCTGTCCTAGCACACAAATATTACAACTGTCATCATCAACAGCAAACATTTGATAAGAATCTCCAAGAAGCAGAAATAGTGCCAGAGTGTGATGTCATGGCTTTATCAGAGATGTACTTAGATGTGATCTCTGCTCCCAAGAGGTTTATATCTAAGTGGAAAAGAGAAAAAACAAGATCCTCATGTGCCCAAATATAAAGGCATGTTGAAGTTTATCCCAATAAAAATCAAAATAAAAGGTTTATTTATTTTGAACTCAACTTGAATGTATCAACTTTCAGAGATGCAAAAAAAATAATAGTCCACTTACAATGGGGACCTTATTGATTCATTTACACACACAAATTTCAAATCACATGTTATAAAAAAAATCTATTAATTTAAAAATTAATTTCAGCTCTCCCATATCATTAAACAATTTTATTCAAACCTTTACATGTAACTCAGCAGCAGCATCTTCATCACCATGAGAACCACTTTTTTAGTTTTCCAGAGCTTACCATCTTCATATCCAACTGAGTTGTTTGAAAGAATGCAATCTTTTTGAGACTGTGAATAACACTGTCACTGAACATTTTAACCTATGCCACAAGTATTCAGTTACAAAGCAAGCAGGTTTCTTCAAAACTCATAGCTGTGTATTCGTGGTCTCCACACGATAATCACTTACATAATGCTTTTAAGACATCTTTAAGTGGTTTGTTTACAGTGCATCCAACAGTCTATTAGATTTCTTTCTCTCTCCTTTTTAGTGGTATATTGGGGAACTCCAACAAGCATTCAAAACTAGCACTGATGGAGGTCATTGGGGATAGTACTCCACAGAACTGCTGTCTCCAAAGTGTACTTTATTATTCTAACCAGTAATTGAGAGAGGGCTCACATAGGAGAAACATTACAAGCACTCAAATATAAAATGAATTCCTTTTCTCAGGGAAAACTGCAGAAGTAGGAGGAATCTCTCCTTATAGTTAGACTTTGTGGCAGATCATCAAGAAAGCATGAGCAGAACAGTATACAGTGAGTATGACACCCTCAGTCAACTCTCAGTTTCCACCACACAATAGAGAAAACCACTAATGTGGGCAACAACAAAAAAGCAGATGACCCACAAATCTGCCTTATTTTATTTTATTACATTTTACACTAAAGTACAATACATGGAAATAATATCTCACCTCCATCCATAAAGAATAAGGCAACTTATAATAATACACATGGATAAAAGAACCATTAAAACAATTACTACAAGATTTGTCAGGTAATAAGGTAGAGAAGACAGAAAATTTAACATGATGCTATTCTTTTGTTTCCGTAAAAGAAAGACTTTGAGCACCACACTGGATGGTGACCTTTACAACAGCTTTACAGACATAAGCAAACAAATAAAGAAAAGAGATACATCATTACATTCTATTTACCTGAATTTGCTTTTATTAATCACTCACAGCTGGGATGCTGCTACCCCCACAAAGCAGGTGATATTCAGGTAGATAAACTAGTTTGGCTGTACAATATAAATGAGTACTAATAATTATACAAAGATATGCAGATCAGATCAATGCTCTTAAATAGTAAAGTTGATTAATCAAGTGAGATTAATCAAGGGAAGAGAACTTTGAGCCAAATACTAAAGAACAAGAAGCATTTGCCCTCAGACTTAGCCAGGGAGCTTGTTAAAATTCAGCTTTGGGGCCCATATCTAGAATTGAACTCCATCAGTTTGGAAGCAGAAAAGGTACGAGTTTAATAAGCACATGATGTGACTCTGATCAAGCAGGCCCTGAGGCTCGTGGGAGAAGCATTACTAGAGGGATAGGAAATAAGAGAGGAAGCGCTCAGTAAGGTGTCCAGATGTGGGAACAAGAATTGCATGCTGTCCTTTGTTCAGGGGAGGGCGCGGGAGGTGGGGGTTGGCAGGAAAGTCTAGCCTCTGACATACTAAAGGAAAAATAATTACATGCATTTAAATAATTACACACACACACACACACACACACATGATCCTCCTGGGACAAGTGTTTTCACCTTTGTTTAAATTTATCTGAAACTTTTTAATAATAAATGTTTCTTAAAAATAAATAAATAAAATGATTATTAAGGGAGTCTGAGAATCCCTGTGCCTGGAGGCCTTTAAAACTGGGAGAGATGCCCAAAATGTCTCGATGATTTAGGTGAAGTCTATTTGGAGACTAGCCCAAATGGCTCCATGACCTTTGCACGTCCCTTTTACCCCACCTGATCCGTGCTCTCCGTCAAGTTTGCAACCACAGAGCCAAAAGTGTTCCCCTGGTTCAAGCCCTAGGAAATTGGCTCCAGGACCTCTATAAACAGACAGAGTCTTGCAATTGCTTAGCCATCTGACAGACTGAATAAAAATCACCACAATTCTAATTAATAAACGTGCACAGGCACACATCATTTATTGAATCTTGGTAAAAAGGCATGATGTAAACACATGTGCAGCTTGTCCCCATGAGGGTGTATAAAGCCAAAGCTACATAAAATGGAAGGAAGAAGAGAATTAATCAAAATAGGAAAACTTTACATGTAATATTGTACTCAGGAAATACAAATAAAAGTTTTAAGACCTATTTCCTGATCCTTCAGCATCATCAGAACAACCATTTCTAACAACTCCTTAATCTGTTCCTGCATCTTATAGTTCCTAATGTACTATCCTGTACAGCTCTCTTATATGATGCCCACTCAAAAAACAAGTAAGTATATGGGGAAGGCCATTTTATAAAGAGAAATCAGATTATTTGCATGGGAGCACCAACTTAATTATTAGGACGATAGCCCAAGTCACTTTAACACCATAGCTAATGTTCTAGTGACTTATTCATTCAAAATTCATTTAAAAATTCAAAGAATATTCTTCCCATAATTCCCATGTACAGGCATTGTTCTTCCCCTGGAGAACAATTGTTTATAGCCATAAACAAGACAGGTAAGCCTTTGTCCTTATGGAGCTTAAATGCTTGAGCTCTGCCATCCAATATGGTAGCCACTAGCCACAAGTAGCTATTTAAACTCAAATTAAATAAACTTCAATTAAATTAAAAATTCAGTTCTTCAGTCTCACTAGATACATTTCAAGTGCTCAGTTGCCATATGTGGCTAGTGCATTAGACAGCATGGGAGTTTTTTTAAACATTTCCATCATCGCAGAAAGTTCTATAGACAGAGCCGTTCTAGAGGAACAGGCAAACAAGTACCCATGAAGAAATGTAAGGCAGAGCAAGGGAATAGATAGAAAGTGATGGAGGGTCCTGTTTTAGCTTGAGGGTTAAGGCAAGGCATCTTGAAAGATGAGACACTTGAGCTGAGACCTAAAGAGAATGAGGAAGAATCATGACCATTTGGGACAAGGGCTACTAAGAAACAGGAAAGCTTAGTGCCTTTAGGAACCTGCAGAATGGCCAATGTGGATAGCATGGAGTGAACACAGAAGAGAGAGCAATGACGTAGTAAGGTCAGCAGTGGCCAGAGCACAGAGGGCCATGTGGGCTAGGAAAGGACGTTGAATTTGATTTGTCAGAGTGATGGAAAGTGATGAAGGAAGTGACGCGGTCTGATTTGCATGTTTGGAGGATGGCTCTGGCTGTTTGGTGGAGAACAGCGAGGAGTAGAAGCAGCGAGACCAGTTCAGAATTACTGGACTGGTCCAGGTGAGACATGGTGTTAAGAAGTGGTCTGAATTGGAATATATTTAAATAAACCCCACTAGCCTCATTCTTTTTTAAAGGGTAAAGGTAAGAGAGTTGTCTGGAAAGAAGAAACACGTTCTGGTGCCATCCGACAATACCATTTCCTGTGCTTGGCCAGACTGCACTGCCGGAATTAACAAGCAGGTATTACCTGCTCTGTGTAAGCAGAGGTATTTGTGTTCCATGAGGTAGGGTTTGAGCATAAGATACCTGTGCCTTCAGAAGGGCCGATCAGTTCAACATAATGGGAAGACTGCGACACCATGACCCAAACGTCAATGCAGCATTAAAATATTTGCAGACCGCTAGAGTCATGAAAATCATAGAGACAAGAGTGCCCATTAACAACGCAGAGGTGACGTGCCTGACTGGCTCAGTCAGTAGAGCATGCAACTTAGATCTCAGGGCTGTAAATTCAAGCCCCACGATGGATGTAGAGATTACTTTAAAAAAATTAAATCTTGAAAAAAAAATGCGGAGGTGTTCTGTCAGATTCTATGAGATCAACCTATTCTGGTCATTATTGTTACTATACAACAAACTCTAGCGGGGGGAAATATCCCAAGACCCAGAGGCTGGCCCCTTTTCTCAAGCAATGTTTAAAATGATAAAACTTCAGGACAACATGTGAATTGATGCAGAATACTGGAATTAGTTGCAGTGGGATTTGACATGTCCGTCATATGGCTATGGATTTGGTCTGTCATACATTTGTCTAACATGATACAGTATTCAAAGGTCATTCCTGTATGTTATCTCCTGGTCTTCACGACAAACATGGGGTGCAGGCAGGGGAGATCACGATAATTCACAATTTTACAGCTAAGGAAACTAAAGCTTGATGAGGTTAAGAGATTTGCCAATTGGTGAAAGACCTTCTGGATTTCTATTCCAACATATTTCCACCAATTGAACAATAAAGCTCTTACAGAATAGTAAGACTTACTTTATAAAAACAATCATTAGCTGATAAAACAAGTTTTATATGTAGAAGAATATTTAAATGTCATCATATGTGGTGTTGGGTTCTGACTGTCTTTTTAAAATATATATTTATTAGTTTTTGGAGGATCATAGAAGCATCACTGGCATCCTCTGTAGTAGTAGTAGAAGAAAAATGGTCCAGGGCTAATGGCCTGGAACCAGATATTCAATTAAACCACACAATTGCTTTCAAGTCAATGCGAAGATCTAAATGAACCTTATTTTTCCTAAGAGTAAGTGACTTTTTGAGAAAATTTAAGTTGGATGAGACTACACAGTCTAGTCTACCAAGATCCGCTAGAAGGGTCTTTCACTGATATCATTGTTCAGCCTTATTATCACCTCTGAAATAACAGAGCCTATATCAATTAATGTTCATTTAGGATCAGCTTTTCTCTTCTCTGCCAACATCCATATCATCTTCCCAACATCCATATTTCAAGCTGGTCAACAAATCACAGACCCTTTATTGGAAAAAGAGAGGTTTCCATGGTGAAATGCTAATGACTTTTTCAGTTCTTAGTAATCCTTCAATACTTTTTTTTAAAAAACAGAGCCTGTTGCACACATTTGGAGTAAAAAGAAGTATATCTTATTTGTGGAAGGAGTTAAAAAGATTATGTCAGAGGAAATTTTCATAATAAATTGCAGTTTCCTCTGCAGCATCTCAAAAGAAGTGACTTAAAATAAAGGCACAGTGCCAGATTTATTGACAAAAATGACAGGAGGGCAAACTGATAAACACACATGGCTCTTACATGGAAAGAGCTGTAATACTTTATTAGATCCTCTTCAGAGCTCGGGGCTTCATATTCTAGGTTCTTAATGACACAAACATTTAACACCTGAAAAATTCCCCACATTTTACATCTTGACCTTGTGAACACCACACCAAAGACATAAAAGCCATCTTGTCTTAAAGACTTTATCAAATACTCAGAAAATGCAGCCTCCTTCATCCTAACATCTCAGTCCTGAAATAAAAACATTCTGGAAGAGTTAAATGCTCCTCTCTGGTTTCAGTCACAATTTCTAGACACCAAAACAACTTCCAAAGACAGAAACAACATGGATGCAACAACAGACACATGTTCTCACATCAATTCCTTTACACATGATTAATCTGGAAGCTGATCCCCTCGTTCTTTGGGTCTGTGTCTTTGCAGAGAAACAAATACAAAAAAAAAAAAAAAAACCACCTCAATCATTTAATAGAATGTGGTTTTAAAGGGTATTACTACTGGGTGCCTGGGTGGCTCAGTCAGTTAAATGACCAACTTTTGACTTCAGCTCAGGTCATGATCTTGTGGTTCCTGAGTTCCAGCCCCACATCAGGCTCTACATGGACAGTGGGGAGCCTGCTAAGGATTCTCTGTCTCCCCTCTCTCTGCCCCTCCCCGACCCGTGTGCGTGCTCTCTCTCAAAAATAAACTTTTTATTAAAAAGGGTATTACTACCATTTATTTTCAAAGATTTAAAGGCTCCTCAACCCACAGGAATGGTGACAATAAATGGAAATCACAAGTAAGAAACTAAAACCAGAGCAATAGAGATAAATGAATTAGATCAACAACTGGGTTAGAGGAAGACATGTGCCTCTTATGTAAAATAAGATTGATGTTATTTAACCTAGAATTAGTAAGCCAGAAATAACCTTAGAGATGGAACATGTTTTCCAAACCTCTCCTTTACAGCTGAAAAAACAACGGAGTCCCAGAGACTTAAACAGCTTGTTCATAATTAAAATGAACACCAAGTTACTCTACTAGTAAGTATTAAAATTCACACACATTTTGTAAACTCAACTTAATATTTTGTTCCCCTCAGTTGCCAAGGCTCACACATTTAACTAAATAAGGATTCTAATGTGAGTTTAAGCATGTTTTGGTGTCTGTGCTTCTAATTAAGCAGAAATTAATAACCAGGGATGAAGAAACAAATTGCCAGTCGTCACGATGCTTGATCAGTATGAAGCATAACTTCAGAGGCCTGACATATTCAACACCTCTCCCTAAATAATTAACTTATTCCTAAAGAGGGTACAGTGAATTTAGATTATTACAGAGATGCTTCCAACCTGTAATTCTTTAAAAAAAAAAAAAAAGAATTCCTATGTCTAAATTTCACAGTTAACATAACTATACAATTCTAAGGCTGTATCAATAAGTAAGTGCTTGTCAGGTTACACAGAACAAAAAAAAAAAAGAGGAAATGATCAAATATTCTATTACTTGAACCATATCATCGGTCTACTAATGTTTTCGAATCGCCATAAAATTTAGGCAGAAGTGAGACTCTTTGCTTACAAGACATGAAAACTACAATTCCCTAGCTAAAATTAAGCTTAACTGTAAAATAAGCAATGTAGCTCAAAGTTACCTATGTTTGCCAACTATTATTACATAGCAACAACTTTAACAAGATCATAGTACATAAAGTTAAAATGGTGAACAACAGTCACTAGGAATTGAATGTGATCAATAAAGGTATTTTAGTGGAACAAAAGTTGAGGGAAAGAGAGCTGTAAACTAACACGTAGTGAACACTTGGCATCGAGCTAGCCAGCACCTTGCCAATATTCCCGGTGAATCAGGCAGCTACTATGATTATTCTCATTTCATAGGTAAGAAACAGAAAGGTTAGGTAACTTGCCTAGGGCCACACAGCTAGTTTGGCAGCAGAGCTGTGATTTAAATCTACATCTGTTTGACTCTAAATTCACAATCTTTTCAGGTTATCCAATCATAATCTAGTTCTGCGCGTTTTTGGTTTTTGTTTTTTGTTTTTTTTTTTTTTTGCGAGAGAGAGAGAGAGAGAGAGAGAGTGTGCGCATGAGCAGGGGAGATGGGTAGAGGGAGAGAGAGAGAGAGAGAGAGAGAGAGAGATTATCTTAAGCAGGTGCCACGCTCAGCCCAGACCCCAATGAGGGGCTCGATCCCATGACCCTGGGATCATGACCTGAGCCAAAACCAAGAGTCGGACATTCAATCAACTGAGCCACCCGGGCACCCCTCATAATCCATTTCTTTAAAAAATACTTTAGAAGGGTTTTGATCATAAAAGTCACAACCCAATCTGGTTTTTTTCTCTTTGCTCTCATGTCTGGAAAGCCTATTAGAATTAAGTCTGTAAAAGTGAAACAGAATTCAAATCAGCTCCACATTTATAACAGAAACTTGCACATGAGTTGCAAGCCTTTTTCCAAAGTGTTTTCATACATTTTGACTCACTTTATCATCACAACATCCTTGTGATGGGAAGCTAATGCTAGCATCATTCTGGAGATGAGATATCAACCATGTGAGATGCCTAACACCACACAGCACATTTACA
The DNA here is from genome assembly GCA_028646485.1 of Cryptoprocta ferox. Taxonomy (NCBI): domain Eukaryota; kingdom Metazoa; phylum Chordata; class Mammalia; order Carnivora; family Eupleridae; genus Cryptoprocta; species Cryptoprocta ferox. The sequence continues at coordinate 10,043,620 of CM053560.1, forward strand.
GGTGAAATTGAAACTATGATCTATATGTCCTGACACTCTCTATTGCTCTTCCCATCACAACCTTCTGCCTTCAGATGCAAAAGATAAGAATTTCTATACCTGAGGCAGCACTCTCTCCATACTTTTTTCTTAAGTTACACAACATACCATAGTTTCTACATAGGTAATACAGACTATGCCTTGATATGTTTTCTTCCTGCCTTATAAGATCAAATTATGCAAATAAAACAATTCTAAGGATAATCATCATTCATTTCTTTGATTCTCTCCATAATCACCATGCTGAAATGACAATTTAAATCATAGCACATGTATATAGCAAGTGATTCCATTATAATCTTGAAATTCTACAGCCTAAAACAGCGAAAGCAATTTCCATTCATACAATATGTTAAAAGAATCTAGTATTAGGTAAGATTGAACTTACATATAGCCATTGGTAGAAAAGATGTGCTAAGATATTCAATAATATCCTTGTGCAGAAATGGAGGAAAGGTAGCTAACGTTGATATCATCGTGTATGGCAAAGTACTCAGAATATCATCATTGAGAAAGGGTAGCAAACATGTAGTTGTATAAAATATCGACTGTCCAAGATCTACAAAACAAAAGTGAGTAATCAGTCACTGAATATTTTGCCACTTAACAAAATATGCTAATTCTATATTTTTAGTTCTTATGAACTGGCTTAAATTATAAGCAGCATTGCTCTCTTCTTATTAAGATTTCTGAAACATAATGCTCAGTAGAGTGCATAGACAGTATATTTGTTCAATAAATGACTGGTGAATGACTGCATTAAGAAATATAAATATCGATTTCATGAGCTTCTCCTCAACCCTCTATCAATCTTCAGTAATACTGGGTATTCCTATTATTCCTTGATTTTAGAAATTAAAAGCACTTTCCACGTGATCACGAATCCTGAAATGTCATCTAGCATTCTTACCTCCATTACATTTTAACTGTGGCACAAAGATGCTACATTATTTCCCCACTGGAAGTTTTAGCAAAGTCAAGGGAAGGACTGGAAATAAAGCCAGGTTATCCCTGCTGCATCAACCAAAAAACACAGTCTTCCTACATCTCGAGTCTCGGGCAATGAGGGAACGTGTACCTTCCAGAACAGCAGCATAGTCCACAGGTGCCAAAGAAAGGAAGCTGTAAACTGATGCTGTGTGGCCCTGTCAATTCAGTTATCAAATATCATGGAAGGACGTATGACCTAACAGTAATCTTTCTATCAACGTCTTTAAATGGGGACAGGAAGAGTACCTACCTCACTTCTAGAAGGGCTGTTAGGAGGCTTAAATGAGATTAATATAGGGTGCTTAACACAGCACATAATGTGTGCTCCACAAATATGAGCCATTGTTATAATATTAATAGTTACTATTAATACCTGCACAAGGAGCAAAAATAAAGGACATTCAAAAAAAACCATAACTATTTAGCTTTAGAATGCATGTACACCAAATCCCAATACACTGAATACATCTTTTAAGTAGGTTTCATGCCCAGCGCAGAGCCCAACACAGGGCTTGAACTCACACCCCTGAGATCAAGACCTGAGCTGAGATCAAGAGTCAGATGCTTAAGCGATTGAGCCACCCAGACACCTGTACTGAATATATCTTTTGATATTTCAGGATCTCCCAATACGTGTGTCATCAGGACTTGACAGTGAAGACTTGGATCACTTTCCTGTCCATTTAAAAAAATATATATTCGATTTGTTTGTTTCGCAGCAGATTTACCTTCTTAGTGCAATTTTGATGCCTAATGCTATTTCCGATTATTGTTAGAATTAACATGCCATCTCAACAAGCACATCAACTGACAACAGAGAGGATGAGGCCACACCACACGCTGGTGAGCCAGGGCCAGTCAACCTTGGGCTCAAGCTGATGAGACGTAAAATTCATAGGTGTTTTACTAAGAATTAAATAAGGCTGTGCATAAAAGACACCTCAGCTGTACTGTAGCCTCTGGTTACAGAACATTAGTGCTGAAAGGGGCCTGAGAGCCAACCTGGAATATCTTTCAAGGGAGGAAACTGAGGCCCAGAGAAGGAAAGTAATGGTCCAAGATCTCCTGGCAGCTGGCAGCTGAACTGGGTCAAGACTGTGGCTCTCACCAGTACACGGCCCTTCTCCCTGTGGAGACACAGCCTTGAGCCCTCGTATGGTAGTTCACAAGCTCAGTACACAAAAGAATCACCCAGAGAGCTCAGGAAAAATCTGGATCCCCAGGACACACCCCTCAGTGATTCTTATTCCTAAATCCCCGTGTGGGATCCAGCATTTCATATTCAAGCTCCCTCGGTGATTCCAATGTTGTCAGGAAACATTGCTGTCCTGCTTTTTAACCTCTAAGGGAGAGTCAAGTTTTCTCCTCTCTTCTAAGAATAAGAACACAGTCTACAGAGAACAGTGAAAAGAAAAGTTGAAACATAGTTGTAGGTATAAAAGCAAATATTTAAATCATCCCCCCTGAAATTGTTGTAATTTAACACAGTTAAAATGCAGTTAACTGGATTGCGAGTTACCAAACTGAATGCTTTTTATCTTAATAAAGGGGCTCTAACACAGTGGCCCAGCCCAGGACCATTGGGACTGGTCTACAGTGACCTCGGGACTGGTTGTCACAAAGGAAAAGTACTGATGAGCCCACCACCACAGTAAGCTCTGCCAATCTTATGTTCAGAGAGTCATCTCTTTGAAATTCTGGGTGCGGACAGGGATCACAGTAAAAGTGATCAAACACTACAGCTACAAAGTTACACAACAAGCAAATTTACAAATTTCTACATTTTTTATATTCACTAAAATACAAAACTGTAAATATAAGAAAAAAACAAATTCAATAATCATTATTTCATCATTTTTAAGAAAGTAGATTTTTTTTAAATTATTTAATTAGGAACACATCTTACTCAGTAAACCATTAAGCATTCTCTTAGGAGAGTTAGCTATAAGTAAAAGGCGAAATAACCCCCACAACCCACCCATTTCCCAAATTCCAATTTTTCTATACAGTGAAACTTTGGGTACTGTACTTCCAGGCCCCAAATTATCAGTGTTTTCAAGTTAAAACAATGTTTTAACCAATGTCTTAAACATTCATTCTCTGCAAAACTCCCTTTTCTTACTGCATGGTTTTCCATTTGATTCTCACAAACATAATATTGAATAGTTAAGCAATAGATATTATACTCCTTTCTATGAGTTAGAAGAAGATGGTAAGCAAGCGAGATAAGGACATTGGCTAAAACACACTGTGGAGAGGGCAAGCATTAGGAAAGAAGCACGCTCTCAGGCCCCTGTCCTGAGGCACCACTAATACTGTGCAGTATACGCCACATACAGCTTACAGCAGCATCATACATCATACCAAGGGCCAACACTTTGTAATAACTAGTGATTGCTGGTTCAATCTGGAAGAGTTCTTAGAGATTTCTTCTTATGGAACCTCCTGGGTTTAAAAGACAGGACAAGTAAGTCCCAGGGAGATTCTGTGATTCGCCCCGAAAAATCACAGAACTAGTCAGTGGATTTGACCTGCTCTTCAGGCTCCACCTGTTACATTTTGTGGGGGGCAAGTTTCTAAATCTTAGCCCACAAATCATAATTTCAACAAGCACCTCCGTGACAAGCAGATCAGGAGAAAAAAGGTAAATTCCCATTATAGCTCTACTCTTCCTTCCATTCCCCTCCAAATGGAGGCCCACCCAGATTACATCCCTTGGGTCATAAAAGACCAGAAAATGACAGAATGGGAAATGGCATAATTACGTTTCCATGTAAGAAGGGTTTTAGCCACACAAAGACCTTTCAAGCAATTTATTACAATAACAATGGTCTCCAGCATCCATAAACATACATGTACATTCTCAAAGGTTTTGATTAAATGCTCACCGTGTTGGCCGTGCTGGAGTAAAGGAACTAGATCCAGAAGAGTCACCAAAGTCACGTAGAGGCCTTGATAGTCCAAAGAAGGGTAGTCTGACAAGTGAGCATCACGACTTTGCAGGCCGCGTTCAGAGGGAGCATCTCGCAGGACGCTGTAAAGGAGGGAGCGAGTAACAGTAGGGTTGATGGAACTGACCTGCGGTCTTAGAGATGGGGTGAGTGGGAATGGCACAGGAAAAAGACACATGGTCATGGGCACTGTCAAATTGGAGGCATCTTGGTTTTCCTTCTTCCCTGTGCGGGACAAAATGCTGTTGGGGGGACAAGGAAAAAAAAGAGACAACAAAGACACAAAGAACAGCACATTACATTGAAATGACACTCTAAAACAAATAATAAAACTCCAGATATATCCCACATAAGATGCAATTGCCACACCAGCAGTGTCTACACATCAAGTAGGGGTCGCATAGCTTCGTGGTCAGAGATACCAATAACGTACGGTTTCTTTTGTGGAAATTGCATTGCATCTCATGTGTTATCTGGTTAGTAAGGAGCAAAAATATAAAAATGCATGTTTCAGTGCCAAACCCATGTTTTACAGTTTATCGGTTTGGTGAAGGAGAGGTTTCCTCAAAGGAAAAACAATGGTTTCATCTAATGAATTAGGGCTTTTATTACTAATTAAAACAAGCTTTCAAGGCAAAGGAAGTTTTCAGCTAGACTGTCTTAATCAGGTAAATAAAAACCTGCAAAATATAGGTATGGCACTTGCAGAAACATGTTTTAGCAAAGAATAAACATGTGTGTTTATTAAGAAAGTCTTAAAAATCACATGTTTATTGCATCAAAATAATGTCTATATGTATATTATGATACTGTTTCATGACATTCTGTCAGTATCATTTGAGATAATGAAGTTTAAACAGGCATATGAATTTAGAAATAATACATATTTCTAAAATGTTAGCTAAACTACATTGGAAAAGCTATAAAATAATATATAGTAGATGGTCTGTAGCATATGTTTGTGAACTAATGATAATGGTTATTTATGTGTGTTTTTTTAACTTTGCATGTTGGGGAGGAAACATTTTATTTTATGAATACAAACAGTGGTTTATTAAATAGTTACCTTCAAAATTCTAAAGACTAGGCAAGCAGTATCTGCCATATAGCTGCACATCATACAATAATATCTCATATATTACTGCTGCTACTTACGTTATTATTCAACAAAACTCACTAAAAACTAAAGGAAAGATAATTTAGAAAGTTAAAAAAAAGTTTAATGGGAATAAAAATAAACTCTAGAAATAAACTGGCTTTCTTTTAGCCTTCATTTTTAAATAAAAACCTTTTAGTAAAAGCAATAAAGCAGAAAAGTTGTTAATTTAAAAATAGAAGAAATGACTGCTTGGCCAGATGGTTAAGTTTTTAAAATTAGGTTTACTATTTATCATTAAAGACAATAGCTATACATTATAATGATAATCTCTGCTGCACTTACAAAGTGCTTTTATATAGTACACTTATATGTTAATCAAAATAGATAACAATTTATAAATGTTTCATTACATAAAAATAACCTTGTTTTGCACTTACTCTATGTGCATCAAACATTACTAAGCTCTTAGTTAATGATATTACATTTACAATTTTACAGTGGTGTGAAGAATTGGTTAGTGTCGAGCATGCTTGCTATTTCAAATTTACGTTTATTTTTATTTACTCTTGGTGCAAAATATGTTACAATGTAAGAAAAATGACTACATGCTTTTTATTTTCCATGTGCCTAATTTACCTCGATTTCCTTTGTCTTCTGTTACCCAATGTCCAGGGAAAAACAATTAATAATAATAAAGATAATTTCAGAATAGTTATGTAATACTTCTTAGCAAGAAATAACTTAAGATTTAGTGTAATTTTTTTTACTTTTAAAGGGATTAAATTAACCTTTTTTGTGTGTGATGTATTTATCTTAAAGTAAGATACATATACTTTATAATTATACTTTACAATGGGATAATATCAACATGCCAGTACCATCAGATTATCCATCAGACTTTATAGTTTCCTCATATAACTTGATTATTCCTAAATGTATCACCTTTAAATGTTATATTCTTAATAAGCCCAGTCACCAAAAATCTATTTTAATCCTGTAGGATTCTATCCCACTGAAAACTCCTTTAGAATCACAATAGATAGAAATTAGAAATACTATTTCCCAAACCTCAGCCCTAAGTTAACCCTACTACCTGCATCTTCTCAAAATTATAAGATGTGGATCTTCTAGAAGTGATATAAAAAAACATTTTGTCTTAGAGAATAAAATTAGCTGCATATCATATATTAATGCTCTCCTTTAAATTAAGTACCATTCTGTCATCAACTTTTTCTTGGTGGGGGAAATATAGCACATAATTTTTTTTCAAATATACTTTAGTATTGTTCCAAAGTTGGATATAATTTAAGACACTAGTCAAATCAACTTTGGAGACTCCATTTTGATATTTTTCCCTTCCTTTATATGTGGGGTTCCCAAATGATAGCAGCAACAAGTTCATACATGCAGGGAGGGAGAATGTCAGCATTGAAACAGTAAAACTTCTCTCTCACTGCCTCTAGATTTAATAAGTAGGTGAGGTTGAGGAAAAAAATGGCTGAAGATGAGTCATCCATGAAACCAGTTTTAAATTACCATTCATGTTTCAATGTAAGGAAATGTTTTCATTTGTGGTAAAACTTAAGAAGGGCTCATGAATCAATGTACAATGCATTGTGATTTTATGATGTTTTGTGAAGTTTCAGAAAAAAAAAAAAACTTATTTCCCCAACCAAACTGTCTAACTTGGGAATGATAAAACCATCTACCCCATCTAAAAATTTTTCCCAGAGGTCTATACACCCAACCAAAAAGAATATTAAGAATGCCCTGCTCAGAAGAGTTTGACCCAGCAACCAACTTTTCACCTTTCCTTTTCCCTCCTGAGATCCTCTTTTATCAAACATTTACTTCCAACATCAAGAGGAACCAAGAGAAGAAGACCCCTGTGGGTATGGAGAAAGATGAAAAGTTGCCCTGAGGTATTTATAGCACAGAAAAATAATACATCAACTAAACTTTCTATAAGTTTATAAATTTTGACATCTGAGTTGAATCTATACACTAAATAAAATTTACTTTATCATGGGATACTCTAAAGCTACTCTGTGGACTTCAAATCAGTCATTGGAAGGTTTATGTTTTCTTCCTAAGCAAGTAAAAATTACAATTCAATTAAGCTTATTGAACTGAGACTAAAAATGTATCAAACATTTTCTAAAGAGTTAGTAGCAAGTAGTTTTCCCCAAACATCATCATTTTTAAGAAGATTTTATGTGCAAGCAGCTTGAATGGCACCAGAAGCGAGATCTGGGAGAAGGAATTCCAAAAGACTGGAAACCTTTAAATATTCTGCCAGATAAGAGGCAAGATCCTTAAAGAAGACCTTAGATGTTTTAAATATTGCCCCAGAATGCTTTCAATGTAAAATGGACAGACTCCTCTGTAGCAATGAGGGGGGAATTAAACTAGATGGTCTTCATAGTTCCTTCTAATACTAAAAGCAAACAAAAAACTCAACTCTGAAGTTGTGTGTAAATTGTGTGTCTGTTCCCATACTTAGGTCCCTACTAAATTAAAATGAGTACAAGTCAGCACTCAGACAAAATTTTACCCAGTACCCCATGTCACTGATAGATGAAATAATGCTCTAGAAGGGTTACTGCAATGGATGAAATTTGGACCAAAGTCAACTCAATTCAACAAATATTTGTTGACCCTCTTCTAAGGACCAAACTCTGCTCTAGGCTCAAGGGCTAGTGAGCTGAATAACACACAAGACTCACCTTACAGTAACCTAAAATATAGGGAAGTTCATGAACTCTAATGTGAGTCTAATTAAGAGCTAAGTAGACAGATGTGGACTATTCAACCACTGGTATAGTCAATTATGGTAACACATAATCTGTCCTCTCCTGTGGATTAAATTAATTGAAGTTAAACACCTAGGCTAATCTGCCTTTGGGAATATGTACAAAACTCTACTGAAATCAGTAAGAATCACATGCCACACATGAATACCACAGGACTCTTCCTCTAAAAATGCAATTCTGACTCAAATGAAGCTGCTGGTACTTCAAGTTACAGATTTTACTCAAAGTAATAATAATTTTAACTTCCTTGAGAATATCCAAATAGACAGAGGGTTACTCTGTGAGAATTCATCTCTAATTCTTTCTTCTTATTTCTCTCCAAGAATCTGAATTCTGAAAGCAAGAAGTGCTTCTGAATGTAAAAGTCATCTAAAATGCAAAGGGAACCAACTTGTTAGTGAGTAGAAATGCTTACTGTCAATAATTTTGGACACCGAATACCGAGACCATCTTATCTGTCTTGTATTTTCTAACAGCATAAATAAAATGAAGAAATATAAATACTATTATTATGGATATATATACCAGCAGTGAAAGTGTTCATAGCTTGTTCCAATAAAGGACAATAGTTGCAAGTTCTATATTTCCAATAAACAAAAGAAATTAAAGAGTTTTGAGTTGGGTTTGTTTTCTTTTTTTTTGGTGTTTTTTGTTTGTTTGTTTTTTTTGGGGGGTTGTTTTTTAATGCTGAGGTAGGCAAAAAGAAGAAAGAAATAGCGTTGGGTTCAGCCCAAGAGTTGAACCTCTAACTACTGAAGTTCAACCTGTGACATGTTACGCTTCTTACTGTTTTCTTTCTTCCTCCCACTTCATGTGAGTGTGTCCTGTCAACTCTGCTCTGACCTGCTAATCCACAGCAAATTGCTAAGTGAGAGACACAGCTAAAGCATCTGGGAATTAAAACACTGTCCAGATCACCTCAGATACAGCTCAATTTAACTTCCAAAAAGTTGGCAAACCTTTGCACTCAGCACTGCTTTTCCTCTCTTAATCGTGAGAAAAGCCAAAACTATGCTAGACTCATAATGGATGCTGATATTCCCAAAGGCCAAAGCCAAGTATTTACTGAAAGAAGTGTCTTTGTACTATGATAACTAGCAGTATGAGGGAGAAGCAACAGAGTGCAATTATTGAGAGTATGCTGTGAATTAGGATCACCAGGGTCAAATCCAGTTTCCAACACTTACTAGATCGGTAACTCTGAGCAAAGCCTTTAACTGTTCTATGCTTTAGTTTCCTGATCTGTAAAATAGGTATAATATTACATTTATTTCATATAATTATTATAAGGTTTTAAATGAGATGACATGTATCTCATGCTTAGAAAGTGTTTGACACGTAATTACTAGTATTATCATACAATATTGCTATGATAATGGTAGCTATTGTTAATACTACCATTAGGAGCAGCTGCTGATGTTCTCTCCCTTTGAAAACAGTGGAACTTAAGAAACAAAACATATGAACATAGGGTAAGGGAAGGAAAAATAAGATAAAAGCAGAGAGTGAGGCAAACCTTAATAGACTCTTTTTTTTTTTTTAAATATTTTTTTATGTTTATTTGTGACAGAGACAGAGTGTGAGCGGGGGAGGGGCAGAGAGCGGGAGACACAGAATCCCAAGCAGGCTCCATGCTGTCAGCACAGAGCCTGACGCGGGGCTCAAACCCACAAACCGTGAGATCATGACCTGAGCCAAAGTCAGACGCTTAACTGACTGAGCCACCCAGGTGCCCCAATAGACTCTTAAATACAGAGAAAAACTGAGCATTGCTGGAGGGGAAGGGGGAGGGGACATGGACTAAATGGATGATAGGCATTAAGGAAGGCACTTGGGTTCTACTCCTGAAACCAATACTACACTGCATGTTAACTAACTAGAATCTAAATAAATAAATTTAAAAAAAGAAAATGGACTCAGTTCAATGGCATAGAATCTTCTCCAGCAGCTACTTGAACAAACTACCTTAACAATAGTTTTGTCATTAGTATGCTATGAACCATGATCATACCCTAATGATCCATTGCTCAAGAAAATGGAAACTTCATGTCTTGCAAACATGACTTCAGTACCCTAAATTTCCAAACTTTCTGACACAATGACTAAGACTTTAACAGTAGGCTTCAAAGTGCCAACGAGAATGTCACAGTTTCTTTCCAAAGTGAATTCAGAATCTGCTTCCTACTGAAAAATGCCTCCCACTTTGAGAACGCCCAGAATTTGTGATAAAGGACAATATTTCCCGTTGAGAACGCTGACCTCAAAGACAAATGGGGAATTCAACAGAGCAGGATCAGATGCTTCGTATATAAACAAACTTAACACTGAGCAAATGATCCCACTGCAGTTTGAAAAGAAGGAAATCACCTCTATTTACTTAGGAAGTATGAAACCTATGAATCCGATACACAGAATCCCTTTAATACAGAACAGGGACACCAAGGGTTCTAAAGAAGACAAGATATCCCAAAGAATAAGAACAAAGACTGGGGCTGCAGAAGTCAAGCAGCTGACTTGAACTTGTGAAACTTCTTTCTACAAAGCATTCAGTCTGCCAAATGCTGAGCCTTGGACGAGAGGTGACTCCAAGGCAACTACACTCATTTGGAAGTGGTGTTCCTTCTCTAATACCTATCTCACAAAAACGTTGCTGTTATATAGCTGAAAGAAATAGTAGCAAGTCAAGTTGTGGGTTTCCAAAATCAGATTTGGAGTGAGAAGATCATGGTAATGGGGAGATCAAGCCTTAGAATGTAATAGAAAGTGAAGCATTCCCCTCAATTCTTCAGTGTTATTTCCCAAACAACAGAGTCTTTCCTTGAAAGGCTTCCCCTGTTTTTCCTAATGAGAATTGTGAAGTAGATTGGTCCCTCCTGTCTCCATCTTATAGTAAAAGAAGCCAGGATTTGTTTTTTATTCCTTGTCCTCCTCAGACTTTCCATATCGATTGCAAAGTACGTTGAACGCTTGAAGTGTTGCACAGATTGTCATTACTATACATTATACTTCAAGAAACAGGAAACACTACTGATGGACCTAAAACTCTACTTAATTCTGATTTCCTTTAAGACCGTTTTCTTATTAATTTTAGCAATGTAAATTCTCCTGTCAATCTCACTCTATATTAGTGCCAGACATATAACCTTTATCACTATATAAATCTCTTGAAAAAAACGTAAAGTGGAGGAAAGCAGGCAGTAGCCATGCAAACTTTTTTTTTTTCCCCCAGTTAGGCCTGTGAGCTGACCTGCTATATACACCCAGAGAACTTGAGTCCAGACTCTTCTGGCAGAGCACTAGAAAACACAAGGCCCTACAAAACTTTCGGTGCAATAAAAGTTTAGGTCCCAATCAGTTCAGCAGTACTACCTAATAACTCTTTTGAAGTAGAGGATATTTTAAAGCTTACCTTAACAAGGTCTGAGAAAAGTATTTCAGGGTGTTTGCAATATCTGTTCCTGAAGGTACAGGATAAATGTTGTGAAGAACCCGGTTATGATATTCCTGTAAGTACCGGATCTTGGAAGCAACTAGATAAAAGCAAAACAAAAAAAAAAAAAAGAAAGAAAAATTATCTTGTAATATGTATTAGGTACACAGTTTGTTGATTTTTTTTAATGATTAGATACAAGAATTTAATTAGCATTTTAAAGGAAAATATGTTAAATTTTTACTGGAATTCCATGATAGAAACAATTTAAAAGACCTTTAATTTCTTATAATTGTATCCAGCACACAATTTTTTTAGTTATCTGGTTTAATATCCTATTCACAAATCTTCCATTACTTTTTTTATCACTAAGAAAGGCAATGCTCCAAATCATTGTATAATCACCCCCAAGTTAGCTTATTATCAAAAAAATAATAGATATAAATCTCTGCCACCAGAGAATTATATTTAAGATTGCTTAACTAAAACTGAAGGAGAAAACTCAAAGGTCTTTCAACAACACTCCAAAAATCCTGAAAAATAAGGAGTCCACTGCACAATGGCATCATCAAAACCAGATTTTTAATTCAATATGTGATCATAAAAGCATGTAGTGTGTTCACTGTGAGAATACATTAAGAGGAGAGTAACTTGGTGAGTGTTGAGTAAGAATATAATGACTGGGTAGTAATCAAAATATAAAAAATAAATGTCACATTTTTTCCTTCCAATGAGTTTCATAAATTAGGAGACTTCCTAATAGCTTTTCTGAGCAGAGCTGCTCAGATCTTCTCAAGATGCAGGAAGGACTCAGTGGGCTTGTTTACCCTCCTAGACCTACCTGGAGTCACCAGCATTGTCCACATTCCTGACCTGACCTTTGACCTGGCTGCAGTGAATGGCCCAGTGCTAGTCATTCCTCTCTGCAAATCCCAAGGGGCCATGGTGATCACCGTCTCTCAGGTCTCCTCTTCCACAGAGCTCTCAACACTGTCCATTTGTCCTTTCAATCTTTAAGGCTACCAAGGGAGCCTTTTAGGTGGTATGGCTCACTGTCAGCAGTTAACAGAAGACATATCAAGTCCTGGAGAAGCAAGGTCTTGCTGTTCCCAACAGCCCATGGAAACAAGCTCCTGGATGCAATTCTAACTGAAATGCTGGTGCAAGCAACTTAAAAAAAGTCATATGCTTTTTGACAGGCGGAGAATCACAGAATGATGAGATAGAACTGGAGGGACCTTAGCGACCTTTCCCCATAACCATCTCATTTTAAAGGTAGGGAAAATGAGGCACATAGGAAGTCAACGGCAGAGCTAGACCAGAATTTATACCCTTAGCCCACATCCAAGAGCCCCTGCACTCTTTCCACTAGGACGTACTCTAGATTACGAATCTGAAATGAAGTCAATATGCAGATAGTGGGTGTTTGTTGCATGATATCAAAGCCATTTTCAGCTGCTATTAGGTTAACCATTGATTCTAAATCCCACACATACCATTGATCAAATTTGCCTTTCCTCCCCCCTGCTACCTGCACTATTTCCATAATATGGTTAGCATTTTCCCACAAAAATAAGTCTAGATTGCAAACAATAATACCTTGAGTTTGTATAGCACATCACCTCTGAAGAAAGCAACAAGTTTATAGCCGTTGTCTCAATGAACCCCATAAGTATTTGGTTGTAAATAACTGTTTTCCTGAGATGAGGTAAAAAGAAGGGATACTTGAAAATGGTTCAATTACATAATCTACAAAAACCCATTTTCGTCTCAGTAATTTTGATCTGCTGTTCACCACCTTTGAAAAAAAAAGTCACATTACTGGGAACCTCTCCCCCCGCGCCCATTAACACATAGTTCCAAGTCCCAAATATTTGAGGTATGTTCTAGCTAGCAAATGTTCTCAGCTCACCTACCACCACAGGAATACTCTAAAGTCTGTTACTGTGACTTTTCTCAAGCTTTAAGATTCAGCAGGTTCTGTCAAGTATTTCAGAGATACCATTAACCATCCCATCACCTAAAAAAAGGTGTTAATGGTGTAGACTGTGGACAATAAACTCATAGGAAGAGAAAAGCCATAGATCTCAAACTCGGTGCTTGCTCATAATTCAAGGGCTACAAAACCACCACTACACAACAATAATAAGCATTCAAAACCGTGTGTGAAATGAATGGATATTCTTTTTATAGTTCATTTTGTTAAAATGCAGCAATGGCTCCTTTCAACGGGTATCCAAACATTCAAGGGAAAGCAGAGACAAGAATCACTCCCTTCTTCGAAAAGTGAGTTTAATATTTTACAAATGTCACATTGCATTGTCTTTATTTACTTACCTGTTTATGTTTTCTATACCAGGTTGTATGTTTCTTGAAGGCAGAAACTGTATCTTACTCCTGTCTCTATACCAAGCCTAACACACTGCCTGGCACTTAGTAGATACTCGATATATTTGCAGGATAAATGAACAAATGGATTATTACCTTAATAATACCCCTTATCGATTTGAGGCTTTTTTTTTTTTTTGCATGTATACATCTCTGTCTCCCACACCAGATTGTTGACTCTTTTTATCCCTAGTGCCAGACATCTAGTAGATACTCAATAAATAACTGATGAGTGAAGATGGAAATAGGGAAGAAAGAAAGAGGGGGAAAGAAAGAAGAACAAAGACAGTGGTGAGTAAACATGAAAGACAACTTCTAGAATCTGTTGGAAAAATGTTCAAGCTAAATTTTGCATTGGTAAAATGCAACAAAATCTTAGCAGTCACACATTTATTTAACTTTCATGTTTTCAACTATTTGAGACTATCCAGAAAGGTCCCTGAAATATAGTAATGTGTAATTGTGCTGAGGATGTGAATAGAACACATTTACATTTCAACTTTGTACACACAAAAAAATGGTCATTAGGCTGGTTAGTAAGCCTATTTGAGCAACCAGCAGCCTCAATGCAGCACTGAATTCTTATTCTTTACTCCAACCATTTACCAGAATATTGCTGCAGAAACTCAGATAATTGAGATATAAACAAATGATCTCCAAGCTCAACTGACCATAAGACTACCTTCTTTTAGTAAGCTCCTTTTTCTACACTCTTCAATCACTGTTTCATCCCTCTCCACGTTCTTCAAAACTCCCCACACCCACTCTTTTCCTTACAATTTTAAGAAAACAGAAGTCATCTGTTACAGCCCACCATCTGCATTGTGCACCACCACCACCCCCCCGCAAACTCACAGGTTGAAGGCTTGATGTCAAAATGTGACTGTATTTGGAAATAAGGCCTTTAAAGTGGTGATTAAGTAAAAATTAGACCCTTAGAGTAGTCTTTGATCCAGTCTGACAAGTGCCCTTATAGAGAGGACATTAGGACACAGGAGAGACACCAGGGATATATGCGCACAAAGAAAAGGTCATGTGAGGACAGGGAGACGGTAGCCACCTGCAAGCCAAGGAGACAGGCCTCAGGAGAAACCAAACCTGCTGACACCTTGATCTTAAACTTTTGGCCCCCAGGACAGCGAGAAAATTAATTTCTGTTGTTTACACCACCTAGTTTGTGGGAATGTGTGACAGCAGCCCTAGGAAACTGACTAATACACCACCACAGAAGAAATCCTCCAATAGTATAAGCCAGAACTAACGGTCCAAGCTCTGAAATAAAACACTTGTGGATTAAGACTTTGGTTCTATTTCTACTTAACTCGTTTCCTTATTTGTAAAATAGGGATAATCATACCCACTTCATGGGGTTACTGTGAATATTAATCACTTACTGTGCCAACCACTTAGCATAGTACCTAGTACAAACTTAACACAGAGTAGACAGCAAAACCCCCTAACACAGCAAAGGACAGCAAAGCCCTTTCTTTTTCCAATCAAATATCACCAATCTGACCACTAGCACTCTCCCTCCTACTGAGTCATGTCCAAAAGAATTCAAATAAACTCTAGAATCTTTCTTGTTAAAGGGAAATAAAAAACCTCTCCCTTGACCTAACATTCCACACCAGCACTGGCCTCTCTCTTCAGAGCCACGATTATAAAGAGTTGTATACACTCTCTCATCTCTCCATCACTTCCAATTCTTGGACTCACTCCTGTCAGGCTACTACCACCACCACTGCACTGAACCCACCCTTCCCCGCTATCTGGAGCCTCCATGTTGCCACATCCAATGGGCACTTTCCTGTCATTTTCCTGGACCTTTTAACCCATTCCATACAGCCAATCCCTTCCTCCTTGACACACCCCCATTGGCTTCCCAGCAACCCCACATTCTAGTCTTCCCCCTTATTGCTCCAATGTAGCCCCTCAATGAACTCCACCACTTCCTCCATTACTTGATGTTTAATGTGAGAATTCCTCGGGGCTCAGCCCTAGATTCTCCGTTCCTCTGTCTCCATATTCTTTCCATAGGCAATCCTACCCATCCATAGGGCCTACAGCACAATCTGTGCCAACTACTCTTAAATGTATATCCCCATCCCAGATAGGTAGCTCTTCTGAGTAACAGACCTCATCTATTCAATTTCTCCACTTAGGAATCTTACAGATATCACAAGGTAAACACGTTCCACACTGAACACTGATCTCACCCCTTAACCCCCAAAAAACCTACTCCACCATCTATGCAATCTACCAAGTCACTCCAACAAAGTATTCTGAGAATCATACTGACAGCTCCTGTTCCCTCTCCCTCGCACCCTTAATCCAACCTGTCACTAAATCCTGTCAATGGATAATATACCTCCAATCTGTCTTCTGTTCTTTATCTTCATTATCATTACTGGGCACCATCATCTCCGTATCAATTGTGAAAGCCTCCTTACTCATCTTCCTGGTTCTCTCTTGCCTCTCTTCAGCTCCTTCTCTTCAGAGCAGTCAAAGAGATCTTTCTAAAATATAAACTATTTCAGAGGCGCCTGGGTGGCTCAGTCAGTTAAGCATCTCACTCTTGATTTCAGCTCAGGTCATGATCTCACAGTTTGTAAGCTTAAGCCTCTCATCGAGCTCTGTGCTGACAGCGCGGAGCCTGCTTGGGATTCTCTCTGCCCCTCCCCGATGCACACATGTGTGCGCACACTCTCTCTCTCTCACCATAAATAAACTTTAAATAAATAAATAAGTAAATAAATAAATAAATAAAATATAAACTATTTCATACAAATCCTTCAGTGGCTTCCCATTACCTTCAGAATAAAATCCAAAATCCTTAACATATTATATCAGATCCCCGCCTACCTTCGAACTTCCCATCACACCTTAACAGCCAGACACATTGGCTCTTACTGCAGTTTTTTGAACTGGCAAAGCTACTTTTTGCCTGAAAACATTTATACGTGCTTGTCCCTCTTCCTAGAATGCTTCTCTCTCCACATTTGTCTGGCTAACTCCTACTTCTACTTCAAGGCTGACTTAAAATATCACTTCCTAATGCAGGTCTTGCATTACTGACTTCCCTGTCTAAACTGATTCCCTTTCCTCCACCCTCATTTTGCTCTATTCTTTTTCCCCACACAGTAGTTAACACAATTTTTAATACATATTTGGGTGATTTTTTATTGTCTCTCCCAAGTGGACAGTAGGCTCCAAGAACTAGGTCTCTTGTTCTCCATGATATATCTCCAAGTGCCCAATGGATGCTGAATTCACTGGGTCCCAGAAAGGATAAAAGGAAAGAAGGGAGGGAGGAGGATAGTGGCTTTTCCCAGTGGTTAAACTTTATTTCTTTATGAAAATAGCCAAGAAAGTCAACTGTTAAAGCTGTAATAAAAATAAAGAAAACACAAAAAGGAGTCTGAGAAAGCGATGAATTTTATCCAGGCATACGCAAGTCTAATCTCTGCTCTGCTCCTAGCCCCAACATTTGCTAGAAGCTTTGCTACATGTGGAGAGAAAAAGCCACAAAGGCAAATTTCAAGCATTCATTTTAGGGATAGATATATAAATACTTTGACAAAATTGAGATCATACAGTGCATAAGTTTTAAATCATTTTTTCTTTAAATCTTAAGTATTTTCTTATGTCACAAAGTATTTCTAATAGCAACCCATTCCTATTTTTAAATTTGTATCAATCTATGCTTATTACCATAAAAGTAAAAAATTCAGATTAAGTCCAATGAAAAAATAAAAATTAACTGAAGACCCACAATTCAGAGAGAACTATACTTAACATTTTGGTGTATTATCCTTCCAGGAACTTTTCTCTGCATAAATTGAATTTAAAAAATTGGGATTATTCTGTGTATAGTTTTAGAATCTGTTTTCCTCACTTTCTATATCAGAAATACATTTCTACATCATCACTTTAATGTAAGTACATTTTATTTATGTAAGTAAATTGTAATTTGTCACCAATCATCTATCTGTGAGATTTGGGGTTATTTTTCACTATTCTATTCAATGCTGCAAAGAATATCCTTTCAAACATGTGCACACATCTTTAGTTATTTCCTTAGGATACATTTTTAGTCACAGAATTGCTGAATCAAACAAGAAATACTCATTTTAAAGCTTTTCATAGGAATTAAAACATTTTCCTTCAGAAAGACTGTTTTTCTTTATATACCAGTCATGCACATATGAACAATAATAAACAATGTTTATTGAATGTCCACTATTTATCAGGTGCTCCATACACATTATTTTTTAATCTTCACAATAACATTTTGAAGTAATATTATCATTTCCATTTTACGTTGAATAAACCGGGGCACCTAGGTGCCTCAGTCATTTAAGCATCCAACTCTTGATTTTGGCTCAGGTCATGATCTTACACATTGCTGAGCCCCATGTCAGGCTCTGCACTGACAGCATGGAGCCTGCTTCAGATTCTCTGTCTCCCTCTCCATCTGCCCCTCCCCTGCTCCTGCTCTCTCTCTCTTAAAAATAAATAAATATTAAAAATAAATAAATAAATAAATAAAGTTGAATAAACCAAAGCTCAAGAGCAACTGACTCACCCAAAAGCACAAAGCTAGTAAGTGGCAGAACTGATAGTTTCCTGGCTATAAGCCAGGCTTCTCCTCCAGGCCACACTGTTCTTTAATTATTTTTACTAGCTTAATAATATTTAATTTTTTGATACAGCATGAAATATTGATATTTCCCCTATTTCATTATTTGATGATTGTATTGTTTCCAGTATTTCATTAAGGAACACTGCAGTGAGCCAGATGAAATATTCAAACTAAATGAGTTTTGTTTTTGTTTTTGTTTTTAGAAAACACAAACTGATACTTGTTTATTTCACTGGTCCCACAATTTTCTTCTTGAAAAATCAAATCCCGTTAATCCTTCAAGACCCATCTTAAGAGTCACAACATTCGTGAAGCATTCTGGTTGACTCTAGACATTATCACCATCCCCCTTTTCTGACTGACTGCGCAGAGCACTCATTATCTGCCTCAAAAATTTTGTCATTTCATTATATAAATTTATCTCTGATAATACACTGGTCCAGATGGTTCTAAATTAATTTCATGTTTGCAAATCTAGTAACCCTAACAATACCTTAATACCTTTGAGAATATAACTGTCTTAATGTATCATTTGTAATTCTCTTAGAATTTGTCACAATGCTAGGTGCATAACAGATGGTCAACCTTAACACAGTGGTTAAAGTGAATTATAAGTTTAAATGTCACCTATGTTATATCCTATTAATGCTCTTTAAATAAATTCTTTAAAACTCTAATGACATTTATACAAATAAGTAATTTCTAGATAAGATGTGTTTGTATAAAACGTAAATAGTGGAGGTTTACTCAGTTTTCCTGTGTCTCTTGTGCGGATACAGAAAATAAGAATGCCGCTCAGCTGAGATCGTGATTGTAGTTGGTGAGAATGAGGCAGAGAGCACAGCTCCACCACACGAAGACTCCCGAAAAACTCAAACTGTGTGCTTGCTTCAACAAGCAGACCAAAACACACCTAGGATCTAGCTTTGTTTATTTTTTTACTTTGTTTTTAATTTTTTAATTCTTATTTTTTTATTTTATTAATTTTTTTCTTCCTCCAAAATGATGAAATGAAGGAATTCACCCCAAAATAAGGAACAGGAAAAAATGGCAGCCAGGGGCTTAATCAACACAGATATAAGCAAGATGTCTGAACTAGAATTTAGAACCATGACAATAAGAATACTAGCAGGGGTTGAAAAAAGCATAGAAGCCTTTTCTGTGGAGGTAAAAGAAATAAAATCTAGTCCGGATGAAATTAAAAATGCTATAACCGAGATGCAATCTCAAATGGATGTTGTGACGGCAAGGATGGACAAAGCAGAGCAGTGTATCAGCGATATAGAAAATAAAATTATGGAGAATAATTAAACAGAAAAAATGAGGCAAACAAAGGCAAAAGAACACTATACAAGATTTAGAGAACACACTGACTTATTAAAAAGGAATAACATCTGAATCATAGGAGTCCCAGAAGATGAAGAAAGAGAAAAAAGGCCAGGAGATTTATGTAAGCAAATTACAACAGAAAACTTTGTTAAACTGGGGAAGGACAAAGACATCAAAATCCAAGAAGCCCAGAGAACTCCCATTAGATTCAACAAAAACTGACCATCACCAAGGAAAATCATGGTCAAATTCACAACATACAGAGACAAGAAAGAAATATGAAAGAAGCAAGGGAAAAAGAGTCCTTAACCTATAAGGGAAGACAGATCAGGTTTGCAGCAGACCTATCCACAGAAACGTTGCAGGACAGAAAGGAGTGACAAGATATATTCAACATGCTGAGCCAGAAAAATATGCTGCCAAGAATTCTTTATCCAGCAAGACTGTCATTCAAAATAGAAGGACAGATAAAGAATTTCCCAGATAAACAAAAACTAAAGGAGTTCGTGACCACTAAACCAGCCCTGAAAGAAATTTTAAGGGGGCCTCTTTGACTGGAGAAAAGACACAACAAAACAAAAAAGACCAAAAGCAACAAACACTAGAAAAGACCAGAGAACATGACCAGAAACATCAACTCTACAGGCAACGCAATGGCACTAAATTCAGATCTTTCAGTACTCACTCTAAATGTCAATGGACTAAACACTCCAATCAAAAGACAAAGGTTATCAAAATGGAATAACAAAGCAAGACCCATCTATATCTCTTTACAAGAGACTCATTTTAGACCTAAAGACACGTGCAGATTGAAAGTAAGGTGATGGAGAATCATCTATCATACTAACAGTTGTCAAAAGAAAGCTGGAATAGCCATACTTATATCAGACCAACTAGATTTTAGCATAAAGACTGGAACAAGAGATGAAGAAGGGCATTATAGCATAATTAAGGGGTGTATCCTTCAAGAAGATCTAACAATGGTAAATATTTATGCCCTCAACATGGGCCACACAAATATATAAATCAATTAATCACAAACATAAAGACACTCATTGATAATAATACCGTAATAATAGGGGACTTCAACACCCCACTTATAGCAATGGACAGATCATGTAAACAGAATATCAACAAGGAAACAAGGGCTTTGAATGACACATTGGACTGGATGGACTTAACAGATATATTCAGAACATTTCATCCTAAAACAGCAGAATACATCCTTCTCAAGTGCACATGGAACATTCTTCAGAATAGATCGTATACTGGATCACAAATCAGCCCTCAACAAGTACAAAAAAATTGAGGTCATACCTTGCATATTTTCAGATCACAATGCTATGAAACTTGAAATAAACCACAACAAAGAATTTGGAAAGACCACGAATACTTGGAGATTAAAGAACATCCTACTAAAGAATGGATGTGTTAACCAAGAAATTAAAGGGGAAATTTAAAAGTACATGGATGCCAGTGAAAATGAAAATACCACAGCCCAAAATCTCTGGGATAGAGCAAAGACGGTCATAAGGGGGAAGTGTATAGCAATCCAGGCCTTACCAAAGACGGAAGAAAGGTCTCAAATACACAACATAACCTTACACCTAAAAGAGCTGGGGGAAAAACAGCAAATAAAGGCCAAAACCAGAAGAAGAAGGGAAATAATTAAGATTAGAGCAGAAATCAATGATATTGAAATAAAAAAAAATCAATGAAACCAGGAGCTGCTTCTTTAAAAGAAGTAACAAAATTGATAAACCCCTAGCCAGACTGATCAAAAAGAAAGAGGAAAGGATCCAAATAAATAAAATCATGAATGAAAGATGAGAGATTACAACCAACACCGCAGAAATACAAACAATAATAAAAGAATATTATGAGCAATTATATGCCAACAAATTGGGCAATCTGGAAGAAATGGACAAATTCCTAGAAACATATAAACTACCAAAACTGAAACAGGAAGAAATCAAAAATTTGAATAGACCCATAACCAGTAAAAAAATTGAATCACTAATCAAAAATCTCCCAACAAACAAGAGTCCAGGGCTGGATGGCTTTCCAGGGGAATTCTACCAAACATTTAAAGAAGAGTTAACATCTATTCTTTTGAAGCTGTTCCAAAAAATAGAAATGGAAGTAAAACTTCCAAACTTATTCTATGAGGCTAGCATTACCTTGATTCCAAAACCAGACAAAGAACCCACTAAAAAGGAGAACTACAGACCAATTTCCCTGATGAACATGGATGCAAAAATTCTCAACAAGATACCAGCAAACTGGATCCAACAATACATTAAAGATTTATTCACCATGATCAAGTGGGATTTGTTCCTGGGCTTCAGAGTGGGTTTGGTATATGCAAGTCAATTGGTGTGATACATCACGTTAACAAAAGAAAGAAACATGGTTCCCCCCTCAATAGACACAGAAAAAGCATTTGACAAAATACAGCAACCTTCCTCAATAAAAACCCTCAAGAAAGTAGGGATAGAAGGATCATACTTCAAGATCATAAAGGCCATATCCGAAAGACCCACAGCTAATAATAAGAAGGACAACTTGTTGGAATGAGCACTAGGTGATGAATCACTAAATTCTATTTCTGAAATTATT
The DNA here is from genome assembly GCA_028646485.1 of Cryptoprocta ferox. NCBI lineage: Eukaryota > Metazoa > Chordata > Mammalia > Carnivora > Eupleridae > Cryptoprocta > Cryptoprocta ferox. Next base: position 10,065,920 of record CM053560.1, read on the forward strand.
ATTACACTACATGTTAACTAACTTGGATTTAAATTTTAAAAAATAACAAAGGCTTAAAAACTGTAACTAGTGCAGAAATTTTTTCATAATTTATTTTCCTCCCATCTCTCATCTTTTCCTCCCAACTCCAAATAATCATTTCCCTTGATATATTCCAAAAATTTTTAAAGGTTCTTCATTATCATTTGCAAAATTTACTCATTTTTTTTCTTTTAACAGGCCACTCATTTTCCTTCCCTTGACTTGGACCCTCAGCATTCTGGGTAACTGTCTCGGAGTTGTCACAATGTCCTGTAGACAGCTCTGAGATGCAGTGTGAGTTCCCTCCTACACCTACGTGTGGCCTCAAGCAAATCATTTAATATCTCTGAGCCTCAGGGGTTCTTGTTTGTCTGTTTTGATTTGTTCTGTTCTGGTTTTGCCAAATGAGAAATTAAAATAATACTTCCCCCATATTCTTTATAAGCTGGTCATTAATGTTGTAGATTTGAAAGCATATACCCTAATTCCATCTAAATTTTTACTGGTTTCTTCTTCTGCTACATAAAGTCTAAGACTTTATGGATTTGCTGTCATTGTTCCCTTTTAAACTATTCATCTTCTTTTCAGCTAAGCTTTCACTGAGAAATGATAGACATAAATAAAGAGGTCTGGACATACTTCACAAATTTGGAGTACTATAAATATTTACCAGAATGGTTGAAGTAAAAAATTATGCATCATACCTTTTTCATTTCTACCCTTGATTAGAGGATCAGTAAAGAATCAGACATCCTTCTTAATCACCTTGCATATCTTAAGAGATGACTTTTGTGTTTCCCAGGTCCTTAAGATTCCACTTGTTGTTCCAATTGGTTCTATCTAGATATCATCTCTAAAATCTACTCTCTTCTCCAACTGCACTGAGTCACCTTAATTTAAGCCTGCAAAATCTCTTTCCTAGATTATTGCTGTGATATCCAGACTGAAACCCTTACAATCCCTTTTTCACATGATCTTCCAGAGTGATGGTTCTAAAATGCAAATCTTCCTCATTTCCTGCTGGTTGAAATCTAAGCAATTAGCTAGAAAAGTCCAACATGAACAGATCCCTGTTCATCTGTCAAGCTTCATCTGTCTCTTCCATATGTATCACAGTTTAGCCATAATGACTTGCAAAAACCCCAATTCATATTGCTCTTACCCTTCCATAGTTTTGTACACTATTGTCTCTGCAGAAATGCAATCCATACTTTGGCCTGGCCGACTTCTAATCATCCTTCAAAGCTCAGCTGTAACCACTTCCACTGTAGATAACTAACCCACCTTACCACAAGATGTATCTCCTTGGTGCTTTTATAGCACACAAGTCTTCCCTCTAACACAGCACTTACCACGATATTCTATAATCATTAACTCATTCACTGTCTCCTCCACTAGGCTATCGGGTCCTTGAGATCAGCAACTGTCTCTTTTATTTATTTTTGCATACCGAGAATTTAGTAAGTATCTGGTTCTAAATAAATGTCTGATGAATGAGAATGAATGAATAAATTCACATATCACATGATTCTTGGTGGCAAAGCTGTTTAGAATTTATCTGCCTTTCATGGGCTGATTTTGAATCTTGGATATGACACTAATTCCTTCTACCTCTTCTTCCTATTTCTTGTACGAAGGACAGTTTATATCACAAGAACTACTGTATCACTTTCTTCCATAGTCCCCAATTCTACCACTAGTCATCTTGGGGGTCTGGTTGAAAGCTGACTGAAGGACTGAGAAATGAGCTTGTGTCTACAAAGATGGAAAGAGAGTAAAAGATTACCTACTCCAAGAGTCAAGAGGAACAGACAGTAAGCCCCACTCTAAAAATTTAACTGCATGAGAAACTAGGCATGACCTAACAGTCATAGGACAATATATGCCCCACTCTCACCTAACCAGCTGAAGGAACAGAATCAGGGCAGAGGAATATAAATAGTCCTCATCCTCTGAGTCAGTCTCAACTGAAGATTAGAGCTATGTACCTTCAGGTTCAGTAAAGTGAGATATCCTTCATCGAAGCACACCCTTAGGAAGGATAATTGGCAAAAATAATTTCAGGAGGAGAAGCAGAAAATATACAGGGTGTGGCACAGCTAAAATTGGTCCTACTCTATTCAGAATGAATTAGGATCACATCCTCTGCTACATAAGGACCATAAAGAACTTCTGAGGGCAGAGGTGCCCAGGCTACCCCATTTGAAGACACGACTTGAACCTCTGATCCTGGTAAAGAAGTCAAGCTGAGGGAATTTTGGTTGAGAGTAAGGCTATACCCACAGACCAGAATTTAGAGTCTTGTCTACTGCCCACTGAGCCTAAACTCAGCTCATTGCATTTGAAAGGTTCATCAGTATTTAATTTCTGTCTATCCTTTATTTTTGCATGGAGTTTTGGGTGATGGGGTTAGGTTTTGGTCTTTTTCATTTGTTTACTTTTTACAATGGAAACTGTAAACACATAATAGTAGAAAGAAAAATAAAATGAAGCCATGTACCCAACACTAAACTTCACTATCACATTTATTTTTTCATCAGATCATGCCACTTATAAATACTGTAGTATATTCTCCAACTAATAAAGACACTTATAATCACAATACTACTATCACATCCAATAAAATTAACAAATAAATTCCTTAATATTAGGAGTCAAACAAGGTTTGCAAGAGGCATTTCACAAATTGCATCTGCATCCCTTCCTCATTCCCTTCTGGGATTGCAACTTCATTGTGCATTCATCAGGCTCCTAAGAAGGCTCTAGAACACAGAGAATATGGACCTGTGGTCTCCTTATTTTCATTTCTGCCCCACATCCCAGCTCGCCCAAGCCTCTCATTATTTATTTCATTATATACCTGTAATTTTCTACAGCTACCACAAGAGTCACCTCAACCCTCTCACCCCCAACAGTTGGAGCTTTTCACACAGAAAAAGTTCCATTTTACAGACAGAAAGATGGAGGAACCAAGAGTTAAAAGCATATAGAAAAATTGGGATCAGCTAAACTAAAACCCAGCTGTCAGCTGAATTCAGGCTCTTCTACTTACTGGCTATGAGAACTTGGGTAAAGTAATGAACTTTCTATGAGCCTCAATTTCCTAACCTATAAAATGGGGATAATGATATCTATCTCACAAGGTTGCTATGAGGGTTTTTAAATATTACATAAATAAACTACTTACATAAATAAACAACTTAGCACAATGACTGGCACATAGCAGACAATAAATTGCAACTATAATTAGCAGCCACATGTGTGATCCTTTTCCTTTCCCTTTCCCAGTCCAATACACTAAACCTTTTTTTTTTTTAAACTTTATAGTTTATTGTCAGGTTGGTTTCCATATAACACCCAGTGCTCTTCCTCCACCAAGACCATCACCCCCCATTACCTATCCCCCTTCCCCTTCCCCCCTCAGTTTGTTTTCAGTATTCACGAGTCTCTCGTGTTTTGTCTCCCTCCCTCTCCCTAACTCTTTTTCCTCCTTCCCCTCCCCATGGTCCTCTGTTGGGTTTCTCCTGTTAGACCTATGAGTGTAAACATATGGCAATACACTAAACCTTAAGAAGGAATAACCTGTGGAGTAAGGAAAACACAGCAGTGATCTTTCATCAACAAAATCACGCATAACCTCCTACACACACAAATCCACACACAAACACACACACGCGCACACACACACACACACACACAACCTACTACTGCATTTGGTACTGAAATCTAGTTTTAAATTCAGAGACTTACTTTTTTAAAGAATAAAAAATAAATATAGCTAATAATAAAGACATTCCAAAGTGGAGATGTAAGGAGAACAATTGTTTGGGAGGTCTAGCAAGAAACCAGAGATCTTCACAAATCCTTCTTCTTTGAAGAAGATCATTCTCTTCAACTGAAAGCAAAACCTCATAAAAGATACAAACGAAGGGTGATGGAAAAGGATACACCTATTTAGAGAGCTAAAAGAGTCAAATCTCCCTTCAAAAGCAAAAAAAAATTTCAGATGTTGAAAATTTGTTAATTCGTCCAAATATTCATATACTTACATATATGTTCCTCAGTGGGTTTTAGTTCCAGGTGGCAAACTTCACCTGGAACTTTCAGCAGCTGGGGTAGATCAGCAAAAAATACTCCTGTTCTTTGGCAGGTGAGGCCAACACAATCAACATCATTACCTTGTATATCATTACATTATAAAAATCATCAATTACATTTGTATAGCCATTTACATTTTTCAAAGCACTTCCACATATGTTACGCAGTTACATTTTTGAGCAGTTAACTTTTAAGCAACAATGTAAGTCAGGAGTTGTAGGGAATTTTAGACATCAAGTAAAAGTTAAGCAGCAAAGGTTAAGGAAAAAATATCAATACTCTTACTCATTCATTAGATATTGATTGAACACTCACTATGTGCCAGGAACTTTGAACTGTGAATAAATCAACAATAAAAAAGACATAATCATCATCCTATGGGTCACAATAATCCCAATAATAATTCTAAAATCTGAGTATTTACTTTGTGCCATAAACACAAAAATAACAGTATTACTATTATTATTCCCATATTACCAATGAGAAAACCAAAGCTCTGGAGAGTTTAACTTGCCCAAGATCACATAGGAAGTAAATGATAAAGCCACTTTCTGACATGTCACCTATAAAGAAAAACTTTTAAAAAAAAACACGTAGATGCATAAAATCACCCAATACTTTCATGCACGAATTAGTGACACCTAAGCACTTGCCAAGGAGAAAATGTCTTAACATGGAAACACTTCATTTGCCAGAGATGGGGCATTTGTAATAAAGAAAAGGGAAAAAACAATGCATTCAAGACGAAAGAGAAGACTGCTGCTCCAGTTTTTATTGCACTACTGGTCAGGAGAGATTGTTCTAGGAACTATGAAAGTCAGATTCCATGCTGTGATGGAGAAAATGATAAAGGCAGTGAAATTTCTTCAAACTGAGTGTTGTGTTGGATATTTATTAGCAATGATTTGACATGGAATATGGAGTTCCATTCTATTTTAATGCGATCAAGTCAGGTTATAGAAGTTTGTTATAAAAGTTTATTGAGCAACCTCCTTAGATCAAGACTTTGAAATTGAAGAACCTAAGAGGCCAAATCTTCAGTACCACCCACCCCATCCCAAGACTGATTCACAAACTTGTACCTTCCTTCTGATGTCACAAGATATCTGAATACTGTACTTGAAGCTGCAAGGATGCGGGTGGGGGGTGGGGAACAGGAGTATCACTGAGTTGTTCAAGGAAATACAAACCCAAATATAGATTTAGCAGATGAAAACTAGAGAATGTTTAAATCTCTCACTGTTAAACTGTACTGAGCTCTCTATAATCACAGATTTTTGAGGAACTGAGGAACCATTTGGTGGAAATAATTTCAGAGATATACAGAGGCTGATGACTATGAATCATTTTTCGATGTTTCCACATCTAAGTGCAATACTCAAGACATATCTGAATTATCAACCATCAATCAATCAATCAATGTGGCTCCATTTCAAAAGGAAAGGATTGTACCGAAAATAAATTCTACTACCTAAGGAAATACAGATATCCCAGAAATGCCTAAATAAGAAGATGAATTATAGACAGCACGGTCTGGAAGTGTAAATGTCTGGCTATATAGACAAACTCGGGGAAATGTCTGGGATCCTGCTTTCCTGTTAAAGTACACTGTCTTCCATGACAGTGCCAAAGTCCAAGCGGAGATCCATGACCCATCAGGGGTTAAAAGTCAGATGTGCTAGGACTCAGAGCACACAATGTAATACTCAGAAATAACTCGGTCCAGGGGTGCCTGTGTGGCTCAGTCGGTTGAGCAGTCGACTCTTGATTTCAGCTCAGGTCATGATCCCAGGGTGGTGGGATCAAGCCCCGTGTCAGACACCATACTGAGCATGGAGACTGCTCTCTCTCCCTCTCCCTCTGCCCCTCCTACATGCAGCCTCTCTCAAAGTAAATAAATGAACATTTTGAAAAAAAGAATAATTCAGTCCATCATACAATATTTTCTCTAACTTGATCAAAATGGAGCAAGAAGTAAATATAAAATCATAACTCTTTAGAGACTCTCTGAAACTCTTAAAATTATCACATGTCTTTATTATTTACTATGTCCCAGGCACTGTTCTAAGCATTTTAGCCTTTTAACTCACATAGGCCTCACAACAAGCTTATAAGATAGATGCTATTTCATCCCCTGCCCTTCTTTTTTCTACATATGGAAAATAATGGGAAATTTATTATCAATTTTTTTAAATCATGCAGTCTACATATAATTTGTTCTTTCACTCATTCAGCAAATATTCCCTGGGGGTCAACGATCTGCCAAACAGAGAAGTAGCAACTGACTTGGCAGAATCCCAGGCCAGCAGCGAGGAAAGCTGAGAACCAAAGATGTGCATCTCAGATATAACAGTACATAAGACAGCTACAGCCCCTGATCTCATGATGCTATGGTGAAGTGTAAAAGACCAACAAAGAGAACAAGAAATTGTTCTAAACATCTACAAAGAAACATACAAGAAGCAAAAAGAAACATACAGGCAGCTACAATAGAGAACAAAGAAGGCAACAGGGAATGCTTTCTTTACATAGGGGGTTTGGGAAAGCTTCTGAGAAGACATTATATCTAAGTTAAGACATAAGAATGAGAAGGTGCTAGACAGGAGAAAGTTTCTAGGTTAAGACCACAAAGTGAACACAATCATCCAAATCATAGCACCTGGACTGCCACCAAACTACAGTAAAAAGACTTTTTTTAAAGACAGGAAGAAAGGGACAATAGGCAACAAGACTCACAGCAACATGATTTTGGAAGCTTGAAAGCAAATAGACAAGTAACAATTGACTTGGCAGAATCCCAGGCCAGCAACAAGGAAAAGCTGAGAACCAATGATGTGCATCTCGGAATTCTCAAAAGGCATGGAATTGGCAGTACCAGATAGCTCCAGAGCTAGAGATGCAGGGAAGGAATGGGAGCTATAAAAAGAGGGATTGGCTGAAAGCTATTTAAGAAGCAATTGGGTCCTTACATTTTCTCCCCTACCTCATCCCTTAGAGTACCTCTCCTCAACTCACTGGATCTAAACTTTTTTGTCTAAAGAGAATATATGCCAGAGAGTCTCTGGAATGGAAGAAACCAAACACAGTTGAAGACCAGAGTAACTGACCTAAACCAAGGAAATTTGGTGGCTATATGAAATGTGAATACAGAATACAGAACCAAACCAAACCCTGCCCCCCAATACCTAGCAGCCAGACCTTCACTCTTCATGCTGGAGAATGGAAGCTCCCTTTTTAATCCTTTCTTGTACAAATCCGACCAAAGAGGAAAGAGCTGAAGATAGATTGTGATATCAGAGGTTCCCAATAAATGGCTCATCAAATGCACAGGTTAGCTTCTTAGTCCAAACCCTTAACTGTGAGTAGATAGCAAAGAATGGCCAAGCATCTAAAATAAAGCCTCTAACAATGGAGGACAGGCCAGAAGGAACAGAAAATTAACTACTTGGAGAAAAAGAGAATCTATGTAGAAGAAAATCTTCAAAAAAAAAACTGTTATTACTGTCAGAAAGATGAAAGGTTCTATCTATGAATGAAAGTTCAGGTGCTATTAAAAAAAAACATACAGAGAATAAAATAAAACAGAGTTCAAATAAATTAAAAAACATGACTGAGGAAATTAATAATAAACAGAAGGGCTAGAAGATAGAGTTGAGAAACTTTTCCCAAAGTACAGCAGGAAGACACAAAGTAAGAGAGAAATATGATCAATCCAGGAGGTCCAACATCAGAATAAAGGAGTTTCAGAAAAAGGCAATAGCAAAACGAGAGGAGTTAAAAACATTAACAAAATTAATTAAGAAAATTGTAGGGGAGCCTGGGTGGCTCAGTTGGTTAAGCAATTGACTTCAACTCAGGTCATGTTCTCACGGTTCATGGGTTCAAGCCCCATGTCAGGCTCTGTGCTGTCAGCTCGGAGCCCTGGAGCCTACTTCAGATTCTGTGTCTCCCTCTCTCTCTGCCCCTCCCCACTCATTCTCTCTCTCTCTCTCTCTCTCTCTCTCTCTCTCTCTCTCTCCCTCTCAAAAATAAATAAACATTAAAAAAAAGAAAATTTTAGAAAATAGCAGATTAAAAAGACCCATCACAACAAATAAAAATAAGCACTTAACAAGGCATATCATAGTGAAACATCAGAAACTGATGGCAGAGAAAATATTCTACAGGCTTTTAAAGATGTTTTTTAGGACCACTTGGGTGGTTCAGACTCAGTAGCTTTGGCATCTGACTTCATCTCAGGTCATGATCCCATGGTTCGTGAATTAGAGCCCCACATTGGGCTCTCTGCTATCAGCACAGAGCCTGCTTCAGATCCTCTGTCCCTCTCTCTCTCTCTACCCCTCCCCTGCTTACACTTTTTCTCTCTCTCAAAAATAAATATTAAAACATTTTTAATAGAAACAAAATAAAATAAAGATTTTTTTAAAATTTACATCAGAAATCAAAATGGCTTTGGATTTCTCAAAAGCAATACTGGAAGCAAGATAAATAATGAAGCAGTGTCTTTAAAACTCTGAAAAAAATCATTACCAAAGTAGAATTCTATATTCAGGCAAACTATAAATCAAGAATAAAGGCACAAAAACAGATACTCAGATCAATGGAACAGAATACAGGATCCAGAAATGGACCCACAAACGTATGGCCAACTAATCTTTGACAAAGCAGTAAAGAATATCCAATGGAATAAAGACAGTCTCTTCAGCAAGTGGTGCTGGGAAAACTGGACAGCAACATGCAGAAAAATGAACCTGGACCACTTTCTTACACCATATATAAAATAACCTCAAAATGGATGAAAGATCTAAATAGAAGACAGGAAGCCATCAAAATCCTCCAGGAGAAAGCAGGCAAAAACCTCTCTGACCTTGGCCGCAGCAACTTCTTACTCAACATGTCCCCAAGGGAAAGGAAACAAAAGCAAAAATGAACTATTGAGACCTCATCAAAATAAAAAGCTTCTGCACAGCGAAGGAAACAATCAGCAAAACTAAAAGGCAACCGACGGAGTGGGAGAAGATATTTGCAAACGACGTATCAGATAAAGGGTTAGTATCCAAAATCTATGAAGAACTTATCAAACTCAGTACCCAAAAAACAAATAATCCAGTGAAGAAACGGGCAAAAGACATGAATAGACCCTTCTCCAAAGAAGACATCCAGATGACCAACCGACACATGAAAAAATGCTCAACATCACTCATCATCAAGGAAATACAAATGAAAACCACAGTGAGATACCACCTGACACCCGTCAGAATGGCTAACATTAACAACTCAGGCAACAACAGATGTTGATGAGGATGCAGAGAAAGAGGATCTCTTTGGCACTGCTGGTGGGGATGCAAACTGGTGCAGCCACTCTGCAAAGCAGTATGGAGGTTCCTCAAAAAATTAAAAATAGATCTACCTTACAATCCAGCAATTGTACTACTAGGTATTTATCCAAGGGATACAGGTATGCTGTTTCGAAGAGGCACATGCACCCCAATGTTTATAGCAGTACTATCAACAATAGCCAAATTATGGAAAGAGCCCAAATGTCCATCGATGGATGAATGGATGAAGAAGATGTGGTGTATATATATACAATGGAGTATTATTCAGCAATCAAAAAGAATGAAATCTTGCCATTTGCAACTACGTGGCTGGAACTAGAGGGTATTATGCTAAGCGAAATTAGTTAGAGAAAGACAAATATCATATGACTTCACTCATATGAGGACTTTAAGACACAGAACAGATGAACATAAGGGAAGGAAAGCAAAAATAATATAAAAACAGGGAGGGGGACAAAACATAAGAGACTTAAATATGGAGAACAAACAGAGGGTTATTGGAGGGGTCCTGGGAAGAGGGAATAGGCAAAATGGGTGAGGGGCATTAAGAAATCTACTGCTGAAATCATTGTTGCACTGTATGCTAACTAACTTGGATGGAAATTTAAAAAATAAATTTAAAAAAAGTTACACTGTGTAACTTAAAAAAAAAGAATAAAGGCATACTTAGACATTCATGATTTCAAAAATTTATTTCCCATGCATCCTTTTGCCTGGAGAGGCACAGTCATACATCAGCATAGAGGGCCATCTGTCACGATGAAAGGACTGTGTGTAATTCAAGAGAGACTGTTGAAAGATGTCATCACCAAGAGCCCTACAGCCAACATACTGGATTTTTAACACAAAGCGCAATGTCTGAGTGACTGTGGCCCAGATTCTTAATTTGTTCTTGAGGCAATAAAGTTCCTATTCTCTTCCACAGTCTCCTGAAACAACTAAGGCCACTCATTTTACTCCCAAAGAAGTGTTCTTCTTTGACCTACTTCTAAGATCTAGAGGTAGATTATGTTGATCTTAAGTAAAAAATACAGAGTAACCCACTCCCTAATCATATTTTTGCCAAAAGTCCAGTTCCTGGCACAACACTGCTATATCTGCCAAAAGTCCCAACTGTGGTGAACCCTGCTTTCCTTGGACCCATTCCTGACCTTGCTGAGTGATGTCCCCCAGGAGGGGCTCTCAAGGAGACCAAATTCAGACTGTATCCCAGACACTATGTTTGGCTTATTTTCATGAAATGAAAGAGGGCACAGAATTATGTATATAATTTCAAAAATAATAATAAATACAACACACAAATACAAACTGGGTAGCTACCACCCAGATTAAAACTCATACATTACCTACCTTACTTGTAGCCAGCTATAATTTCATTCCCCTTGCTCATCATAGAGGTATTGACTCCTGTTAGTCAGTCTCTTGGTTTTCTTTATCATTTTATCCTGAACATGTATATAGTGTATATAAACACTATATTATTTAATTTTTACAAAATGAAGAGCAGGGCTCCTGGGTGGCTCAGTCAGTTAAATGTCTGACTCTTGACTTCGGTTCAGGTCATGATCCCACAGTTTATGAGTTCAAGCCCCGCGTCGGGCTCTGCACTAACAGCATAAAGCCGGCTTGGGATTCTCTCTCTCTCTCTCTCTCTCTCTGCCTCTTCCCCACTCATGATCTCTCTTTCTCTCAAAATAAATAAACTTTAATAAATAAATTTTAGGGGCGCCTGGGTGGCTCAGTCGGTTAAGCTGCCAACTGTGGCTCAGGTCATGATCTCGCGGTTCATGAGTTCGAGCCCCGTGTCGGGCTCTGTGCTGACAGCTCAGAGCCTGGAGCCTGCTTCAGAGTCTGTGTCTCCTTCTCTCTCTGCCTTTCCCCTGTTCATGCTCTATCTCTCTGTCTCTCAAAAATAAATAAGCATTAAAAAATAGATATTATGAAAAATAAATAAATAAATAAATTTTAAAAATAAAAAAATGAAGAGCAAGCACAAACCCAATGGTGAAAGGAAAACCCAATATTGCCACTGATTTGAACACTCCCATATTTATAAGTTTTGGTCCTCTCTGAATGGCAACAAGAAAAAAGAAAGAATAAAGGGGCTCTCTAAACTTCACTTTGACACAAGCACAGCCTGGTTCTAAAAGCGGCAGCCACTGTTCAATAATGGATTTTAAATACCAGAAAACAGGGTGTTTTTTTTTTTAAGTAGTTAAGTATGCTAAAAGAGGAGAACTCTGGGAAGAGGACAACAACAGCAGCATTGCTTTTTAATCAACCCAAGCCTCTCCATTAAAAACAAATCAATGATCATGACAAACCCAAAGACTGGCTGACAGTATCTACAACAAAACTAGGTGGAAAGGTGGCCCCATGAACCAAGTATGAGAGGAGGGGACAACTTCTGACAGCTACATGCCCACGTGGTATCAGCATCCATGTTAAAAGACCCAAAAGGAAGGCCTTTGAACCTCTGATGGTCCTCTGGACAAGAGAACTCCTAAATTGTCCACAGATACTCAGTACAAACTGTGGTGGCCCAATCTGAAAACCACAGTCAAAGCAAGGAGGGTGTTCTTCAGATAAGACCTGACAGTCATGATGAAGCAGAGCCTCAGCTCTAAAACCTAATAAACCAAGGCAACCCTCAAGATAAAGCCCTGTGCTCATAAGAAACTGCTGGAAATAGAATCCCAACTGAACAGTAAAAGGATATGAAATGCAGAAGAGAAAGAAAGTCTGAATAAAAGTGGAGATGGGAACCAATGAAAGCAGTTCTCAGAAAGTACATGAGGCTATTTTGTATCACTTTGCAAAAAAAAAAAAAGAAGAAGAAGAAGAAGAAGAAGAAGTAGAAGAAGAAGAAGAAGAAGGAACCCCTAAAGTTATTCAGACCTCCCCCCACTGAAATTATAGGAAAATTTATTTTGCTTAAAAAAAGAGCAACAGAGGGGCACCTGGGTGGCTCAGTCAGTTAAGCGTCTGACTTCAGCTCAGGTCATGATCTCACAGTTCGTGAGTTGGAGCCCCGCATCGGGCTCTGTGCTGACAGCTCAGAGCCTGGAGCCTGCTTCAGTTCTGTGTCTCCCTCTCTCTCTGCCCCTCCTCTGCTCACACTCTGTCTGTCTGTCTGTCTCTCTCTCTCTCTCTCTCTCAAAAATAAATAAAACATTTAAAAAATGTTTAAAAAATGAGCAACAGAAAAATTCCATATGAATTTATCATAGGAAAAGAGAATAAGGAGCAGAGACATGCACTAATCAGATGAAAAGTGTTAACCTAATATTTCAAAACAAGCTGAAGGAAACTGAGCTGTGTTATTGAACACATTGAAATTAGGTGACTAGAGAAAAGATTTTTTTCAAAAAGGTGAAAGGACTCTGGAGAGAATTAGAAATAAAATAAAAGATATTTTAAAAATGAAGACTAAACCAGCACAAACACAGGAACAAATAAACACAACGGATAATGCTTAAGAAAAATAAACCATGGAAAAAGAGAAATTCTTAAAAACGAAAAAGAAATGAAGGGCTTTGGGTTATGATAAAATACAACTCTGCCAATAATCCCAACTCCTCTCACATAAAACAACTACAAAGCTTAGACATAATGAAAAACAAACTGCCTGAAGGTAAAAGAGAATGGATTTCCAGCCACCAAGGAGGAGGGAAGACAGGCAGCTAAACCAGTGAAGTTCCCATTGCCATAGCTTTTAGCCTGGGGCTCAGTGCAGTCCTTGCAGCAGGCACAGTGCTGAAGGCAGACAAAGAAAACCCACAACCCTTCTGGCCTGGGGAACCAGAAAAGGAATGTTGGCCAGCCGTGAATAGTGGCTGCTGGCAAAGCAAGAGGGGGAACCCTACCAAAGAAAGAGCAGGACGGGGTACCTGCAAACTCCAAATATTCACCTCCCTAACACCTGAACCACACAAATACAAAGCAGACTCAAAGCAGCCTAGTTAAAGATAAAAGATCGCAACAGAGTAAGAGGTTACATCACAAGTAACAGAGTCTGCAGTTCAAGCCCAGCCAAGAAAATGACCTACTAAAATGAAGAAAACATTCTTCATCAATGAGTGGGAAATGACAGAATCCAAAGTATCCACAACTTCACATTTATAGTTCCAGGATACAATCCAAATTATCCAATACAGAGAACCAAGAAAATGAAACACATTCTGAGAAGAAGAGAAAATCAGTCTAGTTCCATCATGAAATGAAACAGATGTTAGAACTAACAGGCAAGGTATATGGCGACTGCTAGAATTATCTTCCATGAAGGAAAACAAAACATGCGTTCAATGCATGGACCTCTCATCAGAGAAATAAGAAGTTCCAGCAGAAAAATAAAAATAATAAAAAAAGAACAAGATGGAATTCTAGAACTGAAAAATAGAATTTCTGAAATAAAAAATTCACTGGATAGGCTTAACAGCCAAATGGACAAGACAACGGAGAGTATATGAACTTGAAAATAGATCATCAGACAGTATCCAAGGTTGAAAAACAGAGAAAATAAAAGACTGGGGGGAAAAATGAACAGAGCTCCAGAGACCTATTATATAATATTACACAGTAAAATTATGGATGTGTAATTGGAAGGAGAGGAAAGAAAGAATGGAGCAGAAAAAATATATGAAGAAATAACAGCCAAAGATTTCCCATGCCAGTAGAGACCCATATGATATTGAAACTGTTGAAAGCCAAATATAAACAATGTATCTTGAAAGCAGCTACAGAAAAACAATATATTACATACATAATTGCACCTATTACAATTGATGGCTAAATTCCCCTCTGAAACATGAAGGCCAGATAACATATCATCTTTAAAGTACTGGAAGAAAAAAACCCCATCAAATTAGAATTCTATATTCAGCAAAATATTATTCAAGAATGAAGGCAAACTAAAGACATTTTCAAACAAAAGAAATCTAAGAAATTTGGTCACAAGCAAACGTGCACTACAAAAAAGGCTAATGGAAGTTTTGGGGTAGAAGAGAAATGATACCAAACAGAAACCTGAATCTTTAGGAAACAATGACAAGCATTGGATATAACATATCTCTTGGTAAATACAAAAGACTATTTTTTTCTTCTTAATTTCTTTATTAACCATTTAACGTTAATATTAAAATCATAACATTGTCTTGGGGGGTATTTAATATATGTAGATGTATTACATTTAATAACTATAAAATAGGGGCACCTGGGTGGTTCAGTCGGCTGGACGTCCAACTTCAGTCCAGGTCTGATCTCACCATTCATGGGTTTGAGCCGCGCACCTGGCTCTGTGCTGACAGCTCAGAACCCGGAGCTCACTTCAGATTCAATGTCTCCCTCTCTCTCTGACCCTCCCCCACTCTCACTCTGTGTGTATGTGTGTGTGTCTCTCTCTCAAAAATAAATAAACATTAAAAGAATTTTAACTATAAAATAAAGAGTGATATGGGCATTAAGGTTACAAGATTTCTATATATTAACTAATGTTGGACATGATTAACTGTACATTAACTGAAAAATTAAGGATGTGCATTCTAAACTTTTTTCTTAAGATTTTATTTTTCAGTAATCTCTATGCCCTATGTGGGGCTCAAACTTACAACCTCGAGATCAAGAGTCACATGCTCTACTGACTGAGCCAGCCAGATACCCCCAGGTTGTACATTCTAATTGCTAGGGCAAACTTCACTTAAAAATGCAAGAGACAATATCTAAGAAACTGATAGGAAATTTTGGGGCATCTAGGTGGCTCAGATGATTAAGTGTCTGACTCTTGATTTCAGCTTAGGTCATCATCTCATGGTTCATGGGTTCAAGCCCCACATCTGGCTCTGAGCTGACCATGTGAACCCTACTCAGGATTCTCTCTTTCCTTCTCTCTCTCTGCCCCTCCCTGGCTCGCATGCTCTAGAGAGAGAGAGAGAGCACAAGCCAGGGAGGGGCAGAGAGGGAGACAGAGAATCAGAAGCAGGCTCCAGGCTCCGAGTGGTCAGCACACAGCCTGATGTGGGGCTCGAAACCACAAACCGCAAGATCATGACTTAAGCCAAAGTCAAACATTTAACCAACTGAGCCACCCAGGTGCCCCTAAATAAACATTTTTTAAAAAAGCATTTTAAAAAAGAAGCTAATAGGAAATGTTTAAAGACTGTAAGGAAATTAATGGAGAATATATGCCCAAAAACAGTAAATAAAAGTAGCCTGGAGTAGCATTATTAATATCAGATAAGTAGGTTTCAAAGCAAAATATATTAATAAGAATAAAGAAGATATCTCAAAATGATAAAATAGAAGATTCAATAGGAAAACATAACAATCATAACTAAGTATGAACCCAATAATAGAGCTGCAAAACACATGAAGCAAAAATGGAAAAATAGACAGTTTCATAATCATAGTTAAAAACTGCAATATGCTTTTATCAACTGATAAAAAAAACTAGACAACAAATAGCAAGGACATAGATTTAAACACATCATTCAACAACTGCAGAATACTCATTCTTTTCATTTTTACAGGGAATATTTACAGTATAAACCACATTTTGGACCATAAAACAAGTCTCAATTAATGCCAAAAGATTGAAATCATATAGATTATATTCTCTGACAAAAATGGAATTAAGTTAGAAATCAAAACCAATAAATAAGATGACCAGGAAACATCCCAATTATTTGTATATTAACACAATACTATAGAAACCTGGGGTCAAAGAAATATTACACTATAAATTAGAGAATATTTTGAACTGAACAATTATGAAAATACAACCCACCATAATTTGTGGAACGCGGCTCAAGTAGAGCTTACAAGGAAATCTGTGGCTTTAAGTGCACATATTAGAACAGCAGAACGGTCTCAATTCAATAAGCTTTCACTCTAAGAAACTAGAAAAAGAGCAAATTAAATCCAAAGTAAACCAGAGAAAGGAAATTGTATAGATAAGTGCAGAAATCAATAAAACAAAAGCAGGCAAACACGTTAGAGAAAATAAGCCAAATGCTCACTATTTGAAAAGATCAATAAAACTGATAAACCTCTAACTAGATAAGTCAAGAAAAAAGAAAGAAATATAAAGTGCCAATATCAGAAATAAAAGAAGGACATAGCAACAGTTTTTCCAGATACAAAAAGGATAAAGCAATAAGAGGGGTTGTTACAAATGACTTTATGCCAATAAATGGACACCTGGACAAATCTAACAAATGGACAAAACAGACATATTCCTTGAAAGACACAAAGAACAAGGCTCATGGCTGACTCAGTAGATTAAGCGTCTGACTCCCGATTTCAGCTCAGGTCATGATTTCACGGCCATGGTATCAAACTCTGCATTGGGCTCCATGCTGACAACAAAGAGCCTGCTTGGGATTCTCTCCTTCTCTCTCTGTCTCTCCCCTGCTTGCATGCACATGCATATGTATGCACTCTCTCTCCCTCAAAATAAATAAAATGAACATATTTTTAAAAAGACACAAAGAACAAAACTTTGTTTTTGTTTTTTAAGGAAGAAATTAAAATAACAATAACAAAAAACTTGAACATCTCCAAATCTATTAATTCAACATAAAATTTAAAACTTTTCCAGAAAAAAAAAAAAAACATCTTCAGGCCCCAGTGACTTTAGTCATGGATTTTATCAAAAATTTAAGGAAAAGTAGGGGCATGTGGGTGGCTCAGTCAGTTAAGCATCTGACTTTGGCTCAGGTCATGCTCTTGCAGTCTGTGAGTTCAAGGGGTGCATCAGGCTCTGTGCTGACAGTTCAGAGCCTGGAGCCTGCTTCAGATTCTAAGTCTCCCTTATTCTCTGACCCTCCCCCACTCACAGAGTGTCTCTCTCTGTCTCTGAAAAATGAATAAATCTTTAAATTTTTTTTATTTTAAGGAAAAATGAATATCAATTCTATACAAACTCTTTCGGAAAATACAGAGAAGAAGAACTCGTTTTATGAGGACAATTTTACTGTTCCAAAACCAAAGATACCACAAGAAAAGAAAACTATAGACCAATATCTCTCACGAACATAGAAAAACCCTTAACAAAATATTAGCAAATAGAATACAACACCATTTTTAAAAGATATACATAATGACCAAATGCAATTTATTTCAGGAATGCAAGGTTGGTATAGCATTGTGAAAGGCTCAAAGCTTTCTACCTAAGACCAATAACAAAGCAAAGATGTCTGCTCAAATAACTTTCATTTACATTTTTCTGGAGGTCCTAGCCAGTGCAATAAGGCAATAAGAAAAAATAAAAGGGATAAAGACTGGGGGTGCACAGGTAGCTCAGCCGGTTCAAGTGTCTGACTCTTGATTTCAGCTTACGTCATGATCTCACAGTTGGTGAGTATAAGCCCCACACTGGGCTCTGTGCTGACAGCATGGAGCCTGCTTGGGATTCTCTGTCTCCCTCTCTCTCTGCCCCTCTCATGTTGATGTTCTGTCTGTCTGTCTCTCTCTCGTTCTCTCTCTCAAAAATAAACATTATGCTCTCTCACTCTCTCAAAAATAAATAAACATTTTTTTTAATTTTAACGTTTATTTATTTTTGAGAGAGGGAGAAACAGAGCATGATCATGAGAGGGGAAGAGAGAGAGGGAGACACAGAACCTGAAACAGGTTCCAGGCTTTGAGCTATCAACACAGAGCCCCACACAGGGTTTGAACTCACCAACCGTGAAATCATGACCTGAGCCAAATTTGGACATTTAACCACTAAGCCACCCAGGAGTCCCAAAACATATTTTAAAAGGCATAAAGATTGGAAAGGTAGATGAAAAACATTCTTTATTCAAAGATGACATGATGGTGTGTGTTAAAACCTTAAGTAATACCCCCCAAAATGCTACTAGACTAGTAAGTACTGAGCATTGCAGTAGTGCAAGATATTTTGATCTTATCAAAATAGAAAAAGTAACTGTATTTCTCTATACTAACACCAAATAATTAGAAAATGAAATTTGGAAAACAACTCCACAAAAATACTTAGGAATAAATTTAACGAATGATGTAATAATTGCAAGACATTATAAAGGGAAATCAAACAAGACCTTAAAAAGTACACATACTTATCATTCCAAGGATTA
This sequence comes from Cryptoprocta ferox, assembly GCA_028646485.1. Taxonomy (NCBI): domain Eukaryota; kingdom Metazoa; phylum Chordata; class Mammalia; order Carnivora; family Eupleridae; genus Cryptoprocta; species Cryptoprocta ferox. The sequence continues at coordinate 10,084,473 of CM053560.1, forward strand.
GAAAACTCAGTGTTCCTAAAATAGTAATCCTCCTCAAATTGATGTATAGGTCAAAATCCAAGTAAGTTTCTTTTGAAAAAAGTGACATGTTGGTTTTTAAATTTACATTGAAAGAAAAGGACTTAGAATAGTTAAAATAATCTGTAAAAAAAAAATAAGAACAAAGTTGGAAGACTTATAGTACTTGATTTCAAGCCTTGCTATAAACTTACAGTAATAAAGAGAGTATGTCACTGGCCTAAGGATAGACATATAAATGAATAAACAGAATAAAATCTAGAGAGAGACCCAAACATATGATAGGTTGATTTTCAACAAAGGTTACCAAGATAATTAATGGAGACAAGACAGTTTTTTATAACAAATGGTGCTGGAACAACCGGATATTCTATATGGAAATAATGAACCTCAAACCTTACCTCTTGCCAAACATAAAGATTGACCCAAAGTGTTCATAGACCTAAATGTTAGAAATTAAACTATTATATTTCTAGAAGAAAACAATGGAGAAAATCTTGTGTCATTAGGTGAGGCAAACATTTCTTAAACAGGACATCAAAAGCACAAATGATAAAAGAAAAAAATTCTTTGATAAAATGGACTTCGTGATTTGAACGTTTCATTTCTCAAAAGTCAGTTAAGAAACACAAAGGTAAGCCACTGACTAGAAGCAAAATTTTTCACAACAAAGAGCTTGTATTCAGAATCAACAACTTTTATAACTCAATAAAAAGGCCAAAAATCTATTAAAAGAGACAAAAGATTGAAAGAAACATGTCCCATAAAAAGAGATACAAATGGCCAACTAGCACATAAAAAGATGTTCAACGTCACTAGGTCCTAAGATAAATGCTAATCGAGACCACACTGAGATACCACTACACATACCTACTAGAACAAGTTATGTTATTACCTAGTCAATGCCCAGTGTTGGTGAAGATGTGGGACAACTGGAACTCCCTCCTACAGTACTGGTGGGAATGCAAAATGTTACAGTCACTTTGATAAACAATATGGCAATATCTTACAGTGTTAAATATTCATTTACCATACTGTCAAGCATTTCTACTCCTAGATGTTCACCCTAAAGAAATAAAAAATATGGCCCCATGAAAATATGTATGCAGATCCCTTTAGCAGCATTATTTGTAATAGCCAAAAACAGAAAACAGCCCCCATTGTATGCATACCATGGAATACAGCAGAACAATAAAAAGGAGCAAAATATTAATATATACAAAAATAATTAGCCTCAAAGACATTATGCTTGGGGCGCCTGGGTGGCTCAGTCGGTTGAGCATCCAACTTTGGCTCAGGTCATGATCTCACAGTTCATGGGTTCGAGCCCTGGGTCGGGATCTGTGCTGGCAGCTCAGAGCCTGGAGCCTGCTTCCGATTCTGTGTGTCCCTCTCTCTCTCTGCCCCTCCCCTGCTCATGATCTGTCTCTCTGTCTCTCAAAAATAAATAAAAATGTTATTTAAAAAAAAGACATTATGCTAAATAAAAAAAGTCAACAGAAAACTATGTTCTGAATTTTTCTATTTATATAAATTCTAGAAAATACAACATAATAGCAACAGAAAGCAGATCAGTGTTTGCCTGGGACCAGGAGTAGAGGAAAGGGATCAAGAGCAAAGGTGCAGAGGCGCCTGGGTGGCTCAGTCGGTTAGCCGGCCAACTTCGGTTCAGATCATGATCTCGCAGTTCGTGGGTTCAAGCCCCACGTCGGGCTCTGTGCTGACAGCTCAGAGCCTGGAGCCTGTTTTGGATTCTGTGTCTCCCTCTCGCTCTGTCCCTCCCCCACTCATGCTCTGTCTCTCTCTGTCTCAAAAATAAATAAACTATAAAAAAAAAAGAGCAAAGGTGCAGATAAATTGGTGCAGCCACTGTGGAAAACAGTATTGGAAGTTCCTCAAAAAATCAAAAATAGAAATATCATATGATCCAGTAATTCCACTACTGGGTATTTACCCAAAGGAAACAAAAACACTATTTGAAAAGATACATTCACACCTATGTTTATTGTAGCATTATTTACAATAGCCAAGATATGGAAGCAGCCCAAGTGTCCATCAATAGAAGAATGGATAAAGAAGATGTGGTATATATAGGCAATGGAATATTACTCAGCCATATAAAAGGAGGAGATCTTGCCATTTGTCACAACATAGATGGACCTAATGGGTTTTACCCTATGTGAAATAAGTCAGACTGAGAAAGAAAAATACCATATGATTTCCCTTATATACAGAATTTAAAAATCAAAACAAACAAATAAACAAAAAGAAGAAACAGACCCATTGATGCAGAGAACAAACTAATGGTTGCCAGAGGGGAAGGCAATAGGGGGATGGGCAAAATGAGTGAAGAGAAGTAGGAAATATAAGCTTTCATTTATGGAATGAGTAAGTCAGGGGAATAAAAGGTACAGCATGGGGAACAGAGTCAACTGCGCTGTAACAGCATTATATGGTGACAGACAGTAGCTACACTTGTGGTAAGCACAGTATAATATATAAACTTGTCAAATCACTATGCTGTGCAACTGAAACTAATGTAATGTTGTACGTCAACTATACTTCAATTAAAAAAAAAAGCAAAGGCACACAAGGACTCTTTTTAGGATAAGGGGACTATTTGTTATACTGGTTAGGGTAGTAATTACACTATTATATATACTTAGCAAATTCATTAAACTCTGCCTTGAAAATGGGTGAGTTTTTTATATATAATTATTTCCAGAAAAAAAAGAGAGAACAAAATACATGTATTCCAATATGTAGGTATGTGGGCATGTTTACACTAGAAGACATAATGGACATAGTCAGATGCTTGTATTTACTTACAACGAATAAGTTTGAATTTGTGAGAAATAAGATAATATTCAACTGAACTGTTTCTTTTTTTATTTGTATTTGACATTTCAAATTAAGGGTTAAATAAATATATTTCTATGTATATGTGGAATCACAAGGAATAGGCTGATTCACATAGAGAAAAATAAAAGTATATTGTATGGGTGACTTAAAAAATTCAAAAGAAATGAAGAAAGAGATTTTAAGACTATTCAGTAGAAAGTGATCCATATAGAAGATAAGCAAAAAATAAAAAACTACATATGATAGGGATCACAAAGAATGTCAATAGAACAAAATAAATACTAAAACTATAATTCCAGAACACCTTCCTAAAATTTAAAAAAAAATCTTGAAATTAGGGCACCTGGGTGGCTCAGTTGGTTAAGCATCCAACTTCACTTTCAGTTGGTTACACATCTGACTTCATGATCTCACAGTTCATGAGTCAAGCCCTCCATCAGGCTCTGCACTGACAACATGGAGCCTTCGGCCTGCTTCGGATTCTTTCTCTCCCTCTCTCTGCCCCTCCCCCACTTGTGCTTTCTCTCTCTCTCTCTCTCTCTCTCTCTCTCTCTCTCAAAAATAGATACGCATTTTAAAAAATCTTGAAATTACATATTGAAAAGGCACATCACAATCATTTCAGCATAGCCAACACACAATCATATTATAGTTAAAACTACTTTAAAGGAAAATAAAAAAACATTTGGGCAACCAGGCAAAAAGGCTAAGTCACTCATAAGGGAAAGAAAACAAGACTATCACCAGACTTTTCAATAATTCTTAATGCCTCACCCTCAAAAAAAGATAGTGTAACATATTTAAAATACTCCAGGTAAAGAAATATGAGTCAAGGGTTTAATATCTAACCAAACTGATCTCTGAGTACAAAGCTACAAACTACTATAAACTTGCCAAATGTGGGATACATTCGTCCTGTGAGCCCTTCCTAAAGAATCTATTAGAAAAAGACATTCAGATGATCAAAAAGATTGAGAGACAGCAATATAAGAATCCATGATGGTCATTATATATAAATATACCTGTAGAACAAAGCTAAACTGTGGTTATAAAGGAGACAGTATACTAAGTACAGTATAATTATCAACAATTAGGTGGAGAAGTAAGGAGTACATATGGATATGATTGTCTAAGAGACACTAATTGGAAATAAAAGGATATCATTTTAGATCAGAGAGTGGAGTAGAAGGAGTAAGGGAGAAGAGTTTACCATATAATTTCAATGTTGTTTAATGTAGGCAACCAATAAGTACACCCCCCCAAAAATGGACTAATGATATATAAAGGTATCGGTAAGAAGTTAACCAATGAGACAGACAAGCAGATAAAACCCACTGCATGATGAAAAAGCATAGATACAAAAGACATAAAAATAAAACAATATGATAGAACTGAGGCCAAACATATTAATAGTATCAATAGATGTAAATGGGCTTAACTCACCTATTGAAAGAAAAGGATTTTCAGATTGGCTAATAAAGCAAAATCCAACACTATGCAGAATACAAGAGACACACCTAAAACAAAGAGATTCAAAAAAGTTAAAAATAAAAGGATGGAGAAAGATATATCAGGCAAACATAAATAAAAGAAAATAGGGTTCATAATCTTGATATCTGACAGGGTGGAATTGAAACCCAAAAGCATTAAAATATATAAAGAAGGACACTTTCTAATGTTTAAGTCTATAATTCACAATGAAGATATTATAATTATTAATATTTATGCACCCAATAACACAGCAATAGCCTTCATTAAGCAGCAACCTACAGGTGATGCAAAGAGAAATAGGCCAAAAAACACATTAATAATAGACTTTAACATACCTCTCACAATCCAAGATCAAGCAGATGAAAAATTAATAAAGGTACAGAAGACCTAAACATCATAAATAAGGTAGATCTTACAGAACTATATCAAACTCTGAACCCCAGGAAATAGAGATTACAACTTCTTTTCAAGTACACATAGAATACTCACAAAAACTGACTAAATCTTAGGCTACACAGAAAACCTCAGTAAGGTCCAAAGAATAGAAATAATGCAAATATCATCCCCAGATTATAATGCAATAAAAATCTAAATCAAAAACAAAATTAAAAAACTAAAATATCCTTCCACTTTTAAGCAACTCTTGGATCAAAGGCAAAATACAAAATTAAACTGTAGAATTTCTTGAAAGTAATAATAAAATCCTGACATTATCAGAATCTGCAGGCTACAATGAAAGGAAGGATCAAAGAAAATATATTGCATGAAATGCCTATATCAAAAATATTAAAATAAACAAATTAGCACCCAATTCAAAAAGCTTTCTAGGGAACACCAAAATAAAGCAAAGAAATCAAGAAAAAGGAGAATTAATAATAAATGGCAGAAATTAATTTAGAATCCAAAAAAACAGTAGGATCAATACATAAATCCAGAAACTAGTTCCTTAGAAAAGAAATCAACAATGGACAAACCACTAATTCACTCAAGAAAAAAGGAAGTGGGGGGGGCAGTGAGGAGAAAACATAAATAGATAGCATTAAAAGCACAACATTGGAAATGACAAGGAAGTTAAAATAAAGAAATTTTTTAGAAAAGTTCTAAAAGACTCTTTCACAGAATTCTATACAAATTTGAAACCTTAGATGAAATGAATAATGTTTTAGAGAAATAAAATTTGCCAAAATAGACCCCAGGAGAAACAGAAATTCTAAACAGAACAAGGGTCATAGAGGACATGGAGAAAGAAGTTAAAGAGTTCCACTACAAAAGAGCACCAAGCTAGATGGTTTCACAGGGCAACGCTAACAAACTTAAAGATCAGATAACCTCAATGTTACTTTAATCATTCCAGAGCATAAAAAGAAATAAAACTTCCAAAATCATTTTCCATAGTGAATACACTGTTCTCAGATCCGGACTAGAACTGCCCCCAACCTCCACTCCTACAAAAATAAATGAATGAATAAATGAATGAATGAATACATAAATAATTTTTTTAAGTTTAAATTTATTTATTTTGAAACAGAGAGAGCACACAAGCAGGGTAGGTGCAGAGAGAAAGGGAGAGAGAGAATCCCAAGCAGGCTCCACACTGTCAGCACAGAGCCCAATGAGGAGCTCAATCTCACAGTTGGTGAGATCATGACCTGAGTCAAAATCAAGAGTCAGGTGCTTAAACGACTGAGCTGCCCAGATGCCTCCATAAATAATTTTTTTAAAAACCTGTGGACCAATCTAACTCATGTATATCAATGCAAAAATTATTAAATAAAATATGACAAAATCCAATCCAGCATATTCATAAAATTAAGAGAGGTCATATGGTTTCCATAGATATAGAAAATTCAGCACCAGTCAGGTTTTTGTAAAAAGTTCAATAACATAGAAACTGATGAATACTTCCTTAGTAAATTATCTCAGCCCCAAATAATGGCTTATTTAATAAAGAAATACTAGAGGCTTTCCTATGAAAATTAAAAATAAGGCAAGAATACCCACTCTCTATGCCATATTTAACATTGTGTTGGAGATAGTCACCAGTGCAATTAGAAAAGAGAAAGCAATTCAAGATATAAGAATTGGATAGAAAAGAAAGGATAAAACTATCTCCTGTTCACAGGTTGTATAATTATATATATTGAAAACCCAAAAAAATAACTGTTAAACCACTACACAAAAACAATAATTTAGTAAAGTAATATTATAAAATTTGCATACAAAGATCTATAGCCTTCATGTAAAAAAATTAAAAGATGGAAGATAGGCCCCAATTACGATAGAAAAAAAGAGAAAGTACTAAACATAAGCTTAACAAAAAATTCCAAAACACCCCTAATAAGGAATGAAAAGACTTGAACAAATGGAAAGACATACCATGTTGTTAGATAGTAAGATTCAATATCCTGGGGTGCCTGGGTGGCTCAGTCGGTTAAGCATCTGACTCCTGATTTCAGCTCAGATCATGATCTAACGGTTGGTAAGTTTGAGCCCCATATTGGGCTCTGTGCTGACAGCATGGAGTCCACTTGGGATTCTCTCTCTCTCCTCTCTCTCTCTCTCTGCCCTTCCCCTGCTCACACACATGCACTCACTCTCTCTCTCTCTCTCTCTCTCAAAATAAATAAATAAATATTTTAAAAAATAAGATTCAAAATCCCAAAGATATTAATTCTCTCTAAATAAGTTATTTTCTAATTTTAGTGTGATACTCATAAAAATGTCATCAGGCTTTTTTCTGGAGATATATAACTTTATTATAAAATTAACTTGGAAGACTGAAAAAGAATAACCAGAAAAATCTGGAAAATAAGAACAATGTTGAGTGGGGGCAGGGGATTCTAACAAGATTCTCCACAAAAATTTTAGCCTCCAGTAAGAATAACAACAACAGCAACAACAAAGCAATAACGGTCACAAGGAGTAAGCATTGTCTCTCTATGAATAAGTCATGACAAGTTCACTTCAATTTCCTATTATTTTTAGGGATCTAGACAGTATATCAAAGGAAAGCTGATAATAGAGTATATACACCTCAGGAAAGTGGGATGCCCCTGACTACTCAACTGTAAGCTCCTCTAGAACGTAGTACAGAGTCTGACACATTGTAAACACCCAATAAACATTTGCTGAATAAGTGAATGCACAAGTTGATGAAATATGGATTGCTTGGTACCACAAAAGAAGAGAAAAACAAGACAAAAATATAACATATGAATTGAAAAAAAGCTAAAAATTCTAAATAAAATGGTTGAGCTTTCCATACTACAGAAAGCAAGCTTACTGATAAAAATACATTTTGCTTACTGTACTTCTTAATGCAATAAACATTTCAGTTCTAACCCAATATATGTGCCCATCTATAAATAGCTACTCCTATCTTTTGAGAATATAAGCAATAAATGTGAGTTTACAACACAATACTACAAAACGAAAATCCCAATGGAAAGCCTACTTATTGGTTGAGTAATCAATACGTAAAACTTGAACAGATGTATTATCAAAGGATCCACATCAAATTACAGCATAAAGAGTCCCTGACTTCAAATGTATTGTCACTTTATCATAAGAAAAACAGTTAGCTGTGTACTGAAATTGTCTACCAGTTAGGAATCATAATTATTATGCTGAATATAGTAACAGAAAATCTTAGCTAATGAGAAAGAAACAAAAACACAATTAACATTCAGAAAAGTGTAACTTGTTATATAAACACTATAAAATTTGATTTAGCAAATATGTTTTATATACTTTTAAAGTATATTTTTATTTACCTGTAAATCCAACTGAAAAGCATGCATTCTATATAGTTTATATTCATATTGTATTGAATGCAGAACTTCACACTAACAAAAGTGTGAAACCTTCAAATTAATGTGTCCAAAAATTGGATTATGTAATTCTTCTTTATAAAGGACATTTAATTCACTCTCAATCATTTTTACTTTGAAGAAACAGCTTTTGTGCATACACTGTGCTCTAGACAATCGTGTCTGCACACTGGAGACACAGAAATGAACATAATACAGTCTATACATAAAGTAAATGAGGTCACCTAACAAGAAAACAAATTATTCCCTACAGTGTGAGTACATGAGAGGGGTGTACAAGGGAAGACTGGCAATCAGGCATGGCTTCCAAGCTAAATATTGGACAAAAGAAAGGCAAAGAAGAGGGCATTGAGAAAAAGAAAGCATTTCAGGCAAAAAGAACACAGTACATTGGAAGAACTGGGAAAAAAATCCAATGTAACTAGATCAAAGAGTTGGGCAGCAATTTAGTTGCATGGGCTAGAATCAACAGGGGTTGGTGATTTGTTGAATCTCTGTAATAACAGAGAGTAGGAGAAGTTTAAGAAGACTCCCCAGTTTTTTCACTTGGGTGAATGGGTAGATGGTGGTGCTGTTCATTAAAATGAGTAATACATAAAGAAGAACAAGCATGGAGCAGAAGACAGAGTTTGGGTGTGAGATGCCTACAGGATGCCTGGATAGAGATAGAGGCTTTTGTTTAAGAGGCATGTTTAGACTCTAAAACTGTATTTGGGTGCCATCCACATAGAGTTGATCATTGATACCATGAAAGTGAATGAAATCAAGAATCTGTGCAATTTTAAAAAGGAGGGGGAAACCTAATGACAAAATGCTGTTCATAAAAGAAAGAACAAAGAAAGAAGAAAGTAGCCCTAAGGGAAATAATCTGAGTAGAAACAGCCAGAAAAGAAAGAAGAAAAGGAGAGTTCAAATTTAAAATGTGGCAACTACTGTCAAATGATGCAGAGAAACCATGTAAGACAAGAGCTAAAAACCATGTGCTCTTTTTGCTACCACAAATAATAATAACCATATTCTAATTTTGGCATATGTGAATAAAACTAGTTTTTTCTATAAAAGGTTAGCAATGTTGTACCAAGATTTCTAAACCACTACAAGTTGCAGTCTTCTTCAAAGAGGTGTTTTTCTATTATAATATTAGTAATACAGTAATACTCTATATATAGTAATATAATGTACAAAAAGAATTTTTAACTATCAATTTCTCTAACTATGACCCTTAAAGATGTATGGGACAGGGCCAAGTTCAACTTCAAATCATAGTGCTAATTATCTCTACTTTTAAAAGTGTTTTTCATATAATCAAAAAGATTTTTGGGGGGCGCCTGGGTGGCTCAGTTGGCTTCAGCTCAGGTCATGATCTCACAGCTCGTGGGTTCGAGCCCCACGTCGGGCTCTGTGTTGACAGCTAGCTCAGAGCCTGGGGCCTGTCTTCGGATTCTGTGTCTCCCTCTCTCTCTGACCCTCCCGTGCTCACGCTGTCTCTCTCTCTCTCAAAAATAAATAAAACATTTTAAAAAAAGACTTTTAGTTATTAAGATAAAGATATTGAGTAGGATTGGGACACCTGGGTAGCTCAGTCAGTTAAGCATCTGACTTCAGCTCAGGTCATGAGCTCAACAGTTCGTGAATTTCAGCCCTGCATCGGTCTCTCTGCTGTCAGCACGGAACCCACTTTGGATCCTGTTCCACTATCTCTCTGCCCCTCCCCAGCTCATGCTCGCTCTCTCTCTCTCTCTCTCAAAAATAAACATTCAAAAAAAATTTTTAAGATGTTGAGTAGGATAAGTACATTTAAAATAGCATATATTCACATTTCTATAATTCGCTTTTTTGAACTTATACTCAGTAGGCTAATTTCCAAAATTGACAAACATTTTGATGGATATTTATATAAGTGATTTGTGTTTATCAACTACTACACTGTCATTATAATACAAAAGATGATGGATAGGGACTTCATGCTTTAGAAATTCTCTGTTTAGGTGATTAGCCAGTGTCTTGCTAGATATACCAAGCAAAGGAATTGCCATGCAGAGAGCCCCTCCCACCTAAAATGGGTTAGGCTGATTGCTGTAGACAAGACCCAGAGACAAGGAAAGGAGAATAAAAATAGTCCAATAGACCATGTCCCATTTAAATAACACCATGGTTATTTTTTTTTCTGCTACACTCTGGGGGGGCGGGGTGTAGATCCAAATTTATAACTATCCCCATTTTAGCAGCAAGCATAAGATTTTATACTTGATAACGATGATAATAATAATAGCTAACATTTATTACCCCTCATTATGTGCCAGGATTCTGTGCTAAGCACTTTTTCATGGATCACCTCATTTTAATCTTCACAACAACTACAACTATCCCCATTTTATAGATAATGCAGTTGAGGCTTAGAGAGGTTAACTTGATCAAGGTCACAGAGACTGCAAGAAGCAGAGCCAGAATTTATACTTAGGCAGCAGTCTGATTCTAGAGCCCCAACTCTTTTAACTTCTGCTGTTATTGAAAGAAGCTTCTTTTGAAAGAGCACACCCAAAGTACTCCAGATTATTCCATTTTAACTCTTAGAAGACAAAGGGAAAGGAGGTGGATTCCTTAGAACCCCAAATAAAAGAATGATAAATTCTTATTTTTATCATTTCAGATTCTATATCAACTACAAAAACATTTTCACTACAGTGAATGTTGTAAGAAAAAGAAGCATTTGGAGGAAAAAAGTTTTAGCTCTATGCAGTCACCTTAAGAAATGGCTAGGAAGCTTTCACCTTCTGTTATGATGTTCTGCACATAACACAGGAAACAGAGTGAATGTATAAAGACAGCTCCAAACTATATTCTAGCTAAAACTAGCCTCTCTTTTATCATTATTACTTATTTCACACAAGAAAATATCACTACATAAAAATTAAATAATTTTGCACATATCTGTAACACTTTACATTTCAAAGGTAAATCACGTAATCTGTTTGGGTTGAAATGCAAGTACTTCCTCTTGCTGGTTCAACCAAACTATGTCCACTTCCTGCACCAGTGAAACCTCTACCTACATCAAGACGCCTCAGGAAGAAGAGAAATAGAAATAATATTGAGACATTATATTAAACCTAATTCTTCCCCTTGGTCCTTAGGCAAGTGGTACCGCGCATACTCCTGAATGCAGAGGATAAATAAACCCTGTGCTGGTGGTCTCCACAGCCAGTATAAGAGAGAAAAATCTCATAGCCTTCCCTTCTTTCTCCTTCCTCCTAGCCATATTCCTACCAAGTCCAAGGATAAAATACCACAAATCTGCAACCTCTCTTTATGAAAAAGTATTCACCCTTCATAAACATCAACCATGCAGTTTTTCATGTGTTTGCTCTATATTCAGGTATACAATGTGCACTCGAGTGACAATCCATTCATGTTAGTGCATGTAAGACCGGAAAAAAAAAAGAAATTTTTAACTTCCCTTCACTATAAATAAAGCCTACAAACACCCAAAGCATCCTTATCCTTTTCACAGCCTACTCCCATTTACCTTCTTTGCCTTCCAGAACACTTAGGACAAAGATAGCTACTCCTATTATTCCTTACTTCAGAGATGGAAACTCTGAGGCACTGGAGTATTAAGTTAATTGCCCAGTGTCTCACAGTTAATCAGAAGGGCATCCAAAACTCAGATCCACATGTTCGAGCTTCAAATATGGTGTCCTTTCCATCATCTTCAGAGGAAAAAAATCTGCTTTACAAACACTTCTAAAATAGCTTCTTACCTACACAACTACCTGCACTACACAACCAAATCCACTGGTGGATTTTATTCATCCTGGCATTAACTGCCCAGGAAACAGACAAGACAATGCATCCAGTGCACCTCAAATATAACAAGGAGAAGAAAACACAGACAGAAGACAGTAATACTCACTGGTTTTAACCTGAAGTTACGTAATATATAATTATAAAATCAAATGGCAGGTGGTGGTTTTAATATACTATAATAAAACCTTCAAGGGTGTGATATCCTCAAGTGGGAAGTTCACACTGATTTCAACTATGTTACCATTACTCAAAACATAATGCATTCAATTTCTTTAAAGCCTCTGTAGAAGCAAAATTTATCTTTGAGGTTTAGATTTAACTTTTGAAAATAGGCCAAAAAATTCACAAAAGAACTTTCTAACTAGAAGAGATGGACTATTAAGAGGGAAATAGCTATCATTTATTGAGTTCTTCTATGTGCTAGGATCACTACTCAATCTTCCATGTGTATTCCCTCGTTTATAATCACAACAACTCCATCAGCTTTATTACCCCAGGTTTACAGATGAGGAAATAAAGTTTAAAGACATCAATTATCTTGCCCAAGGTCAAAGAGTAAATGGCAGAACTAGGATTCAAACTCAGGTGTTCCAGATTCCAAAAATAACATTGTTAAGAGGTACAAACCCTGGGTGGTAGGTGGGCATAGACAATCTCTAATGAACCATCAATCTGGGAATTCTATGAGCCTTCAGTTCATTTCATCTATCTGGTGAATAAGCGGCACACTGCATATACATATCATATACAACATACTGCCCAACAATAATGATACTACTGTTTTGGGTGTCTCACAAAATGGCTTTAATAGCCATTCCAAAGAAGAATTACAAAGACTTTTAAGTAGTGGCAGGAAATCATTATCAACATTAACTGTGTACTTCTTTGAAAGAAACAAGAGTCAATTAGATGAACCAGTTCTGGCATATTTGTTAAAAATTCAAACTCATTGCTTAATAAAAACATCTTTTATTTACAAACATAACTTTAAGTTCCTGAATCCCTCAAGTGCACTCAGGAAAAGATTTCACATTAATCAACCTAAGAAGTACATACCACCGGCCTACAAATGCGCACTGCATTAAGAGAGGCTATAGGAAGCATATTAGAAACTTCCTGTGTCCACAAGGAGTTAGCAGGTTTTTTTCCAACCAAACACACAGTCAATCATTACTGGGACAACTAAAATCCTCTTGCTATTTGTTGCAGTTTGTGTGAGCTGCCCTACAAAGGAAACCTCTTTGGGAAAAAAATTAGATCATTTTCCCAGAGCCCCTTTCACCTTCATACAAAGCACCAACTCTTGCTTTAACCTATGGTTGGGGTTAGTTTTTGCATTAGTGTAGGTATTTCGGAGTTGATTTTCCTCACTCTGGTCTAGAATTCTGCCTGACTCTCGGCTCCCTCCCCCTTCTCTCCTTTCTTGCCTCTCCAACCCGAAGTGGAAACTGCAGACTCAAACTCCCCTATGGCTCCAGCACCTAAAACTGGGCATGCTCAGAAGGCCAGGCAGGCTTTGGTTGCACTGACAGTTCCCCGCCCCTGATTTGCCGCTACCCCCCTTCCCCCACTCCAACAAGAGATACAGAAATGTTTATCTGAAAGATATGAGGCCTCTTTTTCCCGAGAATGACCCCATTTTAATTTCATTTCACAGGGTCTTTCTGTCTTGCGAAAGCCCACAAGCCCGAGAACACCGCATTATTTTTCAGCACCGGGGACAGCGCCGCGTTGCCATCCACGTCCACCCTCCCCCACTTTCTCTTCCGCCCCCCACCCCCCACCCGCCCCAACCTCAGCCCCCACCCCCGCACCAGCACGATGCCAAGGTCTCCCGGCAGCCGCAAACGCCGCAACTGCAATAGCTCCCAGCCGGAGGCCGGGCCGGAACGCCGGGCCGGCTGCTACTTACACTGCTCCGCTTTGGTGGACATGGTGCTGTCCAGATGGAAAGGCTTTGCCCCAAAATCTGTGTCGTGTGAGCTCCCTCGCTCCGCCAGCGATGTTGCGAGGAAAAGAGCGCATACCCCCCACCCCCCACCCCCTCGCTTTCCCCCTCCCTTAGGCCCGTGTCGCTACCATTCGGACAAAACGCACATCAAATTGCAGAATTCGGTCCCGGAAGGTTAGGAAATCGCCCCCGGAGAAATGGGTGGGATTTAATAGGCGGCCAAAGGCTTCCTGTCCGTCCCCTCCTGGAGCTGCCCGCGTTGATGTGGGCGGGGAGACCGAAAGGAGAGAGCAAGCTGCGGCTCCTGGTGAAATGGGAAAATGGGCTCGACCGGGGGAGGAGTATTTCCATTCATAAGGCGCTCGGAGGGGACGGGTGTTTCCCAGAGAAAAGCCTCTTAAAGTGCCGGAGTCCCCGACCATTTGGATCTCCCATTGGCGTTCTCCGGGCCTGTAAATCCTGCTCCGGGAGCAGCCCCCGGTGCCTCAACGGGGTGACCGGTGAGGGACACAGGTGCGTCCCACGCTTGGTCTCAACCTCCCGGAGGAAGGAGAGGGAGGCGGATCCGGGGCGGGCTGGAGACAGCTGGGGCCGGAGGGCGGCGAGGACGCTCCTGAGGACCGCGAGGAAGGAAATGCACAAGTAACCCTCAGCATGGCTTCCCGGCGTGCTGCGGTCCGTGCCCTCTGCCTCCCCTCTCTGATGGGCTCTCCTGCTGATGATTAGTAGGGGAGGTCCCACTGCCTGGGGGCTGGGAGACGACTTAAAAAGTTGGGGCTAAGGAAGGAGGAGAATTCCACGGATGGTGAAGCTGGAGGGCCACAGAAAAGAAAAATGAAAGATTAGAGACTGAAGGAACCCAGGTGTGTTCCCTTGCAACCACCCAGGATGGAAATTGGCACATAAGGAAGCGCGTCGGCTGAAAAAAAGAAATGAAGCCAATGGATATTATTGCATGCATATTAATAGGAAGATACTTAAAGAATCAACTAAGGAGTGGAGGGGCGTTCTGAGCCTGCACTTAGAGTCAGGAAGAACCAGATTCAAGACTTACTCATTTTAGGACCAGTCTTTTCATCTCCTTGACTCTCGGGTTCTGCATCTGTAAAATGAGAATAAAACCTGCTTGGTCGCTTAAAGACTTATTGGGCAGATCAAATGGTCATGGATGTGAAAGCCCTTCTAAATTAAAGTCCTTTTAATTAAAAATCTCTTTAAAATTAAAGTACTGTACCTTTCCCAACCGCTGTGACCACTCTTAATTCAAATAACCTAAATAGTTTGTGAAAGCTAAGGAGCAATGATCAAAGCACGTTGGTTTAGCAAATGCTATGGCAACAATACTGTAAGAGTTGGCCAATTATTTTTAATGTAATAACTGTGGTAACTAAACCAAAAAAGAATAATCCTTGGGGCACCTGGCAGAGTCAGTCGGAAGAGCATGCTTCTCCTGATCTCTGAGCTGTGAGTTCAAGCCCCGGGTTGGGTATAGAGATTTCTTAAATAAATAAAATTTTTAAATAAAATAAAAATAATTTAACAATTAGAAAATAAAAAACTTAAAAAGAATAATCCTTATTTTAGGGAAAAGGACGTTAAATTGAATATGATATGTACAACATATTCAAAATAAATCTGACAAGAAAAAAATGTGACCACATATCAAGAAAAGATGTTTCTTTTTTTTAATGTTTTATTTATTTTTGAGAGAGACAGACAGCGTGAACAGGGGAGGGTCAGAGAGAGAGGGAGACACAGAATCCGAAGACACGCTCCAGGCTCTGAGCTAGCTGTCAGCACAGAGCCCGACGCGGGGCTCGAACCCACCAACCGTGAGATCATGACCTAAGGTGAAGTCGGATGCTTAACTGACTGCGCCATGCAGGTGCCCCATGATGTTTCTGAATAGCCTAAAAAAGTCTTCTGACAGAAATGAATTTGCCCATTATGACACACACAGTGGCCAAGCTTCATAATATTGACAAAAATATTAGCAATTTAGCTCTTTGGGGTGTATACACAACTAAGACTGCATCACCTCACTGACTGACTGGTTGGTCGGGCTAACTAAGCTGATCATCCTACACTATTGTTCATTCCCAAAAATACATCCCAAAGAGAAGTTCCGTTTTTCAGTCAAAGATAAATGATGATGTAAAGAATAATGCTGAAGAGTTAATTTGGGGTAAAAATAAATTGGAACCATTCTGAAAGAAAATATGAATATAATATAAATCTTTGAAGATTTCAAGCATTTTGTGTGGTTAAAAGAAGGCTCAGTGAGTTATTCAGAAATTTCTGGAAGGCTTGAGGCTTTGATTAAAAAAAAACTGGAAAAAATTGAATGGTTTCTGATAACCCAGAAACAAAGCAACAATGTGTTGGAAACTACTCTCCCATGGCCTGTTTACTAATCTTCCTGTTTGTCATAAATTAAGCCTCCTACTACCCCACTGAGAGTGTAACATTGTTAAGAGGTATAGACTCAGGAGTTAGGTTGACTGAGGTTGACTTCCAGCTCTGCCTCAGTGTGACCTTGAGCAAGTTACTTCTCTATATCTCAATTTCCTCACCTGCAAAATATTCATAGTAATATAGCTACCTCAAAGGTTGTTGTCAGGATTAAATGAATATACACAAAGAATCTATAATAATCCCTGACACATTTTAAATGACATGAGAATCTAGAATAATCCCTGACACATGTGAGTGTTTGCTTTTGTTAGCATTACTGTTCAAGCCATTCAAATGTACCCATTCCATTCAGACTAGTTCTATTTCAAAGCCTGAAATCATCCATATAATTGATACCCTAAGTAACAACCTAGGCTCTTAGAACCTCAATCTTCTAACATGTCTATTGAGCTAATTCACTAACCCGGATCAGATCCATTATCTGTTTTCTCCATTCCAAAAGATGGCCTAAATGACAACTTAAAGAAACAAAGATGAACCTCTACTTCTCTTTGTCTCCCCCTACCTGTGTCAACCTTTCTTTCTTTTATTCTACTGCAAAAGAGTGCCTCTCCTCATTGCCAGGTGAAATGCCCTTTTCTAAAACTATACCTCTAATTAAAAATGCTCCCATGAATTATCCTTTCTTTCCAGCATTTTAAGTCTCTTTCTTTTCAATGGATTGTCCCATTCTGCTCACAAACATGAATCCTGGAAAAGCTGTACCAGTCATAATACTGAATAAGTGATCTCCATTTCTCCACCTACTGCCTCCATTACTTCAGCATCCCACCTATTAGCAACTCTTTACTGAAACAGTTTCTTTCAATAGTCACTAATAATTTCCTAATAGTCTATTACAATTATCTTATCTCTTGGTGACTAATTCCAGTATTTCAAATATCTCCCTATTCATTTTTAAAACTACCTCTTCCCTTAAGTTCTATGCTACAATGTTCTGAAAAATCTTCCCCAAACCTTTTGGTGTTCTTTTGTTTAATGAATTTATTTCCCACATAAAAATATAAAAAACAATATAACCACAAATTTTGCCACTACCCAGTGCCATTAGATCTTTTTTTAAATTTTTTTAACGTTTATTTATTTTTGAGAGAGAGACACAGAGCGTGAGCGGGGGACGGTCAGAGAGAGAGGGAGACACAGAATCAGAAGCAGGCTCCAGGCTCTAACCTGTCAGCACAGAGCCCGACGGCGGGGGGGGGGGGGGG
>CM053560.1:10102214-10118023 GCA_028646485.1 Cryptoprocta ferox
TTAAGATTTAAAAAAATTTTTTAAACATTTATTTATTTGTGAAAGACAGAGAATGAGCAGGAGGGGACAGAGAGAGAGGGAGACACAGAATCTGAAGCAGGCTCCGGGCTCTGTGCTGTCAGCACAGAGCCCGTTGCGGGACTCAAACCCATGAACCATGAGATCGTGACTGAGCCAAAGTCAGACATTTAACCAACTGAGCCACCTGGGCGCCCGTAGATTTTTTTTTTTAAGTAACCTCTGCACCCAGTGTAGGGCTCAAACTCACAACCAATATCAAGGGTCACATGCTCTACCAACTTGAGGCAGCCAAGCACCCCAAAGAATAAAACATTTTACATTCATGAGAAGCCCCCATAAAACTTTTCTAACTTTGTGGTTAACCAAACCTTCATATATCTATACTATTCAATTATTCATTCAGCAAATACTTATTGAATACCTATTATACATATTCCTGGAGATACTATAGTGAACAAAGAAAACACCAATCTCTGCCTTCATGGAGGTAAAGAAAAAAAGTTAAATGAGGTAAACATATAGTACATTAAATACTGATAATTGCATAAAAGAAAAAATGCTAACCCAGGTAAACAAGATAGGAAATGTTTAAAGAGATTGGAATTCTGGGTAGGGTAAAATTTTAGATAGGGTAGCTACATATGTGTGTGTCTGTGTGTGTGTGTGTGTGTGTGTCCCAAACAATATGAATTGCTTCACATATTTTTTAAATTTATATAATTAATACTATACCATACATATCTTTCTGAGACTTAACACTTTTCAGTCAACATCAAACTTTGACTTAATCACATTGGCACATATAGCACTAATTTATTCATCGTTACTATTCTATAGGATTTCATTTTATAAATATCCCATAATTTATTTACCTCCTGTCTTATTGATAAACATATGGGTTATTTTGCCATTTTTTCCTATTACCAAAAACAAATGCAATGATCATTCTTATATATGTGCAAAAAATTGTTTCAGGATATTCTCAACTTCAACTTTTACTAGATATTGACAAATTCCTCACTAAAATTATTCAATCAACCTCCAGGTTCCACTTGTAGTATGGCCAAAAAAATGATTCCTGGACCTACCCTTTCAAAGATAACAGCTACAAACTGAATAAAATACAAAAACAAAAGAAAACAAAACATAACCTACCTGAAGCAATCGAAGACTAATCAAAAGCAGGCAGATGCTAGAGAGGTGTTAACACTTGGAAGAAGTAAATGGCACAGGAATATGGGTTTCCATTCTTTATGACTTTTAGCCTGGATGATGGCTTTAGTTCATGCCACACAGGGTGGCTAAAATTCCAATAGCTTGCTCACAGATATTATTGGTCTGAATTACCAAAGCACATAGTTTAAAACAACCATATCTACTGGAAATGGAAAGGAGAACCCCAAGAAAGTGAGAGTCAGAGAGAATGAAATGTAAATTATGTGTTTCTGCCCAAATCTCTAGCTGATCCCTGAACCATACACGTGCAGGACTGTGTGCAAACAATGACAATGCAGCTCGGGATAAAAGAACTAAACTCAGACTTAAGTTGCCATCCAAGAACTAGCTTTTAGTTTTAGTCTATTTAAATTATCTACTAAAAAAAATCGACATCTTTTAGAGGAAAATAACAAAAAAAAAGAGTCTTCACAGCATAACATTCACAATGTCCAGAATACAATTCAAAATTATTTGACACAAAGAATAGGATCTTTCTCAAGAAAAAAAGAAAAAACAAGATCCAGAGTTGGAATTAGCAAAGATTTGAAAGCCTAATTCTGCTCAGTGAGGCAAAAGAAAATATGTGCATAATGAGTGAAAAGATAGGAGTGCTAGCAGAGAAATAGAAAGTTGTTTTTTTTTTTTTTATAAAAGAGCCAACTGGAAATTTTAGAACATAAAAATGTGGTACATCTAATTAAAATTTCACTGGATGGGCTTAGTGTTATAACATAGATAAAACAGTAAAGCTTTATATAAATTTGTGGAAATTACCTAATATGAAGAACAGAGAGAGGGGAAAGATGGTACAAAATGAACACTGCCTTGGGACCTTTGGGTCAATAGCAAAATGTCTAACATGTGTGTAGTATTAGTCATAGAAAGAAAAGATAGAACAGGCAGAAAAAAATACTTAAAGAAATAATGACTGGGGGAAAAAAAACAATTTGGTGAAATAAAATTTACAGATTCAAGAAGCCCTGAGAACATCTAAGCAGGAAAAATACAAAGAAAATCATGTCTAGGTACATTAGATTCCAACAGACAAAAACCAAAGAATAATGACAATTGCATACAAGAAAATATCAATTCTATTAGCCACTGATTTCTAATTAGAAATAATGGAGATCTGGGAGTCCTGGGTGGTTCAGTCGGTTAAGCATCCAACTTCAGCTCAGGTCATGATCTGAAAGCTCAGAGCCTGGAACCTGCTTCAGATTCTGTGTCTCCCCCTCTCTCTACCCCTCCCCCGCTTGTGCTCTCTCTCTCTCTCTCTCTCTCTCTCTCAACAAAAATAAATAAATAAATAAACATTAAAGATATTTTTAAAAGAAATAATGGAAATCAGAAGACAATGAGTCACATCTTTAAAGCGCTAAGAGGAAAAAGGAAACTGTCAGTGCCATAGTCTATATCCAGCCGAAATAATCCTTCAAAATGAAGGCAATATAAAAACATTTCAGATCAAAGAAAACTAAAAGAATTTATCAACGAATTTGCACTGTAAGAAATGGTAAAAGAAATTCTTCAGTCTGATAAAAAATGATACCAGATGAAAACTCAGATCTTCTCCCAGACTCTGGCTTGTTTTTCATTTGTTTATTTGTTTGTTTACAGAGTCTTTATTGAACACAGTTTTTAAAATGTAAATGTAGCCAAATTTACCAATGTTCTTCTTTATAATATGTGCTTTTTGTATTTCAAGAAATGTATTTCCTATCCCCAAGGTTGTAAGATATTCCTATATTTCATTCTAAATTTAAAATTTTACTTTTACATTTAAGTGTTAATTACAAATTAAATTTATCTTTATATATACTGTGAGGTAGGGTTTACTTTTCCCATATGGATAAGTATCATCCTTAAACATTTACTAAATTCTTCCCCAATAATTTCTTTTTTTTTTAATGTTTATTTATTTTTGAGAGAGAAAGAGACAGACCGTGAGGGAGGGAGAGGTAGAGAGAGAGAACAGAATCTGAAGCAGTCTCCAGGCTCCATGCTGTCAGCACAGAGCCCGACGCGGGGCTCAAACTCATGAACCGTGAGATCATGACCTGAGCCCAAGTTGGACACCGAACTAACTGAGCCACTCAGACACCCCTTCCCTGATAATTTCAAATCCCATGCCAACTTTGTCATAAATCAACTTTTCATATACACATGAAACTGTTTGCCTACAGTTTTCTCCTTTTCTTCCATATTACTTTAATAATTAAAAAATTTCTTTTTGGGCGCCTGGGTGGTTCAGTAGATAAAGCATCTGACTCTTGATTTTGGCTCAGGTCATGATCTCACAGTTCTTGAGTTCCAGCCCCATGTCGGGCTCTGCACTGACAGTGTGGGGCCTGCTTGAGATTCTCTCTCCCTCTTTCTCCGTCCTGACCCCCACTCTAAATAAACAAACAAACAGACTTTTTAAAAATTTATTTTTTTCCTCTGCTCATAGACTGTGCTTCTAGTCTTTTACTGATTACTTTTATTTATTTTAAAATAAAATGCTGAACTATGAATTTTTCTAAGAAACTCAAACTATCAGTATTTCTATCATCTTTGCAATTGAATATGATTCCCCATTTTATTATTGTCTAGGGTTTCAGTATGCCTTTTCAAATAAAACATCTCATTCATTTCATCAACATATTTAACAACATATTTTATTAATTTCTGTGCTCACAATTATTTCTTATATACCATACCTTACTTCTGAGTTCACTTTTCTTTCTTACTGAAGGACATTCTTTATTTTTTTTAAGTATATAGCTAGAGAATTTCCACATACTGGAATGTTTCTCTTTTGGCACACAGTTTCATGTGTATTTAGCTGGGTATAAGATTCTAGCTCAAAATCATTTTCCTCTCAACATTTTGAAGATGTTATTTCATTGCTTTCTGGAATCCTCTATTGACAAAAAGTTTGCTATCACTCTAATTGCCTTTTATTAAATAATCCATTTTTACCTCTCAGTAGCATTTAAGACATTATTTTGATCATCGGTGTTCTGCAGATCGACTGTGATGTGTCTACATGTAAATTTATTTTCTATTTTTTGGTATTAAGAGTACACTATCTTAAAAGTCATGACATTTTTTAATTCTGGAAAACGTCTACCATTTTCTCTTAAATATTTGCTCTCTACTGCTTCTTCCCTTTTCTTCTTGTGGAATTTCTATATTTCATAACTTTTCATTCTATCCATATCTCCTAACTCCTTGTTCATATTCCTTATCTTTTTACCTTTCATGGAGCATTCTGAGTAAATTCTTCAGAATTATCTTTTAATTCACTGATGCTCTTTGTGTCCAATCTGATGTGCGTCCCAACTATTGACATTTTAATTTCAATGATGTAAATTTTTCATTTTTATATATTTAATTATATTATTCATATCTACTTGTTCTCATTTCATGTATGTTTGATATTTGTTCATAATTTTTTCTATGAATTGTGTCCTTTATTTAGTCTAAAACATACTTGTTTTAAGGTCTTTGATAGCTTGTTCCATTAAAAATAGATTTATTTATATTGAATTCATCTTATAATTTTATTCTTGGCCATATTTCTTGCCATTGGACTTATTTGTGTAATCTTTGTTTTAATGTATCTTATTTAAGAGGCTTTTGTTCTTATTTTTATTTTTCTCTCTCTTTTCCCCTGTGTTCAACCTTTCCTTTCCAGTTCCTATGCCAGCAGACATGATTGTTAAATAGAGATATCACAAATCCAGCAACAAGTGATTGGGCAGTTTTCATTCAGTCCAAGTCTCAAGGCTATCTCAATATCTTCCTGAGTCTCTATGTTTACACTGTGCTCTACGCTGTATGTATCCCAAGCAGGAGCCAACAGTTTTTTTTCACTCTTTTTAAGGTGGAGTAGGGCTAGGGAAAGCAGAAGACTTCAAGCAGTAAGTAGTTCCAGTTCCTGTCTTACATGAAACACTTTAAACCCCATTACCTTGGAGGAGCTAAGTCCAAAATACCATTGCCTACTTTCAGCCTGGAGTCCAGTAGGCTTGTGCTATCAACTCTACTCAAAATTTCTATTTAGGTTGTTTCCAATACAAATTGGTATTTATCTTTTGAGCTCAGCCATATTTTATCTACCATTACTATAAGTTTAGGCCCAATGCATAAATATAATACCATCTTGGCCAAGTAGAATCTGACTACTTCTCCGATGACTCCTCCTTCATCTTTGGCATTCTTGTTCCCCCCCCAAATGGGAGTCATTTCTCAAAGCATCAGCCTTGGAATTCTTATCTTTTCTCTAAATCTCTCCCTCCTTCAGATATATCATCCATTCCCATGCTTCAACTACAACTTACATGTTGAAAATTCTCAATTCTCTTTATTTTCCCCAGCCAGTCTGCCAACAGTCAAGCTCAAATTTTTAACTATTTGATAGATGTTTATCTCTGGATATCCCATTAGTACCTTAAATTCAATATACATAAACCATGCATTATTTCCTTACCCCCCATCAACACCTTTTCCTGATTTTATTTATCATAATGGAGCCATTATTCTCAGTGTTACCTAGACTTGAAATCTCAACGTTGTCTTATTCTCCACTATACCTCATCCATATACACTAATCAGGCTTTGTTATGGACTGAATGATGTCTCCCCCATCAAATTCATATATTAAAGCCCTAACGCCCAGTGTGATGATATTGGAAGGTGAGGCCTCTGGGAGAATTAGGGTTAGACGAAGCCATGAGAGTGGGGCTCTCATGATAGTATTAGTGTTCTTATAAGAGTAGGAGAAGACAGAGCAGACCTTGCTTGCTTTCACTCTCTCTCTCTCTCTCTCACATGTGAGGACACAGTGAGAAGGTGGCCATCTTCAGCCACCCTCACCAGGGAACTAAACTGCCCAGCACCTCGATCTTGGATTTCTCAGCCTCCAAAACTGTGAGAAGTAAATTTCTGTTGCTTAAGCCATCCAGTCTATGATATTCTATAGTATTAATAGACTAATAAAGACTAAGTCACATCATTTCTCTTTCAGAATCATCCTTGAGTTTGATTCTTTCTTGTCATATTTTTTACTATAACACTAATCCGTTTCTTCTTGATCTCACATCATTGAAACTTCTTCCTTAGTAGTTCCCCTAAT
This sequence comes from Cryptoprocta ferox, assembly GCA_028646485.1. Taxonomy (NCBI): domain Eukaryota; kingdom Metazoa; phylum Chordata; class Mammalia; order Carnivora; family Eupleridae; genus Cryptoprocta; species Cryptoprocta ferox. The sequence continues at coordinate 10,108,573 of CM053560.1, forward strand.
GTTACTCTCACTCCACTCTAATCCATTCTTCATGCTGCTCCAAGATTAATCATCCTAAAGTAGTATGTACCATAGATCCCAGTACCCTATCCTATAGTCAGATTGATCCTTGTGATTTCTCATCATTAAGCCTTTATTCATGTCATTCCCCTTGCCTAGAATTCCTTTCTGTACATTTCCACATATTAAAAGACTACCTCTACTGTTCAATGGCTTATTTTAGCCATAAAAATCCTCAGCATTCACTCAGAAAAAATTTCTCCTTCATCTGAACTCCCATAATGCTCTGCCTGTCCTATTCATATGGCACTTATTTGTTCACTTATACCACACACTTATGCCATCTATTTATTGTTAGTTCCTTGGGGATGGGGTCATCCACATACCCGCATCAAACCTAAGAAAAGGCTCACCCATAAGAACAATAAAAAGAATATAACCTTTGAGATAAATTGTCATTCAAATGCTGGCTCTGCCACTGCTTAACCTTGAGCCTATTAAATTTTGCTAAATACTAAATCTGTCATATAGAGTGCCTGATACCCCAGCAGCTTCTTAGATTTTTGACCCAAAACAGCTTCTACTAAAAGAGCATAAGAAGTTCCTTCCAAAAAGGATTCCCCCTCATAGAAAGGTAAACAAAAATGTTTTCAAAATGAGCAAGTTAGTCATGGCAAGTAAAGAGCACAGATACATAAATAGGCAAGTAGGGATCCCTGAGATAGGTCAATGGTAGACCACTGCACAAAGACCAACAGACTGAGCTGCTAAGTCCCCTAAAACTCCAAGAATTATGAATGACCATCTCATTCCAGGCTCTATCTCAGCTTGTCATGGTTCTCAGTCTTCCTGAGGTCTAGTAATTTAGCTTTTCCCAGACAACTATTAATTAAAATTCCTGTTTCTTACATTCACACACATGCACACACACACACACACACACACACTTCATTTAATATAATAATATTTGCATATCTTCTTATAGGTATGCAAATATTACTATATTATTATACTAAACTTTAACATTATGAAATAATATATTATTAAATTTTATATTATAAAGTAGAGCCACAATTCCTCGTAGGAGGTCAACTATATTACTCTAGTCTAAATACTCTGACAAGTGCTTGAGAAAAGAAAGTCTTACAGATTTGGGTGTGGAGACATCTATTCTGCCATGGATAAAAGGTATTTTCCCATTATTCATGATAGAGGGAAAAGAGAAGGAAAAGGTAGAGACGGAAAAATGATAGAAGTCTGTCCAGTGCTTGATCTGACTCCTTTCTGTCCTCCCCTGAATATTCAACAAAGTTAGATAAATAGTAAAAAGTCTTGGTGCAAAGGAATATTTTGTGGAAAGAAGAGTCTGGGCTTTATGGTCAAGACAATATGAGACAAGCTTACATAATCTCAGAAATGTCAGGGTAGAGGCTGAGAGAAGCATGATATGACAAACAAACAGCTAAGTACCAAAGAAAGGCCAGACCTCTACTGCAAAGAAATACCCCCACCTAATCTTGGGATTGCCCCCACAATAAAACTTCCACTACTTATGGTAAATTCTGGTTCCATAGAAACAAAGGGGCCACGCTAACATGCCAAATTCCTTATATCTGTAAAATGGGTAATGATAACTACCTCAAAAGGTCAGATGTGAGAATTAAATGAAATATACATGTAAATTGTTTAGCATGGTGCTTGGCACATATTAAATATCTAATAAAATTAGGACCTCTTTTTTCCTCAAAAATTGTAAGAGATGAATAGGAAAAAAATAGCAAAGAAAAAATAGAATAACTGTATAGAATAGACCCACCATTAATTCATGTTGTCTAATTTGAATAGGGCCTAGCAATCATTTCACAGATTTCTTTTTGATTCCCTAGTAGCCATTCACCATTCTGTTCTGGACAAATTCTTCTTTTAAAATTTTCTTATTCCTCAATATTTCACCAAGAAATCTGACATAACCCAAAGTGAGTTCCCCTGTTTATACCAACATACACCTTCCATCATATTCATTTCTACCTTCATGGATGTGAGTACATGAAGCAATTCTTCAGGTTCTTGCCCATCCAAACCCTATCTATTATTTAAAGAGCAGTTTTCCTTCCTACATGAAGACCCTCCTGACTACTGCAGCTGTTACCAATTTCCCTCTCCTCTAAAACCCTTCAACATCTATAGACTAAAACATTCAGGAAATCCTAAAATATCTTGGCAGTATTCAACGCTTCATTATGGTTTTGTCTTGACAATCAAACTACAAATGATTAACCAAGTGCAACTCCTGTGAGCCACAATACCTGTACCACACTGCCCCAGGACCATGCAACGAACATTAGGTACATAAAGCTCTCTAGTCCAGTCTGCTACTCAAAATTTCAGTCTTAAACTAATCACTGGGCTTGTTTATGTGATTAGGCTCTACTAATTACTCTAGACATTTTTCATTTCTGCCCACATTTCCATGTTTACGTGTAAAACTTATGTGTTCTTCTAAATTGATGTGCAATATTATAATCCAGGCCCCAACTTTGGCTCTTCCCTATAATGTTGTTGCTTCACTATCCTGGATGCCCTACCTCAAATCCCCTTGGCATACGGTCCTCCTGGTTACACTCAATCTTGTGCCTAGGGCAACAGCCCACCTAACTAGTTTATCCCTATCTGGTAGACAGGACCAAATCACAAGATTCCCATGGCATGCAAAACTATATACCTTATGCTTCTATATACCCACCTCATGTAAAACAGAGCAGCTAAGTTCTTCATAGGTACAGAGAAGATGTCAGGAAAAAGAAGGAGTAAGAACTTCTGAAAATTCTTTTCCATAATAGCAAAAAGAAAACTAGTAAAAATGGTCAGAGTCGGTTTCTGAACTCTGGAAATTAACTAAAGGTTTCCAGCAATCCAAGCAGCATTTTAAAAACAAACAAACAAACAAACAACAACAACCCTGAGTCTCAGTAAAAACAGAGAGCTTTGTGGCATTTTAACTTGCTGTAGTTCAATCCCCAATTCTCCTGCTCTGAGGCAGCCTTGAAAACTAACAGACTGCAATCGCAATGAAAACTAGCATCAGGCAGCCACTGGATGGGGTAGAATCAGTTGGGGACTTCTTCAAAGCCCAATTCAAAGTGGATTCTCATTATCTGGTCTGCCTATTGGCTTCCTGGAAGATTGCACTTAAAAGGTTGTCTGTGTTTAACTTGACTTGGAGCTTGCCCAACTGCAAATTCAAAAAGACTTTTCCTAAGGCATTTGTCAAAAACAATCTCTGGCAATTTTTTAACTTCACAGCTGCATGAGGGGGTGTATAATATTTGGGATAAACAACAGACTAACCAAAAAGCTTAAGAGGAAAAGATGGAGAATGAGATGTTGTAGGGGCTTTGAAAAGCTCCAACATATTCCTAAGAATCTAGAAGACCATCCACACATAAAGGTCTATGCATATACCTAAAGGTATGCACACAATCAGGAAATACCTGAGAAGGCCCTACACTCTAACCTCTGGCTGATCATAAGACATTATATACCAAGTGAAGGCTAAGAAAGAGTTGCCAACTTCCTGGCTGAGAGTTGAAGGTTCACCCCCAACACACACACACACACACACACACACACACATCTTCAGCGAAGACTGGAAGGCTTCTTATCTCCATCTAATAATTAGCTGACCACTAAGCTAACCAGAGACTTCAGTGACTACACACAACAAAGAATACAAACTTTACATAAGTAATTAAGATAACTCACAAACTAAACAAGCCATAACAAAACAATAACAATAACAAACCCTGGAAAAAAGAAGAAAACCCTGATTCCCAGAGTTACTACATTATGTTATTTTAAATGTCCAGTTTTCGACAACAAAAAAACCGAGAGGCCAAGAAACAAGAACATATGACCCACACACAAGAAAAAAAGCAACTGGGGCGCCTGGGTGGCTCAGTCGGTTAAGTGGCCGACTTTGGCTCAGGTCATGATCTTGCGGTTCGTGAGTTCGAGCCCCGCATCAGGCTCTGTGCTGACAGCTTAGAGACTGGAGCCTGCTTCAGATTCTGTGTCTCTTTCTCTCTCTGCCCTTCCCCTGCTCACGCTTTGTCTCTCTCTTTCTCAAAAATAAATAAACATTAAAAACTTTTTAAAATTTTTGAAAGAAAAAAAGCAACCAATAGAAACTGGCCCTGAGAAAGCCCAATGTCTGAACAAAGACTTAAATCAGCTTTTTAAAATATGTTCAAAGAACTAAAAACCCCACATATAAAGGACTAAAGGAAAGTATGAGAACAATGTCTCACTAATTAGAAACCAGCAATAAAAAGGAAAGCTTTTTTTATGTTTTTGTTTATTATTGAAACAGAGAGAAACAGAGCATGAGTGGGGTAGGGGCAAAGAGAGAGACAGATACAGAATCTGAAGCAGGCTCCAGGCTCTGAGCTGTCAGCACAGAGCCCGATGCGGAGCTCGAACCCATGAACCGTGAGATCATGACCTGAGCCAAAGTCTGACGCTTAACTGACTGAGCCACCCAGGTGCTCCTAAAAAGGAAAACTTTTAAAGAGCCAAAGAGAAATTCTGGAGTTGAAAATGACAGTAACTGAAATGAAAAACTCAACAGATAATCTCAGGGAAAGATTTAAACAAAAAGAAGAAAAACATAAGGGAACTTAAAGACAAGCCAACTGACAGTGTTCCGTATGGGAAACAAAAAAAAAAAGTCATTTTAAAAACTGAACACTGCCTTAGACACATGTGGGACATGATCGAGCATACTACGTGCAATGGAAGTCCCAAAAAGAGAAGAGAGAAAGATACAGATATATTTAAGAATAATGGCTGAAAACTTCCCAAATAGGATGTAAATATTAATCTACACACGTAAAAAGCTTAACAAATGCCTAGTGGGATAAATTCAGAAAGATCCACACCTAGATACATACATCACAGTCAAAAGCCAAAGATAAACAGAATCTTGAAAGTTGTAAACAAAAAACAACCCAACACTTATACATGAGCCTTAACAACATTAACAGGTGATTTCTTATCAGAAATCATGTATCCTTGCAGCACCTACGTGGCTCACTCAATTAGGTGACAAAGTCTTCCTTTTGGCTCAGGTCATGGTCTTGCCATTCGTGAGATCCAGCCCTGCATCCACCTCTGTGCTCACACATGAGGACCCTGCTTGGGATTCTCTCTCCCTCATACTCTTTTCCCCTCCCACACTCATGTGAGCACTCTCTCTCAAAATAAATAAATAAACTTAAAAAAAGAAAAGAAACCATGTATACTAGAAATGGTGGGTGATATATTTAAAGTACTAAAAGAAAAGAAGTTATCAACCAAAACTCTATCTCCAAAAATGAAGGTAAAATTAAGATATTCACAAACAGACAAAAACGTAGAGAATTCATCACTAGCAGATCATCCTGAAAAGAAATGTTAAAGAGAGTCTTTGAAAAGGAAATGAAAGTACTCAAATCCACAAGAAGAAAATAGAGTACTGTAAAGGTAATTACATAGATAAATATAAAAGGCAGTAAAAATGCATTTCTTATAACTCTTTTTTCTCCTATATGATTTAAAATGCAGCTGAATAAAGCAATAATCATCAATCTATGTTGATATGAGGATAAAATGAGTTAATACAAGTAACACTCTTAGAAAAGTACCTGGCACCTAATGAGTACTTAATGATGAAGTCTCATTATTATTATTATTATTATTATCAGTTATTATTCCAGTGTGGATGAAATTTCAGTGGAGATAACCATGTAGCTACAGAAGGCTAACCAAACCTAGTGATCAATGAGATCATAGATTTTACAGTCAAATAGCCTTCATTTCTGTCTTGAGACTAGTAGAACTATTGGTGGAGGTTGGGAGTTTGAAAGAAGTTAGTCATGGGTTCTAGGAATTCTATTTAGAAGACATTTAGTTTGAAGTGATGGTGGAATGGAACACTCAAACATCCCAAAGAAATCTAAAATAATTGGACTGGAATTTAAATAGGAAGTAAAAGCCTAGAAATTATCATCATAAAAGTGATGGTTGAAGTAAAGGGATAACCGTAGCTTCCTCAGTGAAATAATATGCATAGAGAATAGCAGGGGGCCAAGGATTGAGACTTTAAAGAAAGTTGAAGAATAGGGGTGGGGGGGAACTGGGCAAAGTATAAATATTTTCTAGGGGGAAACTAGCCAATCATACAAGAAAAAGAAAAAGGATTCTTGAATTTCTAATAATGATGTGACTTTTAAAAACTGGTTCAATTTGTTTCTATAAGAAGATTCTAAAGAAAATGCTAAAAGATCATCTACAGTATATCTAGGAGGTTTTTTTTTTTAAGATTTTATTTTTAAGTAAGCTTTACACCCAACATGGGGCTCAAACTTACAACCCCGAGATCAAGAGTTGCATGCTCCACTGACTGAGCCAGCCAAGTGTCCCTACCTAAAAGAGTTTATACATGCATACTTCACATGACTATGATCGTGAAATGTAATTTCACCAAGAAAAACAGCAAGCATACTTAAGAAATGCTTTAATGTCTTTATCTCGAAATTATTCTTGACAGGTAAAAATTTTGGAAATAAGCCTGTGTCATTTGGCTCACTTTGATAAAGAAGAGAATCTTATTTCCTATGTTAATTATGAAGAACTAAAACCTTTATTATCAATAAAATATTAACTGAAGTCATCAAATGTAAGGACCAGTTTCTGAAAAGAATCCTATTTAATAACTGAGTGCTAGGTTAGTCCAAGAAACATTTACTGAATCCTACTATGTGAAATAGATTCTCTTCCTCATTCTCTGAAATATCAAAGTCTCTCTCTGCAATCTGATCCAAAAGAAGCTAATAGGAAATTTTGGGGTGCCTGGATGGCTCAGTCAGTTAAGCATTCAACTCTTGATTTTGGCTCAGGTCACAATCTCATAGTTCATGGGTTCAAGCCCCATGTTGGCCTGTGCACTGATGGGCGTAAAGCCTGCTCGGGATTCTCTCTCTGCCACTCCCCTGCTCGTGCACACACTTTCACTCTCTCAAAATAAGTAAATGAACTTAAAAAAAAAAAAAAGAAAGAAACAGTATTCTTTAAAAAAAAAAAAAAGAATGTATACCTTTCTGTGTAAAGATACTATACATCTTTTCATTGATCCAGTCCCAGGGTATTCTTTCTTATACAACTGTAAATGGTTGGGTTTTTTATTTCATTTTACAACTGTTTCTGGCTAATATACAGAACTATAATTGATTTTTGCTTAGTGACCTTCTATCCTACATCTTGCTAAGCTTATTTATTAATACTAATAATTTACTTGTACACGCTTTTGTTGTTGTTGTTATTTTCTAAAGAGAGAGAGAGCACACAAGTGAGGATGAGAGGGAGAGGAAAAGAGAGAAACTTGAGCAGGCTCCATGCCCACTGTGGAGCCTGGGTGCAGGGCTCGAATATCAAGACCCTGAGATCATGACCTGAGCTCAAATCAAGAGTTGGATGCTTAACCAACTGAGCCACCCAGGAGCCCCAACTTGTACATGCTTTTGGATATTCCTATATACAATTATCTGCTAATAGTGACAGTTTATTTCTTCATTTTAATATGTATTATTTTTCTTACTTTCTTGAACTAGCACTTCCAGTACAATGCTGAAGAAAAGTAGAGTAGGCATCCTTGTCTTTCACATAAGAACAATCCCTTTACTTTCAATTTTTTAGGATTGTGTCTCTAGTAATATAGGTGGATTTTTTAAACCAATATGAATATTCTAGTAGATCATTTTGATTCGCTAAATTTTTGATTGGTGGTAAAATTAAACAAAAAGTCTCAGTGTAGCAGCAATGCTTATCCTCAAGCCAAACCCAAATACAAATAAAAGCTAATCAAAGAAAAATGCAGATAAAAAGCAAAAGCAATACCTAACTCATCTGTGCTGCAAAACGAACAAAACTGGAAAATGGGCTTAAAGTGGTTCAGGGCATGTGATATAGTAGAATCATTCTGAGAAAGTATTAGACATGATGAAAGGACAAAAAGAGTTTTAGATTTTACACAAGCATGTAAATCCAAGCCTGTTTCACAAGAATGCTGTGTCCCTATTGCTTCTCACATTGACTCTGATCAGGACATTGTAGTCATTATGTTCATATTGATTTCTCTATTTTCATTATTCTCACCCCTAGGAGAAATCATGGGCCTAGAGAAAGACAAATGGTCACTCTCCAGTTGGCCCAAATAAGAAGTGACCAGGACAAATTGTGCAGGCTGCTGCTTAGATTGTCTACCTGCTGTTACCACTGCCCAGGAAAGCTGGGCTTGCCCGGACAAGGAAGTAACACAGGGGAGTCAACACACTTGTAATTAGTAACATTTTAAAAATTATTCCTGCCTTCTTATGTCATTTTTTCTAATTTATAATTCTTTATTGTTGTTATTTTCGCTCTCTGCCTTTATTCAGATTCATTTACTTTTCCATTTTTCCCTCCAGCAATTTGGAACATACAAAGCCTATTTTTATTCTTCTTATAACTACACTTAAATTTTGAAGAAACACATTGTCATTTAAATATTAGCTCCATGGCCAACATATCTCCATCAATATCAGTATCTATAGTCTTCCCTGCTGGTCACCATCCACCATTACCCCAATACATACCCTACCATCTGAGGGACTCATCTGAGAGCCCAGTTCCAGATTACTAAGTTGTTTATCTTTACAAATCCAACTATTACTTACTCTTAACTATTTCATTTGGTCTTTTTCAACACTGTTTCATCTACCCATTTCTTACTGTTCCTTGGATTCGACTGCAGGAGAAAAGTAGAGAAATGGATTTATGATAGTCTTCAAATAAAAATCAGTATGAAAGCCACCCAGATAAGAGTCGGAGGACAGAGCTGTGAAAAAAAGAATTCTATAAAATAAGAGGCTCAGGAACACTGGACACCACTGCTTTCTCTTCACAAAGAAGGAAATGTGGTAATGCTGTCTTTTAAGAATCAAGAGAGCCAAGTATCGGTTCCCACTAATGGAAGCACATACATTATTTCTGACTGGTGATCTCAACCTCAAGAGTAAATGGGCAAATACAGGAAGGCTTGAGTTTTCCAGATCCAATAGAACTTTTCTCTGCCTAGATATCATCTCCAGCAGCTGCACATCCCATTAAGAACCTGAGGGCCATGAAAAGATGCACTAAAATAGATACACTCCATCTGATCTGCTCTATGCAACCACCTCATTTGTAATATCATGTGCATCCTTAATTAATTAAATCAGAACTTTAAAAAAAAAGATTTTTTGATGAGGTACCAATAGTTTATTTTGGTTCTTGATTCCCTTGCCTTTGGGGATGTGTCGAGTAGGAAATTGCTGCAGTTGAGGTCATAGAGGTTGTTTCCTGCTTTCTCCTCTAGGGTTTTGATGGTTTCCTGTCT
>CM053560.1:10118523-10204170 GCA_028646485.1 Cryptoprocta ferox
GATTAATTGGCCGTACATTTGTGGGTCCAGTTCTGGGCTCTCTAATCTATTCCACTGGTCTATGTGTCTGTTGTTGTGCCAGTACCATACTGTCTTGGTGATGACAGCTTTGTAGTAGAGTCTAAAGTCTGGGATTGTGATGCCTCCCGTTTTGGTTTTCTTCTTCAGTATTACTTTGGCTATTCGGGGTTTTTTGTGGTTCCATACGAATTTTAGGATAGTTTGTTCTAGCTTTGAGAAGAATGCTGGTGGAATTTTAATTGGTATTGCATTGAATGTGTAGATTGCTTTGGGTAATAATGACATTTTAATGATGTTTATTCTTCCGATCCATGAGCAGGGAATGCTTTTCCATTTCTTTGTGTCTTCTTCCATTTATTTCATAAGCTTTCTATAGTTTTCACCATACAGGTCTTTTACGTCTTTGGTTAGGTTTATTCCTAGGTATTTCATGGTTTTTCGTGCAATTGTGAATGGGATCAGTTTCTTGATTTCTCTTTCTGTTGCTTCATTATTGGTGTATAAAAATGCAACCGATTTCTGTACGTTGATTTTGTACCCTGCGACCTTGCTGAATTCATGGGTCAGTTCTAGTAGGCTTCTGGTGGAGTCGGTTGGGTTTTCCATGTAGAGGATAATCCCATTTATAACTGCATCAAAAAGAATAAAATACTTAGGAATAAAATTAACAAAGCAGGTGAAAGACCTGTACACTGAAAACTGTAAGACGCTGATAAAAGAAACTGAAGGTATAACTAAATGGAAAGATATTCCTTTCCCATGGATTAGAAGAATTAGTATTGTCAAAATGCTCCATACTACCCAAAGCAATCTATAATTTCAATGCAATCTCTATCAAAATTCCAATGGCATTTTCCGCAGAAAAAGAACAATCCCAAAATTTGGATGGAACCACAAAAGATCTCGAATACCCAAAGCAATCTTGAGAAAGGATAACAAAATTAGAGGCATCATGCTCCCTGATTTCAAATATGATTGTAAACCTATAGTAATCAAAACACTGTGTTATTGGCATAAGAACAAACACATAGATGAATGGAACAGAATAGAGAGCCCAAAAATAAGTCTATGCATATATGATCAATTAATTAAAGACAAAGTAGGTAAGAATATACAATGGAGAAAGGACAGTTTCTTCAATAAATGGCATTTAACAAGCTGGACTGTTAAACACAAAAGAATGAAACTAGACCACTACTTTACAGTATACACAAAAATTAACTCAAAATGGATTAAAGACTTGAATGTAAGACCTGAAACCTTAAAACTCCTAGAAGAAAACATAGGCAGTAAACTCCCTAACATTAGTTTTGGTGATGACTTTTTGGACCTGACTCCAAAGGCAAGGTCAACAAAAGCAAACAAATGGGACTACATCAAACTAACCAGCTTCTACACAAAGCGATCCATCAAGAAAATGAAAAGCAAACCTACCGAATGGGAGAAGATAATTGTAAATAATACATCCAATTAGGGGTTAATATTCAAAATATATAGAGAATTTATCCAACTCAATAACAACAATAACAACAAACAATCCAATTAAAAAATTGTGAAGGATCTAAATGAACATTTTTTCAAAGAAAACATACACATGGCCAGCAAGCACATGAAAAGATGCCCAATACCTAATCAGCAACAATGAGATATTACCTCATACCTGTCAGAATGGCTATTATTAAAAAGACAGGAAATAACAAGAATTGGCAAGGATGTGAAGAAAAGGGAACCCTCATGCGCTATTGGTGGGAATGTAAATTGGTGCAGCCACTATGGAAAACAACATGGAGGTTCCTCAAAAAATTAAAAAATAGAACCACCATATGATCCAGAAATTCCACTTCTGGGCACTTAGATATCTGAGGGAAATGAAAATACTGTGTCAAGGCGTAAAGGAGTAAACATGCATCCCCATGTTTATTGCAGCATTATTTACAATAACCAAGATAGGGAAACAACCTAAGTGTCCACTGATGGATGAATGAATAAAGAAGAAGTGGTATATATACTTATGAGATGTGGTTATAATATAATACACAGTTATATATATAATGAAATACTACTCACCCATTAAAAGAAAAACAGTGAAATCTTGCTATTTGCATATGACAACATAAATGGACCTTAAGGGTTGAAGGTATTATGCTAAGTAAAATAAGTCAGACAAAAACAAATACTGATTGATTTCACTTATATGTGAAATATAAAAACAAATGAAACAAAAAAACTCACAGAGAATATATTGGTGGTTGCAGGGATGTGTGAAAGGGATCAGAGGTACAAAATTCCAGTTGTAAATAAGTCTTTAGGACAGTATGTACAGTATGGTGGCCAGAGTCAATAATATTGTATTGCAACTTTTAACATTGCTAAGAAAGCAGATCTTCAAACTTCTCATCATAAGAAAAAAAAATTTATAGCAGTGCGCCCGGCGGTCCTGCGGATCTGTCTCTTGCTTCAACAGTGTTTGGACGGAACAAACCCAGGGACGCCCCTACTACCAGCCTCCGACCACCCTCCAACCTTTTTTCCAGCCGCAACCTTCGGAGCCATCTTCTTGCCCACTCTCTGCCTTCGGGACCAGCCAACACCCGATTTTGACGTTAGCTCCTCATTACCGAGCAGCCATGACCTCCCAGATTCGTCAGAATTATTCCACCGAGGTGGAGGCCTCCGTCAACGTGCATCTGCGGGCCTCCTACACCTACCTCTCTCTGGGCTTCTATTTCGACCGTGACGACGTGGCCTTGGAGGGCGTGGGCCACTTCTTCCGCGAGCTGGCTGAGGAGAAGCGGGAGGGCGCTGAGCGTCTCCTGAAGATGCAAAACCAGCGCGGCGGCCGCGCCCTCTTCCAGGACGTGCAGAAGCCGTCCCAAGATGAGTGGGGTAAAACCCTGGACGCCGTGGAAGCCGTCCTGCTTCTGGAGAGGAACTTGAACAAGGACCTTTTGGATCTGCAGGCCTTGGGTTCTGCCCGCGGAGACGCCCATCTCTGTGACTTCCTGGTGCATCACTTTCTAGATGAGGAGGTGAAACTCATCAAGAAGATGGGCGACCACCTGACTAATCTCCGCAGGCTGTCCGGCCCCCAGGCTGGGCTGGGAGAGTATCTCTTCGAAAGGCTCACCCTCAAGCACGACTAGAAGCCTCTGGAGCCCAGCAGCCTCTGAGAGGGTCCCGCTGGCATCCCCCAGGTGCCAGGGCTTGTGCCTGAGTCTCTCCTTGAAGCCACTAGGCAGCTCTTTAACCCTGGAGCCCTCTCCCAAGCCGTGGACCAAATGAAAACAATAAAGCTTTTTGCAGAAAAAAAAAATTATTACTCTTATGGTGATAAATTACTGTGGTGATCATTTCACAATGTATACAATGTTAAATCATTATGTTGTACAACTAAAACTAATATGTTATACGTCAATTATATTTCAATTAAAAAAGGAAGGAACAATCAAATTGATAGGAGGTAAATAAAAAGTATGTGATACTATAAGTGTGTGATATCATTGAGGAGATTACAGGTACAACTCATTTTGTTGTGCTTCAAGTTACTTTGCTTTCTCAGATACTGTATGGCAACCCTGAATCAAGCAAGCCTATTAGCACCATTTTTCCAAAAGCATTTGCTCACTTTGCGTCTCTGTGCCACATTTTGGTAATTCTCACAATATTTCAAACTTTTTAATTATTATTACATCTGTTATAGTCAACTGTGATCAGTAAACTTTGATGTTACTATTGTAATTGTTTTTGGGGTGCCATGAACCATATCCATGTAAGATGGAAAACTTAATCGATAAATGCTCTGTGTCGGACTCCTCCACTGATCAGCTTTTCCCCCATTTCTCTTCCCCATTCTCTTGGGCCTCCCTGTTTTCTGACACACAACAGTACTTACATTAGGCCAGTTAATAACCCTACAATGGACTCTAACTGTTCAAGTGAAAGGAAGAGTTGCACGTCTCTCACTTCATATCAAAAGCTAGAAATGATTAAACTTAGTGAGGAAGGCATATTGAAAGCTGAGATAGGCCAAAAGCTAGGCCTCTTGCACCAGGCAGCCAAGTTACCAATGCAAAGGAAAAGTTCTTGAAGAAAATTAACAGTGCTACTTCAGTAAACAGATGAATAATGAGAAAGTAACACAGCCTTATTGCTGATATGGAGAATGGCTTTTTGTTTTTTGTTTTGTTTTGTTTTGGGCTTTTTTTTTTCTTTTCTAATTTTTATTTAAATTCTAGTTAGTTAATATATTAGTGTAATATTTGCAGGAGTGGAACTTAGTGATTCATCACTTACATAATACACCTAGTACTCAACACTTAAATGCCCGCCTTAATTCCCATTATCCATTTTGCCCATCCCGCACACACCTCCCTCCATCAACCCTATTTTGTTCTCCATCATAAAGAGTCTCTTATGGCTTGTTTCCCTTTATCTTTTCCCTCCTTCCCATAAGTTCTTCAGTTTTGTTTCTTAAACTACACATACAAGTGAAATCATACAGTATTTGTCTTTCTCTACCTGACTGAATCCACTCAGCATAATACAGTCTAACTCCATCCACATCATTGCAAATGGCAAGATTTCATTCCTTTTGATGGCTAAGTAATATCCCATTGTGTATATATACCACATCTTCTTTATCTATTCATCAGCTGATGGACATTTGGGCTCTTCCCATAGTTTGGCTATTGCTGATAATGCTACTATAAACATCAGAGAACATGTGACCCCTTCAAATCTGTATTTTTGCATCGGTTGGGTAAATACCTAGTAGCACAATTGTTGGATGGTAGGGTAGTTCTCTTTTTAACTTTTTGAAAAACCTCCATACTGTACTCCAGAGTGGCTCCACCAGTTTGCATTCCCACCACCAGTACAAGAAGGTTTCCCTTTCTCCACATCCTCACCAACACTTGTTTCTTGCATTGTTAATTTTAGCCATTCTAACAGGTATGAGGTGATATCTCATCATGGTTTTGATTTGTATTTCCCTGATAATGAATGATGTTGAGCATCTTTTCATGTGTTTGTTAGTCATCTGGATGTTTTTCCAAAAACTGTCTATTCGTGTCTTATGCCCATTTCTTCACTGGATTATTTGGTTTTGGGGGTTAAGTTTGATAAGTTCTTTATATATTTTGGATACTAACGCTTTATCAGATATGGCATTTGCAAATATTTTTCCCAATCCATAGGCCGCCTTTTAGTTTTGTTGATTGTTGCCTTCACTGTGCAGAAGCTTTTTATCTTGATAAAGTCCCAATAGTTGATTTTTGCTTTTGTTTCCCTTGCCTCCAGAAACATGTCTAGTAAGAAGTTGCTATGGCTGAGGTCAAAGAGGTTGCTGCCAATGTTCTCCTCTAGGATCTTGATGGTTTTCTGTCTCACATTTAGGTCTTTCATCCATTTTGAGATTATTTTCGTGTATGGTGTAAGAAAGCGGTCCAGATTTCCCAACACCATTTGTTAAAGAGATTGTCTTTTTTCCATCAGCTATTCTTCCATGCTTTGTGAAATACTAATTGACCACATAGTTGAGGCTCCATTTCTGGGTTTTCTGCTCCATTCCATTGATCTGTATGTCTGTTTTTGTGTCACTAGTATCATACTGTCTTGATGATTTCAGCTTTGTAATATAGCTTGGAGTATGGAACTGTGATGCCTCTAGCTTTGCTTTTCTTTTTCAAGACTGCTTTGGCTACTTGGAGACTTTTGTGGTTCCATACAAATTTTAGGATTGTTTGTTTGAGCTCTGTGAAAAACGGTAGTGGTATTTTAATAGCAATTGCATTAAATGTGTAGATTGCTTTGTAGTATAGACATTTTAAAAATATTTGTTCTTCCAATCCATGAGCATGGAATGTTTTTCCATTTCTTCGTGTCATCTTCAATTTCTTTCATAAGCATTCTATAGTTTTCAAAGTACAGATCTTTTATCTCTTAGGTTATGTTTATCCTTGATATCTTTTAGGTTTTGATGCAATTGTAAATGGAATTGATTCCTGGATTTCAGTTTCTGCTACTTCATTATTGGTGTATAGAAATGCAACGGATTTCTGCATGTTGATGTTGCACCTGCTATTTTGCTGAACTCACATATCAGTTCCAGCAAATTTTTGGTGGAGTCTTTTGGGTATTCTATATAGTGTATCACGTCATCTGAGAATACTGAAAGTTTGACTTCTTCTTTGCCAATCTGTATGCCTTTTATTTCTTTTTGTTGTCTGATTGCTAAGGCTAAGACTTACAGTTCCATTAAATAGTAATGGTGAGAATGGACATCCCTGTCTTGTTCATGACTATAGAGGAAAAGCTCTTTGTTTTTTTTCCTTCGAGGACGATATTAGCTGTGGGTCTTTCATATATGGCCCTTATGATATTGAGGTATGTTCCATCTATCCTGACTTTGTTGAGGGTTTTTATCAAGAATGGATGCTGTATTTTGTAAAATGCTTTTTCTGCATCTATTGAAAGGATCATATGGTCCTTTTCCTTTCTTTTATTAATGTGGTGTATCATACTGACTGATTTGTGAATATTGAACCACACTTGCAGCTCAGGAACAAATACCCCTTAATTATGGAGAATGATTCTTTTAATAATGTACTGTTGGATTCGCTTTACTAGTATCCTGGTGAAAATGTTTGCATTCACGTTCATCAGCAATATTGGCCTGTAATTCTCCTTTTTATAGTGGGGTCTTTTGTCTGGTTCTGGAATCAAGGTAATGCTGGTCTCATAGAATGAATTTTGAAGTTTTCCTTCCATTTCTATGTTTTGGAACAGTTTGAGAAGAATAAGCATGATCTCTTCTTTAAATGTCTGGGAGAATTCCCCTGGGAAGCCATCTGGCCCTGGACTTTTGTTTGTTGGAAAATGTTTGATTATTGATTCAATTTCTTTGCTGGTTATGTGTCTGTTCAAATTATCTATTTCTTCCTGTTTCAGTTTTGGTAGTTTGTGAGTTTGCAGGAATTCATCCATTTCTTCCTGATTGCCCACTATGTTGGCATATAATTTTTCATAATATTCACTTATAATTGTTTGTATTTCTTTGATGTTGGTTGTGATCTCTCCTCTTTCATTCATGATTTTATTATTTGGGTCCTTTCTCTTTTCTTTTTTGGTCAGTCTGGCGAGAGGGTTATCAATTTTATTAATTCTTTCAAAAAACCAGCTCTTAGTTGATCTGTCCTAATGTGTTTATTTGTTTCTATATTATTTCTGCTATTATCTTTATTATCACCCTTCTTCTGCTGGCTTCAGGCTTTGTTTGCTGTTCCTTTTCTAGCTCTTTTAGGTATAAAGTTGGGTTGTGTATTTGAGACTTTCCCTGCTTCTTGATATAAACCTGTATTGCAATATACTTGACTCTTAGGACTGCCTTTGCTGCTCCGAAAGGTTTTATTTAGACTGTTGTATTTTTATTTGCTTCCATGTATTTTTTTTATTTCTTCCTTAATTTCCTGTTTAACCCATTCATTTTTTCGTAGGATGTTCTTTAACCTCCATGTATTTATGGTCTTTCCAAATTTTTTCTAGTGGTTGTCTTCAAGTTTTAAAAGTGTTGTAGTTCTGAAAATAAGCATGGTATGATCCCAATCTTTTTGTACTTGTTGAGGGCTGATGTGTGACTCAGTATGTAATCTATTCTGGAAAATGTTCCATGTGCACTTGAGAAGAATGTGCATTCTGCTGCTTTAGGATGAAATGTTCTGAATATATGTTAAGTCCATCCAGTCCAGTGTGTCATTGAAAGCCATTGTTTCCTTGTTGATTTTCTGTGCCGAGGATCTGTCCAATACTGTAAGTGGGGTATTAAAGTCCCCAACTATTATTGTATTATTATCAATTAGTTTATGTTTGTGATTGATCAATTTATAGATTTGCATGCTTTCATATTGGGGGCATAAATATTTACAATTGTTAGCTCTTCTTGATGGATAGATCCCTTGTGATGTAATGCCCTTTTTCAACTCTTGTTACAGACTTTGGTTTGAAAATCTAGTTTGTCTGATATAAGTATGGCTTCTTTGGCTTTCTTTTGATGTCCACTGGCATGCTAGATGGTTCTCCATCCCTTCTCTTTCAATATGCAGGTGTCTTTAGCTCTAAAATGAGTCTTTTGTAGGAGCATATAGATAGGTCTTGGTTTTTTAATCCACTCTTGATAGCCTATGTCTTTGGATTGGAGCATTCAGTCCATTTACATTCAATGTGATTATTGATAGGTATTAATTTAGTGCCTTTGTGTTACCTATAAAATTGGTGTTTCTGGTGATGTTCTCTGTTCCTTTCTAGTCTTTGCTGCATTTGGTCCTTTTTTCCCCACTCAAAGAGTGACCTTTAATCTTTCTTGCAGGGCTGGTTTAGTGGTCATGAACTCCTTTAATTTTTGTTTGGGAAATTCTTTATCTCTCCTTCTATTCTGAATGACAACCTAGCTGGATAAAGTATTCTTGGCTGTATATTTTTCCCATTCAGCACATTGAATATATCATGCCACTCCTTTCTAGACTACCAAGTTTCTGCGGACAGATCTGCTCCAAACCTCATCTTGTAGGTTAAGGACTTTTTTTTCCCTTGCTGCTTTCAGGATTTTTTCCTTATCTATTAATGAATTTGACTATGATATGTCTTGGTGATAGCTAGCCTTTGTTGAATTTAATGGGAGTTCCCTGTGCTCCTTGGATTTCAATGTCTGTTTCCTTCCCCAGGATAGGAAAGTTTTCAGTTATAATTTGCTGTAATAAACCTTCTGCCCCATTTTCTCGGTCTTCATCTTCTGGGACTCCCATGATACAAATGTTACTAAGCTTTAAGGAGTTCCTGGGTTCCCTAAGTCTACATTCATGATCCAATAACTTTCATTCCCTCTTCTTTTCAACTTTATTATTTCCCATAATTTTACTTTCCTTATCACTGATGTGTTCCTCTGTTTCATCCATCCTCATTGTTATGGCACCCATTCGGGTTTGCATCTCGGTTACTGCATTTTTAATTTCAGCCTGAATAATTTTTAGGTATTTTTTTTAAATGTTTATTTATTTATTTTTGACAGAGAGAGAGAGACAGATGGAAAGCATTAGTTCGAGCAAGAGAGGGGCAGAGAGAGAGAGGGAGACAGAGAATCCCAAGCAGGCCCCATGCTGTCAGCATAGAACCCAATGCAGGGCTCAATCTCAAGAACCATGAGATCATGTCTTGAGCCAAAACCAAGAGTCAGACAGTTTACTGACAGAGCCACCCAGGTATCCCAGTTTTTAGTTCTTTTATCACTGCAGTAAGGGATTCTCTAGTGTTTTCTATGCTTTTAATTGTTTTAAATTCTAGTTCAGACATCTTATTTATATCTATATTGATTATATCTCTGGCTGTTACTTCTTCCTGCTCTTTCTTTTGGGGTGAATTCCTCCATCCTGTCTTATTGTCTAGGTCACTGTTTTTTGCGTGTTTGTTAGGAAATCCTGTTACATTCCTGCTCCTGAGAGTAATGGCTATATTAAGAAAAGGTTAGAAAAATAAAAAAAGAAGCTAGATCCTAGGTTTGTTTTGGCCTGCTTGTTAAAAGAAGCTAGATACAAAAAGAAAAAACAAAACACAAAGGAAGCTAGATCCTATTTCCCTTAGAGCTGAAGCTCTGCAGCACTCTATGATCAGTAGACTTGGTGCGAGTGAGAGGTTTGTCCTGTCTTCTGGGGGTGGGATCTGTTGCACTAATTCTTAGGTGGACTTGCCCTAGTGGAGATGCATCTGTAGGGCGCAGGGGGGTGGGGCTTGGTGTGAGAGGCTCTGGCCTCCATTTGGTGGCACTGTTTTGCTCACTAAAGTCAGTCTGTGCTAATTGGGGGGTGGGGGGAAATGGTGTTACCCTGCTCTCCAACCAGGATTGGGGAGCTTGTGCCTGTTACTCTTCAGTGCCTGTCACTCTTTTGTCCCTATCACGGCTCAGGAAGCCCTCATAGAAGAGCAAACAATCATCTCTCTTGTGTCTCCATCTTCTGCCAGATTCCCACCTTCACTCTGCCTGTGTCTGAGCTGTCTGCCTACCAGGCAGCCCAGCACTCATGTTTAACATGGCTGGGTTTCAAAACCAAATATTAACATCCACCTGATGCAGACACACAATGATTCTCTGGGACAGGGTCTCACTGTGCTGTGGCTGATATCAGTTTGTCCCAGAAATTGGTTGTGTGATCTTACAGCAGCTCAGAATTTATAGTAAAGCACAGCAGAAAGCCAGCACCAAGGCTTGCTGTCCTCAGCCAGCATCCCCATTCCTGTGTCAGTGAACAGGGCAGCTCAATGGCACCTGCCAGTTCTTTTGCCCCAGAACAGTCTGGGCCACGTCTCCCAAATGCACTCCAGGCAGGGGAATGGCTTCTCCCCAGGGAACCCAGGGGATTCTCAGACCACACTGACCATTCTCTGGTCTCCACTCCCCTTTCCCACTCGAGTACCCCTAAGCCCACTAGGCAAGGCCCCGGTGATGGCACAGACCTCCAAAATTTTAGCTTCTGTGCTTTACTGTTTATAAAACCTTGCAGTATTCAGCCCCTTTCCCTTTCCTAGTCAATGGTTTGGGGGAAGAGTTTTTCTTGTACAATTCCCTACATGCACTTTCACTCTTTCTTTCTCTCTTGCTCCTCTCTCCATGATCAGGGCTCCCTCCCCATCACAGCCCCCACAGCTCTTCTTCCTCTGAAATCATCTCTGCAGCTCCTACCTTCCACAATGTGGCAGTTTTTTCACCACTAATTGTGTGTTTTTGCTCTCTCAGTCCTCGTATCTATTTCTTGGGTGTTCAAAATGATTTGGTATTTATCTAGCTGTGTTTGAGGGACAAGGCAAGCCTAGGGTCTCCCTACTTCTCCATCATCTTAATGCCTCCCCCCCATAAAGTTTTAGTGGTCTGTATAGAACATCAAACCAACCACAACATTCTTTTAAGCCACAGCCTAATCCAAAGCATGGCCCAAACCTTCTTCAATTCTATAAAGGCTGAGAGAGAAAAGGAAGCGCAGAAGAAAAGTCTGAGACTAGCCGAGGTTGATTCATTAATTTTAAGGAAAGAAACCACTTCCATAAACATAAAAGGGCAAGGTGAAGCAACAAGTGCTAATATAGAAGTTGGATCAAGTTATCCCAAAGATCTAAGATAATTTATGCAGGGGACTACGTTAAACAAGATTCTCAAAGTAGACTAAATAGCCTTCTATTGGAGAACATGCTTTCTGGAACTTTCACAGCTTTCAAAGCTTCAAAGGATAGGCTGACTCTTCTCTTGTTAAGGGCTAATAGACCTGGCGACTTTAAGCTGAAGCCAATGCTCATTACCATTCTCAAAATCCCAGGGCACTTAAGAATTATGTTAAATCTTCTCTGCCTGTGCTTTATTCTATAAGTGAAACAACAAGGCCGGTATGATAGTACATTTGTTTACAAGATGGTTTACTGAATATTTTAAGCCCACTGTTGAAATCTGCTCAGTAATATTTCAAAATATTACTGCTCATTGCATGATACAGAGAAATCACTTGTGAAAGAGTCAATCAGTGAGGCAAACTTCACTGTTGTCTTAGAAACTGCCACAGTTACCCTAACCTTCCTCAACCACTACTCTGATCATTCGCAGCCATCAATATTGAAGCAAGACCCTCCACCAGTAAAGGATTATGACTCACTGAAAGCTTAAATGATGGTTGTTATTTTTACCAATAGCATATTTTTTAATTAAGGTATATACACTGTATTTTTAGACACACTCTATGGCACACTTAACAGGCTACAGTGTAATTTTAACATAGTTTTACATGCACTGGGAAACGAAAAAATTTTGACTCTATTGTAGTGGTCTAGAACCAAAACCCACAATATCTCCAAGGTATGCCTATATACTTAGCTATAATCAAAACATATTGTGTCCATGAATCAAAATTTGGCAGCATATCTAGAAGCCATTAAGGGGAACCAGTGAGCAGTGAGTAGGTTGAGAACTACTTGGCCCAGAGAGCTAGACTCACCTTCAGAGCAAACCATATTCTTCTGATTCCCTCTTACTTCATAATTAATGGAGAGTTAACCACATTTTGGCTTTCTGTCTCAGGCCTATTCTGCCTGTGCTCTATAAACAAAGCCTGCATGACAGTATGGTTTACTGAGTATTTTAAGCCCACTGTTAAAAATTACTGCTTAGAAAAAAAAATTATTTCAAAATATTACAGATCAGTGACAATGCACTGGTCACCCACAGCTCTGATGGAGATGCATAAGGAGATTAATGCTTTCATGCCTGCGAACATAACATCCATACTGCAGACCATAGATCAAGGAGTAATTCTGACTTTCAAGTCATTATTCAAGAAATACATGACACAAGACTACAGTTGCCATAGACAGTGATTCCTCTGATGAATCTGGGCAAAGTAAATGAAAACCTTCTGGAAGGGATTCACTATTCTAGATGCCATTAAGAACATTCATGATTCAAGGAAGAGGTCAAATATCAACATTCACAGAAGTTTTTGTTTTGTTTTCTTTTGTTTAGCTTTTTTTCTTTTGTTTTATTTTGAGAGAGACAGAGATAGAGTGTGAGCAGGGGAGGGGCAGAGAGAGATGAAGACGCAGAATCCGAAGCAGGCTCCAGGCTCCAGGCTGTCAGCACAAAGCCTGATGCGGGATGCGGGGCTTAAACTCATCAACTGTGAGATCATGACCTGAGCCGAAGTCGGACACTTAACCAACTGAGCCACCCAGGTGCCCCAGTACTTTTTAAATTAAGGTATGTACACTGTTTTTTAAGATTTAATACTATTGAACACTTAATAAACTACAGTGAAGTGTAAACATAACCTTTAAATGAGCCAAGAAATCAGAAAATTCACTTGACTCACTTTATTGTGATGGTCTGGAACCAAACCCCTATCTATCTCTGAAGTATGCCTGTATTTCAAAAACAGAGTAAATAACATCAAGTACTGCAAAAAGATAAGGACTAAAAACTGTCTACTAGATTTAGTGACAAAACACTGACTTACAATAGCAGTATCAATGGAATTAGAGGAGCAGAAATAAATGTTCAATTACAGGCTAACATCAGGATATTTTGGCTTCAGTTCTAGACCCCCCATCCCCTCCAATAAAGCAAGTACCACAATAAAGCTACCAAAAACTTGGACATTTATCTTAAAAGGGGGATCTTAGGCCCTTTTCTTCTTTTTTAAAGGCTGGAAGCTGAGCATATTTAAATTATCCGAGATGGAATCAACAGAGAGAGAAATCAAATTCAGACAACTTCTAGAGCTTTGTACCCCGTAGTAAAGATGTAGGACCCAAAGCACAGGCAAAGATTCTGCCTTAGAAGGGTAATTCTCCTTCCATTGCACTAAGAGGAAATATGGGTAGAATTCTGTTACATTTGTAGATGGAGGGGGGGGCAATAATTAAGGAATAGTTTCAACTTTCTCTCTGAATTAGAAAATGAGGTAGTCTGCTAAAACTGGGTAGAGAGCTAACAGAGTAAAAAGTTCAGATATATGAGATTTAAATTAGTCACTACCATGAAAAGGAAAGGAAAAGGGAAAAGAATTTTAGGAAGCATTGTGGGGTTATAAGTATGGAAACAATCAATTTCTAATAGCATTAATAGTGTGATTCTATGATTTCCTCTGCAGCACTTGCCCAAGCCAAAATTAAGGGACTAAGAATGATCCACAGTTTGTAAAATAAAAGGGCAAATAAGTCAAAGGTATTGGCAGTACAACACTTAAATGAAAGTAGACAAGGTGGAAAGGCTGGGTAAGTAAAAAAGAAAAAATTGCAAGTCCTGATGTAGAAGAATCTAGTGGAATTCTAAGTAATGCCAAGTAAAGATGTGGTGGGAACAATGTAGTGATAAAGCTGAGTAGAGTGAAGGCTTGCATAATGTAGATGACATTAGAGAAGTGATTTTCCCCATTGAAAGGCCTACCCAAATATCATATTGTATGTATATGTTTATGGATAAATTATAAATAGAATTTTATATAATCATTAAATCTTAAATACTTTTAAATAATACTTGATTTATAAAGTTTAATTCTTACTAACTCAGGTTATCATTAAAAAAAAATCAAAATGACCTGTTCACATTCATAAGCCACAAAATACTTCAATAATTATGTATTGATCTGAATAAAGCAAAAAGTTAAAAATCCCTGGTCTAGGTCAACCTGTTCATTTTATAGAAAAGGAAACAGGATTCTAGAAGTCAAGTGATTTACCCAAATTCGGCAACTTGCCATAGCAACAGAACTTTAAAAATAAATGGAACTTTTCAGAAAATTTTTCCTGTATTGAAAAATAACTCACTTCTTATCCTTCTAAATAGAAATATTTCATAATTATCAACCTTTCTTTTAAGAATCTCAGAATATTTTTTACAAATATTTTATTTATCGTGCTTAAAAAATACTGTGTTCATCATGCTTATAAATTAATATATTACACAATTCATCAGTCCTTGCCTAATTTACAATTTCTATAAATTTGTCAAAAATTACCAAGGAAAAATTGATATGCTCAGTCAATATAGATGATACATTTTATTTACACTGCTGACTGAAGTTATTTCATTTCTTTTATAATCTTCCTCAACACAGCACTACAGCCATTACTAGAAAAGATGAATTTGGCAAGTGAGATGAACTGTATTTGTCTTACCAGCAGTATAACCACTCAACTGGTATACTTAAAAAAAAAAAAAAAAAGCTTAGAATATGTGCCAGGCATTGAGTTATGCACTGTAAAACAAGGTAAGAACTATCCATACTTCTATCCATACATCCATACATAATAAAGGCTAAGTACCTGGTTATAGGAATGAGCAACTTCAGTTTTCTGATCAAAGTAAATATTTTGACTTAACAAAATATTTTTTAATCAAAGATTAAAAATATTACCATATGTCACTCTTCCTCAGGAATTTTAAATCTGGCAGTGGAAATGAGACAGATAGGCATTATAACATATACCCCTTAATGATTTAACTCTTTATCAGATGCCAGAATTTTGTTTCAAATTGGATGTTGGCCAAAAGACTACTCATTTGGGAAATGGATAGTGAAAGTTCTAATCCACCAATAGTATCACCGTCAAAATATTTTATAATCTTTTTGCAGTTTCCCTGTCAGTTTCACTAAGACCATTACTTTACTATCAAATCTCATTTTAAGTGAAGAAGTGCACTACTTCATTTATTCCCCAAAATCAAACCCACATTTTTTAAACTATTCCACAAAAATCCAACCTCGAGCGATGAAGGTTTCTCCAGACCTACTTCTTCCCCAAAGAACATCCTGCAAATTCTGAAAATTTCAAAATAAAAATTCCCAAAATGATTCATAAATGAGAGGAAGACCTTCTCTAAGAATAACACTTATAATAAATTTTTTTGATGTTTATTATTTTTGAGAGAGAGAGAGACAGAGCACGAGCTGGGGAGGGGCAGAGAGAGAGGGAGATACAGAATCTGAAGCATGCTCCAGGATCTGAGCTGTCAGCACAGAGCATGACACGGGGCTCGAACCCACAAACTGTGAGATCATGACCTGAGCTGAAGTCAGACGCTCAAACGACTGAGCCACCCGGGTACCCCAGAATAACACTTAATATCCATTATTTGTAGATTCCATGTCTGCAAATTCTCCTACTCACTAAAATTATTTTCAAACTCAAAATCAATGCAACACTTTCACATCATTCGCAGACATGCAGAGTGGCAAAAAATTTGAACCATGCAATGCTGAGGTTCAACAATGCGAAGATCTGCCTTCTTGTTCCAGCTCATTCTGTAATACTGTAAACAAATGTCCTCCCATGGCCGATTTGGGGTCACTTTTTTACATTTTTGTACTTTTTGTAGGTGAATTCCCTGTTTAAAATGGACCCCATACATAGTCTTAAATGTTATGACGAGGCTCACAGGAACCCAATGTGAGATTTCTCCTAGGAACAATGGTTCAGTATTCACTAGCTCAGTGTTCATGGTGAGTATTATAGAGTATAACTACCCCCAAATAACAAGAATGAACTGTACTTTGAATGTGGCACTTTTATACACTGAAAGTTAAATAACATGACTGGATAATAGAGCTCACTCATCAAAATGAGTTACCATTTTCAACACAGCGTTATTCTGTGAGAATGATGTCAAATAAAGAGTTCAGAAAATAGGTGCTAAAGTTCTAGGGAAAAGACTTTTTTTATATATAAAGTTTATTTTGAGAGAGAAAGAAAGCAGAAGTGGGAGAGGGGCAGAGGGAGGGAGAGAGAATCCTAAGCAGGAGCTACACTGTCAGCACAGAGCCAGATGCAGAGCTCAAACTCATGAACCATGAGATCATGAACTGAGCCTAAGCTGGATGCTTAACCAACTAAGCCACCAGGGCGCCCCTTGGGAAAAGACTGCTATTCCTATAGTTCAATAGTCTTCCTCAGCCAGGACAAAAGTAGACCAGTCTTCTGTCATTAGCTGTAACATATAGAGGCAGGCATCAGAAGCTTAAGCACGAAATCATCAGAGTTAGAAAAGAAAAAAGTTAAGTTCAAAATGGGCAGTAAGTTCAAACATGGTCTCGGTGAGTACAAGAAACCAAAACAGAGCCTGTGTAATGATGGGCCAAAGTTCTTTAAAGGGCCTAAGAGGAGGTTTGCCACCAGTGAAAAGAGAAGATAAATCTTAAGCGGGTAAGATTTCAATAAGCCACTGTATCAAACCCTTTTCACGGTTTCCCTCTGAAAAATTATTTTACCCAATTGTGACAGTTTAATTTTGTGTTAGCTAGGCCATAATACCCAGATATTTGGTCAAATGCTATTCTAGGTGTTTCTGTGAGGGTAATTTTTGGACAAGATTAACATTTAGCTCAGTAGACTTTGACTAAGCCAGATGGCACTCTATATTAATGTGGGTAAGTCACATCCAACCAATTGAAGGCCTTAAGAAAAATGCTGACTTCTCCTGCGAGAGTTCAATTCCACCAGCAGACTGACTTCAGACTCAAACTGCAACTCTTTCCTGAGGCTCCAGGTTGCTGGAGACTCTCTACGTTGCAGATTTTGGACTTGCCAGCCTCCACAACTGTGAACCAATTCCTTAAAATCAATTAATCAATCAATCTCTCACCCTCTCTCTATATACATATATGTATGTATACACATATCTATGTACATATATATACATATATATATATATATATATATATACACATATACACACACACACACACAAAACCTAGCAGATTCTCTGGAGAAATCTTAACACACCAATAAAAATTTCAACATGCAAATACAATATTGAAGTAATTAGAATACCAGTCCTCCATGCCCTACAAAGGCAGAGATCTATTTTCAGTTCATTTGACCTTGGACAATACCTGGTACATCAACAAATGCAATACTTGCTGAATGAGTATTAGTAAACATATATTCTCTTAATAACTTCTATCTATTGAAAACTGTTTCAGGCACTAGGCTAGGAGGTGTCTTATCTTTGTTCAGTGTTTTATACGCCCACAACATCCCTTCAAGAGACCAATTTTAAGTTCCCATTACATACATAGACAAGGAAACAGGCTAAGAGTTTAGGTCTGTTGCCCACAGCCACAATAATTGGCAAAGTGAGCTAAAATTCAAACGAAGGTATATATGATTCTTCAAACTTGGCAAATTTAAAACAGTAAGAAATTACAGGGACGCCTGGGTGGCTCAGTCAGTTAAGAGGCCAACTTCAGCTCAGGTCATGATCTCCTGGTTTGTGAGATCGAGCCCTGCGTCAAGCTCTGTGCTGACAGCTCAGAGTCTGGAGCCTGTTCTGGATTCTGTGTCTCCCTCTCTCTCTGCCCCTCCCCTGCTCACGCTCTGTCTCTCTCTCTCAAAAATAAATAAACCTTAAAAAATACTTAAAAAAAAAAAAGAAAAAAGAAATTGTTATTTATCCCAGTGAAATGTAAAGTCTGGATCTCATTACTAAAAGGGGCAGTACCAGGGCTGGGTGGCTCACTGGGTTGAGTATCCAACACTTGATTTCAGCGCATATCATGATCCCAGGGTTGTGGGACTGAGCCCCAAGTCAAGCTCCATGCTGAGCGTGGAGCCTGCTTAAGATTCTCTCTCTCTCTCTTTCTCTCTTACTCTGCTCCTCTCCCCCAGCTCATGTCTCTAAAATTAAAATAAAAATCAGGGTGCTTGAGTGGCTCAGTCAGTTGAGCATCTGACTCTTGATTTTGCTCAGGTCATGATCTCACAGTTCACACCATGTTGCTCCATGAGAAGCGTGGAGCCTGCTTGGGATTCTTTCTCTCCCTCTCTCTGCCCCTCCTCCACTCTTTAAAAACATTTTAAAAATAAAAATAAATAAGTAAAAGGGGCAGAACCAATGGAACATTAAAAATAGAATCATTTAACTTACATCACCTTACTGCTACATATCTAATCTTAAATGTTGATGCCACTAGACATGCATTCACTCCCGTAAAATACATTTGATGGCGTGACCTCCATCACTAACCTTTCGCTGCTGTTCTTATTTTTCATCATGAAGTTCTCATCAGCTTTCACTGCCAAGAAAATAATCCGAAATCACATATCGTGCGTGAATGTTCCAACTTTATTCAACATTTTTCAATGCCGCTACAAACTCATCTGCACGTAACGCAGTAACACACGGTACTACAAAAGCGCAAACTACCAAAAACACAGAGTTATGAACTGAATACGCACAGTGGCTGCACCGCCAACCCAACTAAGCGCTTTTACTCATTTCAGCAAGCCACCGCTTCTTCTGCAAGCTCCTCGGGTGTCAACGGCGGCCCCACGTCTTCTTCCACCTACGCTCTTCTGAACTCGCTCAGATTGCTCAGCACATACCCGCTCGGTGCTAAGAAGGTCGTAAAACACAACACGAGCGCAACTGCGCTGTCCTGGGGGGGGGGCGAGACGAAACGCGCCGTTAATGCCCGCGGCTCGCCGGCCCAGTCCCCTCGCTGCCGACCGAGATCCGCGTCCACCTTCCGAGGAGTTTGGCTGTTCTCCCGTGACGCGCGGCCTGGCGAGGCCTAAAATAGCAAGTCTTCCTTTCCTAGATGGCCCGACTTCAATCTGGGCACCGAACACCTCTTTCTTCTTCCGCTCCCTCTCCCCCCACATCCGACCGGCTGTGCCCGGACCGCAGGCGCTACCCAGGATTCCCCGCGGTGGAGGGCAAGCAGCAGGCGTCCGCACCGAAGAGGGCGATCGAAGGCGACGGACACCGCGCGACGCCGCGACGGCTCTGCCCTTGCCCTCGCCGTGCTCCCCGAGGCCTCCCCGGACCCCCAACGGCCGCCCGGCACCGACGTCCCCCCCGCTCCTCCCCGTCCGTCCGGGCGCTCCCGCCCTGGCTCCGCGCCGCCGTGAGGCGTGGGCCGCCACTCACCACAGTCGACTTGGAGTGCTGGCGGCGGCGGGACTCCGAGCGAGCCAGGCGGCGGCCGGGTTGTAGCCCCAGTTGGGTCACGCGGCGGCGGGGCAGCAGGCAAAGGACGAGCAGGCGGGGCATGGCGTCCGTGAAGTAACTCGAGGCTGAGGAGACAGCGAGCGCGAAGAGAAGCGAGGCGCGGCAGGAAGGTGCGAGCTTCCAAAGAGCTGATTTGCGCAGGCGCCCTGGGCCACAGAGGGGCCCGCGACCCTCCCCCAGCCCAGTTTCGCTCCGCCCCTGCCCCGCCCCTGCCCCGCCCCTTCCGCTCAGTACCCTACTGTGTTCCACTCAGCCAGTTCTGCTCAACCCCCACCCCCACATATGTTCCGTTCAGACCTCAACCATCTTCCTGCGTGCGCCACCGGATTACCCCTCAAGCCTGTGCCCCGGGCTCGGTGTGTCTCCCCTGTCCGCCCTGCTCAGCACCTCCATCCCCACGTGCAGTGTTTCTCCGTGTTCTGGGAAAGGCGAGACACTCAAGCCCATTCACTTCCCTTTGTCCTTCTGTCTTCTCAATGGGCATTACTTCTCATTGGCAGAGTTTATAACATATTCTGTTTTCTAATGTTAAGTTTTACATATATTGTTTATAAATTAATTCTCAAAGTTGAAAACCAAGAAGAATTAACTCTAGAGTGCTGATAATATAAAAAAATATGCATGGTAGGCTCAAATAGAATCAACCCAGTAGCAAAGGTGGTGTCGCTAAACTTGTAGCTCTTGAAGGAAAAATGGAACATATTTTCTTAATGTAAACTATAATAAACCTTTATCCACTCTCTAAAATGGTCCAGTTTCTTGCCATGTTTTAAGTCTATTACACAACTAGCATTCAAAATTTTCCTTTAATTGTCCAGTTCCTGCAACCTGATTATCTTCCTATTTCTTAGATTCCTATTTCATTTTGCTGTAGTACATCCTTAGGCAATTCTTTTAGGAATGGTGTTTAGGTGATAAATTTCCTCAGTCCTTGGACATTAAAAAAAAAATCTTTATTTTGCTCCCCACTCACATGTTAATTTGGTTGGCTATAAAACTCTAGGCTCAAAATCATTGTCCCTCAGAATTTTTAAAAGCATTATTCCCTTGTGTTCTAGTATATAGGGTAACTGATGAGAAGTGCGATGCTAGTATTATTCTCACCCCTTGATTTTTTTTCCTTTGGAATCTTTTTAAGAGTCTTTTGTCTTTGGACTTGTGAAGTTTTTCCAAGATATGACTAGATACAGGTCTCTCTTCATTCATATGGATTAGCATTGGGTGAAGACATGGATCTTTGGCTCTGGGAGATCTACTTTTTCTCTATTCTCAATCTGAAACTCCTATTAGATGTATGTTAGATCTTCTTTGTGGGTCATCTCTTTCAACTTTTCTCTTTTTTTCTCTTCTACATTCTGGGTGATTCCCTTGATTTTTTCCTCTAGGCTTTCTGTTGAGTTTTTCATTTTACAATTATATTTCTAACAGTTATTAAATATTTGGGTTTTTTAGAGTCATCTATTACTATTTTATAGATGTACTGTCTCCTCAAATTTCTCTGAGAATATTAATTTCAACTTTTTTTTAAAGTTCACTGCTATACCATGAACTATTTCTGTTTCTTCTAGGGTGAATTCTTATTCATTTTGTCCTGATGATTTTGTGCGACTATATTATGGCCCATGGTTGTCCTTTTGTGTTGATGAATATGAGGAGCCAGATGAATTACTTGGGTGCTTTTCTATCACCAGTCCCTTTCCAGAATGAAAATGCTGATCACATGAGCTATGTGTGCAAGCTGACTGTCATTTGGGCAGGAAGACTTCTCTCTCACCCCCATGCCACAGTGAGTAAGGTTCTACTCAAGGCTTTCCAACTGCTGCCATCCAAGGACATAAGATGATTTCTTTAAAAGAATTACTCTGTAGCCACTACCTAGGACAAACTGACAAAATATGCACAAAGTTGGGGGAGAGTAAGAGGAACAGCAAACCCACACAGCCTTTCCACTCACTGTTTTCCATCAGTTCCCTTGAACTTGTGCCTTTCCTCCCACTCCAGGTCTTTGTAGCTCATCATTTAAATAGCTGGGATGCTGTGGAAAGCATCTCTGTTCTCTGAAGTCTTGTGTGCTCAGAACTATGGCTGCTTCTTCTCTGCTTTACCAATCAATAAGATCATTTACCTTCATTGTTAGGGAAATTCACCAAAACTACATTTGCTGATACAGCCCTGCTCCTCCACCTCTTATTTCACTCATGGATTCGTTGCCTTTTGTACTTCTTTACTATCATTGTAATGGGATTTCAGGTGATAAATACAGGAGCTCTTCATCTGCCTCAAAGTGGATGCCCCACTTGAGTCATTGGGATTTACTAAATGTCATAGGAAACTACTAGAGTTTCTAAGCAGGGACAATGTGAACTGATTTCCATTTTTCAAAGATCACCCTGGCTGCTCTGTGGAGAAATATGGAGTGAGAGGTTATTGCAGTCATTGATGCCCACTAACCACATGTGCTATCCAATACAATATCTACCAGCCTTATGTGGCTTCTGAGCCCTTGGAATGTGGCAAAAACTACTGAAGAACTGAATGTTTTGTATTATTTAATTTCATTTTAATTTGAAAACTTGATGCTTGATTCAGTTATTGGAGAGCTTCTATATTGGGAACAACTTGGGTATCTCAATCTACTTTTTCAGCTATATACTTTATGAAATCTAAATATAGATGAAGTGTTTTGGATGAAAACTTAGCATCCAAATTGAATTGTGATTGTAACTACTAAATACAAAAATTTAGTGCCTTAGTCTGTTTAGGCTGCTATAACAAAGTCCCACAGACTGGGGGGCTTAAGTAACAAACATTTCTTCCTCACAGTTCTGGAGACTGGGAAGTCCAGTATCAAGGCATAGGCAGCTTTGGTGTCTGGTGAAAGCTCACTTCCTAGTTGAAAGACAGCTGTCTTAAGGTATCCACACATGGTAGAAGGGGCGTAGGAGCTCTCTGGTATATCTTTTATAAGGGCACTAATCCCAAGGCGCCAGGGTGGCTCAGTTGGTTAGGCGTCTGACTCTCCGTTTCAGTTCAGGTCACAATCTCACAGTCATGAGATGGAGCCCTTCATCAGGCTGAGCACTGGGTGTGGACCCTGCTGAAGATTCTCCCTCTCCTTCTACCCCTGTCCCGCTCATGTGCCTGTGTGTGCACTCACACGTGCTCGCTCTCTCGTCTCTCTCTCTCAAAAAAAAAAAAAATAAATAAATAAATAAATAAATAAATAGGGGTGCCTGGGTGGCTCAGTCAGTTGGGTGTCCGACTTCGACTCAGGTCATGATCTCTCAGTGAGCTCGAGCCCCATGTTGAGCTGACCGCTCAGACCCTGGAGCCTGCTTTGGATTCTCCCCCCCCCCGCCCCCCGCCTCTTTCTCTGCCCCTCCCCCTCTCACGCTCTGTTCTATCTCTCAAAAATGAATAAGCGTAGGGGCGCCTTGGTGGTACAGTCGGTTAAGCGTCCAACTTTAGCTCAGGTCATGATCTCGCGATTTATGAGTTCGAGAGCCCTGCATCGGGCTCTGTGCTGACAGCCTGGAGCCTGCTTCGGATTCTGTGTCTCCTCTCTCTGCCCCTCCCCTGCTCATGCTCTATCTCTCTCTCTCAAAAATAAATAAATTGTTTAAAAAATTTTTAATGAATAACCGTTAAAAATAAATAAGTAAATAAATAAATATAATAGGGGCACTAATCCCATTGGTGAGGGTTCCACCCTTATAAGCTAATCACCTCCCAGAGGCCCCACCCCCAAATACTATCTCATTAAGATCAGGATTTCAACATATGAATTTGGGGGAGGAGAATAGAAGCATTGAGTCCATTGCATTTAGTAAGAAAAAAGAATGCAGAATATCTTGGGGCACCTTGGGTGGCTCAGTTGGCTAAGCATCCAACTCTTGATTTAGGCTCAGGTCATGATCTCATAGTTTTGTGAGTCTGAGCCCCATGTATATAGGCTGACCATTCAGAGCCTGCTTGGGATTCTCTCTCTCTGTCTCTCTCTGCCCCTCCCCTGCATGAGCTCTCTATGTCTCTCTCAAAATAAATAAACTTTAAAAAATGCATATCTCATTAATAAAATTTTTATATTGAATTAATATCTGATATGATTTATATCTGGTTTAAAAATACACTGTAAATATTAATTATACCCATTTCCTTTTACTTCTTTTAACATGGCTATTAGAAAGCTTAAAATTACACATCTGGTTCACACATTTCTTGGACAGCTCTGCTCTAGAATTTTATCCTTATCAATTCAGGTCCCGAATGAAAGTGCCTGGCCACTTCCCTAACCTCATCTCCCTGTATCCACTCTGCCCTTTGCTAATAGTGCCCAAGTCACACTAGCCTCTTGGATCCACCTAGCTTTTTCTGTCTTGCTTGCTGGTCCCTGCCTAGAAAATCTCCCCCACACATTCTCACAACTCACCCCCTTACATCATTCAGTCCTTGGACCGCCCTGCAAAAAACAGCTCTGACCCTGCTCCAACTGCTCTCTTTTCCCTTCTCTGTTTTATTTTCTTCATGGCCCATAAAGATCATGTGAACTTGTACATTTTGTTTGTTAATTGTGTGTCTCTTTTGCTAGGAGGTGAGTATCGCAAGGGCAGGGGTCTTATCTGACTTGCTTACCAGAGCACACTCCAAAGAGCACCTCATATGTAGTAGGTACCCAGGAAATGTTTGTTGAATGAATTAATGCTCCTACCTCTCTTTTCCTTTCCCTACTAAAGACACTGTCTGGAGAGAGTGGAGGATTAAATGCTGAGGGGAACTACACCCTCTCCCACACAGCGGAAGCTGACAAAATAGGCAAGGAAGGGACTAGATTGTGAAGAGAGAATGAATGCATGTGGGAAATTTAGATATTGGTCATCTCTTTGTAGCCATGAGACTAACCATGGGAGAGCATGACTAGACAAAATATACTAATGTATGACTGTTCCCAGATGTCTCTCTCCTTCTGTGGACCAAAGAGGACTCTGGTTTTGCCCACTCAATTTCTTTCTCTCCTTCACCCTCCACGAAAGGTGTCAGAAATACCCTTTTGAAGATACTTTTGGGAGCAATCTTCTGAAGAGTCAAAAAGAAAGAAGTGTGAAGAGTTCCACTTTGTGAGTAAGTTAGAAAGAAAAATGAAGGAAATTTTTGAGAATGATTGCTATAGTCTGTGTGTCTCCTTTAGGATAGCTGAAAAATTGAAATAGAAACTTGTAATTTTGAAATTGTTTCTGGGTCACAAATTCTAGGTCTCAACTGACATATCTGAGCCTGGACCACACGGTTGATAACTATAAAAGTTACATACATTTAGGCAATTTATATTAAGCATAAATAAATGTAATAAAAAATTTGTCAGATTGGATTTTTTAAAAAAGATTCAACTATGTTCTACCTAAAAGAAAACCATTTTATTTTTTAAAGTTTATTTATTTTGAGAGAGAAAGCGAGCACAGGGATGGGAGGAGGCAGAGAGAGAGAGAGAGAGAGAGAGAGATTATCTCAAGCAGGCTCCACGTTGTCAGTGAGGAGCCTGATGTGGGGCTCAATCTCACAAACCGTGAGATCATGTCCTGAGCCGAAATCAAAAGCCAGACACTTAACCAACTGAGCCACCCAGGCGCCCCAGAAACTCATTTTAAAGATGAAGATATAGATACGCTAGAAGTACAATGATGGAAAGATACATTGCATGCAAATAGTGCTTACGGGAAACTGGAGTGGCTATACTGTCAAAGTAGGTATCAGAGCAGGGAGTAGTAGCACAGATGAAGGGAGAACAACTCCTGAGCCCCACGTTGGATGCAGAGATTACGTAAAAATAAAATATTTAAAAAGAAACAATGAGCTATCTCTTCACACCTATAAAAATAGCTATTGTTAAGCACCTATGTGGTTCAGTCAGTTAAACATCTGACTCTTGATTTTAGCTTAGGTCATCATCTCCCAGTCATGGGATCAATCTCTGAGCTGGATGTGGAACCTGCTTAGGATTTTCTCTCTCCCTTTCCCTCTGCCACCATCGCTCACATGTGCAAGCTCTCTCTCCCTCTTTCTCTCAAAAAAGAATAATTTTTAAAATGGCTATCATCAGAAAGACAAAAGAAAATAACTATTGGTGATAATGTGAAGAAAACGGAGCCCTTGTGCACTGGCGGTGGGAATGTAAACTGTTGCAAGTACCATGGAAAACAGTATGGGGGCTCCTGAAAAAATTAAAAATACAACTACCACATGATCCAGCAATTCTGGGTATTTACCCAAAGGAAATGAAAACAGGAATTTGTAGAGGTATCTGCATTTCCATTTATTGAAGCATTATTTACAGCAGGCAAAATATGGAAACAACCTAAGTGTCTATCAAAGAATGAATGGATAAAGAAGACACACACACATTCACACGTACACACGTACACAATCGAATATTATTCAGCCAATAGAAAGAATGAAATCCTGCCATTCAGAACAACATGGATAGAGCTGGAGGACACTATGCTTAGTGAGATAACCCAGATAGAGGAAGACAGATACTGTATGATATCCCTTACACGTGGAACCTAAGAAAGCCGAACTGGTAGAAACAGAGGGTAAAATGGGGGTTACCAGGGGCTGGGAGGTAGGGAAATTGAGAAGATGCTAATAAAGGGTACAAGCTTGCAGGAAAAAGATAAATAAGCTCTAGGTATCTAATGCATAGCATTGTGATTACAGTCAACAATGCTGCATTAAAAAGTCTCACCATAAATAAATGATCATTATGTGATGTGATAGAGGTGTGGGCTAAAGTTACGGTGATGATCATATTGCAGTATATAAATGTATCAAATCAACGCATTATACACCTTCATCTTACACAATGATGGAAATTAAATTTCAGCTTTAAACAAAGAAAAGAGGAAAGCTGTGATTGTTTCATCCCTAACTGAGAAATAGAAGAGTTTGTTTCTCATTAAAGACTTTCTTTCCCTCTCTCTATATAGCAGATGAGGTGGAAAACTGGAAAGATGTTGGACTTCATGATCTGACAAATCCAGGTTTAATTCCTGGCTCTGTTATTATTTCTTAAATTTATTTTTATTTAAATTTATTTTTTTAAGATTTTAATTTTAAGTAATCTCTATGCCCAACATGAGGCTCAAACTCACAAACCCAAGATCAAGAGTCACACGCTCTACCAACTGAGCTATCCAGGTGCCCTGTGGCTCTGTTATTTTTTAACTTTGTCGTATTGGATCATGTACATTTTCTCTCAGCCTGCATTTCCTCACTTGTGAAATAGAGTTAATAAACCTACCTTTGGGACACCTGGGTGGCTCAGTCAGTAAACATCTGGCTCCCGATTTTGCCACAGGTCATGATCTCACCACTAGTGAGGAATCAGGAGTGCCAAGAGGATTAAATGTACCTTTGTTTTGCTTTGTTTTAAAGTTTATTTATTTTGAGAGAGAAAAGCCGTGAGCAGGGGAGGGGCAGAGAGAGAGGAAAGAGCAAGAATCCCACGCACTGACAGCGCAGAGTCCGATGCGGGGCTCAAACTCACAAACCGAGAGATCATGACCTGAGCTGAAGTCAGATGCTTAACTGACTGAGCCCCCCAGGCACCCCAAATGTACCTTTAGCACTTAGAGTGTCACACATTGGGTATCATACTCACTTGTGTATCACTAACAGGGAAGGGCAAATTGCAGGTTAAGAGACAGCAAATACTCAAAGAGAAGCCACGTGGGAAAAGTTGCTAACTATGACACCTAGACTCAGCTATCATATCATTGTTATGGAAACTTAAAATACTGAATCAAGACATTTATAAAGGGGCACCTGGGTGGCTCAGTCAGTAAAGCATCAGACTTTGGCTCAGGTCACAGTCTAATGGTTTGTGAGTTCCAACCCCGCATCAGGCTCTCTGCTGTCAGCTTGGAGCCCACTTCCGATTCTCCTCCCCTTCTGTCCCCCTCTCTGCCCTTACCCCGCTCTTGCTCACTCTCTCTCAAAAATAAACATTTAAAAAAATTTTTAATGTTTATTTATAAGAGAGACAGCATGCAAGGGAGGGACAGAGAGAGAGGGAGACACAGAATCTGAAGCAGACTCCAGGCTCTGAGCTGTCAGCACAGAGCCAGACACAGGGCTCAAACCCACAAGCTGCGAGATCATGACCTGAGCGGAAGTCGGCTGCTTAACCAAGTAAGCCACCCAGGTGCCCCCAAAATAAATAAACATTTAGAAAGAAAAAGAGCGATCTCAGGGGTACACTGGGAGAGAACAGTCCCCTCCCTTGAGTAGTGTGGGAAGAGGGTATTTTGCCCCCCCCAAAGGACAAAAGGCCCTGCAGAAGCCAACCATATCAGCAGAGCAGAGTGGCACTACCCCCAGAACCTGGTCCTCCTAGTGCGGGATCCTTTAAGATATGGGATTTGGAATCCCAGCTGAGTGCCGGGGAGTCACGGGAGACTGTAGAGCACGACAGCTGAGTGCAGCGCTACTCTGTGAGAGCTGCCTGAACAGTGTGGTTTGAGACACCCAGTCTGGGGAGGAGAGATTGAGGTGTCACCATTATTCTCCCCATCACCAACATGGTGGGGCTTCAGGGAACAGCATAGCGGCCCCGGTGGAGGCAGGACCTGCTTACCTCAAACCCCACCCCTCCGAGCCTGGCAACTGTTTATCTACTGGAGTGAGACTGACACTGAGTGAACCAGATGGCCTCTCCTCCAGACCAGCACAGCCACTGGTTGCAGGCACCAATGACAACTCTCCTGTGCTTTTGTATGTTAGTCTGTTGTGCTTTTTTTCTCTGTCTCTCTTCTCTTCTTTTTCTTTATACCTTCTGTTTTTTCTTTTGAAATCAGGCTCGTAGTTTCTAATTTGAATTTTGGTCTATTCGTATATATATCTAAGCCCACAGCTAATATCACCCTCAATGGGGAAAAACTGAGAGCTTCCTCCCTGAGATTAGAAACACAACAGGGATGTCCAGTCTCACCACTGTTGTTTAACATAGTGTTGGAAGTCTTAGCCTCAGCGATCAGACAACAAAATGAAATAAAAGGCGTCCAAATTGGCAAAGAAGAAGTCAACCTCTCACTCTTCACAGATTACAGGATACTCTACATGGAAAACCCCAAAGAGTCCACCAAAATACTGCTAGAGCTGATACGTGAATTCAGCAAAGTCACAGGATATAAAATCAATGTATAGAAATTGTTTGCATGTCTATACATCAATAATGAAGCAACAGAAAGATATATCAAGGAATCAATCCCAATTACAATTGCACCAAGAACCATAAAATACCTAGGAACAAACCTAACCAAAGATATAAAAGATTTGTATGCTGAAAACTATAGAAAGCTTATGAAAGAAATTGAAGAAGACACAAAAAATGGAAAAACATTCCATGCTCATGGATTGGAAGAACAAATATTGTCAAAATGTCAATACTATCCAAAGCAATATACACATTCGATGCAATCCCAATCAAAATGTCACCAGCATTCTTCACAGAGATAGAACAAACAATCCTAAAATTTGTATGGAACCACAAAAAACCCTGAATAGCCAAAGTAATGTTGAAAAAGAAAACCAAAGTTGGAGGCTTCACAATCCCAGACTTTAGCCTGTATTACAAAGATGTAATCATCAGGACAGTATGGTACTGGCACAAAAACAGACATATAGACCAATGGGATAGAATACAGAACCCGGAATTTGACCCACAAATGTATGGCCAACTAACCTTTGACAAAGCAGGAAAGAATATCCAATGGAAAAAAGACAGTCTCTTTAGCATATGGTGCTGGGGAGAACCAGACAGAGACATGCAGAAGAATGAACCCGGACCACTTTCTTACACCACACACAAAAATAAACTCAAAATGGGTGAAAGACCTAAATGTTAGACAGAAACCCATCAAAATCCTAGAGGAGAAAACAGGCAACAACTTCTTTGACCTCAGACACAGCAACTTCTTACTAGACACGTCTCCAAAGGCAAGGGAATTAAAAGCAAAAATGAACTATTGGGACCTCATCAAAATAAAAAGCTTCCGCACAGTAAAGGAAACTATCAACAAAACTAAAAGGCAAACTACAGAATAGGAGAAGATATTTGCAGATGACATATTGGATAAAGGGTTAGTATCTAAAATCTATAAAGAACTTACCAAACTCAACATCCCAAAAACAAGTAATCCAGAGAAGAAATGGGAAGAAGACATGAATAGACACTTTTCCAAAGAAGACATCCAGATGGCAAACAGATACCAGAGAAGATGCTCAAAATCACTCATCATCAGGGAAATGCAAATCTAAATCTCAATGAGATACCACTTCACACTGGTCAGAGTGGCTAAAATTAATGACTCAGGAAACAACAGATGTTGGTGAGGATGTGGAGAAAGGGAAACCCTCTTGCACTGTTGGTAGGAATGCAAACTGGTGCAGCCACTCTGGAAAACAGTATGGAGGTTCCTCAAAAACTTAACAATAGAATTACTCTACAACCCAGCCTTTGTACTATTAGGAATTTATCCAAAGGATATAGAAGTGCTTATTTGAAAGGGCACATGCACCCCAATGTTTATAGCAGCACTATCAACAATAGCCAAATCATGGAAAGAGCCCAAATGTCCATCAACTGTTGAATGGATAAAGAAGATGTGGTATACATACAATATGGAATATTACCTTGGGAATGAAAAAGAATATCTTGCCATTTGCAACAACGTGGATGGAACTGGAGGGTATTATGTAAGCAAAATACCTCAGTCAGAGAAAGAAAGATAACATATGAGTTGTGGAATTTGAGAAACTTAACAGATGACCATAGGAGAAGGGAAGGAAAAATAAGATACAAACAGAGGGGTGGCAGAATATAAGAGACTCTTAAATACAGACAACAAACTGAGGCTTAATGGGAGTTAGGCTTTGTGGGGGGGGTGGTGAAAATGGGTGATGGGCATTGAGAAGGGCAATTGTTGGGATGAGCCCTGGGTGTTATATGTAAGCGATGAATAATAGGAATCTATTTCTGAAGCCAAGACTACACTGAATGTTGGCTAATTCGACAATAAAAAAAAATAAAATAAAATACAATAAAATAGCAAAAGACATAAAGAACCCAAGTAATGAGATCATTTCTACCTTGGCACTTCTTTTTGTGTGGTATCTGCCTTAACATAGGATCCTTGATATTTTCGTATGATTTTCTCTAAATGGTTATCTCTTGGTTCCAATGTTGTTGACATAGCCTCTCTTTTCTAAGAACTGTCCTTGCCCCATCCACATGGCGGTGGTGGCTACTATTATCATGATTTAACCCTTCTAAAGCACCTATTATAAGCACCTCCTCTAAGCACTTTATAAGTATTAACTGTTTTAAGCCTCCAATACCCCATGAGGTAGGCACTGTTATTATCCCCATTTACAGATTAAGAAGCTGAGGCTTAGAAAAATCAACGAAGTTGTTACAGATACATTAATGGTTCACAGACTTATTGATCTCAGGATCCCCTTAAAAATTACTGATGATTCTAAAGAGCTTTCATTTATGTAGGTTATAACTGTTAATATTTACTGGAAATGAAAACTAAGAAATGTTTAGAGGAGTTAAGATGGCGGAATAGCATGGAGACCCTGAGCTTATATCATCCCTGAAACACAGCTAGAACAGCACCCAACCACTTTGAACACCTAGGAAATTGATCTGAGGATTAACACAACAATCTGCGTATCTTGAGCCACAGAACTTGGTAGGAATTCACCCGAAGAGAAAGAACTGGAAGAAATGACAGACAGGGATTAATCAACACAGATGTAAGCAAGATGTCTGAACTAGAATTTAGAAACATGATAATAAGAATACTAGCTGGGGTTGAAAAAAGCATAGAATCCTTTTCCTTGGAGATAAAAGAAATAAAATCTAGTCAGGATGAAATTAAAAATGCTGTAACCGAGATGCAATCTGAATGGATGTCACGACAGCAAGGATGGACGAAGAAGAGCAGCAAATCTGTGATACGGAAGATAAAATTATGGAGGATAATTAAGCAGAAAAAAGAGGGAAACAAAGGCAAAATTATATGATACAAGACTTAGAGAACTTATGATTATTAAAAAGGAATAACATCCAAATCATAGGAGTCCCAGAAGATGAAAAGAGAAGAAATGGAACAGAAGGTTTATGTGAGCAAATTATAATAGACAACTTTGCCAATCTGGGGAAGGACAAAGACATCAAAATCCAAGAGGTACAGAGAACTCCCATTAGATTCAACAAAAACCAACCATCACCAAGGCATATAATAGTCAAATTCACAAAACAGACAGGAAAGGAAAGAATTATGAAGGCAGCAAGGGAAAAAAAGTCCTTAACTTATAAGGGAAGACAGATTAGGTTTGCAGCAGACCTATCCACAGTAACGTGGCAGGCCAGAAATGAGTGGAAAGATATACTCAACATGCTGAATCAGAAAAACATGCAGCCAAGAATTCTCTATCCAGCAAGGCTGTCATTCAAAATAGAAGGACAGATAAAGAATTTCCCAGATAAACAAAACTAAAGGAGTTCATGACCACTAAACCAGCCCTACAAGAAATTTAAATGGGGACTCTCTGACTGAAGAAAAGACACAACAAAACAAAAAAGACCAAAAACAACAAAGACTAGAAAGGAACAGAGAACATGACGAGAAACACCAACTCTACAGGCAATACAATGGCACTAAATTCAAATCTCTCAGTACTCACTCTAAATATCAATGGACTAAATGCTCCAATCAAAAGACACAGAGTATCAGAATGGATAACAAAACAAGACCTATCTATATGCTGCTTATAAGAGACTCATTTTAGACCTAAAGAGACCTGCAGATTGAAAGTGAAGGGATGGAGTACCATCTATCATGCTAATGGCCGTGGAAAGAAAGGTGGAGTAGCCATACTTACATCAGACAAACTAGATTTTAAAATAAAGACTGTAGGGGTGTCTGGGTGGCTCAGTCGGTTAAGGATCTGACTTCAGCTCAGGTCATGATCTCATGTCTCATGGATTTAAGCCCAGTGTCAGCCTCTGTGCTGACAGCTCAGAGCTTACAGCCTGCTTCAGATTCTGCATCTCCCTCTATCTCTCTGCACCTCCACCACTCTCACTCTATCTCTCTCAAAAATTAATAAACATTAAAAAATAAAAATAAATAAAGACTGTAACAAGAGATGAAGAAGGGCATTATATCATAATTAAGGGGTGTATCCATCAAGAGATCTAACAGTTGTAAATATTTATGCCCTCAATGTGAGGCACCCAAATATATAAATCAATTAATCACAAACATAAAGACACTCATTGATAATAATACCATAATAATAGGGGACTTCAACACTCCACTTACAGCAATGGACAGATCATATAAGCAGAAAACCAACAAGGAAACAAGGGCTTTGAATGACACACTGGACCAGATGGACTTAACAGATATGTTCAGAACATTTCATCCTAAAACAGCAGATTACACATTCTTCTCGAGTGCACATGGAATATTCAACAGACTATACCACATACTGGGTCACAAATCAGCCCTCAACAAGTACAAAAAAGATCAAGATCATATCTTGCATATTTTCAGGACACAAAGCTATGAAACTTGAAATCAACCATAAGAAAAAAACTTGGAAAGACCATGAATACTTGGAGATTAAAGAACATCCTACTAAAAAATGAATGGGTTAACCAAGAAATTAAAGAAGAAATTTAAAAGTACATGGAAGCCAATGAAAATGATAACACCACAGCCCAAAACCTCTGGGATGCAGCAAAGGTGGTCATAAGACAGAAGTATATAGCAATTCAGGCCTTACTAAAGAAGGAAGAAAGATCTCAAATACACAACATAACCTTACACCTAAAAGAGCTGGAATAAGAACAGCAAATAAAGCCCAAAACCAGCAGAAGGAAAATAATAAAGATTAGAGCAGAAATCAATGATATAGAAATAAAAAAAAAAACCAGATCAATGAAACCAGGAGCTGCTTCTTTAAAAGAAGTAACAAAATTGATAAACCCCTAGCAAGACTGATCAAAAAGAAAAAGGAAAGGACCCAAATAAATAAAATCAGGAATGAAAGAGGCAAGATCACAACCAACACTGCAGAAATGCAAACAATAAAAAAAGAATATTATGATCAATTATATGCCAAAAATTGGGCAATCTGGAAGAAACAGACAAATTCCTAGAAACATATAAACTACCAAAACTGAGACAGGAAGAAATAAAAAATTTGAATAGACCCATAACCAGTATAGAAATTGAATCACTAATCCAAAATCTCCCAACAAACAAGAATCCAGGTATGAATGTCTTTCCAGGGGAATTCTACCAAACATTTAATAAGAGTTAACTTCTAAAGAATAAAAGAGTTATTCTTTTGAAGCTGTTCCAAAAAATAGAAATGGAAGAAAAACTTCCAAACTCATTCTACAAAGCCAGCATTACCTTGCTTCCAAAACCAGACAAAGATCCCACTAAAAAGAGGAACTACAGACCAATTTCCCTGATGAACATGGATGCAATAATTCTCAACAAGATACTAGCCAACCAGATCCAACAATACATTAAAAAAATTATTCACAATCAAGTGGGATTCATTCCTATGCTGCAGGGCTGATTCAATATCTGCAAATCAATGTGATACATCGCATTGATAAAAGAAAGGATAAGAATCACATGATCCTCTCAACAAATGCAGAAAAAGGCATTTGACAAAATACAACATACGTTCTTGATAAAAAAAAAACCCTCAGGAAAGTAGGGATAGAGGGATCATACCTCAAGATCATAAAGGCCACATACGAAAGACCCACAGCTAATATCATATTCAGTAGAGAAAAACTGAGAGCTTTCTCCCTAAGGTCAGGAACACAAGGATGTCCACTCTCACCACTGTTATTCAACACTCTGTTGGAAGTCTTATCCTTAACAATCAGACAACACAAAGGAATAAAAGGCATCCAAACCAGTAAGGAGGAAGTCAAACTTTTACTCTTTGCAGGCATGATATTCTATGTGGAAAACCCAAAATTCTCCACCAAAAAAATGCTACAACTGATCCATGAATTCAGCCAAGTCGTAGGATATAAAATCAATGTATAGAAATTGGTTGCGTTTCTATACACCAATAATGAAGCAGCAGAAAGAGAAATGAAGGAATCGATCCTACTTATAGTTGTACCAAGCACCATAAAATACCTGGGAATAAACCTAACCAAAGAGGTGAAAAACCTATATACTAAAAACTATGAAAAGGTTATGAAAGAAATTGAAGAAGACACAAAGAAATGGAAAAACATTCCATGCTCATGGATTGGAAGAACAAATATTGTTAAAATGTCAATACTACCCAAAGCAATCTACACATTCAATACAA
Source organism: Cryptoprocta ferox (assembly GCA_028646485.1). Classification (NCBI taxonomy): domain Eukaryota; kingdom Metazoa; phylum Chordata; class Mammalia; order Carnivora; family Eupleridae; genus Cryptoprocta; species Cryptoprocta ferox. The sequence goes on from CM053560.1 coordinate 10,153,499, forward strand.
TCCTGATCAAAATAGCACCAACATTCTTCCCAGAGCTAGAACAAACAATTCTAAAATTTGTATGGAACCAGATAAGATCCCAAATAGCCAAAGCTATCCTGAAAAAGAAAACCAAAGCTGGAGGCATCACAATTCTGGACTTCAAGCTGTATTACAAAGCTGTAGTCATCAAGACAGTATGGTACTGACACAAAAACAGACATATAGATCAATGGAACAGAATAGAGAACTCAGAAATGGACCTACAAACTAATTGTCAACTAATCTTTGACATCTGGAAGAAATGGAACAGCAGAAAGGAATATCCAATGGGAAAAATATAGTCTCTTTAGCATATGGTACTGGGAGAACTGGACAGCAACATCCAGAAGAATAAACCTGGACCACCTTCTTACCCCATACACAAAAATAAACTCAAAATGGATAAAGACCTAAATGTAAGACAAGAAGCCATCAAAATCCTAGAGGAGAAAAGAGGCAACAACCTTATTGACCTCGGCCGCAGCAACTTCTTACTTGACATGTCTCCAGTAGCAAGGGAAACAAAAGCAAAAATGAGCTATTGGGACCTCATCAAGATAAAAAGCTTCTGCACAGCAAAAGAAACAATCAGCAAAACTAAAAGGCATCTGACAGACTGGGAGAAAATATTGGTAAATGACATTTCAGATAAAGGGTTAGTATCCAAATCTATTAAGCATTTATCAAACTCAACACCCAAAAAACAAATAATCCAGTGAAGAAATGGACAGAAGACATGAATAGACACTTTTCCAAAGAAGACTTCCAGATGGTTAACCGACACATGAAAAGATGCTCAACATCACTCATCATCAGGGAAATACAAATCAAAATCACACTGGTCAGAATGGCTAATATTAACAACTCAGGCAACAACAGATGTTGGCGAGGAAAGAGGAAGCCTCTTGCACTGTTGGTGGGAATGCAAACTGGTGCAGCCACCCTGAAAACAGTATGAAGTTTCCTTAAACAATTAAAAATAGAACTATCCTATGACTTAGCAATTGCACTACTAGGTATCTATCCAAAGGATACAGGAGTGCTGATTCGAAGGGGCACATGCACCCCAATATTTACAGCAGCACTATCGACAATAGCCAAGGTTGGAAAGAGCCCAAATGTCCATCAAATGATGAATGGATAAAGAAGATGTGAGATACACACACACACACACACACACACACACACACACACACAATGGAATATTTCTTGGCGACGGAAAAGAATGAAATATTGCCATTTGCAACAAAGTGGATGGAATTAGAGTGTAGTATGCTAAGCGAAATAAGTCAGATAAAGACAGATGTGATGATTTCACTCATATGTGGAATTTAAGAAACAAAACAGATGACCATAAGGGAAGGGAAGCAAAAATAATATAAAAACAGAGAGGGAGACAAACCATAAGAGACTCTTTTTTTTTTTTTTTGATGTTTATTTATTTTCGAGAGACAAAGAGATAGAGCACTAGTGGGGGAGGAGCAGAGAGAGGAGGCACAGAATCTGAAGCAGGCTCCAGTCTCTGAGTTGTCAACACAGAGCCCGATGCGGGGCTCAAACTCACAAGCCGTGAGATCAAGACCTGAGCTGAAGTCGGACACTTAACCGACTGAGCCACCCAGGTGCCCCAAGAGACTCTTAAATACAGAGAACAAACAGGGTTTCTGGCAGGGCGTTAGGTGGAGGGATGGGCTAAATGGGTGAAGGGCATTAAGGAGGACACTTGTTGGGATGAGCACTGGGTGCTATATGTAAGAGATGAATCACTAAATTTTATTCCTGAAATCATTATTACACTTTATGTTACTAACTTGGATTTAAATTAAAAAAACTAAGCTAAACCAAAGAAACGTTTAAATATTTATTCACTTAAAAATAACAGTAATGGGGGGAATAATAATTACAGTTGCCTGGCTGGCTTAATTGGAAGAGCATGCAACTCTTGACCTCAGGGTCCTGAGTTCAAGCCCCATGTTGGGTGTAGCAATTACTTAAATAAATAAAACTTAAAAAAATAACAGTAAGGGCGCCTGGGTGGCTCAGTCAGTTAAGTGTCTGGCTTTGGCTCAGGTCATGATCTCAGGGCTCATGGGTTTGAGCCCCATGAGGGGCTCTGTGTTGACAGCTCAGAGCCTGGAGCCTGCTTTGGATTCTGTGTCTCCCCCTCTTTCCGCCCCTCTCCTGCTGACTCGCTCGCTCTCTCTCTTTCTCTCTCAAAAATAAATAAAAATTAAAAATAATGAAAAAGCAAAAAAACAGTAACAGCAGCGCCTGCCTGGCTGGCTCATTCAAGAGAGCATGTAACTTGATCTAGGGGTTGTAAATTCGAGCCCCACACTGGTGTAGAGATTACTGAAAAATGAAATATTAAAAAAATAACAGCAACAAACCCAGCACATGCTAACATAAATAATATTTTTGAAATACAATTTTTTAATAATGATAAAGGAAATTTTCTACTTTAAAATTTTTTTTAATGTTTATTTTTGAGAGGGCAAGAGAAAGAGAGAGAGAGAGAGAGAGTCAGCAGTGGAGAGGTAGAAAGAGAGGGAGACACAGAATCTGAAGCAGGCTCCCGGCTCTGAGCTGTCAGCACAAAGCCCAATGCAGGGCTGGAACCCACAAACCGCAAGATCATGGCCTGAGCCACAGTCATATGCTTAACCGACTGAGCCACCCAGGCACCCTGGAAATTATCAATTTTTAATGTTTGTGGGCCCTTCTCCTGGGCCCCCAGGGAAGCCATACTTTAACTTTTACCAAAGTCAGAATGACTTCAGACCATGAGCTCTGTTTCTGCCCCAAGCACACATTGTACATCTGCTTCCTTAGCAAATAACCTAAAAGAAACATTTCAAACTAAAGATAAGAGTAAAAAAACCTCCCTGAGTTCTGTTCCCTTACCTCCAAAGCCTGTAACCTTTTACAAACTAAAAGCATAAGATAAAGTCTGTAATTTTCTGGAATGTCCTTCATCATGATAATTTGTAACTCTTGATGTAACAAAAAACATATATAATCCTGTGTTAAACATCCCTTCTCTGGAACACTCTTCCTGGCGAAGGTTGTATATCCTAGGCCGCTGTCCTCACTGGGCGCTAAGAAAACTCTCTTCCTTTTTTTTTTTTTAAAGAAATTCTAAAAGGTTTGTTCATCTTGCATCAACAATGGTGAGAAGAGTGGCATTTATGCCCCATAAATCCAGCTTTCTGGTTTAGATTAGTGGTAGCTGGATTTCTATCACTTGCAACCGAAAAAGTCTTAATGAAGGCAATATTACTCAAGTCTTGTCTTCTTGAGGTTCCTCCCCACCTTTTTTTATTAAAACAAAGTAACAAAAAATGCTGAAGTAAGCTAAAAAACTAGCTCAATGAGAGACAACCCTGACTGAACCAATCCCAATCTTAAAAGTTTAGACTACAGTGCTGGTGATGTGAGAATCAAGCATTTTAGGTCTTCCTCGGTGACAAAAACTTCAAATTACTTTGACCTTGTCAGTAAATCTGACTCCAAATTCAGCCATGACACAATTAAGCTCCCTGCTGCCTACCCCTACCAGGAGGCGGCACTTTTGGCTTCTCAAATTACAGGTACAAACAACCTTCCTCCGTTTAAATTCTCCAAATCACAAAAGACAAGCACTGTTAACTCAAACATCTACAATTTTCAGGAAAGGCCTTAGTGGGCCCTGGATTCAATATATTCTTGGTGACCTACAATATGGGACCTTCCTGCTACAGTTGTATAAAAGGGCATAATTAAAGCCATACCCTAGAAATCATGTTTTTTGATTTGTGAGCTCTATATACAATGAACAAGTAAGGCACACTCGCCCACTGGCTTCTTTTTAATGTGATTTTTATAAATGTTCATGCTCTAAACAAACTGGCATTCTAGAATATTATATAACGAATTAAGACTGCACTACCCCTTGCCCAAACATCTTGATTTCTTCTCCTTTCTAGAAAAACATATTTAATTGCTATTCAAGGATCAAAGGTCTTCACAGAATGCAGTGCATCTCTCTGGGTCTGTTTGTGTCTGTCTCTACAATTGCATGACCTCAAAGACAGAGAAACTCAAATAAGCAAGAAGCAAAAGCAGAAGAGATGCAGAGGTGGGAAAAACATTCCAGAGTTATGCAATTGGTAACATTAGTAACGTACTTTTGAATTGCCAGCACAACCGTTAATGAGAGGTCCAACAAAAGCCATGATCCGTTATTATAAAGAACCCTGAGAAAGAACTGCTGGATTCTTTTTTTAAAAAAAGTTACATGTGATGAAAACTATTTTAGTTTTCTTCTCCCACCTTTTCGTTCTTAAATTTGACATTCCTCTTCCTCTCCTGAACCACATCCAGAAATCCTTCAATGGATTTCTGTTATGCTAGAGTGCAAAGGCATTAATAATTGAAGCCAAAAGATCAAAGGTCAGACCTGAGTACTATCATTTACTAGCTGCAAAGCCCCAAAGTTGGTGTAATAATATCTCCCTTAAAATACTGATGTGGAGATTAAATGAGGTCATGTGTGTATCAGTTAAGACTACTTTGAATGAGCTGGCGCCTGGATAGCATCTGACCCTTGATTTCGGCCCAGGTCATGATCTTATCATTCGTGGGACTGAACCTCTTGTCAGGCTCTATGCTGACCGTGGGGAGCCTGCTCTGGCATTCTCTCTCCCTCGATCTCTGCCCCTCCCCCACTCACATGCTCTGCCTCTCTCTCAAAATAAATAACATTTAAAAAAAGACTACTTTGAATGAATGTTACAGAAAGGGGATTGGCTCACATAATTGGAAAGGCCACAGGAAGGACTAGTTTCAGGGAAAGACTAATTGAGTATCTCTAATGATGTCACCAGTGTGCCAGTTTTTCTTAAGGAACAAGTTAATATTACCTTAAGGCAGACTTCCCTCAGGTAGCAATATGGTTGTGAAGAACTCCTGGGGCTACATCCCTTTTCAGTCCTATTCAATGAAAGAGGGAAAGACTCTTCCAACATCTTCTGTGGAAGAAGAGAGTTTCTCTTCCAGAAGTCCTAGCAAACATTTTACCGCATCCTGGATCTTGATGGGTTCCATATCCTCCCTGAACTACTCTTTAAAGTCAGGGGAATAGCATTTGCTGAAAATTTTCAATCAGGCAACCAGGTACAAAACATGGGATCAATCCCACTCACACCACTTAATTGGGAAAAATGAGGAATTATGAAGAAGGAGGAGGGTGGGAAATGCATGCAGGGCGGTGACAGTGTGGGAGGCTGCGCCTAGAAGTAGGATGCTGAGGAAACTGAGGCAAATTACATCTCTAGGTTTCATGGGGGAAACATATCCTTCCAAAGGATTAAGGATTGGCTGGCACCCTTGCCAATTAGACCTCCAGAATGTTCCATAGCACCTTAAATACTTGAGATTGTCTCATCATTACTCATCCTTGCCTTTCCATAGAGTTTAGGGTTTCTATATGTATAAACCAAATGGTTTAGCTTTGCCCCCTTTTTTTTTAACACAATGTTAGGTCCCATTTTTAAAAAATTTTTTAGATTTATTTATTTTTTCATCTCTATACCCAACATGGGGCTCGAACTCATGACCTGAAAATCAAGAGTTGCCTGCTCTTCCATCTGAGCCAGTTAGGTGCCCTAAGCTTTGACCTTTTTTTAATTTTATAGAATTTAAGAGGCCATTACTTAACACCTCACTAAGAAAAATATATCTATTGTAACTAAATCATGACCCAGTGCTAAGAAGTCATCAATTGTAAGATGGGGCTCCTGGCTGGCTCAGTCAGTAGAGTATGCAACTCTTGATTTCAGGTTTGTGAGTTCAAGCCCTGTTGGGTGTAGAAATTACTTAAAAACAAAATCTTTTTTAAAAAAATGTAGGGGCATCTGGGTGGCTCAGTCGGTTAAGTGTCCAACTTGAGCTCAGGTCATGATCTCGCTGTTTGTGTGTTCGAGCCCCACGTCAGGCTCTGTCCTGACAGCTTGGAGCCTGCTTCGGATTCTGTGTCTCCCTCTCTCTGCTTCTCCCCTGCTCACACTCTGTCTCTCTCTCAAAAATAAATAAACATTGGGGCACCTGGGTGGCTCAGTCGGTTAAGCGTCCAACTTCGGCTCAGGTCATGATCTCACGGTTCGTGAGTTCAAGCCCCGCATAGGGCTCTGTGCTGACAGCTAGCTCAGAGCCTGGGGCCCGTCTTCAGATTCTGTGTCTCCCTCTCTCTCTGACCCTCCCCTGCTCATGCTGTCTCTCTCTCTCTCTCTCTCTCTCTCTCTCTCTCTCTCTCTCAAAAATAAATAAAACATTTAAAATAAATAAATAAATAAATAAACATTAAAATAAAAATGTAAGACAGGGAGGGGCGCCTGGGTGGCTCAGTCAGTAAAGCATCCAACTTCAGCTCAGGTTATGATCTCACAGTTTGTGGGTTCAGACCCCATGCCAGGCTCTGTACTGATCAGTACAGAGGTTCCTTGGGATTCTCTCTCTCTCCCTCTCTGTATCCATCCCCCACCTCTTTCAAAATAAATAAATAAACTTTCTAAAAAAATTGTAAGACAACAAAATTTCAGCATTGTTAAAAAATGTAAAAATAAGTGCATCTTAGAAAGGGTGAATTACAATAATACAATACATGGTATTATCTTGTATGGTTACTTCTGTCTTGCTTCTTTGGCTTAATATCATGTTTGTAATATTCATCCATGTCTTTTATATCTCAGTTTCATGTAATGCATGAATATACCTCATTTTTATGCTTGTTGTCATTTATGGATATTTAAATTATCAGTTTTTTTACTCATATAAACAATGCTGCTATGAACATTCTTATTCATATCTCTTGGTGTACATGGGCATAAGTTTCTCCACATACCTACTAAAAGAATCGGAGAGATAGAATGAGCCAATTTTCATCTTCCTTACATGATGCCACACTGCTTTTACAAATCGTTCTTCCTTGGAGCGCCTAAGTGGCTCAGCCGGTTGGGCGTCCGACTTCAGCTCAGGTCATGATCTCACAGCTTGTGGGTTCGAGCCCCACATAGGGCTCTGTGCTGACAGCTCGGAGCCTGGAGCCTGCTTCAGATTCTGTGTCTCCCTCTGTCTCTGCCCCTTTCCCGCTCGTGCTCTGTCTCTCTCTCAAAAATAAACATTAAAAAAAATCATAAAAAACAAGCAAACAAAAAACACAAATCGTTCTTCCTTTTCTCACTCTCACCAGGAGTGTCCAGATTCCCTATTACTCCATATCCTCATCAACACTTGAACTTGTCTTCTTTTTTTTTTTTTCATTTTTACCAATCGGATGCATGAGTGGTTTTATCTTACTACAGCTCTAATTTGCATTTCCTTTATACTAACATGGTTGAACACCTTCTGTATCTCCTTTGGATTTCTTCATTTCTTCACATCTATTGTCCATCTTTTTATTGGGATGTCTTTTTCTTCTTGAATTATAGGAGTTCTTGTATATTCTGGATATAAGCCTTTTTGTTTTGTTTTTGTTCTTACGCATTGTAAATATATTTTCCCATTGGGTGGCTTGTCTTTTTACTTTCCTTATTGTGTATTTTGGTGAACCAAAGTTCATATTTTAAATGTAGCTCCATTCATGTGTAGGGGAGACAAAACTTTACCTCTACCTCCTTAGGGTCTCTGGTTGGGACTAGGAATTAAATTGACATAAGCAGATTAACAAGAGGAAGACACCCATATTTTTAGATGTACATGGGAGCTGCGATAGGAAAGTGAAAACCCAAAGAAGCAGTTAGAGTAAAACACTTATATACTAAGATGGACAAAGAGTAGTAAATAGAGAAAACAGAACAAGACAAAGTATCTTGAGTCCAAGCAGTTAATTGTGAAGTGACTAGGAAGAGAAGACTTAGTTGAACAAGATTTGTATGTATACATTTCTCCTAATCTTTGACTCTCTGATTCTCTATCTCTGGTGATAAGAATGTTTTTTTTTTCTTCCTGGGATCCGGAAGGCATCTTTCACATCTCTCAAAGTGCCAGTCACTCTCCTGGGTACTTTGACACTTGTGTTTTCATTTCACTTAATATTTTAGACTCTAGGAGATTCAGAAAAACACTTGGAAACAGAATCATTATAAGCAAAGCATAAGAAGAAATAGAATTTTCCCTTTTTTCATTTCAAAAACCCGGCTTCCATACTGTATTCTAGAAAGGAGCCTTGGAACGGTCTTCAATGGATGGTTATGTATGGTAGAAAAGGGAAGGAACAGATTGGAGTAGCAGAAAACAGAAGACAAAGTTAATGCAAGATATGACTCAGGTCTTCAGCATAGGGGTCCAGGTGGATGGGGTACCATATGCTGATGGAGGGAACAGGAAGAGGAACAGAACACAAATGCAGGACTCTTGATTCCAAGTTTAAGATGTTTAAAAAAGGGAAAGTAAGGGGCACCTGGTTGGCTCAGTTGTTAGAACATGTGACTCTTGATCTCAGGGTTGTGAGTTGGAGTCCCAGTTGGGTGTAGAGATTGCTTAAAAATAAAATTCCAAGAGTTCAAATGATGTCATGACTCCCCTTTCTATTAAGTTCTCTGTTTCTTTCTGCATGTGATGTTCATTCTCTCCTATTCCTTATGGCTTTCTCCTCACAGGTCAAAAAGAAAATCTACATTATCCTTTAAGGTCATAATCCCAGAGAAACAGATTAAGAGGAAACATATCCTAGGATAGCCTGACAGAAATTTCCAGAAAGGATTTTGATTGTCCTGGTTTGTAGTAACATATCCACCCAGATCTGTATAAGTCTAGGACTCGTACTGTTTACCACTACGGAATGTTATCTTAGCACTAGCCTTCCCCCCGACCTCCGCCCCCATCTGTCTTCTTATTTAGACTCTAAGCTTCTCAAGGGCAAAGGATCATTTATTTTTTTCAGCCTGAGCATTGGCACTGTGCTTGGCACATGGTATTGGATCCTTTAAAAAAACGTGTAGGACTAACTTGAACTAGACACATCTAAACTCTAATGGATATATAAACTGAGTTAATTCAGTGTCTTGAAAGCATAGGTAAGTGGTATAATAAGAAAATACAAGGTAGATGAATTATAGGGTAGAAAAAATTGTGGAACACTTATGCTAAGTTTCTGTGAAAGCAAATCATACCCAACTAGTCTACCAGAGTTCTCTGAATGTGCAGATGGACAAAAGGACAAGATAGAACCAGCGGACCTTACCTGGTGTTTCAAAAAGCCTTTGATAGATTTCCACACCAAAGGCTTTCAGGAAAATGACATTACCCTGGAATTTTAGAATTCTATTATTGTTGGTTTTGTTTTAATTTGTTTTTAAAATTGCATCTAGGAAACAGAACCAAAGTCAAATAAGGAAGGTTGGGAATAAGTGAAAAAGTGTAAATGATAGGGAGTTATTTTTTTTTTAATTTTTAATGTTTATTTATTTTTGAGAAAGAGAGATAGTGCGATCTGGGGAGGGGCAGAGAGAGAGGGAGACACAGAATCTGAGGCAGGTGACAGTTCAGAGCCCCACACAGAGCTGGAACTCATGAACTCATGACCTGAGCTGAAGTTGGAGGCTTAACTGACTGAACCACCCAGGGGCCCATGATGGGGATTTATCTTATTTAATATTTCAATAAATTATCAAGAAGTGGTATGGACAATGCAATTTTTGGTACAATATTAATATTTTAATATTAATGCAATATTTAGCTGATTAAGACAAAAATAAACTAACGGAAAATACCTTGCAGCACAGCCACTGGTCTTAGCAGTCTTGAGTCAGGAGAACCCAGCCAGGTGGGGTGTTTTGGAGGCCTGGAGGTCTGCAGGTCCCCCACTCCTCTTTTTCTTCAGTGATGAGCTCTGTAGCCATATCAACCCTTTCATCTCCAAGGTTGAAGAAGAGGATAATGTGGAGCAAGCACGGGCTTTGACCTCACCGAGGGGACCTCACTGAGGGGGCCAAAGATAAGCATAATGTGGTAGAAATCGTGGCCTGGAACCATGATCACCAGGAGACTGCAGTCCTTGTGACCAACCTCAAATTGTCCTGCTAACTCAGTTGGCTGACCTCCAGCTCCAACTACCTGTAACCTTCTGCCTGAAGTCAGGTCTGGTACTGTGCGGGTCCCCCCCCCCACCCCCGCCGCCGGTGGCAGCAGATTATTATGAAGTTTCTGAGGAAGAGAGTGAAGAAGTGGGGAGTGAGGAGGTGGAGGCTGATTTGTGCACAATTTTGCCTGCCAAGAAGCAGGGGGGCGGGCCCTAAGCCCTTTCTGGTCAGCTAGCTGCCTGCCACATATGCTATGGACCAGATTCCTGTACAGGTTTCAAGAATTTTAAATGGGTCTTCTCCATTGAAGAGGAGGGCTGCAGGTAGGGGAGGTCTTAGGAGAGAAAGGGGTCTCATTTTCCATAGGACCCTGGTGTTCTTCTAATCCTACATCATGCCCGTGGCTTCCCTTTTCCCCAGGAGTGGGAGAACTTCTATCCAGTGAACTTCTTAATTTTTTTAATGTTTATTTTTGAGAGAGAGAGAGAGAGAGAGAGAGAGAGAGAGAGAGAGAGAAAACACGAGTGGGTGAGGGGAAGAAAGAGAAGGAGACACAGAATCCAAAGCCGACTTCAGGCTCTGAGCTGTCAGCACAGAGCCCAATGCCGGGCTTGAACCTACCAACTGTAAGATCATGACCTGAGCCAAAGTTGGACGTCAACTGACTGAGCCACCGAGGCGCCCCTATCCAGTGAACTTCTACCCTGACCCTCTCTTCCCATTTGCTATGAGGTGGAAGGTCAGCATCTGAAGCTCATTTTTAACACTTCTCACATTTTTGGATGAAGGTTGGAATAAAGTGGTATGGGGGTATTTTGTTTTGTGGGATTTTTTTTTTTGCAAAAAAAAAGAAGGAAAGGAAAATAATGGTAGGTGGCTTGAATTTAGATAAGGTTCAATTAAGCATTTAGGGTTAAGTATAACAGTGTGGGTAATAGGAAGAGGCAGCCAGAGTCTTTGCTTCGACTGGATGCACCTATTTCCTCTGTATTTTCTCACTTTTCCATGTACTTCTTGTCCACTGCTCACACTTGTGTGCTCAGTTGAAGAAAACTTCACTAGCTAAAGGAGAATCCTATTTCAGACAAGGGAATACTACAATCTCCAAACCTTCAAGGATTGAAGTAGGGGAGATGTATGGTGCGAATGGGAGAAAAAATGAAGTAATAAAGACTGGAAAGAAATATTTTTTTCATGGAAGAGGAAATGAATGAACACAAGAAAGATATAACAAATCTAAAGAAAGTTCAGAGATAAGCAACTATAATATTCACAGAGATAAAGTCCTTCCATTGAAGGATGTCAAAAAAACTAAATCCTACATCACATATGAATGTTTGGATAAAATAATAAAGGACCGAGAGATGATTAAAAACATCACAAAATTCGAAACTGTTCTTACTTTTCGAAGCTTAGAGGTAGTTTGAGAACAACAAAAAGACTCGATGTCACTTAGAGAACTTGTTTTTCAAAGAGTGGGTAGGGATTGAAAATGCAAATACTTTGGAGAGCCTCTCTGGTGCAGTCCGTTGAGCATCGGACTTGGACTCAGGTCATGATCTCCCAGTTCCTGAGTTTGAGCCCCACAGGGGGCTCTGTGCTGACAGCTCAGAGCGTGGAGCCTGCTTGGGATTCTGTGTCTCCCTCTCTCCTTCCCCCTCTCCTGCTTGCACTCTGTCTCTCTCTCAGAAATAAATATTTTTTAAAAATTCTTAGAAGGAAAATGCAGGGGCACCTGGGTGGCTCAGTCCGTTAGGTGTCCGACCCCGGCTCAGGTCATGATCTTGCAATTTGTGGGTTCAAGCCCCTCGTCGGGCTCTGTGCTGACAGCTCAGAGCCTGGAGCCCGCTTCTGATTCTGTGTCTCCCTCTCCCTCTGCTCCTCCCTCCTCACGCTCTGTCTCTCTGTCTCCCAAAAATAAATAAATGTTTAAAAAAAAAAAGCAAATGCCTTAATGAGAGTTTTAAAATTCCCAGAGGACAAATACATCAGATATTGCTAAGCCCTTCTTGGGAACTGTAAGGGTGATATACCTGGCGACCAGGGTCAAAGTGTCTGGACTTCTAGTCTGGGCTCGCCCACGTCTACTTATTAATGCTGTCTACTTACTAATGCTGCGTGTGTGCCTGGGGGCAAACGACTGAGTATTTCTGACCCTATTTCTTAGCTATAAAACGACTATAACCATAATACCCGTCCGGACTACTTCAAAGGGTGGTTTGGTGTTCAAACGAAGCCACGTATTTAACGGTGTTTTAAGTACCATAAGGTGGTGCAGAAACATAAGGCATGTTTGTTGTTGTTGTTGTTGTTGTTACTGCATCGCTGTAATTACTGCAAACTCCCAGACAAGGGACATCTAGGAAAGGGCGATTTGGCTCATCCACGTAGAGATCGTGCACTTTCATCAATTCTTGTCCCTCATTCACCGAGGTATTTTGTTGAGGAAAACTTTTCAGTGTTTTTTGAGATTTTTTTAAAGCCTGCTATAGCAAGTAGCAAGCTGCTGTCTGTAAAAGTACCATGCAGCAGAGGTTAAGATAAACTGCCAGGAAGCCACCGAAACGCCAAGACTGTCAGAAAGGAGTTTGCCGCGGAAGCGCTCTCTTCTCTCTGACGTGGACTGCGAGGTGTGCGATCCATGGAGGCCGGCCACCGAATAGCAACAGGAATTGGCAGAACTGGTCGTCCAGTAACGTGGTTATTATAATTCCATTCTGATACATTTAACGATTTGTCACAATTCTCCGGGGTAAGCAGGATGCTGCAACGAGTTTCAAACTCCGAGCGTCCCGCTCGGTACTCCCGGACGTGGAGCGGGAATAATGCGCGCGCACTCGGCCTCGACCGCTCCCGGGGCTCGCGAGCGCGCCTCCCCGGCCCGGCCCGGCCCTCGCGCGCGCGCGCGCGCCGCCAGCCCACGTGACTCTAGGCGCGCCGACGGCGGGGGCGGGCGGGGGCTCGGGCCGGCTCCGCAGCGCCGCGCAGGCGCCCCAGGGCCGCGCCGAGCCGAGCCCCTCCTGCTCCCTCTAGGAGTCAAAATGGCGGCGAGGGGAACCTGGAGCAGCCCCGGAGCCTGAGCCACTGACAGGAGCTGAGAGGGCGGTGGCGGCGGCAGGAGGAGGATGGCCGGGGGTGCTGGCGCCGGTGCGGACGGCGGTGCTGGTGGCGGCGGCGGGGGCGACGGCCGCGGTCCCAGCGGCGGCAGCAGCAGCGGCGGGAGGAGCCTCCGGGGTGAGTGTCCCTTGGTTTCTCTGAGGCTGAGAGCGGAGGCTGTGCCCGGCGCAGCACCGGGCGTCCCGGCAAGGAAGGGACTGTGTCTGAGAGGTGGGGGCGCCGGGCTGGGGCCCGGCCGCCGCGGGAGGCGCTGCCGGCGGGGAGGAGAGGGCAGTCGTCCGTCTGGAGCTGAGGCGGCGGCGGACTGGCCGGTCCCCGTGCGCTCCCAGGGGCGGACTGGGCTGTGCGCCGTCGTCCCGGGGGGCAGAGGCGCGAGGTGTGGCACTCGGGACGGAGAGAGCGACCCGAGGTGGCCGCGACAACGGCCCGGCCAGCTCCGGGCTCCAAGGGGCGGGACCCGCCGCTCCCAGGACGCCGGGAAACCGCTCCCGATACTCGGGCGTGTGTTTACCCGACTGCGGGGCTGCGACCGCCCCGGGGTGGGCGTGAGAGCGGCGGGCCGGAATTGGGGAGCGAGCAGGCCTGCGGACGGCTGCCCCGGGGCGGCGGGGGGGTGGGGGGAGAAGTTAGATCGCCGGGGTAAGTTACTGTTCCGGGCTCCTACTGGAATTGTGTTTTGACAGGTTGGGAGGGAGACAATACCGAGTGTTTGATAAAAGGAGTCTGTGCTTGGAGTACTTGAATGGCTACAAGCGTGCATTTTCAGTGCCTTACCATTTGCACAGCTGTTCACTAGCCTTACCCCGAGGATGAGAACTTTCTCACCGTCTTTCTGGAGAAGCTCTGAGGAGTGTTGCTTCTGCTTTGAACTATGATAGCACCTCTTTGCACACCAGCACAGATAATAAGTACCCTGGGTTAGGCCTGCTTTACAGAAGGAGTCTTGATTCTCCTTACCAGAGAACGGTTCCCTCTGCCAAAACATCTTACTGTCATGAGGAAATAGGCATTTTTACAGAATTACTTAGTGTTTTCCAACTGACAGAATCTTTTGTCCCTGAATAGCATCCATTTCTTTTAGGTTGCTGAAATTCTTTACTTTCTTCCGAAAATGCGGAAGGAGGATTTGAAATAGCAAGAATTATGCGTGTTAATGGAAGCTGTGATTAAGCCTGTCCTGGAATTTTGGAGTCAGAAAAAACCTTTAGAGCTCTGGTATGACTTGTTTGAGAGCCGAGAATCTGGGCCCCGGGGAGATGAGTGACTTGCCGTGGGTCCTCCAGCCGGCCAGGGATGGGGCCACCACTGGGATCCGAGCCTCTCTACGCCCCCATTTAGAGAGCTCTTTTCGCTCCACTCCTGAGCCTCTTACTCTTCCTTGAGAAATGCATTCTTAACCACCAGTACTGGTGCCTCTAGGTCTTTGTGCAATAAAGTTGAAAGCAGACATGAGAGAGAGTGCCTCACTCTGATTCTTCATTTAGAGTTTTCATAGGCCTGTAACTATATTTTCACCCAATTACAGGCATGGTCCATTCTTGCGTGCAGTCAGTGAAACCCACAGGTCAATATTCTGTCCCCGCCAAGCCGAACTACTGTTCTGTGCCCCAACACCGGCACTTAAACAAGTTCTTTGTATCAGACTCTCATTTGAAGAGTTAAAGCACCTGTGCTGCATTTGCTAGCTTATACTGCCTAGCTTCCACGTATTTTCTTGTTGAATTACGGGAGTCTCTGTTGTGTGTCTTGGGTTAACCTTCAGAGATGCAATGTCAAATGATTGTGATCATGTTCTACTTGGGGAAACTCACATATCAAACTTGTACCTTGTGTTCAGTTAATTACACTGTGATTATTGAAAGTCTGCTTTGCGTTTTGCATTATATTAGTTGCTATAGTAGAAGAGAAAGAAGTGTAATATATAGCCTTTGCCCTCAGGAAAGATACGGTGTACCCTTATGGCTCTAGACGACAATCTAGTACGTTCTGTGAATACAAAGAATGCTGTTGGTGTTCTGGTTAGAGGGAGATGAGTGAGGTCTTAGGAGTGTAAAGAACTTCCTGGAACACTTGGGACTTGAGCTAGCCTATGAGGGTTTAGATTTTCAGAGATACTGGAGCAGTTACTCTGTGAGGGAAAAGCGAGAATATGATGTAGAGATTAGCTTTGAGGCAGAGGAATAGAGGGAAACTAGGATGAGCTGACAACTGAATTTGGAAGACTAAAAGGAAAAAAATCACACAGTTGGAAGGGTATCTGTAGGAGGCTTTGAGTACTAGTTTGAGGAGATTTGGATTTTTATCCTCTTGGGCAAGGTATGGGGAGCCTTTGAAAGGTTGGAAGCCAGATATTAATGAGATAAACCAGAAAGGTGAACCTGTCTGTGATCTACAGGTTGTGTTCGAATGAGGAGAGAATGGAATGAACCAGCAATGATAGTAGCTGTTGCAGTTCCCTGAATAGGAAGAGGTGAGACTCCAGGCCAGGACAGAGTCAGTAGACAGGATGCATGGCAGGTGTTGTTTTTGTTTTTGTTTTTATTGTGGTAAAATATACATAAACATAAAATTTGACATTTTAACTGGTTTTAAGTATACAGTTCTGTGGCATCCTGTACATCCACATTGTTTTGGAGCCATCACCACCATCCATCTCCAGAACCTTTTCATCATCCCCTACTGAAACTCTTTTCCTGTTAAGCACTAACTCCCATTTCTTTTCCCTTTACTCCCAACCCACTGGCAACCATCATTCTGCTTTTTGTCTCTATGAATTGGATTACTCTAGGTACCTCATGTTAGTGGAATCCTATAATAGTCACCCTTTTGTGATTGGCTTATTTCACTTCGCATAATGTTTTTAAGGTTCGTTCATGTTGGAGCATTTGTCAGAATTTCCTTCATTTTTAAGGCTGAATACTATTTCATTGTATGTATGTACAGTATCTGTTTGAGTCCATGCTTTCATTTCTTTGGGGTATAACCCAGAAAATTTTACATTCCCACCAGCAATGTACAAGGGCTCCAATTTCTCCAATTCTCACCAACACTTGTTATTTTCTGTTATTTTGATAATACCGTCCTAATGGGTATGAAGTGATTTGTCATTTTAGGCTTTACTATTATTATTATTATCATTATTTTTAAGTAATCTCTACACCCATCATGGGGCTTGAACTCACAACTCAGAGACCAAGAGTTACATGCTCTATTGACTGAGCCGGTCTGGTGCCCCCATTGTAGTTTTGATTTGTGTTTCTCTAATGTTTAATGATTTCTTCTTGTGCTTCTTAGTCTTTTGTATATCTTCTTTGGAGAAATACTACTGAGTTCTTCTACCATTTTTTAATCCACTTGTTTGCTTTTTTGTTGTTGAGTTGTAGGAGCTCTTTATATATTCCAAGTATCAATCCCTTATCAGATATATGATTTGCAAATATCTGCCATTCTGTGGATTACCTTTTCACTCTGTTTAGTGTCCTTTGATGCACAAAGATTTAAAAAAAAATCTTTTTTAATGTTTTATTTATTTTTGAGAGACAGAGACAGAGCGTGAGTGGGGAAGCGGCAGAGAGAGACGAAGACACAGAATCCGAAGTAGGCTCCAGGCTCTGAGCTGTCAGCACACGAACTGTGAGCTCATGGTCTGAGCCGAAGTTGGACGCTTGACCTACTGAGCCTACCCAGGCGCCCTGACAGACAAAAGTTTTTAATTTCGATGAAGCCCAGTTTATATATTTTTTCTTTGTTGCTTATGCTTTTGGTGTTATATCCAAGAAATCATTGTCAAATCCAAAGTTATGAAGCTTTCACCCTAGAAAAGTCTTACATTTAGATCTTTGCATGTGGATCTCCAGTTTTTCCTCAGCATTTGTTGAAAAGACTATCTTTTTTCCATTGAATGGTTTTGGCATCCGTACTGAAAATGACTTGATTATACCATACATGGCTTTATTTCTGAACTCTATTCTGCTGGTCTGTGAGTCTGTCCTCGTGCCAGTACCACATTGTTTTGATTACTTTAGCTTTATAGTAATTTTGAAATCAGGAAGTGTGAGACCTCCAACATTGTTCTAATTCAAAATTGTTTTGGCTGTTTGTGGTCCCTTGAGATTCCATATGAATTCTAGGATGGTTTTTTTTATTTCTGTAAAAAAAATGCCATTGGGATTTTTTTTGATAGGGATTGCACTGAATCTATAGATCGGAGCAATATTGACATTAATATTAAGTCTTACAGTCCATAAGCACCAGGTATCTTTCAATTTATATGTATCTTTAATTACTTCCCACAACATTTTGTAGTTTTCAGTGTAAAAGTCTTTCATCTCCTTGGTTAAGTTTTTTAGTATTTTATTCTTTCTGAAACTATCATAAATAGGATTGATTTTTTTAATCTCCTCCTTGGATTGTTCATTATTGATGTTTAGAACACAACTCAATTTTGTGTGTTAATTTTTGTATCCTGCAGCTGTATTGAAAGCATTTATGAGTTCTAACTGGTTTGTGTGTGTGTGTGTGTGTGTGTGTGTGTGTGTGTAATTTAGTTTTCTTCATGTAAGATGATGTCTTCAACAGAGATAATTTTATTTCTTCCAATTCGAATGCCTTTTATTTCTTTTTCTTGCCTAATTGTTCTGCCTAGGACTCTCAGTACTATATATATTGAATAGAAGTGGTGAAAATGTACATCCTTGTTTTGCCCTGATCTTGGAGGAAAAATTTTCAGTGTTTGACCATTGAGTATGATGTTAGCTATGGGTTTTCCTTTATTATGTTGAAATGGTATCCTTATATTCCTGGTTTGCGATAGTGTTTTAGCAGTTACGTTTTAATGAGGGAAAAAAAAACCAGTTATGAGTGTTAAGAGCTTTTCTAGCCTGGTGAAAGGGAAAATTGTGCTGTCGTTGGCAAAATAACATATTAATGCCCAGTTGATGTTTTAGGCATTGTCTCTGTACATTTGCAGTCATGTTTTGGCTGAAGAAAAATAGTACTATAGTTAATTCAGTAGGGAAGAGTGACACTAATCAAATAATAGTACAAATATATTCCTGAATAACTATAGTATAATTTTGCTCACAGCTGTATTCACAGCATCTAGCATAGTGCCAGGACATAGGTGCTCATTGAAGTTATTAACGGAATTAAGCAGAAGACTTAAAGTTTAACCAAATAAGCTAAGATGCTACATTGCTTATAAGTTTTTAATGGCAAAGTATTTATTTTTATTTTATTTTAAACCATCTTCCCTGAACCCAGTCTTGGTACAATGGTTTCAAAACATATCAGACTTCTCTGCTCTGAAAAGAAATAGGCAAGTGACTTTTTCTGCAACAAGTGTCTTTAAAAGTGAGGCCAGGGACGCCTGGGTGGTTCAGTTGGTTAAGCGTCCAGCTTCAGCTCAGGTCCATGATCTTACGGTGTGTGAGTTCTAGCCCCACATTGGGCTCTGTGCTGACAGCTCAGAGCCTGGAAGCCTGCTTCGGATTCTGTGCGTGTGTCTCTCTCTCTGCCCCGCCCCCACTCATACCACTGTCTCTCTTGCTTTTTCTCTCAAAAGTAAATAAACACTAAAAAAAAGTATATATTTTAAAGTGAGGCAACAGTTTTCTTTTTAAATTGATGATAATGGAAATTGCTTATCAGAATCCAGGTTTCAAAGGGAGACATAACTTAGAAGAAACTTTTCAGGTGCGTATTGACTCCAGATTTATAATGAAATTTGAATATTCAGTACCTAGGTTATTTGCAAAACAAGTGTAAAATTCTTTTAATGCAAGCTGCAGTGGTTTTTAGTATCCTTTTTTAATTTTTAAAATTTTGGCAGTCTGTAAATTTTACATCACAAATTGAGTTTTTCACATCCTATATCAATTAATGTAGAAATTTCAAAAACATATAAATAATGTACTAAGTTATGTAAATTGGTATTGAATATATATAGTGAACATTATGTTAAGGTTGGAATAAATAGAAATTACTTTAATCCAAAACATAGAGCATCCTTTATATCATAGGATTCAAAAATGTTTTTTGAGGATTGTTAAGTTTTTAGATACAGTTGTTATGTAAAAGAACATTGAACTAGGACTCCATTCAGATTCTGACTACTGTTAATAGGCTTATGATCTTAAGCAAGCCCTTTAACCTGTCTGGGGCTTCATTTTCCTCATTAGTGCGTGTGTGTATGTGTATGTTCCTCATTAGTGCGTGTGTGTATGCGTGTGTGTTTCCTCATTAGTGCGTGTTCATTTTCCTCATTAGTGCGTGTGTGTATGTGTGTATGCATGTGTACATGCATGTACACATGCATACACACATACACATTCACGTATGTCACAGTGTTTTACAAAGCAGCCTTGCCTCCTTGTGTTTGCTCTTCAATTCTCTCCCTCCCTGTTACTAGTCTGAACTATTTATTGAACATGCTACCAATAAGGTCTCTGCCATTTGTTTTCCCTCTCTCTCTCTCTCTGCTTCTCTATTCCCTATGTTGCTACCATACTTATGTTTCTAAAAAAAACCCAATTGGGGCATGTTACCTCCCTACTTAAAAAAACCTGTGTTAACCTCCCCTTGCTTATAGGATAAAGTCCAAACTCACAAGAGTTTGTAGACTGTGTCCAGCCTTCTATTTCCCATCACTCCAGCCTTACGAAGCTGTTTCTTGTTTCCTGTGCTTCTTTGTTTCATGTGTTTATCCCAGTGCTTGGAGTTCTTTTTCTTTGTCATCCAGGAGGCTCTGAGAAGATGATTCATCACCCACTCCAGGGGTAGATTTTGATAACTCCAAGCCAGGGCATTTCTCTGTAAACTGTGACTTGTCCCAGTCAGACCGAAGGGAAGGAGACATTTCTTTTTCTGGGGGAGAGGACTTTTTCTCTTGTTGTATATGAACAAGAGAACATGTGACTCCAGTTGCCACTGGCACTGTCTTATGACCCCGAGGGATGAAGAAGCGTGCCTGGAAGATGACAGAGCAGAGAGGATGAATGTAGGTCCAAGATAACATAATTTTAGACACATACTATACTGGGGTCTGGGGCTTTCCCTGCCATGGGATTTCTCCACCTAACAGATTAATTCCTTATTGTTGAAGCCATTTCTTTGGAGTTATTTGCTATCAAAAATCTGATTGATACAGTTGCGTTTATTCTTCAAGGCCCAGTTCAAATACGACCTTTACCAGTAGTTATATACTCAGTCCCTTAGTACTTTGGCCCACTCTTCCAGCCCTTTTGCAGCTGTACTATAATCACTTGCTTGTATGTCTGACTCCTCCATGTAACTCTTTGTACTTTGAGCCAAAGCCTACAGGATGCAGCATAGTGTCTGCTACATTATAGATATTTAGCAGTGCATTGTTAGGATGAAATAATGACATGAAAAAGGATTTTGTAAACAATTTTTAAATAAACATGAGGTATGTTATTGTCTTTAAAGTGAAGTGGAGAGATCAATTAGACTAGACATGCAAAGTGCTCTTTGCTTGCCTTTAATTATTTTCTAAAAATGTTAACTTAAATAAAAAGTTTGACAGCCTCCTCTGGCCATAGCACCTTGAATGTTATGAAAAATCTTACTAGAGTAGGAGTCCTGGAAGGAGCAATAATGAATTGTGTTGTTACTGTGCAACTTCCTTCCTTCCTTCCTTCTTTAGTAGGAGACTTGAATGCCAGAACTAACTTCAAACATAATATGTGTATTTTCCCCCTGTATTTTGAAATTATATTCAGGTCTGTTTTATCTGGGATTTGTGAATTGTTCTTTAGGAAAAATTCCATAATATACTTTATAAGACCTAATTATTCTCGTCTTCAGACTTTCCCAAAATACTTCTTGCTTGAGACTACACATGAGAATTTTCTGGTAAGCAAAAAAAAAAAAAAAAAAAGATTTGTGGCAGAACTAGATGAGTTACAGCAAATTTTAGTAATAGCTTATGACAGAGAAATCTCATTATAGCGTTAATTACAAAGTCATAGTTCTGTCACATGCTTCAACAATGAAGTCTGACAGAAGAGGAAGGATGGGAAAGGAGAGTTAAAATTCTTGATTCAGTATACTTCACTGTTTGTTGGATTGTTAAAGTTCAACATAGTAATTTGTAGTCACAGTAGCCCCCCTCCCTTATCCGGGGGGGGGTGTGTGTGTGTGTTCCCAGACCCATAGTGGATTCCCGAAAGCACAGGTATTACTGAACCATATATATACCAAAATTTTTCCTCTATATACATACCTGGGATGAAGTTTAATTTATAGGTTAGGTGTTACACTAAGAGATTAACAACAATAATAACAAAATAGAAGAATTATAACTATACTGTAATAAAAGTTATATGAATGTGGTCTCTCCTTCAAAATATCTTATTGTACTGTACGTTATTTACTATTTATTGTACTGCCGATGTGATGAGATGAAGTGAAGTGAGTGAGCATAGACCTTGTGACGCAGCATCAGGCTGCTGTTGACCTGACAATACACCACAGAAAATGAACCAGTGGTTAAGGGGGACTACTGTAGCTGTGCTTAAAAATTATCTCTAATAATTGAATATCTCTTCTAATTATACTTTTATTGGTTTTGATGTTCTTAACCTGTTTAGGGTGATGATATCCATAGTGACTATTCCTCGGTTGTTCATGACTCCTCAGAGATTATCCTTTTAAAATCATTTAAACAGCTAAAATATAACAAATTTCAGACCATATTAGATATACATTTTTTTTAATGTTTATTTATTTTTGAGTGGTGGGGGGACAGAGCATGAGTGGGAGAGGGGCAGAGAGAGAGGGAGACAGAATCTGAAGCAGGCTCCAGGCTCCGAGCTGTCAGTACAGAGTGCGGCGCAGGGCTCGAACTCGGGAACACTGAGATCATGACCTAGCCAGAAGGCAGATGCTTCTGACTTCAAACAATTGACCCACGCAGGTGCCCTGAGATATACATTTGTAAAGTAGGCATTTTATTTAAGAAGTATATAATAAGTTTGTGGTGCCTGAGTGATACAGTTGGTTAAGTGTCTGACTCTTGATCTCGGCTCAGGTCATGATCTCACAGTTCCTGAGTTTGAGCCCTGCATCAGGCTCTGCTCTGGGATTCTGTCTCTCCTTCTCTCTGCCCCTCCCCCACTGTTCATTTTTTCTCTCTCTCAAAATAAACTTAAAAATTTTTTTAAATATAATTTTCATTTTATTATCAAAAACTCCAATACCTCCCATCCCAAAATTAAGCTGTGACCCTCTGTGGTATAGCCAGAGTTCTAAGAACCAGGCTCATCTCTCTGCATTCTTTCCTTCAATTTCTAGTTTTAAAAATTCTAATGGTTGCACTTAAAAGAATGCTGCATAGACTAGTAGAATGTGATGTACTTTTATATTCTTTTAAGAATGTATTTTTAATAGGAAATAAAAGTATCAGCAGGGGACTGACAGCTGCTTTGAATTACAATAGGTTATATTAGAAAAAGCCCACATGGACTTAATAAGATTCTCCTAAGCAAAACTCTAACAAGTAATATCTACTTGTAAGTCAATGGAATTTTATAGAAAAATGGCATTTTGAAAGATATCTTTATGGTAGCTACACGTATCCTGATGAACATTGGGTAATGTATAGAATTGTGACTCACTATGTTGTACACTTGAAATTTATATTACATAGTATGTCAGCCATACAAAAAAAGTTATCTTCATTTAATCTAAGTAAAAATGCTTTCTGACTTTTTTGGTTGTATTGGGGAAATACTATTTTTATTTACTTATTTTACAGTTTGTTGGGGCGCCTGGGTGGCTTAGTCAGTTGAGCATTCAACTTCAGCTCAGGTCATGATCTCACAGTTCCTTGGGTTCGAGCCCTGCATTGGGCCCTATGCTGTCAGCAAAGAGCCTGCTTCGGATCCTGTCTCCCTCTCTCTCTGCTCCTCCCCCTCTTATGCTCTCTCTCTCTCCCTCTCTCAAAAATAAATAAGTGTTTTAAAAAATTAAAAATATTATTTAAAATTAGATGCTGGAGTAGAGAGACAGGAGAAAGAAGTTACTAGCTAATTTCATTATTGCTTATAGTAGGGAGGTAGTACATATTAACCAAAAAAGAGGGAATTTGGGGTATTAGATAGAAGTATTAGTAAAGGTGACTTTTTAATATGTCCTTCTGGTCCCAAGATGATGGCCAGAGGGATATCAGGGTCACCAAGAATAATTTGGAGGTTGCCAAGGACTTGTTTTAAAGTGTTTTCAAGTCTGACCAAGAACTCTGACATTTGGAGGTGGGGGAAGCATTAATAAAGTTACCTATGGGGCAGGGAGGGATGAAATTAGAGTAAACAGGGAGAGCAACTAGTTATCTTTGAATAAATCTTGTTTTGTGGTTTTGACTTTAAACCCATCTAAATATTTTATGTAGCAGTTAAATTAAAAATGCAATGCCTAAAAATCAAAAGTAACATAAAACTTACAAAACGCCTTACAGTTAGTGATATAATCACACAGAGTAAACTATTCAAGTGACGCAGTAATTTGTAGGATATCTTGAGTTGGGTAATATCCTAAGAGTAGAAAGAATTGCAATAAATAAACATAAAGTGATTCTCATTTATCATATTATTGATGGTAGATAGTACTGAGAATATATTATATATGTGTGTATATATATATATATATATATATATAATGTTTATTATTTTGAGAGAGAGAATGAGCTTGAGCCGGGGAGAGTCAGAGAGAAAGGGAGTAAGAGAATCCCAAGCAGGCTCCATGCTCAGTGTGGAGTCCGGTAGGGGGCATGACCTGAGCCAATATCAAGAGTCAGACACTTAAGTGACTGAGCCACTCAGGTGCCCCAGTACTGACATTTTAATTCTCAGCTATTTCATATACACTGCAGGATGAAGTACATGAATAGTTATGTAGACAGCATTGGGAATAGGGTTTGGGCATGTAAGAAGGGAGAAACAAATGAAAGATCCATAAGATTAAGTAAAAACCGTATAAATCTGAATTTGAGTTGGAAGCATCAGTATAAACTCATGATATATATGTGTCTCTATGTCCATGCTTGTGTAGATGTGTGTATAAAATTACTTATCTCTGTGTACTTAAAAGGCACTTAGCTCCCCTAGCACCCAGAACGTGGTTTCTGAATACCATTTCCCACTGAAAGAAATTAGAACTTCTTTACAGAAATGGCTGATTCCAGGTCTAAGGATAGAAAAATACAAGGTATGTCTGGAATAAGATACGGCCCCAGAAAGCAAAGAAGCTATCAGAGACAAGTAGTATTGTGTCATGAGATCTCAAGAGCCAATTTAAATAAGCTTCCACTGTCCAAATATTGGGCAATTTGAGCCTCAGTAAGGATAACTACAAAGGATTGAAATATATTCAATACATTTAAATCCATAAATACTTAAAATTCCTTTAAACTTGCTGATTATCTTTATTTATTTATTTATTTTTTGCTGATTATCTTTAGAGAATGCTGGGAAATTCATTGTTTTGAAAATAGTAAATAAAGTAAGTTCATTTATTCTGCCTTTTCTGTATAAACTATATATCAGACAACTGAATAGTTAATGAGTTTCTCTTACAGAAGTAGTCCAGCTAATGAATAAAAAAGGGATGATAGAACATCACCATGTTGCAACTCCTAATTAATGATTCTACTTGGTGATCATTGATAATTTTTAATACCACAGACTGTAAAGTGGACATTTTGTACCTATTGTTGGAATTACACATCACCACCTGTGAAGCAGTCTTGGCAAAATAAACTTTAAAAGTACAAAAATGATCCTGAATCTGATCAAATCACTAGTTCTATCAATTACAGTAAATACTGCATTTGCCAGAGGAACATATTAAACTACATCCTGGTGATGCATTTGGCAAAATCCATACTGTAGGAAACTACCAGATAATCTGATATTTTTAACAACAACAATAAAAAAATTGCAAGGGGGAAAAAGAGAGTGAGGGGGAAGGAGCCTATTTAAGAGACATGGTCATGAAGTCACAATTTATAGACCTTATTTGGATCCACAGTCAAACTAAGAAAAAATAAACCAGTTGTGGAAATGTGAACACTGCTTGGGAAATTCATATTAAGGAATTATTGTTCATTGCTTTAGATGTAATAATAGTACTGTAGTTGTTCTTTTACATCCTTTCTCTTAGAGACATATGAAGAAATATTTACAGATGAAATAATATATGCTATCTGGAATTTGTTTCAAATAATCCAGAGGGGTTGGGTAGAGAATGGATTGGGATATAGTGATACAAGATTGCCACAGATTGATAATTATTGAAACTTGGTGATGGGCAGAGATTGTTTTACTATTTTCTCTATTTTTGTACTTTTTTCATTATTACAGAAATTGCAAAAGTATCTTCTGCAAAGGAGGAAAAAATAGGAAGGAGTGAAAATAGAGAAGCATAGTCACTAGGGGGATTGATAATTTATAGAGTATAATCCACAGTCTGGAAACTTTTTATTGCTCACCAACAGTGTACAACACTAGAGATAAAGACCTGTCCCTTAACCATAATTGAGTGATTAAGTAAAAACTTTAGCAATTTGAATGAATAGCAATGAATAATAACAGCAGACAGTAGACATAGAGAAGGATAAAGAAGACATTGCTCTTCTGTTCAGAAAGATTGGTATAGGACTGAAGACTTGAGGTGATTTCTTGTTCAGGAGACAAAACGCTAGATCAGAGATCAGAATGCCTGGGATCTAGTTTTGGCTTTGCCATTTTACAATATATTTACTTTGGATAAGTCACTTTCTGCATTCCTTGCCTTATTCAGGGATTAGAGAATGAAGCTTGTCCTGTCTACGTTGAAGACTTGATGTGAGAATAAAATGAGCTGCTGTGTGAAAAGCACTTTGTCAACTGTATATCCCTCTTTTAAGATGCTTTCACTCGGGGCTCCTGGGTGGCTCAGTCGGTTGAGCGTCCGATTTCGCCTCAGGTCATTATCTCGCAGTTCGTGGGTTCGAGCCCTGCGTCAGGCTCTGTGCTGACAGCTAGCTCAGAGCCTGGAGCCTGCTTCTGATTCTGTGTCTCCCTCTCTCTCGGACCCTGCCCTGTTCATGCTGTCTCTCTCTCTCTCAAAAATAAATAAAACATTTAAAAACAAGATACTTTCACTATATTTATTAAAAGAATATTGAAAACGGAAAGACATTGCTTTTCAGTCTGTTTTAATGGAGATTTTTTCCATTTACGTTTTTATTATGGTTAAAAGTATATATATAACATTTATCATTTTAACGAGCTTTAAGTGTACAGTTCTATAGTTTTAAGTACATTCACATTGTTATGCAACCATCACCACCATCCGTCTTCATAACTTTTTTTCTTTCCCCCTGAAACTCTATAGTCATTAAACACTAATTTCCCAGCCCCTAGTAGCCACCATTCTACCTTCTGTCTCCATGATTTCGACTACTATGAGTACCTCATATAAAATAGGATCATACAATGTTTGTCCTTCATTGACTGAAATATCACTTAACATAATGTCCTCAAGGTTAACCCATGATGTAGCATATTTTCAGAATTTCCCTCCTTGTAAAGGCTGGATAATACTCCATCATATGTTAAATACCATTTTGTTCATTTCTGTGTCGATGGATAGTTTGCTTCTACCTTTTGGCTATTATGAATAATGTTGCTATGAACATGGGTGTACAAATAGCAGCTCAAGTCACTGTTTTCATTTTGTTCTCATGATTTCAATACCCAGAAGTGTAATTGCTGGATCATATTGGTAATTCTGTGTTTAATTTTTTGAGGAATCTGTGGGTTTTTCAGCTAATTACTTCATTGTTTGTGCATTTTGAAACATCCCAACAGAGTGTCCTATTTAAGGCTGTATGTACACTGTGATACAAGGGTCTTTTTCCTAGGAAGTTTTTTTCCCCACTCCCAAATACTAGTGCAGTTTTTAAATCACACTCTTCTTTTTTTTAAATCTTTTTTTTTAAATTAAAATTTTTTATACTTTATTGTCAAGTTGGTTTCCATATAACACCCAGTGCTCTTCCCCACAAGTGCCCTCCACCATGACCATCACCCCCTTCCCCTTTCCCCCTCCCCCTTCATCCCTCAGTGTGTTTTCAGTATTCAAGAGTCTCTCATGATTTGTCTCCCTCCCTCTCCCTAACTCTTTTTCCTCCTTCCCCTCCCTATGGTCCTCTGTTAGGTTTCTGCTGTTAGACCTATGAGTGAAAACATATGGTATCTGTCCTTCTCTGCCTGACTTATTTCGCTTAGCATGATACCCTCGAGGTCCATCCACTTTGCTACAAATGGCCAAATTTCATTCTTTCTCATGGCCATGTAGTATTCCGTTGTATATATAAACCACATCTTCTTGATCCATTCATCAGTTGATGGACATTTAGGCTCTTTCCATGTAAATCACACTCTTCTAAGAGGATTAGACTATATCCCATGGATCCTCAGAAACAACTTTTGAATTAAAAAGCTTAAAGAATAATTATAAATGGGTCTTTACTTTTGTAATGTTTATTTATTAAAGGCTGCTTTCATTAAGCAGTTTTCAACTCAATACCTCATATTTGCCAGGCATTGTTCTGTGTGCTGAGGATTTAATGTTGAATACATGAAATTCTGGCTCTCATGAAGCTTACATTGTAGTGTGAGACTGTTAACAAGAAACAAGTATATAATTTCAAGTGTTGAAAAGTGCTGTAGAGAAAAATAAACAGAAGAAAGGGGATAGAGAATGATGGGGTAAGATGGCATGTTGTTTTCTAGAAGGTAATTAGGGAAAGCCTCTTTGAGGGCATGGCACTTGAGCAAAGAAAGATCTGAATAAAATGAGAGAGTGATCCATGTGAGGACTTTTCTGGAAAAATGTTCCAGGTAAAGGTAATAGCAGGACCTAGGTAGGGGCAGGCAGTGCTTTTTAAGGAGATGACTCAGGAGTCAAATGAAGACCTGTCTATCTCAATCAGCACCCAGTATCCATATAAAGAAATGGATTGGTTTTAAATATTTCATTAGAAAGAAAGGGAAGATTAAGATGGAAATAATGTGAGGGAGATTTATTTGTATATTCTGTTAATGATTCTAGAAAATATCGTACATCTATTCATGTGTGGGGTGGAAGATGCTGGCAAAATATTACTGCTGACAAGACATTCCAGTAATGATTACCACATGGAAGACATATCCTCTTCCTCTAAGGTATAATTTTCTTGGCAAAGTGAACCCAAAGGGTATTATCTTCTGTTCAGAGAAGGCAGAAATAAGACAACTGATAGAATCTATTTCAAGAAATCTAAAAGTCTTAGTTAATAAAATGCTTTAATATCCAGCATATCTTACTGATAGCATATATGACTGTAATATAGATACTATTACAACACATGGACTCAGACATTTTAAAGATTGGAGGAGAGCTTCAATATCACCTTTGTTTCACTGGGCCCTACACAGTAATGAAATTATGCCAGAGATGGCTTTAGGCCTCAAAAAGTCATCAGTGTTGGGGAGCTTGTCTGGCTCAGTCAGTAGAATATGTGACTTTTGATCTCAGGGTTATGGGTTCAAGCCTCACACTGGGCATAGAGCTTACTTTAAAAAAAGAAAAGAAAAAAAAAGAGGAACACTGTCACTTCTTAAACTCTCTATGTTTTGCAAACATTGATAGGACATTTATAAATCATGTCCTCAGTCAGAAGTAAATGATCATATTGAGAGAATGCTGTGTTGTAATACATACCTGAGTGTTCCCTCTGGAATTGAAAGTATTAGGAAAATCTTGTTTTTAGACTTCTTCCTTTATGTGTGCTGTTTGTATTATTTCTTCCTTGGGATGTCTCTGTGTCACAGACTGTGAGTCTGGAGTTCTCTCTTGTCCAGCAAGAGAGCGGATGCAGAATTGAATATGAGAGAGGCTAATGTCCTGGAGGAGATAAGAGCCCTGAACAGGGGTTTTGTCTCCATATTTATTGAGCACTGAAGATCTTACACACATGGTGAATGTGAAGAAAACAATCAGATAGTAATCATTAACTTGTGTGAGTAAGAAGCGAAGGGTCAGGGAGTGAGTGTTGTTTGTGATCAAGGTACATTGGCGCCAGATGGAAAGTAATTTCCTGCAGGTGATATAACAAG
Source organism: Cryptoprocta ferox (assembly GCA_028646485.1). Lineage (NCBI taxonomy): Eukaryota > Metazoa > Chordata > Mammalia > Carnivora > Eupleridae > Cryptoprocta > Cryptoprocta ferox. Next base: position 10,182,855 of record CM053560.1, read on the forward strand.
CTTCTTGTAATCCCATTACAATAGCTTGCTAACTAACCATGGGCGCTTTTGCCCCATGGTGGCCACTTTCCACCCTAAGCTTTTTTTCTAACCCATTTAAGTATAAGGAATTCCTGAACCTATTTCCCGCACATTTTTGGAAGCTCAAACCCATTTTCCTTGTTACTCCCAGTTCACCCACAAATTCTATGTCCTGTGTTTCTTCTAGGTTCATAGCATTGCTAACCACCTGGTCATGCAAGGTAGACATCATCATTATTCCCTTCTTCCTTTCCATCATCCCCTCAATGATTTGGTGAGATGTTCTACGATAAGGACTTCATAGGGGTTATCTCAATTTTTTATTATTAGATCTCCTAAACAAATGCAAAATGGTGTTTTAAGATGCAGACTTACTTACGTTGCATAAACAAGACCTAGAATATCTGTTTCAGTCTTATATATCTGGACTGTAATATCCTCTTCCTGTGTTTCTTCTGCAGCAAATGGGTAGCACAGTATGAGCAGTGGGGTCAAGGGAGGAGAGGAAAAAAATTTATCATAGTTCCAAGAAAGGCCTCTAATAATCATTATGAGGATAAGAGTTTTGCCTGATTTTCTACTTCTTGTTTTACTAAAGAGCCCTTGTTGGTGTCTGTGCTAGAGGTCCTTTCTAGCTGACATTTCTCAAAACTTGTTCATCATCAAACCAATTTCTTTTGCCAGCACCTCTGTATACAAGATTCTTTCTAACTATAGACTTCAGAAAAAAATTAGGAGCACTCTGCATTTGACATGTCAACAAAAATTCTGTAAGTTTCAGAATGAATCGCCCTTATTAAGGCTAATGCCTCATTATAGGTAGCTTGCCATCCCTTTTCACTGAAAATTTAAAGTGATGGGGTTTTCTGCCATATCTATTTGGACTCTTTTAGTCTGATGTGAGAAAAAATAAAATTTTAGTACAGAGTTATCTCTGACTTCTAAACTGTTACTAGTTTCCCATTTATAACAATGTGAATAATTCATAGGACCATTCACATGACTATTCCCTTGATGCTCCAGTAGTTTGGAATTTGATGTCCCTAAGAAGACTGTCTTGGATGAGGAAACCTTTGAGTATTTGTACTCATGTTTCTGTTTTGTTCTGTGTTCTGCTCTTCTCCGTGTGCAGCCATAGTCTCAGGCTTACCGTCCGGTTCTCTCAGCTTGCTGGGGTTTTTTTTGTTTTTTGTTTTTTTAATCTCTCCATCTCTACCACGGGAGCCCACAGAAACTCATCAACAAGAAATATGTCCTTGTATTTTTTTTTAACATTTTCATAAGTTGTTTTGAGAAAATGTGAGTTTTTTTTGGCTTTGAATGAAGTTTATGAGAAATTCCATGTTTTTTCTTTTAAATTCAGTTGCTTTGAGTATATTGTCTGGTTTCAGCTCTATTTCTCTCTGTAAATCCTTTATACACTCAAATCTAGACTGAGATTTCTTATTGCCGTCACTGAATCATTCAGAGCTAATTTTTTATATACCACTAAGCCAACAGTAACAACAGTTGTCCCTGATTGGAACAGCAATTTTATTTATTTGCTCAAATATTGTGTGCTTGGCTCAAAACTCTTCTTTTCCTGAAAGCAAAAACACTAAATGACACCATTATCTTATAAGACAGTTGATTGGGCAGTACTATAATCTGTCTTGGAGGACCTCATAATCATTTCTACCCTTGGCCTACAGGCCCTTTTTCCTAGCTGTTGGAGAAGATTTTTCCCATTCCTTAAGAGCGAGCTCAGTTTGGGGCATATAGCTGCTAGAAGACAGCAAAGGCTTGGGTGTCGGGGATGGCTCAGCCAAGCAGCTCCTGCTCTTGTTTCTGTAGATGTCACAGTTCTGGCCCCTGCAGCCCCACCAGATCTCAGTTACCGCTGCCAGAGGCCCAGACAGGGGGGGATAGACAAAAGCCCAGGAGCTGAGAGTCAGCCTTCCAAACCTTTTCAGCCCTGTATTCCCATTTTTCCACCAGTTACTTCAGGAGGGTCTTATTCTGAGGTTCTAGGTCTGCATGAAGCATTTTGAATGTGAGCTCTGCGATAAAGGTTGCAGAGTAAGAGGCTTATTCACATCTTGACTGTGTAGCCGCATAGGTCCTTATCTACTTATTTCTGGGAATTGGCCTCAGCTTTAAATGTCTAGAAACTGACAGGTATTTCAGAATACGTCAATATCTCTAAGATGTATTTCATTCAGGCTAGGTCAGACCTGGCACAAGACCAGCCCCCTCATGAAAACCCTTATGATGGGCTGTTTCTGCTTTCCATGGTCAGTCCATATTATTTTACTTAGCTCTTAATGTTGTGAAGTAGGTGATAGTGTCCTCATTTGAGGGATTAGGAAAGCCAGGTCCTTATTAACAGTTTCTTGCACTATATAGCAAGACTTCTCTAATAAGTCTTCTTGCATTCAGATCATCTAGTAATCTTTTAAAACAAATGTAAGGGTGCTTCCCTTGCACTATTCTCTTTTGCTCCAGTAGTTCCCCCTTTGTGTTCTGAGTAAAGGCTCAACACTTCAGTATGGGATTTGAGGCTTTTTCACCCAGCCCCGTCCCATACTCTTAAACATAGGTACTCCTTAGGCCTTAGACACATTATTTATCAATGTTGATGATAATTGCTAACATTTTTTCAACTTGAATGTTGTGTCTATTTTGCATTCTGTGGTAGATGGTAAGAAAGTTAAGCTCAGTGCATACCCTTGGGAAGTGTACAGTTCAGTGGAAATATAATCACGCTGCGGTGTTCGTAGATAATAGAGGCACAGGGTTGTGAGAACTGGGACAGGGATGCAGACTGGGACTGGACTTTTTCTCATCTATTCCTTCTGTTTCTTCTAACTTGAATGACCTTTCCTTTTTTACTTGATGCATCCTATTAATTCTTGAAGGTCTGGCTCTAAACTAAGAAGCCAGAACAGTAGCCTTTTTAAAAATTTAATGAAAAATCCAATTCAGGGTATAATCACCCCTGTATTCCTAGGGCCTGTCAGAATGCCTTGCACATGGCGTGTGCTCAGAGTTGGGTGGGTTGGTGGGTGTATGGATGGATGGATGGATGGATGATCAAGCATAAACAAGTGTCATCCTGCCATCAAGGTGTGCATCTGTATTTATTTTTGAGAGAGAGAGAGGGAGGGATGGATGGAGAGGGAGAGAACACAAGCAGGGGAGGGGCAGAGAGAGAGGGAGAGACATACAATCTGAAGCAGGTTCCAGGCTCTAAGCTGTTGGTGCAGAGCCAGACGCTGGGCTGGCCATGAGCTTTGAGATCATGACCTGAGCTGAAGTCGACCACTTAACCAACTGAGCCCCCCAGGTGCTGCCAGGAAGGCACTTTTGCTTTGATTCATAAGCTACCCTTTCAGTTAAGTCATTTTTTGCTTTATATGAGAGAGCCTTTTAAGCACCAGAAGTAACACTGTCAGGTGTGTACTCACTTCCCATTTCTGGAATGGAACTATATATGTCTGCCCTGGAAACTTTACCTTCAAACATTTAGGGGAAAAAATTACAAAGATAACATTGTCCATAGATACAAGAGCTGAATGCCAAGCTGGTTCTGCAACTTACCAGCTCTGTGATGTTGGGTAAGTAACTAAGCCTTCCATGCCTCATTTTCCTAACCTCCCAGTCTTTTTCTTGTGCAAAGTGGGGATAGTAATAGACCTGATTGAGAAAATTAAAGGAGTTAATTCATGTACAGTGGTTAAGAATGGCTGGCTCATAGTCAATTACTGATCAGTATTATGATTATATAAGGTTTTTATTTATATAAGAAGCTAATAACAAACATTTAAATTTTAGCCATCAGCTTTATACATCAAATTCAAACATTTAAATATAAGCCAAAACAATTTTGACAATTCTGGGATCTGGATGATACTGCTTGAAGGCTCAGCACACTACTACCTTTTGTGTATTTTTGAAATTTTTCATGACAGAATTTAAAATCAGAAATGTATAAATATAAAAGTTTGCAAATAACATTTTTTCTAAATATAAAAATTAAAGTGTATTATATTATTTCTGGCAAATATTAGAATTTTATGAAATACTCTATTGGACATTGAAATATTTGTATATATTTTATTAATGGTTGATACAATGAGACATTCCTGAAATGGAAAGATTTTGCCTGTCTAAATTTTTTCAGATAAATTCTCTAATGCTTAAAGAGAAATACAATAATAACTCTTTTACTTTACCTGGAAAGAAATTTTCTTAGATAAGTCACTTTTGAACCTTAGCCATAAAGCTTCAAAAATATGTTTTTGGTGACAATAGTTTTTTGATAACAATATTTATAATTTTTTTTAAATTGTGGTACAGTGTATATAACACAAATTTACTATCTTGACCTTTTTTTAAAAAAAAATTATGTCTTTATTTTATTTTGAGATAGAGACAGAGAGAGAGGGAGACACAGAATCTGAAGCAGGCTCCAGGCTCTAAGCTGTCAGCACAGAGCCTGACGCGGGGCTTGAACCCATGGACTGTGAGATCATGACCCGAGCCGAAGTGGGACGCTTAACCGACTGAGCCACCCAGCCCCTATCTTGACCATTTTTAACTGTGCAGTTTGGTGGTATTACATATATTCATATTCTTATATAACTGTCACCACCAGCTGTCTCCAGAACTCTTAATCTTCTTCACCTGAAACTCTATACCCATTAAACAATAACTCCTCATACTCTCCCTTTTCCCCGCCCCTGACGACTACCATTCTACTTAGGTCTCTACAATTTTGACTGTTCTGTGTGCCTCATATAAAGGGAATCATACAATACTTGTCTTTTTGTAACTGGCTTATTTCACTTAGCATAATGTCTTCAAGATTCCTAAGTGTTGTAGTGTGTATCAGAATCTTTGTCCTGTTTAATTTAAGGCTGAATTATTCCATTGTATGTACATACCACATTATGCTTATTCTTCCATTCGTTGATGGACACTGGGTTGCTTCCGCATTTTAGCTGTTCTGAATAATGCTGCAATGAACATGGGTGTACATGTCTTGAAACGCTGCTTTCATGTCTTTTGGATTTATAGCCAGAAGTGAAATTGCTGTATCACATGGTAAATCTGATTTTAATTTTTTGAGGAACCTCCATGCTATTTTTCACAGTGGCCATTTCTACAACATAACCATTTTATGTTCCCACCAACAGTACATAGAAGTTCCAATTTCTTCATCCTTGCCAACACTTATTTTGTGTTTTATTGATAATTGTCATCCTAGTAGGAGTGAGGTAGTATATCATTGTGGTTTTGGTTTGCATTTCCCTATTGATTAGTGATGTGTTTTCATGTGCTTAATTAGGTATCCATATACGTTCCTTGAAGAAACATTTATTTACGATTTTTTCCCATTTTTTAATCAGTTTGCTTGTTTGGTTGGTTGGTTGTTGAGGTGTAGGAGTTCTGCAAGTATTTTGGATATTAATCCCTTATCAGATGTGATAGGCAAATATTTTCTCCCATTCCATGAGGTTATAATTCACTTCAAAAACAAGATTGACCAAAAGAATGAAGGCCCTTTCCAGCTCCATCACTGTGGCTTTTCTGCCTTAATAAATGTTTAATGGAACATAATTTTGCCTTTCTTTTTAATAAACTGCTGCTATCATAAACAGTTATTCTGTATTAGTGGAATGAGTGAGGTTTGCAGTGCAGGGTGGAGGTCATCTGCCTCTGTATTAAATGGCCCCAGAGGAGACATATGAGCCTAGTTGGTGGCTTTCTGAACTCCCTTCCAAACTGGTCTCACCTTTTTGAAGAGATCTTCTAACAGCAAGGGTCTACTGCTGACTCTGCTTCTGGCTTAACTGTTCAGTCTCTCTTTGTTTTGTTGTTTTTAAAAATCGATCCAAGGATAGAATTGAAGGTTACATGTAATCCTGGCTTTTTCACTTAATATCTCTGAAATCTTAGGCAAGTTACTAACCTCTCAGCCTTATCAGTAAAAAGTTATTGGGAGAATTCAAGTGGGTTAATTCACGTGAAGTTCTAAGAACAGAGTCTGGCATATTGTAAAACCCCAATAAATGGGAGTTGCTATGTTAAGTAAAACATGCTTGGGGAATGAGATGGACATAGGAAGTCTTACTTCTCTAACTTAGGTTTTAGGAGGTTTTTTTTTTCCTTTTCTTTTCTTTTTTAAGTTTGTTTTTTGAGAGAGAGAGAGCACGCATGCACAAGTGAGGGGCAGAGAGAGAGAGGGAGACAAAGAATCCCAAGCAGGCTCCACGCTGTCAGCACAGCCCAACGTAGGACTCAAACCCACAAACCGTAGAGATCATGACCCTGAGCCGAAACCAAGAGTTGGACGCTCAACTGAGCATTTTGTTTGTTTGTTTGTTGTAAACTTTGTCTTATTTCTAACTCTGGAAGTGTGAGGTTTGGCTGTAAGGGTGGTCTTTATCCCACTTTGCCCCATTAGGCCTGGGCTCTACATATTCTGGCATCTCATCTAGTTTTTACCCCTTTTTACTCTCAGGCATTCTGATGTGATGGTACATTATGTGATCACTTTACCTTAAGTTTGACAGGAACACGGGATTATCATAATTTTGCATTTCTCTTATTATTAATTGCTTTTCGTGAATATTCACAGGTGCCCCACATTCCTATCCTTCTATAACTATAGCTAATAATCAGAGTAAAGAGAAAAGATGTGTTTAAAAAAATTTTTTTTTAGTGTTTATTTTTGAGAAGAGAGAGAGAGAGCACACAAGAGCATGAGCAGGGGAGGAGCAGAGAGAGTGGGGAGACACAGAAATGAAGCAGGCTCCAGGCACAGGACTCAAACCCATGAACTGTGAGACCATAGCCTGAGCCAGAGTCAGATACATAACTGACTGAGCCACCCAGACCCAAGAAAACATGCGTTTAAAACCCAAAATCCACTTGCCTTTTTCCCCGCTTTGTACACTAACATTTAATGTAGAAATAATGCCCTTCCCCATCCTCATTTTCCAAACCAATATGTCATACAACTTCACTGGATTTTGGGAACCCTGTATCAGCTTTTTTATTTTACATTTATTTACATTTACCCCTACACCTCAGTTTCAGTTTATAAAAATTGAGATTCATAGAAGCTAAATGTGACTTATCCCATGTAAGTGGCATGAATTAGTGACGACAGTACTCTATCCCAGGTAACTTGACGCCCATTGCTTTCTCTATTGCGTAAAGTGGTAAAAAGTGTTTTTATGGCAAAGGTCAAGGTTTTCCAAAGTGTGTCATCCAAGTGCATTATGTTCTCTGGGACAAAAGGCTCCTTTAGATCACGCGGAATACCTCCTCTTGGGGGTTCACAGTGCACCTTAGCACTTTTTTTTCTAAAAATAGTCTCACAAGATTGTTAATTCTGTTGCCTTCAATATCATTTTTCCCCTCAGTTGGGTCAGCTACAGTCACTGAAGCTTGTTGTAAGCCAGTTTGATTTTGATTGCAATTGGTCGTATTGACTGTTAATGAGGGAGCTCCCCCAGAATGGTGATTCTCAAAGAAGGATTTATCAGCTCTCTAGGGCCATTTGCATTTTGTGGGCCTTTCCCAGTCCTATAAGCCCTCTCTTTTCCTTTCCTTTCCTGCTGTATCATTCAAAATTTGGGTTTCATCCTATTCTATGTAGCAGGCAGACAAAGCTTGCCTAAAATGAAAATATCCCTGGAGAGATTAAACTGTGACTTATTCTCATTTCTAGCATCTGAAGACAGCGGATTAGATTAAGAACTAAATAACATAACTACTGTGCTCCGTATGGCATAGGCTTTTGGTTACTTAATAAATAAAATTGTTCTGAGTATTTTGAGAAATAGGGCTTTAGTACTGTAACTGCACAGTCAGGGTTACCCCCAGGATTTGGAATTGGGGATACAAGGTAGACTTAAGGGTTATATCTGATCCAGAAAATCTCTCCCAGTAAATCTTTCCAAGACCCTATGTTTATTTTAGTATTAGAGCTCCAGCAGGGAATATGAATGTTGCCCAAATCAGTTCATCTTGAAGGGAATCCCTATTGACTAGGAGCTACCAGGAAGAAAGACTCTCTGTCCCTAAGTCCCAAAGAGACTTTTATTTCAAGCCACCTCTCCAGGGTAAGACCCCAGCTGTCCCTGTGGTGCTAATTACAGTGGCAACTGGTCAAGCATTCTTATGTCAGCTTATGACTTTCCTAGTGCTTGCTAGGTGGTGATGTCTTGCAACCTTTGTACAGTTGCTTTAGAATGTCTAATTATGCTCATTGTAAAATTAACCTTTAAAAAAAAAGAAAGGAAAGGAAAAAGAAAAAAAGGCATTTTTGACATGGTTTAAATTTCAGACAGGCCAGTATAATAGTATTTTGTATCCCTACAAACCTTGCAAAATTCTCATTGGAAATAATTCTTCTGTGTGTGTTTGCACACTTTGTTACAGTGTGACAAAGTGAGAGTAGGAACTATCCACTACTATGGACACTCTGATTTTTCTTCATCTAGAAGCATGGTGCCATTCTTCCTTGTTTTGTTTCAGCAGCATACTTTTTGCCATGTTCGTGAGTTTGCTCTGCGGTCATTAAAAATTAAAAAGCCTGGATGGCTCAGTTGATTTTGGCTCAGGTCACGATATCACAGTTCATGAGGTAGAGCCCCACATTGGGCTTGTGCTCACAGCTCAGAGCCTGCTTCTGATCCTGTCTCCCTCTCTCTGCTCATACCCCACTTGTGCGCACTGGAGCACTTTCCCTCCCTCTCTCTCTCTCTCTCTCTCTCTTACTCACTCTCTCAAAAATAAATAAATTAAAAGAATTTTTTTAATTAAAAAGCAAACAAAACAAATGAAGCAATATGTAACTTCAAGAATAAGTGAAGAAGGAAATGAGAAGAGACCTACCAGAGGAGGGACACTTTACCAGTACTTTTTACCATCTGTTACTTCCACATTCAAAGCTTATCTTTTTGGTAAAGCTCTCTCATTTTGCTAAGGCTTTCATTTTGCATAATGTTTTTATTCTGGATTTTTAAAAAGATTTTATTTTGGGGATGCCGGGGTGCCTCAGTCAATTGAGCACTTGGCTCAAGTCATGATCCCAGGGTCATGGGATGAAGCCCCACGTCGGGCTCCATGCTGAGCATGGAGCCTGCTTGGGATTCTCTCTCTGCCTCTCCCTCTGCCCCTCTCCCCTGCTCACACGTGCTCTCTTTCTCTCTCTAAACAAAACAAGATTTTATTTTTAAGTAATCTCTAAATCTAATGTGGAGCTTGAGCTCAACCCTGAGATCAAGAGCCACAGGCTCTTTTCTATTGAGCCAGCCAAGTGCTCCTGGATTTTTCTTAATTTTTGGTAATATATTTCAAATTTGAGAGAGAATTCTCTGTGCTATTTTTGTGGGTTTTTATCTTGAGAGAGAATGTGAGTGGGGGAGGGAGGGAGGAGAGAGAGAGAGAAAGGAGGGAAGGAAAGAAAAGAAAGGGAAGGGGAAGGGGAAGGAAAAAAGAAAAAGAAAATCCCAAGTAGGCTCCACACTGTCAGGGCAGAGCCCCATGCAGGGCTGGATCTCACCAACGCTGAGGTCATAACCAAAGCCAAAACCAGGAATCTGACCCTTAACGGACTTAGCCACCCAGGCACCCCTATTTTTGTGTTTTAACCACAGATCTTCAGTGAGAAAAGGATTTAACCTGTAAATAAGGCCACAAACTTGGCTTCTAGGACCCTAATTTCTTCTAAAGAACCGCTAAAAGTACCTGATAGAATGTTGAAGCTTTTAAGGAGCTCAATTTGAAAACTAAGCTTTATTAGACTTAACTGTTTTTGAAGTTTAAACTAAAATTAACACAGGCAGATTTAATTTCTGTTTTATAAGAATTGACATTTAATGTAACTATACTTCAATGATAAAATTTTTTAAATTGACAGTATTCAAAATGATCTAAAACGGCCCCTTCTAACATTGCTAATATTTAAGAATAGAAAACTGTGAATTTAACTTACACTAAGCATCAGACTTTAAGAAAACAGACTTTGCTGGAAGAAGTCATTTTCTTCACCATTTAGTGTTTACAAAATAGTATGTAAAACTCTGGATTCTTTGCTGGGTAGTGCTTACAGAATGCGCTGTCAGATCTCTGGCTGCCCATAGCGTTTCTGACTTCAGAAGCACGCAACAGAGTAAAACGTCTTAACATACTGTGTTTTCCTTGGTAGGTAGGTGAATTTCACATAGGAAATTTGCTTGTGTGAGTATATGATTTGATTGAAGTTACTGCCACTTTACATAATATCTACTTTGTGGAAGGTTTCCCAGTCTTGAACACTATAGGTAGATCATTCTATGCTTAAGTTCTCATGTATATAGTGGGGAAAGATTGAAGGAAGCACAGATGTTAACAGTGATCTTCTTAAACTTGATTTCCTAAGGTTATGCTGTGTTGGTAACAGAGATGAAAATAAATTCCAGGAATCTTGACAAAGATTTTTCTCTAGCAGGTTTTTTTGTGATTTTGTATGTGTGTTTTTAACTCTATTTGTTAAAACACTTCATCCTTCATTATGAGGCTAGATTAACTACTTCCTGGTTGGTTTCCTAATAATTCCAATAATAGATTTTAAATTGTGTTTTCTCTTAAACCATTATCCCTTTCAGTCAGATAAATTTTTATATATCCAGATGCTATACAGATACAGTATTCCTATTAACCCTGTTTTCTAATATTAGAGTTTTTTCTCTTTGTGTATATATCTTCTGCTGGCAGCTCTGAGAGCTAAGCTTCCATAGTATGGAATTTTCTCTGTTAAAATTATCTCTTACTGATACCCCTCTACCCCCCGTCCATGTTAAGTCATCCTATCAAGTAATAGCAAGCAATATATTTATTTAAGTTTATTTCTTTATTTTGAGAGAGCATGAACGGGGGAGGGGCAGAGAGAAAAAGAGATTCCCAAGCAGGTTCTGCCTTGATCAGTGTGAGGCTTGATCCCACAAACCGTGCATGAGATCATGACTTGAGCCGAAATCAAGAGTTGCATCCTTAACCAACTGAGCCACTCAGCTGCCCCGAAAGTAGTATTTTTATTTCAGAACTTCACAAGAAGGATCACCTTCTGGTATCAACCTCTTCAGTGTTTATAAATTGCTTATAAAATGTTAGATTATAATAACTGGTGGTTGCCTCTAAGGAGTAAAAAATAAATAATTTTTTTCCAATTTTTTAGTCTCTAACTACTTTTTCCTATGATTTGAAATACTCTTTCCATAATTATATATTTAAATTAGTCTGATTTGTTACTTTTCATTGCCTTAGAAAGTACATAATTGGTACATTTTATGGCTCAAAATTGCAGCTAACACTGATTCATAATTCAAGTTTAACTATTTGTTTACATTTTCTGAAATTTTTAGATGTGAATTTGACAGCGTGTCATTTGCAAATAAAAGCAGTTTTCAGTAGCTTGCTTTTTTAAAAAACTGTGCAATTTGAGATACATTGGAAAAAATGAATAAAATTATTTTTGTTTCATATCAAGAAATGGATGAAAAGAGGCTGCTGGATCCAGGGTTGAAAGTTCGTAAAGGCCTCTGGAATTACACTCTGAAGAACCAGCAGATGGAATGCCTGAGTGACTGAAGAAAATGGGTGCTAATGCATCTAACTATCCTCATTCATGTTCCCCGAGGGTAGGGGGAAATCCTCAAGCCCAACAGACTTTTATAGGTAACAGTTTCAGTTTTTCTGATTTCATTTTCTTTTGTGAATATAAATAGAATTGTGTTTTCAGTGGTCTTTTTGGATGAATTGTGAAGAAGTTATTGTAGATAATAATTCTGTAGCATCCACATTTTCCCCCAACAAACGTGAATCTGGCTTGTATGATTTTTATCCTAACAGAGCTGCTGTAGCACGATTGATCTTTTCTTTGATGTCTTAACCATAATTGCCATCTGCCCCAGCGAAGCTAGCAATCTCCACTGGTGTGAAAATAGTGAAATACATGCTTCTTGTGTCCTGGTCCATTTATTTTCCCCGGTGCAAAGCAGCCTTGGTGTAGTTAACAAAAAAAAAAGAGGAAAGAAGGGAGGGAGGGAGGAAGGAAGGAACATTTCACAATTATATATAAGTAATATTCTGAATCAAATCCAGTTAACTCTCATTTCCTAACATTCCATGTGTGATATCTGGTTTTTGATAGAGAACCAAAAGCATGTTTTCTAGTAAAGAATAATCTGCTCTGTCAGTCTCTATTCCTTATTTAATATAAAAATGAATGATCTGATCTTTTTAATTTCTTTATAGAAACAAAAGTTAACTTTATTTGAATGGTTCAGGAATGGCTTCTCTAAAAATTTTTAGCATAAAATATGTGTTAAAGCAAACATTGAAAATGAATGTTAAGAACAGAGAAATACGTTTTCATTTGTTTGGTTTCCTTTTTAGGGACATCATCCTATTCTCAGCAAGGCTATGGTTGTGAATCAAAATTATATAGCCTTGACCATGGCCATGAGAAACCACAAGACAAAAAAAAGAGAACCTCTGGCCTTGCCACCCTCAAAAAGAAGTTTATTAAGCGTCGAAAATCTAATAGGTCTGCCGATCACGCCAAGCAGATGCGAGAACTCCTCTCTGGGTGGGATGTTAGAGATGTTAACGCTTTAGTGGAGGAATATGAGGGAACTTCAGCCTTAAAGGAGCTTTCTCTACAAGCCAGTTTGGCTAGACCAGAAGCTCGGACATTACAGAAAGATATGGCCGATCTTTATGAGTACAAGTATTGTACTGATGTAGACTTAATATTTCAAGAAACTTGTTTTCCTGTTCATCGTGCCATTTTGGCAGCAAGGTGTCCATTTTTTAAAACGCTGCTTTCTTCCTCACCAGAGTATGGGGCAGAGATCATTATGGACATCAATACGGCTGGTATAGACATGCCCATGTTTTCTGCTTTGCTACACTACCTTTATACAGGAGAGTTTGGAATGGAGGACTCAAGGTTTCAAAATGTTGATATTCTCGTCCAGCTTAGTGAAGAATTTGGAACACCAAATTCCCTTGATGTAGATATGCGTGGACTTTTCGATTATATGTGTTATTATGATGTTGTCCTTAGTTTTTCTTCAGACTCTGAACTGGTTGAAGCTTTTGGTGGAAATCAGAACTGTTTAGATGAAGAGCTTAAAGCTCACAAGGCTATTATTTCAGCACGGTCCCCATTTTTTCGGAATTTATTACAAAGGAGGATACGGACTGGTGAAGAAATCACAGACCGAACTTTGAGGACTCCCACCAGAATTATATTAGACGAGTCCATTATACCCAAAAAATATGCGAAAGTTATATTACACTGTATGTATACCGATGTGGTGGATCTCTCCGGTTTGCACTGTAGTCCCTCTGTGGGGAGTCTCAGTGAAGTTCAGGCTCTCGTCGCAGGGAAGCCAAACATGACCAGGGCAGAAGAAGCCATGGAACTTTACCACATAGCACTGTTCTTGGAATTTAACATGCTTGCACAAGGTAAGAAATTTTGATTTCTAGAATTACGTATTCGTCTTCCACATTGAAAACACAGCCAGTATGTTCCATGATTTCATTGTTTGGGATATGACAGGGTCGATTGTTTCAAATCTATAGTTATGAAATTTGAGAAAGAATTGAATGTTAGTATTAATGTGGCTGTTCATTTAGTATTAAAACCAAGCATTCAAAACGAGTGACTAAGAGCAGTAGATGAGATGTGAGGCTCTTTTTCCCTAATGTAAGACAATAGGTGTGATATAATTACCACCTGCACCCTGTCCACACCCAAGCTTTGAACTGGCCTCATTTCCCAGATTTCGTGGTTATTCTTGATGGGAGGACTTCTTGGATAACATAGATTCTCGTATTTCTACACATTATTGATGCTTAAATGTTTAGAAGAAGAATGAATATTCATTCCAAAAATGAAGATAGTCACATTTGGATACAAGTGTATTTGAATCAAAAAATTAGGCAAGGGTTTTTATTTAAATTTTTAAATATTCTCTATCTTCTTTTCAAGCTCAACTTGTACATCAAGCAACAGCCTACAGTGTGTAAGGTCAGTGCTAGACTCCTGTGCCTTCTTCTTTTAATTTAAACTAAACCTTTTAGATTAGGATGGCACATTTTTATGTTATAGGCAAATAAACACATGAAAGTAACATAAAGAATTATATAACCATTGGTAAACATTAGAATCTTAAAATTTCAGAGCTGGAAATCAGCCTTCCACACATGGCAAAGAGAATTTGCTGTCTTGAAAAGATGCATTCTTTGCTTTCTGTGGCCATATATTCAAACAGAACAAGTTATATGACATGTAATTACTTGAGAAATTCAGCTAATGAGTATTTGCTAAAAGAACATTAGAAATTGCCAATTAGAAGAAAATGTAAAATGCTGGGGTAAAACACAGGAACTTAATGAAATAAGGAATAATGAAAGCTAAGCACATTTTTCTAACTTGAAAATAAAATGTGTGTTGTATGATTCGGTCAACAAATTAATAGGACTCTGAGAAATGAGGTAAAAGTCCAGTTAAACAACAATACTAAATTAGTTAATACAGTGAGAGAAATTATACAGAAGAAGGCATCAATAAACCTGAGTGATAAAAAGTTGAGATTTCTATTACATAAAGGATCTCTCAATATCTTATTTTACCATTATCTTTTTAGCAATAGTACTAATTTTATTACCACAAAGTTGTTAAAATACTTTTATCAATTTAAAATAAGAATCATTCCATTAATAATAGTAGGCTATTTTGATGTCATACTATAGGAAAATGTGTTCTCAAAAATAACCTAGCAGCTTGACCTACCACTATTTTATTCTGTAAAACCAAATTTATCAGAAAATGCCTCTACAGAAAAATTTGAAGGTTGCACCATATTCAAAAGGTATAATAACCTTTATTTTCTCAAATTGGATTTATTTTTTGACATGTTTAAATAATAAGAAACCAAAGTGTATTGTATATACACTTTGCTGTTTTTAAAAGAACAGGAAAGCTGGGCTCCCAGGTGGCCCAGTTGGTTGAGCATCTGACTTGATTTCCGCTCAGGTCTTAATCTCATGGTTCATGAGATTGAGCCCCATGGCAGGTCAGCAAGAAGCCTGCTTGGGAATCAA
This sequence comes from Cryptoprocta ferox, assembly GCA_028646485.1. NCBI lineage: Eukaryota > Metazoa > Chordata > Mammalia > Carnivora > Eupleridae > Cryptoprocta > Cryptoprocta ferox. The sequence goes on from CM053560.1 coordinate 10,198,029, forward strand.
TCAATCTCTCTCTCTCTCTGTCTCTCTCTCTCTCTGTCTCTTCCCCTCTATCCCTACTCTGCTCACTCTCTTCCTCTCAAAATAAATACGCTTAAAAATTTTTTTTCTTGTAAGGGAAAGCATCCCCTTAATATAGGTTTTTGGGGGGGGTTGTTAAGTTTTGAATGAAAAGTAAAATTGTGAGCCAGCTCTTAGATGTTAGGTAATACTTGATCTAAAGTTCTTTTATGTTAAGTGAGTTTAATTTTTTTAATCATTTAGCTAGAAATTGTATTTTTTTAGTACATTTAAAGATATAAAACAATACTCCTTGTACATGTCTTGGTTACTGTAAAATTATATATATATTCCCTTAAATCTGGGTGTCAATGCCTGTTTCCTTTCATTATTCATAATTACCTCATTTTTGTGGGAAGGAGACTATTTGGTCACTGGGAGAGGAATTTTATACCATGCAGTTCAAGAGCTCAAGCTCTGGAACCAAACTGGATTTGATTCCTTCACTGTCATGTTTTAACTTGCTTGACCTCAGAGCAAGTCACCTGTCTGAGCCCCTATTTTCTTTTTTATTTGTTTATTTACTTTTTTAATTTGTTTATTTTTTAATTTACATCCAAGTTAGCATATAGTGCAACAGTGATTTCAGGAGTAGATTCCTTAATGCCCCTTACCCCTTTAGCCCATCCCCCACTCCCACAATCCCTCCAGCAACCCTCTATTTGTTCTCCATATTTAAGAGTCTGTTATGTTTTGTCCCCCTCCCTATTTTTATATTATTTTTGTTTCCTTTCCCTTATGTTCATCTGTTTTATATCTTAAAGTCCTCATATGAGTGAAGTCATATGATATTTATCTTTCTCTGACTAATTTCGCTTAGCATAATACCCTCTAGTTCCATCCATTTAGTTGCTAATGGCAAGATTTCATTCTTTTTGATTGCCGAGTAATACTCTAGTGTGTGCGTGCGTGCGTGCGTGTGTGTGTGTGTGTGTGTGTATACATACACATATACACCACATCTTCTTTATCCATTCATCCATCGATGGACATTTGGGCTCTTTCCATACTTTGTAAGCCCCTGTTTTCTCATTTATAAAATAAGAATAGTAACCCTGTAAAGTAGGATTGTAAGGATTAAAGGAAATAATATATATTAAGTGATTTGACTGGCAGTTGATACATAATTAACATTCAATAAATATTAGCTACTAAATGATAATCATCAGGACATATTTCATTCACTACCATGTTCTTTTCTAAAAATTTTTATGTTTAAAAAATAATTTTATAATTCAATTGATTAAACTTAATACTAAGCATATTTTACAAATTTTTATTAGGTTATTACTGATTTTAAGTTTAATAATTTTATCACTAGTGAGATGGTACATGCCACTTATCAAACTATTGTAAATGTCTGGCTGTTTATCATTCTACAAGTGGTTTTTGTCAACAGGAGTTGTACAAGCAGATTTAAGCCTGTGATACTGAGGCATCTCTGGTATCTGATGAATTAGCATCTCTCAGATACATCCAGCATGGTGATAGTTATGTACCATTTTGGAGAAAATTAAGAAAATAGTCACCCAAATCATCATCTGTGATCTGTGATTCAGACAAGGGCTTAACTTCCAGTTAAAAAATGCTGTGAGACTAGCCTGTTGGGCAACTTGAGGATCGGAGCATACTGTTCTCATCTTTGTGTCCCCTATGCCTGAGACATGGTGGGCATTCAGTAAATGATTTTGAATTAATGACTGTTACTTTTTATTCCAAATTAGATTTAACTTCAAAAGTTAAAGCCCGGTTTTAAATTTTTTTTAATGTTTTATTTATTTTTGAGAGAGAGAGACAGTGTGAGCAGGGCAGGGTCAGAGAGACGGAGACACAGATTCCAAAGACAGGCTCCAGACTCTGAGCTGTCAGCACAGAGCCCAACACAGGACTCGAACCCACAAACCATGAGATCATGACCTGAGCCGAAGTTGGATGCTTAACTGACTAAGCCACCCATGCGCCCCTAAAGCCCAGTTTTAAAAGGAAACAAATTCTGTCAGGGGAGGCTAGGACCTTGAGACTAAATATGTCCTTCAAGATGGAGAGATGATTTAATAGTTTCAAGAGCATCATAAAAAGAGGCAGTATAGGCAGGCAGCCAGGGTGGTTTGGATAAAAGAGTAGGTTCCTGGCCTATACTGAGAATGTGTTTTATTCAGACAAATAGGCAGTCACTGTTAGGGAGGTGAATTAACAGGTAAGGAGGCCTCAGGTTACTAGCCTGGCATTTTAGGATTGGATTTGATTTCACCTGATTTCCTACAAAGCAGATTAAACATAAGTTTATTTCTATCTCCTCCAAAGCCCTAATAGTATAGTAAAGGAGTAAAACAAATACAAACCCTCAGGACGAAGATACTGAGAGGAAACAACAGTGGAAGAAAGGATATTGAAAGTTTTGGAAGCAGGAAAGTAGATCATGACTGATTATTGGCTTACCAGAGAAGTCTGTAACTCTAGAGCCTATAGAGGGTTCTACTGAGGATAAGGGAGGCATTGCGCAGGGGCTTCTTAGTACTCTGGAAAGAAGGAATAAGCATGGTGAACTAAAAAGAGATTTGATTTTAAGTCTGAATACCGAATGGATGAACCTTCCCCCACCTCCCCGCCGTGGAATTCACCTTTATAGGTGGTGTCGGAAAGGAATGGGGTTTTGTTTTATTTCATAGAATGAGCTGGTTTTCTGAGTACCCTGTATTAAACAATCCATATTCTCTTCTGATTTGTGCTTTTATTAAGTTCCCATGTACATATGGGTCAGTGCTTTCCATTTTGTCTCCATGGCCCATTCGTTCTTGCATCAGTATCGCTTGTGCCGGGTAACAAATCCTAATCTGCCCTTCGGTTCTCTTCTCTACCCCCACACCCTCACCCCACCAAACACAATAAACCCGAGATTTATTTTCTGAAGAAATTGAACTAGAGAGATCTCAAATCTGGAAATAGCTATGAAAGGAAGGGTGGAGGTGTGGGGTAAAGCACAAGGTTGAAATCTGAATGTATGTAAAAGCTACAAACTAAATGTCAAAATCACTCTTCTTCCCTGCTCTAGTCCGAGCCAGGCAGATAAAAGATTAAAAAAACAAAAACAAAACTGGAGCTCTAGAAATAGTGAATAGCCCAAGAGCATATAGACTGATGGACTGATGTGGGGAGTTCCATGATGAAGTTATGCTCAGGAGTTCCATGGTGAAAAAACCAGTTTGCCTTCCAGTTCTACAAAGAATATAGTCAGCAAGGCTGCTTTTGCAACAGAGCTTCTACACAGCTCTTTAGTGCTTCATTCTTAAATATGAAAACCCGTCTAAGGTTCAGTGAACATTTGAGGAAACCTTCCAAATTGACCCAGAGATCAGAACAGAAAAAACAAAGTATTAGAAGAAACCATTGAAGAAAGCAGAAGAAAACTTCAGCAAAAGCAAAATGTCCTTATATAGGGGTGCCTGGATGGCTCAGTCAGTTAAGTGTCTGGCTCTTGATCTCAGCTCAGGTCTTAATCTCAGGATTGGGAGTTCAGCCCTGCATTGGGCTCTGTGCTGGGCGTGAAGCCTACTTTAAAAAAAAAAACAAAAAACAAAAACCTTTTATAAAAGCTTTCTATTGAATCAACAAGACATAAGTAGGATTCCGTAAGAGTAAAGATAGGAGCTGTTGGAAATAAGGTAGCAGAAATGAAAAATACAATAGAAAGTTTCGAAGGTAAAGTTGAAGAAATCTGGAAAGTAAAACAAATAACATGGACAACAGTGGAGACAAATAAGAAAACTATAGTATTGGTCCAGAAGGTGTAACAATTTAACAAGCAGTGGTTTTAGAAACATATCAGAGAAAATGGAAGAGAACCCAGTGGTTATATAAATACTACTAAAGCTAAAGGAATTTCTGTATTAAAAAGTTTTATCCCTTTCCCTAGGGAACTCTAGGGAAAAAGAGAGGATTCTACAATGTCGAAGAGAGAGAAAAATTAGGTTCCATACAAAGAAATGGGACTCTGAATAGTATTGAACTTTTCAATAGCAGCAGCTGAATGCTGCAATACAGTGGCATAGCGCCTTTAAAAAGCTGATGGAAAATTATTTTCTACCCCAAATTCTATATTTAGCCAAACTGTCAATCAAGTGAAAGGCTAGATAAAGGCATTTTTTCAGTCTTGCCTCAGAAAATTTATCTCCCCTGCACCCCTACTGAGGAAGTTACTAAAGATGTGTTCCACTAAATAATGAAGTGAACCAAGAACAGACAAGTGTGGGATCCAGAAAATGGTGTCAAACACAGGAAATAAGAAAGGGAAATCCTAAGTACTAGCTGTATAGTAGGTCTAGTGGGCATCAAGTCTAGACTGGACGAGGAGGGTGAAAGCCTTCAGGAACATTAAATGACAAGTGGCATTGAAGGAGATTTATTTCATGGAGACAGGTGGGGGGGCGCCTGAGTGGCTCTCAGTTAAGCAACTGACTCTTGATTTCAGGTCAGGTCATGATCTGATGGTTTGTGAGATCGATCCCCATATCAGGCTCTGAGCTGACAGCACAGAGCCTGCTTGGGATTCTCTCTCCCTCCCTTGTTGCCCCTCACCAGCTTGTACGAAGGTGTGCGCACTTGCACTCTCTCTCTCTCTCTCTTCCTCTCTCTCAAAATAAATAAGCCTTAAGAATTTTTCATGGATCTTTTGGTGCTTTTATGAAGAATTAACAATAGGTTTATAGAAAATGAAGCAAGTGGGAAAAGAAGAAAATAATACCTCCAAGAAAAATTTAAAATGATATATGGAAGAAAATAGAATTCTAGTTGCATAGCTTGGCTCAACAGTAAGCAGTATTTAAATAGTCATAATATGAACACTGAATATTGATTTAATAAAAATTATGACCAGAAAGAGGTAAATACCAGAAGAAACAAGAATTGAGAGTAGTTGTCTCTGAGGAACAGAACTGGGAGTGGAAAAGAGGGCAGGGGGGTTTTCGAGGAAGTGTTTTATTACTACTAGCTACAAGACTTTTTAAATTATGAGCATATGCTGCTTTGATTACAGAATTAATTTTTTATGATATGACATCAGTGCCCAGAAGAACCAGAGAGACCTAGATAGGCTAGGCCATAATGCTAAGGAACTGGGCCATTTGTCATACCTATCACTAGTGTTAACTAAAAAGATTGTGCTTATCATTTTAGGTTACAAAAGGTTTTCACTTTCTCTCATTTCGTTGTCCTGACAACCTATCAGTATGGTGGGGCTCAGAGATGAAATAACTAGCGTTTTCTTCAGCTTGTCAGTGATAAGGTTGTGACTCATACCAGCTCTTCTGACCCTAAGCCCAGAGACCAGTTTCCAGGGATGAAGGTGGGAGGCCACTGTGGGCCTAGGTGTAGGAACAAAATAGCAGACTAGTGACTGAAGCATCAACTCAGAGGAGTCTCAGCCATGAACCTGATTTGTGCTGAATCCCTTGGGTCAGAGTAAGTGAGGAAAATGTGGGCCCAGCTAGGAGGTGTGAAAACTGTGGGAGCAAGGGCCTGGGTGGGTCACCACTCACACTTTGCTTCAGAGCACTTAGCTAGAGAACAGAGGGCTTTGTGCTGAGTAGGCTGTTCTTTCCTGAAGAGATGAGTGTTCCTGTATCAGTTATTTGACTTTTGGCTGCAAGCATAAAGACCTTTTTCCTAGTTTTGAGAAATTCCTCACTATACAGGTCTTGATTGAAGGCAGAGCGCATCTCCCAGTATAAATGCTTGTTTTCTCAGCCTTTCTCAGTGGTTAATGTTTAAGCACATTAACTGGGCCTTTTGAATCAGGAGCTCATAGCACAGAGGACTATAGAGGGGTGCCTGGCTGGCTCAGTTGGTAGAGCATGCAACGCTTGATCTCAGGGTTGTGAGTTCGAGCCCCACATTGGGTGTAGAGATTACTTTAAAAAAATAAATAAATTAGGGGCACCTAAGTGGCTCAAGTCAGTTAAACGTCTGACATGATTTTTGACTCAAGTCATGATCTCAGGGTCATGATCTCAGGATCTTTTTTCTTCTTCTTTTTTTTTTTTTAATGTTTATTTATTTATTTATTTTCTTTTACAGTTTATTGTCAAGT
>CM053560.1:10204270-10226770 GCA_028646485.1 Cryptoprocta ferox
AGTGCTATTGCTGGGTCATAGGGGAGTTCTATTGATAGTTTTTTGAGGAACCTCCACACTGTTTTCCAGAGCGGCTGCACCAGTTTACATTCCCACCAACAGTGTAGGAGGGTGCCCGTTTCTCCACATCCTTGCCAGCACCTAGTCTTCCGATTTGTTCATTTTAGCCACTCTGACCGGCGTGAGGTGCTTCAGGATCTTAAGCATGGAGGCTGCTTAAGATTCTCTTTCTCCCTTTCTCTTTGCCCCCTCCCCCATTCACATTTGCGTGCGCTCTTTCTCTTTTTCTCTTTAAATAAATAAAATTAACATATTCGTTAAAAACACTGTTTAAAGGCAAGGGCTGTAGAGAATTCTTTCTGTAAGCAGGGTGGGAGCAGAAACATCCAGCGGAAAAGAGAGAGGTCAGTGGCAGTGATGCCAGTGATGGCATCCACTGCCCTTACACAGAGCAGGAGCTGTAGTGGCCAGGGGCCCGGAGCAACACAGGCTGCTCACTGGGCTCTTACCCTGATGTGGTCCTCAGTGCACAGCCTTTGTTCTTGTTTGTTTTCCAAGTCTGGTCTTCAGCTTTCCCAGCAACTATGGGCTAACAGAATCCTTTCAAGTAAAGTCCTTTTCTCTTTAAGCCAACTAGACTTGTTTTCTGTGGTTACAGCTTGGAAGCCTGGTTGATGACAGTCCTTATATTAAAAGACCAGTGTATAAAATTCCAGAATAGGTGGCTAGATTAGAAGAGCCTCAAAAAAAGGATCAGGTGTTTGATCACTGACTTTCACAATGATTTTAGCATACACTGTGTAAACACCTCTGAAAACATGAGCACCATGGTGAGAATATATATTGATTTCTAATTTTTTGAGTAAAAATCCACTCTTAAGAGGAACTATAGGTTTGTTTTCCCATGGATTTTAACAACCCATGACCTACCATAAGAACTTATGTTTCCTTGTTATAAATACTGTTGACCTCAGAACAAAATAGCCCAGATTGTCACCAACATGTACATGCATATTCCAGTTCAGTATATTTTACAGTAGTGTACTTGAAACTGCAGATTTTATTTTTTTAGCTTGATCAAAAATATATTTTCCAGTCTTTGGAATATGAAATTTACTTACAACAGCTCCAAAGTGGATCCTGTAATGCATTGCCCATCTTTTTAGTTACAGTGCGTGTGATTATATTTTTTTGAATTAAAAATCTTAACAGAGAAACAACTGAAAGCAATGACCTAATTTTTCCCTTAGCAACTTGGTCAGATTTCAAGAGTGTGTGGCTTGAAACAAATGCAAAGCAGTAAAGACTGTCTCCATTCACTAAGCCATTCCTCCCTCTTCCCGTCCTCTCCATTGTCCCCATGTTAACACTCTTCTTCTGTCTCAGTTCAGTTGAACTGGCAGTTCATTTTACTTCTGTCTATAATTATTTCCTCTTCAGCAAGTTAGTCTGAATATACTTCCTAGAGAATAATGGAGCTAAGTTAAAGACCATTATCAGCAGATCAGAATAGTAAATGGAGATTTCAGTCAACTATGCAACAACATAGATGAAGAATTCATCTCAGTTTCAGGAATAGCAGTTCAGGTAACTCTCAAGTTCTATATCTCTAAACATAAGGACACTTAGCACTTAAATTCTTTACTCAGAATTATGAGTAGTGTTCTAAAGTGTAATATTTTACTGCATTTTTTATTTTAGAACTTACACCATTTTTCATGTAGACTAAAAACTCTCCACCTCTGCCCCTCTGCTCACACTTTTGTTTTGTCATAGAATACCTTTGCCTTTGACCACTAAATATCCAAGTTCTACTTCACTCTTTCAGACCAAATTCACATGCTACTTCCTTTGTTCCCTCTCAGGCATTCCAAATTAAAAGTATTTTCTACTTACTGCAAATTTCCAAAACACTTCTTTTATAAAAGTTTCTTTTAGGTTTTTACATCTTCTAACTTATTTTGGAATTACGTATGTACATGTGTCATTTCCTCTGTCAACTAGTATATTATATACCCCCTAAAGACAGGGTCAAAATCTTGGTCATCTTGAATCACCCAAAGAACTTAGCACAGTGCTTTTTTGCTCTTAGTAGACTCTCAGTTACATATTTTGAATTATCTTTTCTTTTTATTTATTTTGAGAGAGAAAGAGTGAGTGCATGTGCATATGTAGGGAAGGGGCTTTGAGAGAGAAAGAGCGAGAGAGCGAGTGCATGTGCACATGTAGGGAAGGGGCAGAGAGAGAGGAAGAGGATCCCAAGCAGGATTGGCAATGTCAGCACAAAGCCTAATGTGGGGCTCAGACTTAGAAACCATGAGATTATGAACTCAGCCAAAGTTGGATGCTCAACTGACTGAGCCACCCAAGCGCACCAAATTATCTTTGATACCTACGAAAACTGAGTAACTTTTTCTTTTTTAAAGAGGGGGAGGGTGGGGGCGCCTGGGTGGCTCAGTCAGTTAAGCGTCCAGCTTAGACTCAGATGATGATCTCACGGTTCGTGAGTTCGAGCCCCACGTCGGGCTCTGTGCTGACAGCTAGCTCAGAGGCTGGAGCCTGCTTCAGATTCCATGTCTCCCTGTCTCTCTGACCCTCCCCGCTCGTGCTGTCTCTCCCTGTCTCTCAAAAATAAATAAAAAACATAAAAAAATAAAATAAAAAAGAACTAGTTTAAAAGGGGGGAAGGTATGTAATAAATCTTTAGCTGTAGAAGTTGCAAATAAAATTAAAATGGCTCAATCTAGGAGATAAATATGAAGCATTTTTATTTTTTATTTTTTAAGTTTATTTATTTATATTGAGAAAGAGTGAGCAGGGGAAGAGCAGAGAAAGAGGGAAAGAGAGGATCCCAAGCAAGCTCCACCCTGCCACCACAGAGCCCAACATGGGGCTCGAACTCATGAACCATGAGATCGCAACCTGAGCTGAAACCAAGAGTCAGATGCTTAACCAACTGAGCCACCCAGATGCCCCTGAACCATTATTTTTAAAATTAAGTTTAGAGGCGGTCTAAATACTGTATAGTTCTATACCATTAAACTCAGTTTTAAGTTAAATTTCAAATAAAGTTGTCTTATCAACTTTTTTTTTGTTGTCTACTATTATGTAAATAAGATATCAGTTGAATTTAAAATATTCTTGCAGGGCACCTGGGTGGCTCAGTTGGTTAAGCATCCGACTTCGGCTCAAGTTATGATCTCACCATTTGTGAGTTCAAGCCTCGCATTGGGCTCTGTGCTGACAGCTCAGAGCCTGGAGCCTGCTTCAGATTCTCATTCTCTCTCTCTCTCTCTCTCTCTCTCTCTCTCTGCCCCTCCCCCACTCACACTCTGTCTCTCTCAAAAATAAACAATCATTTAAAAAAAATTTTTAATATTCTTGGAAGCCAGTCAAGGCTATTAATCTTTTGAAGCCAGAAAGTTGAATCTGAGCACAGTTAGAAGCCTTTTCTCAACAATAAGCAAAACCTTTTCTCTGTCATACTAAAATCCCAGGGATGCCACAGTCGAGGGAAACTATGAAACAGAGGAAGACTTGCTTGGTTTGGTTTGGTTTTCTTCCCCAACACAAATTATGTGTTTATTATAGTCAAGATCTGAGAGATTTAATTTGAACTTTACAGGCATTAATATAATCAGACAAAAGATGAAATACTGTACTCAGGTCATTATGGATACGAACACAAAACTTTGAACAACATGAGGACAAGAAAGAGCTGTACATTTATTATTTAAAGTGTATATTGAACTCTAGACACCATGAGGATAGCAGAAAGCATCATTTGCAATGATGCCACCCAATACAATGTATTCTGAAGTAGAGACTTGATTTCAGGTTAGCATTTTTTTGAACAACATTGCTATGCAAGATGCAATACCAAGGAGAAGAGAATTAAAAGAACAGTGTTTGAATGTCACTGTGTGTCTAGCGTCATGACTGGTACTTATGTCTTTTCATCTTCACAACAACCCTGCGAAGCTTAGAGAATGGGTCTCTCATTTGCCCAGGTTGAGAGAGAATTAAGAGTACCCAAATTTAATGATATTTTATAAATATGAAGTCTGGGGTTAGGTCTGTGCTCCAGTCCTGGTCTGTCACATACTAACCATATAAATTCTTCCTGGGTTCCTCAACTCGAGCTTGTTTCTTTCTCTTCATTGAAGTGTGGGCATCAAGCACTATGCCTGGCAGTTGGGAAGGTCTCAACAAATGTTTTTAAAACTGACTTACATTAACTCTTTGGTAGATAATTTCTAAAGATAGAGTTATTTTCCTTATGCATCATTTGACAGCATGGTGCCAAGTTTCCAAAGTCTAAAAAGAAATTTACCAGATTCAGACTTAACACTGATACATAGGATTACAATTGCAGGGACCATTCAATGTTAGATGGCAAAACCAGGCCATAAAAAATGGTCCACAGAGCTTTCCCATGGTGGTGGGCTGTTTGGTGTAAACTCCCACTCGACTTGATTCGATTATAGTCCCTTTTTCTCACAGAAGCACTAAGAGAAGTGGCCTAATTGTTGCCTTTTCCAAAAGCCCCAACTTATTTTTATTTTTCTGACCCTGCCATAGTCAAATTTTGACCACTCTTACACCTTCTGTTGCCAAGGAGTACAAAAATGAATGCAATCCAAGATGCAGGTTATTTGGGGGAAGGCATTAGTGATTGAGGAAAGAAAATGACAGAGGGAAGAAGCTCAGCATTGTACAAATATCCTGGCTTTTCAAACTCAGTATTGAGCTACAGAGTTGAAGTTTCTGCCTAAAAACAAATACTATACTTATCTCCTAAAGTATCTAGAGTAGAAGGACTTTGACCAGACACAGGCATTTGTCTAGTTCTAGTTTTGGAAATGGCAGGAAGAAACTATTCCAAGAATTACGGTAGATTAGTAATGACATTATTTAGCTATTACTGTGTGGAATACCTCACTTAATCTTTATGGTAACCTGTATGGTAGCTACCATCATTGTTCCCATTGTAGAGATGCGGGAACAAATATGTTGTTTCTTCCCCAAGGCCACTTCTACTGATCAAATCTACTTTGTAGATATGTGAATGTGTGTTTCTATTTCCTTGTTTTGTTGTAGTGTAAATAAATAGCACCACACTACACATACTATTGTCTTGCCTTTTCACACTTAAACTTTGGAAAAACTGTGTCAATACATGTAGAGTTACTTTATGTTAATGTATTTTTTTTGTTTGTTTCTAAAAATACAAGAATTGGGACAACTGGATGGCTCAGTCCATTGAGTGTCTAACTCTTGATTTTGGCTCAGGTCATGATCTCAGTTTGTGGGATTGAGCCCCACATCGGGCTCTGCACTTTCGGAGCCTGCTTGGGATTCTCTCCCTCTCTCTCAAATAAACAAACTTAAAAAAAAAAAAAGAAAAGAAAAGATTCACTCTCTCCCTCTGCCATGCACACACATGCATGATTTTCTCTCTCAAAAAATAAAAAAATAAAAACATAAGAGATGTACTGATGTTTGGATATTCAGATAATATAGATAATAAAAAAATGTTTAAGAACCCTTCAGTCTCACTTCCCAGTGAAAAAACACTGCTAACAAATAGTGCCTTTTTATAAATATCTTGTAAAGACTGAATCTTAGTTTGGAGTATATATAACTGGCCAGGAAGTTCTTGCCTCCAACTATTTTTTCATGTATTTAGATGGAAAGAAATACCAGTTTCTATTACAAATTAACATGAGCTGCCCACAGTATGTCTCCACGAAGGGAGTGACTTTGATTTATAGGAAGACTTTGAGCTCTGTTTTGGTTGTCTTCACTATAACATTTTTGTATACCTCGTGCTTAGCGTCGCTATGTCTGTGAGACTTCCGATATGTGCTTTACATGTGATGGCATTTGAAGGTGAAATAAAAGTTGTGCCAAAACCCCAAAGCACAGTTTACATACTTACACATCTTTGTTTCTAACCATATTCCTCTTCAACCATAATAGAGTTGGACCTTTTCCAAAATGGGTTGGTTTTAATACCGTTTCCTTCCTGTGAGTGTGTTTCTTCCTGATGGAGGCTTACATTAAAGAACAATGCTGAATTTTGACACTGATTCACTAAAATACTTGTAGAAGATACATAGGTATCACATTGGTTCTCTAAACCTGTTGATATCTGAGCTGTATATAATTATGAGCAGTTCAGAAATTTTTCTAAGCTAAACTGAGATTAAATAGTTTTTATTATTCTAATGCATTATCTTAATTTCTACATTGATAGTTTTTGTTTATAAGTGTAAGCAGTAAAAATATAAAGTATCTAAAGTCTTCAGTGTTATGAGCCCCACTTCTAAACTACATTTTTGTGTCTAATTTTTAGAGATGCTAAGTTAACTAGAAGTGGATGAATACAGTGTTATAAATCTGATCATCATAATAGGTCTGTAATCCTGAGAGAATAGCAGCAGTCTGAGTTTTCAGCAAATACAGGTGTAAATGGGACATTATGGAGGAGAAGGAAGAAAATAACCTGTCAATTCAAATAGACCTTGGTATAGAATTAGCACTATGACCCCTATACTTTGCTCATTTAGCACTGTATGCCAGACCCTGAGATTGAAGTAATGAGTCTAGTGGTAAGTACCAAACCTCTGTGAGTGCTCAAGTAGAGCAAAGCACTGGATGGGAAGGGAGCACACAGGAAGAAGAGCCCCAGACCTCAGTATAGGGAGTTAGGGAAGGGAGACCTGGAGAATGAATGGGAGTTACGTAAAGAAAGGTTGGAGATAAAGGTTAGGTAGAAGGAAAACAGGTAGAAAGGCCCTGAGATAAATAAATGAGAGGCAGGCACTTTGGGGGTTGCAGAGGTGAGAGTGGTGTGGTGACAAATGAGACAACAGAGACAAGTAGGGCTGTATAATAAAGAACTTGGCTTTATCCTGAACATAGCAAGTCATATGACTTGATTACATATGCATTTTCTGAAAGATCTCTTTGGTTGAAACCATAAGCAGCATGTAGACACCTTAAGAAATGTTCCAGAAATTGTGAGAGGGGGGAGGGGGGTAATACATAAACAGATACAAACTATAAATTACACATCAAAAATTGCTGAAGTTTCTTATTATATTTATTCATTTATTTAGCAGAATTTTTGAGCACCTACTTTTTGCTAAGCTCTTACGTTATCTTCTGTGGTAGGTGGTATCTCCATTTTACAGGTAAACTGATGGGTGTAAGTATTGTTACCTGGGTTTACAGCTAGAAAATGTTATGGCCAAAATTTGAGTCCTGGTCTTTCCAGTTGCAGAGCTAATCTTTCCCATCGCTGGGGAAGAGGGAACATGGTCTCCATGAGAAGAAATCATCAGTAAGGTACCTAGTGTTGAAGGGAGTGCACAGATCTGTTAAGAGAGAACTAATCAGTAAACATCACTAAGTTTTCTGAAAATTATAACATGGCTCTACCCGAAAAGCGTTGGATGTTTTTTATTATTATAATGGAATTAAGGATACTAACTTACTGTTTTGCCACAGTGGGAAAATGGTTTAAGGATAGTAAACAAAGTATATGGGATGCCTGGGTGGCTCAGTCGATTAAGTATCTGACTTTGGCTCAGGTCATGATCTCACAGTTCGTGGGTTCAAGCCCCACATTGGGCTCTGTGCTGACAGCTCAGAGCCTGGAACCTGCTTCCAATTCTGTGTCTCCTTCTCTCTCTGCCCCTCCCCGCCTCAAGCTCTGTCTCTCTCTGTCTCAAAAATAAACTTTTTTTAAAAAAAGGATAGTAGGGGCGCCTGGGTGACTCAGTTGGTTGAGCATCCAGCTTCGGCTCAGGTCATGATCTCGCGGTTCGTGGGTTCGAGCTCCGCGTCAGGCTCTGTGCTGACAGCTAGCTCAGAGCCTGGAGCCTGTCTTCGGATTCTGTGTCGCCCTCTCTCTCTGACCCTCCCCTGTTCACGCTATCTCTATCTCAAAAATCATAAATAAAATATTTTTTTAAAAAAAAGATAGTAAACAAAGTATAGATGTAAATGGGTATTTTTTGGTTTTAGTTCAAAGGATGTGAACCTCTGAGTTTTTCACATACTGAGACTATTCAATTGTTTTTGTGTAACATTTTAATAAATGACATTTGAGTTGAAAGTGCACAGTACATTTGGGTTGTCAGCATTTCTGTTCTCTTTATGATCTTTGTCTTGCTCTGCCCCCTCCAGACTCTGCTGTCCTCTCCTTCCCCAGTCCCCACAGCTCCCATGCTTGCTTCTGAATTAGAATATGCCAGGATAATAATGTATAGGGAAACTTAATTATAGTAAGAGTTTCAGCTTATTTAATCCTGAAAATAACCCAATGAGGTAGATTTTGAGGATTAGGGAACATTTTTCAGATGAGGAAACAGGCAAAACTTCACACATCACACAGTTCAAGGGAATTGGGATTGGGTCGCTGGTCAGTCTGACTCTTAACGGTATATCTTGCATCTCTCTTCTAGTGAGATGCCTGCACATTACAATATGTATTCAATTTCAAGATTGGGCATCCTGTAGGTTCCAAAATTAGATCCCCCTGCATTGTAATATAGCAGAGGCTTACATATCATATAGGGTGTCTGTATTTACAGAACTGACATCCCTGCGAATGCTTTTCCCTTTCATCGTGCTGTTTTCACTTACCCCAAAAAACCCTTAAGCCTATTAAAAATCGCATATTAAACATTAAGTTATAAAGTAAACATTAAAACAGTATAATATATATATCCAAGTAAGTATCTTAAGGGTTCTTGGTCTTGTCGTTTTCCTTTCGTGTCTTAGATAAATCTTGAATCTTTTATAATCGTGGGCTTTAGCCTCCTCCCTTCTTTACCAAGTTACTGCAGTAACTTCTTTCCTATCTTCCTCTGTCTATTCTTTCTTTTCACACAGCTTGGGGAAAGCTATCTGAATAAAGAATACAAGCACTCAGGGTACATTTTCACACACAAGCAGCATGAATCTCAGTGATTGCCTCTTTCCCATCAGAAGGGAGTTAATGGTCTCAAAGCAGAGAACCTTCTCATTTCCTTTCCAATATTTGCTTGGATTTTGTGGTCAGTGATTGATTTTATATTGGCACTGAGGGAAGGAACTCCCGGCAACTTCTATAGCCTGATGGTTTTTTGTTTGTTTTTGCTTTGATTTTTTTGAATAGATAATATATTCAAATAGAACAAAAGTCAAAAGGTAGGAAGAGTGCTCCGCGAAGAATCTCCTGTCCTCTCAGAGTTTTGTCCCCACCGCTGAGCTCCCCTTCACAGAGGCGGCCAGTGCTGCCAGTTTCTTTTGTATCTGTCTGCCGAGGTAGACAATCCAAAGATAGGCTCAGTACATATCTTTTAAAATGTATTGAGAGGAAACATGGAAAGGTATTTGGAATAGATCTATAATATTACTAATGCCCTCTGGCATTTAGGTATTGCAAGGAACTTGTGAGACTATTAAAAGGGGCAGAAAGTTGAAAGATAATAACCTTCCATGTAGAGAAATACCGTGCACTTTAAGAGTCTGCCTCTATGTTATGTATAGAGAGTAATTTTTATTTATTTACTTTTTTTTTTTTTTTTTTTTGGAGAAAGAGTGGGAGAGGGGCAGGGAGAGAGGGAGAGAGAGAATCCCAAGCAGGCCCCAAGCTCAGTGCAGAGCCCGGTGCAGGGCTTGAGATCATGACCTGAGCTGAAATCAAGAGTTGGATGTTCAACCAACAGAACCACCGAGGAGTCCCAAGGGTATATTTACTATCTACCCAACGGGAACACCCAAATTCTGAACATCAGCCAAAGTGTTATGAGAACATAGCCAAAAGGGTATGAGAAATAAAATCCAGAAAAACTGAACCTACTTTTCATCTTTTTTTAATAGTGAAAATAGATTTTAATCTAAACTTCTTTTTTTTTTCTCTTTTTCTCCCTAGCTTTGAGACATAATTGGTATATAGCATTGTGTTAAGTTTAAGGTATACAGTGTAATGATTTGATACATGTATATGCTGTGAAATGTTTGCCACAGTAATATTGGTTTATGCATCATTTACCTCACATAGTTAACGTTTTGTTGTTATGGTCACAGCACTAAAGCTGTACTCTCAAAGCAACTTTGAAGGGTACAGTACAGTATTAACTGTAGTCACCATGCTGCACATTAGGTCTCTGGACCTTATTCATCTTATAGCTGGAAGTTTGTACCCTTTGATCAACATCTCCACATTTCCTCCACTCCTCAGCCTTTGGAAACCACCATTCTGTTCTCTATTTCTGTGCGTTCGATGTTTTTAGATTCCACATGTAAGTGAGGTCATACGGTGTTTGTCTTTCTCTGACTTATTTTGTTTAGCACGATGCTCTTAGGGTTCATCCATGTTGTTGGCATATGGCAGGCTTTCCTCTTTATAGCTGAATAATATTTCATTATAGAGAGAGAGACACACACCACGTTTTCTTTATCCATTCGTTTGTTTCCACATCTTGACTGTTGTGAATAATGCTGTAGTGAACATGGGAGTGCAGATATCTCTCTGCTATTGTGATTTCATCATCCTCAGATACGTACCTAGAGGTGGGTTGCTGATTCATATGGTGGTTCTGTTCTTATTTTTTGAGGAACCTTCATACTGTTCTGGGTCGTGGCTATGCCACCTTCTGTTCCCACCAGCAGGGCACCAGGGTCTCCACATCCTTGCCAGCATTTGGTATCTCCTGTCTTTTTGATAATAGCCATTCTGACAGGTGTGAGGTGGTATCCTGTGGTTTTGATTCGCATTTCCCTGATGATGAGTGATGTTGGGCACCTTTTCATGTACTTTTTGGCCATTCATATGTCTTCTTTGGAAAAATGTCTTTTCAAGTCCTCTGCCCAGTTTTTTAATCAGATTGTTTGCTGTTGAGGTATAGAGGTTCCTTATACATTTTGGATATTAACCCCCTATCATACATGGTTTGCAAATATTTTCTCTCATTCTATAAGTTGCCTTTTGATTTTGTTGATTGTTTCCTTTGTTGTGCAGAAGCTTTTTAGTTTATGTAGTCCCACTTGTTTATTTTTTATTTTGTTGCTTGTGCTTTAGGTCTATATCCAAAAAAATCATTACCAAGACCCTGTCAAGGAGCTTTATTCCTATGCTTTTTTTCTAGGAGCTTCATTGTTTCAGGTCTTACATTTAAGTCCTTAATCCATTTTAGTTAGTTTTTGTGAGTGGTGTAAGATAGGATCCAATTTCATTCTTTTGCATGTAGATGTCCAGTTTTTCCAGTACCATTTTTTGAAGAAACAAACCTTTCCCCCTAGTGTGTTCTTAGCTCCCTTATCAATTAGCCTTTTTGTTTGTTTGTTTGTTTATTTATTTATTTATGGCCAAATTATTATGTACCCTTTACCTAAAATATTGATTGCAGTTTTTCTTACCCCTCTTTAGAGAATTGGAAAGTTAGACATGTTCTGAGAAAAGACAACTGCAGTAGACCAAAGAGAGGAGCATTCAGGGCAACTAAAACGATGAGGAGTATCCAGTATGTCAGAAGCGATGTTTCTAAAATGGTCATAAACTTACTGTGACAAGTAGACCCTAAGGTGGCCCCTAATGATCTTCATCTTCTGGTATTTATACCCTTAATGGAGTCCCCTCCTCTTAAGTGTGAGCGCAGCACACATCTTGTTTCTAGCCAATACAGTATGGCAAAGATGAGATATCATCATTCCTGTGACATTTGAGAAGACTCTGTCTTAACAGTTGACTTGCACTGGAGACTTTTTCCCTTGCTGGCTATGAAGAAGTAAGCTACTGTGTTGAGAGATGGCCTGTTGAGCAGACCTCATGGCAAGAACTTCACGCACCCTCAACCAGCTGAGTGTGAGACCCCCAGCCAATAGCAAGAAGCTGAGCCTTTAGTCATATGGCCACAAGGAAATGATTTATGTCAACAACCTGAATGGGCAGGGAGGCCACTTCTTCCCCAGAACTTCCCCAGTTCTTCGGATGAGAATGTAGGTCCCGTTGACACCTGACTGCAGCCTGTGCCCAGTTTCCTGACCCACAGAAAATATGAGATGATTTGTTGTTTTAACCTGCTGAGTTTGTGGTAATTTGTTACACAAACAAATTAATACATTGTTTAATCGTATGTTATTTTCACATGTCAAAATGGTTTAATATCAACAATTTGATGTGATTTAACTTAAAGGTAATTTAGATCCAATTCATCACAGAGCCTTCAAGGTGATAATCAACCACACCTCTACAGAAGACTCAATTCAGGAAAGATGGTGCAATTAGCCACAGTCCCAACTGCTGCAACAGGCTGGAGGCTATAATTGATATTCTCCGCAAAACTATATCACTCAGAGTTCAATTAGGGAAGCTGAGCAGCTCTGACTTACGGGATAAGAGAATTTTAGGAATTGAGCCTCACGCAACCACAGGGGAAGGGAGGGTGTGACTGGGAGGGAAGTAGAATGCAGAGGACCTAACCAGCAGGTCCACCTGAGAGGCCCAGCACACTGAGCCACTGTCCTGAGGCCGCAAAAGGGAGGGGAGCCTGTGGAGAGTGGCTGTTTTGTCTGGGGCTCTTCAGTCAAGCATCTGGTGGTGGCCTGGGGCTGGTGTACACACCAGGGCTGCAGCTGGGATGGAAAACTGGACTTGGAGCAGAGGAAAGCAAGGAAAATCAAGAACCCAGGGGCACCACTGTGTCTGCCTGTCACCACACCCAGTTATGGTGACTTATAGAGAGGGATGACTGCTGCTTCTGCCTTCCAGATCTCACACATTTCTCTTTTGACCAACTTAGCTTGGAACCATATAGGAATGGAGATTGTGGGAAACGGTTTAGGCTTAAGCAAGTTGAAACATTACAAATTAGCAGTCTCCCTCTTCTGTCACCCAACCTAGATTTTCATTATCCTTTGCTAATATTTCAGCAGGTCTGGGCGGCCTGCCAGGTGGAGTGACCCAGACTTTTATCCCAGAGGTCTCTGAGCTCTTAGTTGCTTTATCTATGGTTGCTTCAGTTTCCCAGTCTCTGTTGTCACTGGGCAGAGAAACAACAAGGATGTCCTGGTGAATCCCTTGAATTTCAGACACCTTCCTGCACCTGTTTGTATTGCCCCAGACCTAGCACCCTGGTCCAGACTCTCAAGATCTGCTCCCACGAGCAGTCCTCGAGACACTGCCAGTCCATATCGGCAGCCAGATCTTGTCATTCTTGGGAGAAAGAATATACTCTTTCCTCCCATAACAGAACCTGTATTTTCTCGCTCCGACTGTGTTCATGAGGAATCAGATCCTGATTATGGGTTCGGAGCTAGTGTGAGGAGGCAGAGACAGATCTTGAAGAGGACAAGCATTGTCTTTGCAGGCGTCTGCAGGGGTCTCCTGACAGTTGGAGGCCACTGTCCTCTACAAGGAGTTAGGGGAGAGCTGTTTCTCCCAAACCAGAAAGTGCAGACAAATCTTGGGGTTTGACATTCCTCACTCATCCACCCAAATATACACATTCCAGATTGCTGTCACCAACTGTTTCTATTAGGACCCAGATTTTATCTTAGATTTGTTAAGGCTTTGCATTCAAGTCTTTGTGAGTCTGATATCTTTAAAATTAAATCTGGAGCTGAGTGTTGGCAGTCTGTTCTGCAGCTGCAGGAAAGAAGGGTTTTTTAAAACACTGACCTAGAAGTCTTCCGACTTTGACAGAATGCCTAGATTGAGGCGTGGCTAACCTGAGCCAGTTGTTTCCTTTTTTCATGTCTTTGAAACCAGTTAGCTAAAGCCAGCCAGTTTCAGGTCCTCATAGTTCCTAATGTCTTCACACAGGCCAAAAAAAAAATCATAAGAAGTGGACTTCATATTTCATGTGCTAACCTCACAGCTGTCTTACTGGAAATCTGCTACCAGAGCAGAATATGTGGGCACCCTTGAGCCATTAGATGCCATGGCTACAGATGACTTTTTCTGATACAAGGAAACTGGTAAAGACTTGTAAGTTCATCTAGAAAGGCATATGGTATATTGGTCAACCATTGCTGCGTAACAACCAGCTGGGGAATCTCAGTGGTATAGTACATGAACATACATTTCCCACAAATTTCCAGATCAGCTAAAATTACAAACTTAAA
Source organism: Cryptoprocta ferox (assembly GCA_028646485.1). Taxonomy (NCBI): domain Eukaryota; kingdom Metazoa; phylum Chordata; class Mammalia; order Carnivora; family Eupleridae; genus Cryptoprocta; species Cryptoprocta ferox. Next base: position 10,218,392 of record CM053560.1, read on the forward strand.
TTTGCTGCGGCTGGGGTCTTTCTGATTGTCACTGTGGTTTAGCAGGGCTGGGTGGCTCTGTTCCCACTGCTGCTCATTCTGCCAGGTCAGTAAGCTAGCCGCAGTATGCTATTACTGTGACAGTGGCGGAAGGCAAGAGGGCAAGCCTAGGGCCTAAAAGTGCTTCTGAAACTTTCTGTCACATCGTAACCACTAACCTTTCATTGGTCAAAAGAAGATCTCCTGGCCAATTCCAAGTCTTGGGGTCAGGAGGTATACTCTGCCCATGGGTGGGGTGGGAACAGAGGGTGTGTGTGGTGGTGATTATGAACAGTAATCTGCCATCTCTGGATAAGAGTCTTAAGCTCTAAGTTTCTAGTTTTAAAAAGATAAAATAGTTGTTCTGATTGTATATTTAGTTGTCTTTAAAGAAATAAAGATACCAGGGTGCCTGGGTGGCTCAGTCAGTTAAGCGTCTGACTTCATCTCAGGTCATATCTCACAGTTTGTTCGAGCCCTGCATCGGGCTGTGTGCCAACAGCTGCAAGTCTGGAGCCTGCTTCGGATTCTGTCTCCCCCCTCTCTGCCCCTCCCCCACTTGCTCGCCCGCAGGCGCGTGCACACGCGCGCACGCGCGCTCTCTCTCTCTCTCTCTTTCAAAAATAAATCGGGGCGCCTGGATGGCTCAGTCGGTTAGGCGTCCGACTTCGGCTCAGGTCATGATCTCACGGTTCGTGGGTTCGAGCCCCGCTTTGGGCTGTGTGCTAACAGCTAGTTCAGAGCCTGGAGCCTTCGGATTCTGTATCTCCCTCTCTCTCTGACCCTTGCCTGCTTGCGCTGTCTCTCTCTGTCTCTCAAAAATAAATTAAAAAAACATAAAAAAAACCAATAAATCAACATTTAAAAAATTTTTAAAGAAATATAGATACTGTTTTATCTCTAGTTAGGAAATGGAGTTAGTAAACTCTATAGAGAAACAAAAAAGGAAGAAAAAGTTTCCTCTGAGAGTTAATTTGGTAATAACCAAATGACAGGAAACAAATCTGACCTTTATATATTGTGAAACTGACCTAGGGGAAGGGATTCTGGACAGAGTGGTGCTCTTCAAAGTGTGTCTATAATGAGGTAGTGCAGTTATTGAGAGTAAATGTTTAGAAACTCTTTGGCAGTTTGACGTTGCCACAGTTTTCAAGCGATGCCTTTACTAAAGTATCGATCTATGACAGATTAGAAATTTAAAAAGAAACAAAAACAACTATTTCGTGACCCAAGATAGTTTGAGAAGAGCTGAGATAGAATATGGCATTCTGCTCACTAGGAATGAATACCTGCACTGTATGTAAGTGAACCTTCCGATTTATATATTGGTCATATAGGGTTTGGGTTATTATCACTTTGTCAACAGGAATCCAACCATCTTTGAGAGTGTGCTGGTAATGTTTCTGAACCAACAAGACTGGTCTGAAATTTACCAAGGAAATGGCATTGTGTGAAGCCTTTTTACATCTTGCTTGCTGGCCTTTCCCCGCCAGCATCCTTTCTGCCTTGCTCCTATATATACATTTTCATTCCATTATAGATAACCTTGACAAAATGCAAATTACCACTAGCTGAAATCCTTTACTGTAATGTAGAAATATTACATTTGACAATATTAGATAATTCTCTTTTTAAAATCTATCTTTCAGCATTCCAGTTTTTTGCCTAATTTTCTTCCTTTCACATTTGTGAGTTAATGTCACCATGTTTGGTATATTTACAAGGTGCTTTTCTGTCCATAAGAGGAGTGGTCCAAAGTGAAGAGGTTCTGATGAGGATTGATTCATATAAGACCTAAGTTTAGAGACATAAAAATGGGGAAAATTTTTTAGGCAGGAGGGGAAGCCTATATTTATTTAAGTAGTTTTTCTTCCTAGATGTATTACTTTAAGCAAGTGCATTAGTCTTTGTCATCTGTAAAATGGGAATAATAATACCACCCTCTTTGAGAAAGAGTGCTAAAATCAAATAATTGTAAGTTAAGTACAGACTTAAATATTAGCTATTTTTGTTTTTAAGTGATTAGCTACTAGATGTCAGGCATTGTAGAATCACCAAGGTGGGCCTCTTCCCCAAAGGATTTATCAGTCTGGTGGAGGATTCAGACAAATATTTCAGAAATACAAAATAATTTAATGCTATTATATAGAAGGAAATAGGTCAGCCTGGGCACTTAGGTAAAAGGAACATAAGACCTAGGCTTTGGGGAACAAGATCAAGATAGGCTTTTGAAAGAAACAACATTTAATCTGAGTATAAAAAATGTGGATGAGTTAAGGAGAATAGGAGCATTTCAGGGGCACCTGGGTGGCTCATCAGTTAAGCGTCTGACTCTTGATTTCAGCTCCAGTCATGATCTCGTGTTTTGTGGGATCAAGCCCCACGTAAGGCTCTGCGCTGGCAACGTGGAGCTTGCTTGGGATTCTCCCTCTCCCTCTCTCTCTCTCTCTCTGCCTTTTCCCCCTTGTGCTCACTCGCTCTGTCAAATAAACATTTTTTTAACAAACAGCCAAAAAAAAAAAAGCATTTCAGAAAAATGGAACAGCGTATGCAAAGGCCTGAAGGTGAGAGTTTGGTGGAACTCTAGGAAATGGCAAGTAATGAATGCAGGATGACTGGAATGTAGAATATGAGCAGAAATGGAACTGGAGAAGTTGGCAAGGGCCAGACCATCAAGAGTATGTAGTTTGGATTTTATCTTGAAGTTATTTGCAAGCTATTGAATAATTTGTTACATATATAATCTAATTTACATTTTAAAAGATCATCTGGCAACACTATGGAGAACAGATTGGAAGGGATAAAGATGGGAACTTTTTGAAGCTATTTCGGTGATGCGGGGAAAAAAGTATCAGATTCCGAAATGGGGAGGTGGTAGAGATTCAGTGGAGGGGATGGATTTAAAATAAGAATAGAATGAACAGCATTTGATGTTGAGTGGATGTAGGCTTAAGACAGAATCAGTAATAGTACTAAGATTTCTGGCTTTGGTGACTGTGAGGAGGAGGTATCTTTCTCTAAAGCAGGGGTTATGAAAGGGGGTGCTAGGGGCACTTGGGTGGCCCAGACAGTTAAGTGTCTGGCTTCGGCTCTGGTCATGATCTCACGGTTTGTGGGTTCGAGCCCCACATTGGGCTCTGTGCTGACAGCTCAGAGCCTGGAGCCTGCTTTGGATTCTGTGTCTCCCTCTCTGCCCCTCCCCTGCTCGTGCTCTGTCTCTCTGTGTCTCTCAAAAATAAATAAAAGCATTTTAAAAAATTTTTCTTTCTTTCTTTTTTTTTTTTTTTTAAAGAAGGGGGTTACTAGATTTCCCAAAGGAAACGAACTGACTTGGATTTAAGAGGTCTGCAGAATAGCCCCAGAACTCTCCAATGGGAAGTTGAAGGGGTGAGTCAGGAGTCAGGAGAGAGCTCTGGGTTGGACCTAAATGTAGACTTGAAAATCATGAGGATGCTTTGGGAGTTAAGGCCACAAACCAGGAAAGGGTGTGATAAAAAGAGCGGTGTATTCAGTGTTTGGCAAGTAGGTACTGCCAAATGAACAAATGAAGAGTATCAAAGGTACAGTCTCATTTTCATCTCATAACAACCTTGAGTTAGGGTATAATTCCAGTGTTACAAATGGAACATTTTAGACTCACAGAGCTTAAGGATTTGTCCAAAATGACTTTGCTTCTAGGTGGCCAAGGTGGGTTTCAAGTCCAATATGTCTTGATTTCAAAGGCTACTTTTTCCTATCATGTCTCACTTCTTTGAAAACCTCTGAAGTTTAAATATATGATGTTATTATTAACTCTCTTTCTTTACCTCTACCAATATCCTGGTTTCATGGGATCGTGAGACATCCTTTTTGGTAACCTCTTCCTCTCTAACTTCACTTGCTTCATTCCCAAGCACACTATCAGATTGACCCGTTCTCCCCAACTTTAGTCTGGTGCCTGTTTGCACAGCAGATGGGCACAGGTCTTCCTCTGGCTGCTGGGGGAGGCCTGTCCTCAGCTTGGCATTTGGTTCACCATAAAATCTTGAGAGCTGTTTAGAACTTCTCCGGATTTCTCACTCCTCATTAGCGCATATTCACGTCTTTGGGTGTTGTTTACATGCATATTTCATTGTGCTGGTCTCAGTGTTCCTTATCAGGATCTCATGTTAATTAAGTAAATTAATCTTTAGGTTCTGTTGATGCTCTGTTACCGCTTTTCTCAGAATGATTTTATCTTTGTGATGGAAGTGGGTTGGGTGCTATCTGACCTTAGCTCCATATCCAGCGTAGGGGTTCTTCGCACTCTGTTCTTACGTGATGAGCCAGCCTTTGCACCTGCATTTTTCTAGAAGGATCCTTTTATTTTTTTTGAGGGGAGCAAATCTAATTGTTAGAAATTTCTTAGTGTTGAGGCAAAACCCCCTTCTTTTAACATCCACATCTTGGACCTGCCCTTGGAACAACAGGGAAGTCAGTCATTTCTCCTCTGCCTCATGAAGGTCTGTCAGACATTTAAAGATAGCTCCCATGTCCCTCCTCAGGTTTCTCTTACATAAACCAAGTAATCTTGGTTGCTCGGAGCTTTTCTTCTGTGACAGGTCTCAAACTCTTCTTTTGCTGTCCTCTGAGAATTCTGGTGTTTTGTCAGTGCTCCGTCTAAAACACGAGGCCCAGAGTGGAACACAACACTCCACACAGTCGAGCAGTGCAGCATTATTCCATCGATTAGGACTCTGTGCTTGAATCTTAAAAGCCTGAGATCACTTCAGCTCTACAGCAGCCACATCACTTCTCACATTGGTTCCCTTAAAGTACCCAGGTATTATTTTTACATAGGTTGTGGTTAAGCTAGCTCTCCCCTATCATCTGCTGTGCAGTTGATTTTCTTTCATTGAAATATAGAACTTTATAATTTTCCTGGTTCTTTTTCACCCCCATTTGGACTCCTCTGTTTAGCCAGTTATGATCATGTTATCTAGTGTGTCTTTGTGTTTCTGTTTTCAGTCACCTGGAGATTTTGAAGCATATTTTCTACATCTTCCTTCAAGTTCTTGATTAACATCAAGAAAACAGAATCCGCACTCCATCCCCCACACTACTCAGTGCCACTTCCAAGTGGCTCCCTTAACCACTGTTCTGTCATCCATCTATGGTTCTTCAGCTTATCTGCAAATAACTCGTTTGCACACTCAACAAATTTTTATTTAGCCCCTACCATGGCAAGAAGGTGCTAGACATACAGTGAAGACAGCAGTCCCTGTCTTCTAGAGACATCAAGAAGTATATTGTTAAATGCTTTGCAGAAGTCAGGTTATACAGTTCTCTATGATGTTCTCCGTATCTGGTACCATATCAGAAAAGGGAATGAAGCATTATTTTTCGCACTCTGTGTTTGCTACTAATGATCTTATATCACCTGGAAAGGGTTACCATAGTCATTACCTTTCTATTTTCGCCTTTCATGATTTCACAATGTTGAGCTTTTTGCAAGTCTCTGGATTTCATTGATGCCTTTTCTTTTGGCTGTATGTTTCAAAGCCTTGGGCTCATTAGAGAACAGCCTCTTTAGCCTCATTTTTGTTGTTCGTAGTGATAAACACTTCTTTTTCCCCCCAAAATTACAGGATTCTTTTTGATTTTACAGTAAACTTAGTTATAAAGAATTTTTGTCCAACTTCAGCCATTTTCCCTTCTGCAAACTTTGTCACTCAGATTTTACTTACATTTAGTATTGATATTTTGAAATCATTTCTCCTAAGGAAAATAGTTGACTATCCTTGGGTAATCTTCACTTCTTTGAAGTATACAGGTACAGTGTCATGGTCACTTTTTCCAGAAGCCTGGTCTTTTTCACTTAAACTCCTTCTTTTTAACTCATCAGAATTAATCTCAGATGAGCATAAAGTTACATTATATTGTCTCTATGCTGAGGGATTAAACCATCAATAAGACAAGGGTTTTTTTATTTTGTTTTCATTTTTAGAATGATGCAAAGAACAGATGTCCTGCTAATTCGTGAAAGATAGCCCACCTGTCTTCTCAGCTGTGGATTCTCTTAGCAGTCAAGTATCATCTGTACCTTCCTCTGACTGGCTATTTCCCACAACTGTATCATTTCTACCTTCTTTTCTTTCCCCTTTGGTCCAGTGCTCTCCACTAGAGTGTCTTACTCAGATTGTTGGATTTGCACATAGGTACTTATTTTCTTAAACAATTTTGAGGATTCTCTGCCTTTTTCTGTGGATCTGTCTCTGTTGAAAAGCAGATTTCCCAGAGATGTTATAGTCTATTGTTACCGTTGTTATCCCATCCCACCAAGTCTTGGTGATTTCCATGAAATTTTATTTTTCTCCTGTTCTTTTTAACTATTGCTACTTTAAAGTACAGTGTCTAACACACCAGTGTTCAATAAATAATATTTATGATTAATCTTAAGAAGTATTTGCCTTCTCTTTTAGGCTGTGAGGATATCATTGCTGAGAGCATCTCATTAGATACCTTAATTGCCATCCTCAAGTGGAGCTCTCATCCATATGGCTCTAAGTGGGTGCACCGACAAGCTTTACATTTCCTCTGTGAGGAATTTTCCCAGGTCATGACTTCGGATGTTTTTTATGAACTCAGCAAAGATCATCTGCTTACTGCTATCCAGTCTGACTACCTACAGGTAATCATTTATACACCTCACAAACGCATTGTCATCCATACGTGCACCAGGAAACCCATCTATATTCTGTTATTCTCCCATCTAGGGAGATTGGCACACTCAGGGATGCCCTCTTCAGATGTGTGCAGGAAAAGCCTTCTGGCTCTCCCTTAGTGCACCTGCTGCTATGACTCAGCATTGTGAATAAGCCCAGGTCCCAACCACCTACACCAAAGGGGTTGAGGCAGTAGGCAAGGTCAGAAGCATATCCCAACAGTGATTTTCTTGGCTTCCATTAATTCACTTGTAACAATTTATTGGTTTTTAGTGGAGTATCAGATACTTAGACTGTAGACAGTAGCTTAAGCACAAAATAAGAGTAGTAGTCAATTTCTGATCTACTCAAATGCCTCTAAAAACTCTGTGTGTGTCTTGCCAAAATATAATAATGTTTTCAACAATATCAATAATGTTTGTGTTTAATCAGAAGTAGGTTTTAGCAAATTCCTGTGTCATTGACTTATATATGTCAATCTAATTTGGTAATTTAAACCAACAATGGATTTAAAATATTGCAAAAAAATACTTTCAAGTAACATGTGTTCAAGTTTAATTTTTTTTGGCATTGGTTGTGTGAAGTTTATGCCGGAACCTATATAACAGTTTTAATGTTATAAAAACATAAACCCATTGAGCCATTTCCTTTTTCTTTATATTTGTACTAGAAAAATTATAAATATGCTTCTATCCCAGTCAGAAATTAAGCAAAGAGGTAAATAATCCCCTTGGCATCTGTGATTTGATTGCAGTACAAATGTTGTCATAATTAGATTTGATTAATTCAGGATCTGTGTTCATTAACCTCATTTCATTGTTCTGATCTAGACTGTGTACATTATGGGAGTTAGGCTTTGTCACATCTCTCAGATTATTGTCTTTAGAAAGCTTTGCATTTCTACTTACAAGGTAAAAACCCTAGAGAGCAGCCTCGATTTGGTTTAAGATTTTCGGTAAAGTACAAAGAAATGAGGGGCACCTTGCCATTTCACAGATTGTGAAGGGTCCTTCACCAGCCAGTGGCATACCGTGTGCAGATTGTAGTCCGTCTGCCAAAAGAGGTTGTTGTACCTGTTTTTTCTGTTCTTGCAGGAGATAGTAATCACTTGGTATCCGTATGCGTTTACTTTCATCTATTTATCTCCACCTAGTCCCAAAAAGAATTTAAGGAAGCTGGGTAGAGACCATATAGAAAAAACAAGAAGTTTGAAATAGGTGAAGAGAATAGGATAAAGATGAAAACAAGAATAAAAAATTTAGTTGGAGCCAAGAGATAGGTTACTGGACAGAACATATGCAAAGTGTCTTGTGTGTTTGGTGTTGGTGGAGCACAGCTTTAATGGAACATTTCAAACAGCCAGTGTGGAGTGAAATGTGGTTAAGTTGTACACTGTGTACACTATGACCTAGGAACAGTCATTAATGAAATTTGCCATTTATCTAATTAATTCCACTAAAATAAATTGAAACCATTTTTTTTATTATAGGCAAGCGAACAAGATATCCTTAAATATCTGATTAAATGGGGTGAGCATCAGTTGATGAAAAGAATAGCTGACAGAGGTAAGCTCAGAAAATTAGCTTATACTATAAGTTTTTTTTATCCAGAAGCATACTGTGTGTCAATCTTGACAATAGCCTCTATTGCCTGGTGAAAATAGAAATTTTTACAGTCT
>CM053560.1:10229270-10273997 GCA_028646485.1 Cryptoprocta ferox
ATGATGAAATGTCATATTTATTTTGGGCAGATAATGAGCATCCTTGATAAAATTTCCCTTAATTTTTTTAAAATTTATTTTGAGAGAGAGAGAGCAGAGGTGGAGCAGAGAGAGAGGGAGACATAGAATCCAAAGCAGGCTCCAGGCTCCTGAGCTGTCAGCACAGAGCCTGATGCGGGGTTTGAACTTGTGAACCACAAGATCATGATCTGGACTGAGGCCGGACTCTCAGCCGACTGAACCACCAGGTACCCCGATAAAATTTCCCTTAAACCAGTCATTTTCAGACCAGGTTAGAACATAAGGCTCTTCCACAGGGATGAGAATGAGAAGGAACCTAAGCAAACCGGGCTGCACCTTTCTTTCTTTTTTTTTTTTTTTTTTTAGATTTTTAAAAAAGTTTTTATTTATTTTTGACAGAGAGACAGAGCACAAGTGGGGGAGGGTCAGAAAGCGAGGGAGACACAGAATCCGAAGCAGGCTCCAGGCTCTGAGCTGTCAGCACAGAGCCTGACATGGGACTCAAACCCCTGAACCAGGAGATCGTGACCTGAGCTGAAATCAGATACCTAACCGACTGAGCCACCCAGGCGCCCCTAGGCTGCACCTTTCAGTCACCTTCATACATAATGGTTCTGCCCTTAGCTGTTACGTATTTGGGAGCTTTATATAAGATTTCATTTGAAAACTGGATGCCACTACTTTACGGGGAAATGTTCTTTTTGAAAAGCAATGCTTTGTGTAAGTATGAAGCCAAATCATAGCAAGGCAAGAAAAAAACCCTCTTTTCCACATACTTGAAACAGTTTTATCGAATCATGCCAGGAAAAGCTTAGCTTTTCAAAAACAATTATTTCTTTATCTCTCTATCATCTGTCAACATGATTTAAAGGAAATACCTATTTGCCTGTAGAGTGTTTGCAAAAAAAGGCAGCATTTATATTTGTGAATAATAAAGATCTTTTTTTTTTTTTAATTTTTTTAATGTTTTTTATTTATTTTTGAGAGACAGAGAGAGACAGCGCGAGCAGGGGAGGGTCAGAGAGAGAGGGAGACACAGAATCGGAAGCAGCTCCAGGCTCTGAGCTGTCGGCACAGAGCCCGACGCGGGGCTCGAACCCACGAACCGTGAGATCATGACCTGAGCCGAAGTCGGACGCTTAACCGACTGAGCCCCCCGGGTGCCCCTAAAGATCTTATTTTTTAAGAAAAATAAATATCTAGTCCCTAGAGTATAGACATGATTAAACATTCCCAAAATTTAAGTAATTTTTCTTTTCTCCTCAATATCGTGGGCTTATATGCACTGCGTATCTTCCCCTTTCACGGATACCTAATGAAGAAAACCTTTACTTTCTGCTCCGGACGGTGGAGATACATTGCGTGGCAGAGATGAGAGGGTTCCCTTTATGCAGTCACACTCCGTAGTAAGGGAGTCCTGGAAGTCCGAGTTAGATACGGCGCACGTTAGGTTTCGCTGCTTTAGACCCCAGGTAAGTACTGTCTCGTCAAGTTGCTGGTGAACAAATGGTAGCCGAGTGAGCGACCGACAACCTGCAGTGACCAGAGGTACCACTTGCCCTGTAGTGTCCTTGATTGTACCAAAAACTGGGCACAACAGTGAGAAAGCTTAAGAAAAAGCCCTTGGTCAAACTAGATTTTAATAGAGTGCCTTCTTTTCCTCGTTGAGTTAGTACATGGAAAGGAATTCTTAATTCTTTAGTGCAGAACAATCAAAAAAAGTTACCCTGCTGTTGACATCATGCTTTTTCTTTGTCAAAGAACATCTCTATCAAAGTAAAGGTATTAAGACATCAAAAAAATTTATAATCCTTTTTAAAGCAGATGCACCTAAGTATAAAGAGTGTTACTGAAAGCGTACTAGAGAGAAAAGTTTGAAATTTTGGATTTGGTTGGAGACTTCTCATTTTCTGTCTCATAGAGCCAAACTTACTGAGTGGCACTGCCCACAGTGTGAACAGAAGAGGCGTAAAAAGACGAGACCTGGACATCGAAGAGCTTAGAGAGATCCTTTCTTCTCTCTTACCTTTTGTGCGAATTGAACACATCTTACCAATAAGCAGCGAAGTCCTCAGTGATGCAGTAAGTGTCTTTCTTCATTTATCCCTTTTGTGAAAGGAAAATGCACCAAACTGTATTGGTTTATCTTTTTTTTTAATCAGCATACATAATTTCTACTAAGAGTACAGTGAAACTGTGAAGTCCATGAGGACAGAGACAGACATGTGTTTTGTACCATGTCAGGTCCCCAGTGTCTACCACTGGCACAGATACGGTTTGGTGAATGAGAGTTGAGTGGGGATGGCAGTCTCACTGTTTCAAGAGGATAGTCTCCAGGGGGAGTTACTTCAGCTGTTTATCAGCGTAGATCAAAGTAGAACCTTATTCACAAAGCAAAGGGTAGAAATTACCTTTGGAGACTTTTCAAACACAGCAATAAATCAGGGAGCAGGAGGGAAGGAGATTGATTCAGTGTGAAAAGCATGATTGAATCTTCTGATTGTACTTCAGTTAAAGGTGAATGGAGCTGATCATGTTACTTTTATTATTTTTTCAAAGTGAATTTTTTAAACCAGTAGAATTGCTTGAATTAATGGATGTGAAAAATAAATATTATAAATATTACTGCTATACAAATTGGCTTATAATATCAGTGCGTTGTTTATAGACATAGTTTTTCCAACTGCTCAGAAACGTAAAAGTCATCTGGAAAAAAACTGCTAAGAATTTTTTTTCCATTATATACAAAGTTTTCTTAAATTTTTTTTCTTTCCAAGTCTTTATTTAAATTCCATTTAGTTAATACTAGTGTGTAATATTAGTTTCAGGTATAGAATTTAGTGATTCATCACTTACATAGAACACCTAGTGCTCATCACAGTCAGTGCCTTCCTTAATTCCCATCACCTATTTCATCCCCCCACTCACATCACCTCCAGTCACCATCAGTTCTCTATAGTTAAGTCTGTTTCTTGGTTTTCCTCCCTTCCCCCCCACCCACTGTCCAATTGTTTTGTTTGTTTGATAAGAATTTTTTTAAGCTCTCAACAAAGAACAGAATGAAGAAGGGTTAACTCTTCCAGAATTTAAAATACATTATAAAACTCAAGGGGTGCCTGGCTGGCTCAGTTGGTAGACATTGGGACTCTTGATCTCAGGGTCCTGAGTGAGTTCAGGCCCCATATTGGGCCGAGAGCTTACTTTAAAACAAAATAAAACAAAAAAAACCTCTGATATTCTGTGATGGTAGCAAAACAGACAAGACAAAATAGCCGGGAAAAAGATCCTAATTAATACATAAGAGTTAAACATAGGTGCGCCTAGGTGGCGCATTCAGTTAAGTATCCACGTCTTGATTTCAGCTCAGGTCATGATCTCACAGTTTCATGAGTTCGAGCCCGTTTTGGGCTCTGTGCTAACAGAGTGGAGCCTTCCTTGGATTCTCTCTCTCTCTTTACCCCTCCCCTGCTCTTGTTCTCTCACTTTCAAAATAAATTTTAAAAAAGAATTAAACATATAATCGATCAGAAATCAGTGCATCGTTGTGCTAGACTAGCTGATGAGCCGGGGGAAATTTGTTTAAAGTTAAACCCTCATTTCACTTGCACACAAAATTAATCCCTGTTAAATTGAGGAATTAAATATTAAATCGAAACATGGAAAAACTAGAAGAAAATAATTAAATATTTATAGTATTTCTGATTAGAAATAATATTCAGTCACACTAGTAATCACACATATCAGAGAAAGCAAAATAAAGCCATAAGTTACCATTTTTTTCACCCATTAACTCAGTAATTTTTGAAATTCTATTACCATCCCATAGGGGAAATATAGCTGGTGCATTAGTAGCATTGTCCTTAAATTTTTGGAAGTAGCTTAAATGTCTAATAATATAAAAAAATAAAAGTAAACTATAGTATGACTGTCAATAGAGTATTTTGCTGCCCTGAACAATAGTTATACAAGACTAATACAGCAACATGAAAAATGCTAATGGAATATAATTTTAGAAAGAAGGATACAAAATACTGTATTTTTATGTATTCTAGAATTCATTTCTGTAAACATCCTTTTGAAAAATACTAGCACAAAATTTATCAGCATTATTACAGTTGTAATAGAGTTAGGAGTTTTTCTCTGTTTTCTAAATACTATCTAATGCTATGTTTTATTAGTTAAAAACAATTTTAACTAATGCAGCAACTAGACGTTTATTATATTTAACAAGGTTATTATTGGAGAAAAGATGTTTAGTTTTGTTTAAAACCTGGGACACGAACCAAATTGAACCCCAAATTTAGTTTAGAAAAATATTTTAGAACTTCAGTTTAGTAGACTTAGAAAATACCTGTCTCTGGGGCACCTGGGTGGCTCAGTCAGTTAAGTGTCCGACTTCAGCTCAGGTCACAATCTCGTGGTTCATGAGTTCGAGCCCCAGGTTGGGCTCTGTGCTGACAGCTCAGAACCTGGAGCCTGCTGTACAAAACCAAACAGCATTTCTCTAATAATAACCTTGTTAAATATAATAAATGTCTAGTTGCTGCATTAGTTAAAATTGTTTTTAACTAATAAAATATAGCATTAGATAGTATTTAGAAAACAGAGAAAAACTCCTAACTCTCTTTACAACTGTAATAATGCTGATTTATTTCGTGCTAGTATTTTTCAAATGGATGTTTACAGAACTGAATTCTAGAATACATAAAAATACATTACTTTGTATCCTTTTTTCTAAAATTATATTCTGCAGCCCTTTCTCTCTTCCCCTCCCCCACTCACACTCTGTCTCTCTCCCTTAAAATAAACACTAAAAAAATTTTTTAGAAAATACCTATCTTCCTTCTTAATTCCATGCTTCACACCTAAGCCCTCAGTAAAATTTGCTAGTCATGCTGTTAAAACCATAAAACAGTCTTAGTGTGCGTGGAGTGTTTTTACCTGCATGACCACCTCACAACCACCTTAGGAATTTAGATACTTGATTTATTTTCTCCCGGCATAGACGAGGAAACAACAGGGCCACCACATGTAGTTGTGCAGTGTTCCACCTCCAGGGCCATCTAGGAGCCATTAAAGTGAAGCTCAGATAAAAGGACGTGTCTGTGGGGGCACCTAGGTGGCTCAGTCAGTTGAGTGTCCGACTTTGTCTCAGGTCATGATCTTGCGGTTCCTGAGTTCAAGCCCCACATGGGCCTTGCTGTCAGTGCTGTCAGCCAGCTTCAGATCCTCTGTCCCCCTCTCGCTGCCCCTCCTCCACTTGCACTCTCTCAAAAATAAACAAAACATTCAAAAAACAAAAATGGACATGTCTGTGGTCATGCAGCTGGGAGTTATGGTTTTATGTCAAATCTGCCTCCTACTAGAGCTCCTGCCCCAAACCACCATGCAGACTGCCTGTCTCCTCGTACTGTAGATCTAGGCCCAAGATGTTCTTTTTTTGGAGGGGGGGGGGGTGGAGTCCATTTCTAGATGAGTAAGGAAAAAAATAGAAATTGGTTTTCATTAAAAGTTCTGACATCTAGTCCAACTCATTATAATATTTTTAATTACTATAGCTCTTGTTTTAAAAACATCATTCCTCTATATAGAGAAAAGTGATAAATTGTAGTACCTTTTTTTGCTGATTTTTCGAAATATTATTAAACATTTGACATATTTTGAAATTTAACATCTATTCCTAAATTTTTGTGATTTATAGATATAATTGTTTTTTATCTTAGTAATATTCTAGTTCACTCAGATCTCTAGTTCATCGCTAAAAAAACATTTTTTTTTCCAAGATGAAAAGAGGCTTGATTAGTACTCCTCCATCAGATATGCTTCCTACAACAGAGGGTGGAAAGTCAAATGCTTGGTTACGGCAAAAAAATGCTGGAATATATGTTCGTCCTCGACTGTTCTCTCCATATGTGGAGGAAGCAAAGGTAATGAAAATCATTTTAAGATACTAGAGTACCTTTTACGAACTACAGTTCATGCTTAAAAGCACAAAGATATTCATTGTGGCATTGTAAAAATATTTAGAGATAGCCTAAATATCCGATAATAGGGAAAGGGAAAGTAAACTGTAGTTTACTCACCAGAATAGTGTTCTGAAATGTTTGTCAACCATGTCTTTATAACTTAGTTCACATTAAATTGCCGTTTACATTTTTCTTATCTTAGTTGTGTTGCAAATCGTTAGTTTGGAAAAAAATTAATTTTACTGAAATGATTGTCAGTATTTTGTGATCTTCAAGATGGGAATAACGTTCTGAAGATTGCACACATTTTATCTTTCTTAAAGAAATGACACAGTTTCTTGCAAAATATTTCTGTAATGACTGACTTTTGGAAATTATATTTTAGTTTTGGAACACACAGAACTAAGATAAAATTTCAGGCTCTCTAAGTAAATTATGTATTATAATATGAAGAACTCCAAGAAAATATGGTAATATGAAAATGAAATATAGTGATTTTTATTAGCTGTATTTAGCCATGAGAACTTTGGGGTGGCCTTTTGAGGAACTGACACACTCTTTGAAAGTCTGAAATCACCATTAAGCTTTATGAAACAAATTAACAGGCAAAGCATTGTTTGGGTATAGAATTAGGTTATCTTAAATATTTTCTCTCTTTGATTGTCAGAGTTCCTAGCTTAAGATAAGTGAAAGGATTTTGAGAAGTTAATTGTATTGACTAGATTGATAATCTACCTCTTAGTGAGTTGAGTAGTTGACCCTTTAAATAGTCAAAAAGAGGGGGGAAAAGCATAATGGTTGGGTCTGGGCTTTCAGAAATAAGTTCAGTGCTTAACAGCACGCAAGTAGCAGAAGCCTTTACACGGGTTGCAGCTCATGATAAAAGGTCTGTAACAAACTACCTTGCGTTCTGCTCTGTCTCAGAATGGGGCAGCAGGGAGCTAATCAGATCGTCCTCCTGGGACTTCCCCGTTCTCTGATGGCTGTACCCACACTTCATAGATAAGTGCCTTCAGTAAATGTTGGAAAGGTTTATACATTGCTTCATTTTGTCCATTCTGCAGTTTGTTGAGATTCATCTGAAACTGACTTAACAATTGCGTTTATATATAGGTCTGTTAAATTTAAATCGATCTTCAGTATTTTGTATTTTGAACATTTCTTGTTGGATCTGATACTTAGCCCACATATACCTTGTTTTCTTTATAGTAACTTTAGGTATAAATTCCTTCTGACTAGTTTTATACCTTCCTTTAAATTTCAAATACTTCAATTAAAAGCAAACTTTTCAGAAGATGATTATTGCAAAGATGCTACAGAAAGATTTTTTAAAAATTAAAGAGGTTGGGGCTCCTAGGTGGCTCAGTCGGTTAAACATCCAACTTTTGGTTTCCACTCAGGCTGTGATCTCGCGGTTGGTGAGTTCAAGCCCTGCATTATCAGGCTCTGCGCCGACAGTGTGGAGGCTGCTTGGAATTCTCTCTCTCTGCCCCTCCCCACTTGCTCTATCTCTCAAAATAAACTTAAAAAAAATTTTTTTTTAAGAGCTTTTAAAAAAACAAAGAGGTAAAGGGGCTCCTGGGTGGCTCAGTCGGTTAAGTGTCCGATTCTTGATCTCAGCTCAGGTCTTGATCTCATGGTCCTAAGTTCAAGCCCCGTGTTGGGGTCCACACTGGATGTGGAGCCTACCTAAAACAAACAAACAACAAAAGAGATAGGGGTTCTTTCTCCTTTCATTATTTTAAAGCTTCATACATTGAAAACAATAAATTAATTCCCTTTTTATATGCTGAGGGAAGTAATCTTTCTCCGGATGTGGTTCACAGAGACGGTTGACAGATTCTCTTCATATCGAATTGTTATTTCAGTCGGTGCTGGACGAGATGATGGTGGAGCAAACAGACCTTGTGCGTTTGCGAATGGTTAGGATGTCCAATGTGCCAGACACACTTTACATGGTCAATACCGCCGTGCCACAGTGCTGTCACATGATGAGCCACCAGCAGATCAGCAGTCACCAATCAAGCCCTCCTTCAGTCGTAGCCAATGAAATTCCAGGTGAGGCACCAGCCTTCTGTCAGGCCTTTATATTTAAATGAATACTCTCACTTTTATGTTTCTACACATTGCTAAATGTGCCCTGGGGGTCAAAATCACCTCCTGTTGAGAACCAGTAGTTCAAAGGAATCCAGATTTTTCATCATCATAAAGCATTTCTCACAGAAGACTCTTCGAGTTATAAATTTGTTTCTTCGAGTCTAGACATGTCCCCTCAGTTGCGATCACTGTTGGTTCCCTAGAGATCCGTCCAGCTTCCCAGGATCTGCTCTGTGAATTCTGTTGGTAGTACAGGCTTATGTGATGACTTTGAGGAAACTGACCATAAATGGAGATATAACTGTTCTTTTGGATATACAAAAATTTCTGAGCATCAGGTGATGTTGACTTTAACCAAAGGGCTCTAGTGTCCATTTTTAAGGTAAGAAAATGCACAGTGATCTGGGGGTCAGAGATTTACAGCTCTTGCCGATTACCAACGCAAGATTCAAAAACATTGGCAAACTATATAGTGTTATTAGAAATAGCCCCATTCAGGTGCCTGGGTGGCTCAGTCAGTTGAGCGTCTGACTTCGGCTCAGGTCACGATCTCACAGGTTTGTGAGTTTGAGCCCCGCATCAGGGTCTGTGCTGACAGCTCGGAGCCTGGAGCCTGCATCGGATTCTGTGTCTCCCTCTCTGTCTGCTCCTCCCCTGCTCACTCTCTGTCTCTCTCTCCAAAAATAAATAAACATTAAAAAAAAAAAAAAAAAGGACATAGCCCTATTCATTTTCTGCTTATAAATGTCGTTTTAGTTAAGGATAAATAAAAGAATAACAGAACTTATAATTGAACACATTTTATTCTGGGACTAATGTCTGATCAGTTGTTGGCCTTACCAGATTTGGCCACTACTGACAAAATACTGACTGTCATTTACTTAAAGTATACATTGGACAACAGTATGAAGAGAACTGTTTCTGTAGCTGATTTACGCAGATATTGAAGCTATAGTAATTAGCCCAGTTTTTATCAGCTCAAATAATACAGTTATATAGCAGCATAATTTAATCTTAGAACTGAATCTAAAGAACCCAAAGATATTCACAATTAAGTACGTTCAGAAAAGTAGGACTTGTCTTTCTTGTGTTGTTTAAGAGGACCTGGTCCTGTTCCGGTGTTATCTGATTCTTCCCTCTTTCTTGCCCACCACACTCTAAGGAATGCCATGTAGCTTATTGGAGAAGACTCATGGGCTCATATCCTGGCTCTGCCACGTTATTTATGTGACTTTGGATAAGATAACTTACTTCCCTGAGCATTAATTTCTTCACCTGCAAAATGTATATAATATCTACTTTCTAGTGTTGTTATGAAGATTCAAGGAAGTACCACGAGTAAGATGCTTTGGAGTGTGCCTGGCACAATGTAGGCACTCAGTAAATGGTAGCTCCCTTTCCCCAGAACTAATAACCAGTGGCCACTCTCGTCAGTTTGTCTCTGAGATATATAAGACTCCGTCCTCCATTCCCCAACCCTCTCTGTTAACAGCCTTAGTCTAGGTTCCTAACTGGTGTTCCTGCCTCTAACCTTACTCCCATTCTGGCCTCTACACCAGGACTCAGCAGACATTTTCTGGAAAGGCCATTTGGTAGATATTTTAGGCTTTATGGCCATGCAGTCTCCATCACAACTGCTCAACTCTGCTGTCAAAAGCAGCCACAGACAATACGTAAACAAACAGGTGTAGCTGTATGTCAGTACAACTTTGTTTACAAAACAGGCAACAGGCTTGATTCAGCCTACAGGCCTTAGTCTGCCAACCCCTGCTGTACACTGTTCTCAGACACGCTTTCTGTCACTGCCCTGATCCTGTCCTTCCCCTGCACCAGGGACTACTGTTGTTTGCAAGGTACAATTTAAATTCCTTATTGTAACATGCAGGCTCATTCGTGATCTGTTCCTCTGTATCTTTATCGCCTTCTCTCTTAACACTATTCTTGCTTGTACCTGTGAACCCTGAGTTTTGCTAGTGCTGCCAGCTGCTTGTGCCGTGCTGTCACCTGTGTGTTTGACACACGCCTGGTCCTTCTGGTCGAGACACATACCTTCACTCTACTTTCTTTACTGCCTGGTTTTTCTCTCATTCTTCAAGACTCCACTCAGGATTCCCCTCCTCCAGGAAACCTCTCTTGCCTGCCTCCAGCTGGGGTGGGCCCTTCCTCCACGTCCCGTCGGCATCCTTTGCATGTTTGCCTTTGTGACCATTTATGGCCAGTGCTCTACTGCTTCCTTAGTTTACTTCTCTAAAACTAGAGCTCTTCAAGGACAGGGATCACATCTTTGAATCTGAGCATCCCAGTAACCAAGTCCAATACCTAACACATAACCAGGACTCAAAAGATTATTTGAATAAAAGAATGAATATATTTAGAAGATTTCTGAAATACCCTGAGATACAGAAGAGAATACATGCAAGTAAAATTTTAGTTAGGTTGTGAACTAAGAAGACAGTTCAGTAACTTTCATATTGTCAGAATTTTGAGCACAGTGAAAATTTAAAACTGTAAAAAATAATTAGAAGCATATAAATGGGTATGTTTCCAGGAAATTAAAATGCTATCAACAAATGTCTTAAGAAAATTCTAATGCAGAACAACACAGGCTTTCTTTCTTGTGCTCAATGGGTGGCCTTTGATGCAGCTCAGATATTTTGCCTACAGACTGTTTTTCTTTTTTCAGTTCCTCGTCTCCTCATTATGAAAGACATGGTTAGACGTCTGCAGGAACTACGGCACACTGAGCAGGTGCAGAGAGCCTATGCACTCAACTGTGGGGAAGGTGCCACGGTCAGCTATGAAATTCAGATTCGAGTGCTAAGAGAGTTTGGTCTTGCAGACGCCGCTGCAGAGCTCTTGCAGGTGGGGATGGCATTTGACTGCGTGAAATAGGGAGCCTTGATCCTCGTGCAGATGGTATTTCAGAAATCCCTGGAGCCCTCCCAGCATGCATCTGCTTCTTAGTGCATGCCCTTTCACTGCCTCACGGGTCTGGGATAGCCTGGAAGTCCCCCCTGGGTAGAGGCGGTGTGTGGAGTGTATGGAGCACATGAGCTCTGGTGGGAGAGCCGAACTTCTAGCTTGGCTCTGCTGCTTACCAGTTAGGTAACGTGGGCCAGCCGCTTACCCACTCCCAAGTATCAGTTTCCTTACCAGGAAAGGGGATGTTGTGAAGACAAGAGGTACTGTATGTAAGCAACCGTGTCTCAACAGGCCTGCTAAAAGTTAATGATGTGCATGCCAATCAAAGGTGAAAAAGGAAGTAGAAAATTCTGACCTTCCACTGCTCTCTGTCCCTCATTGGGTCTCTAGATTTCAGGTTGTGGCCTACTAGCAGACTTGACAGATCTTCCAGATGCCCCTCTTATTCCTCTCTCCTCCTCTTCCATGTGATAAGAAATTTTTTGCATGATGTTGCAAATCCTATAAGCATGAGAATCAAGGAATGAAGGTGCTTTTTTTTTTTTTTTTTTAACCAGCAGGCGGAAAAAACTCACTTCTTACCAAGTACAGGAACAGTAGTGTTGGTTTTGCAGTGACGGAAGAATGTGTAAAGTAGTCTGCTCGCAGCCGCTAAATCAGAGCCTAAAATAAAATTTAATTTTGTCTGGTCAAGTGATTGAATTTTTTTTGCCACAGTTTCCAGACTTGTTTCGCCAGAGTCTTCAAAGGGGAACATGGTGTGATGTTCTTAGGCAGGGGAGCAGGCCACGTGTAGGTTCTTGATTTAATTTTTTTTTTTTTTTTTGCTGTGGTTTCCATCCCTGAAATAGTCTTATATTCTATTCGTTCCTTTCCCCTTTGCCATTCTAAACTGTATTTTGATATCTTAAATTGATTAAAAGTTTTATAGCTTAAGTATTCTTACATGTTTATCAAAACACTAATAAAACCTAGTCATATGTAATGGGTAAGGATTAGTGTTTTATAGTTTTTATTTGAGACAGAGTGCAGATGTTTTGTCAGAAAGTTCTAGGAGGATCCTCACTTGTATGCCTTTTCTTCCTTTGGTATTTAGTTTTATTTTCTCAGCAAAGACTCATTTGAATTAGGTTTTATTTCCTGCTTTTGCATTATCACATAATCTTGCAAGAGATTACTGACCTGCTTGCCGGAATATTTAGTTAAGTAGCTACCTTGATAACTGTATCTTAGGATGCAGAGGCTCCACTCTATCCTTTTGTGCTGTTATTAAGGTAAATTTTTCTTGGGCTTCTGGCCTAGAGAAATACGTTATGCCTTTACTCTTGCTGAATATGATTTTCTTAGGATCTCGCTTACTGCTCTCAGCCTGTACATTTCTATCTAGGAAATTTTGCTAATAAATGTCTTGTTTGTTTAAATCTTTCAGAATCCTCACAAGTTCTTTCCTGATGAACGATTTGGGGACGAAAGTCCGCTCTTGCCAATGAGACAGTCTGGGAGATGTCGAGTTAACAGCACCCCCACCGCAGAAACCATGTTTACAGATCTGGACTCCCTTGTGGCCTTCCACCCACCCTTGCCCCCACCGCCACCTCCGTACCACCCCCCAGCGACCCCGATCCATAACCAACTCAAAGCAGGCTGGAAACAAAGACCTCCCAGCCAGCATCCTTCACGTTCATTCTCTTATCCCTGTAATCATTCACTGTTTCACTCCAGAACGGCCCCTAAAGCCGGCCCCCCTCCCGTCTACTTGCCGGGTGTTAAAGCAGCAGCACCTGATTGCACCAACACCACCGGACTGGGGAGACAGACCGTGGCCACCGCCGCCACCGCCACCACCTCGGCACCAGTAGCTTCTGAGAAACAAGTGGTAAGTTAGCGCTTCACTAATTTAGGGAAAACAGAATGTTCATGGAATATTAGAGGCAGTTTCCCTGACCCCAGGAGCCCTCGTGGGACTCAGCAGTGCCCAGAAGTATTACCAACAAGCTGAAAGCATGGACTCCAGGACTATGGAGAGAAGGAGGTGGAGCCGAGGGAGAAGCCAGGAAGAGAGACAGGGTGTGTGGGGCGGGTGGTCGGTACCTTCCCTGTCTTTGTGTTCATTGTAGGTACTTGGGTACTTGGAAGGGGTGGCGTTCCTGGGCATTGCCACCGGATGTTCTCAGTTTCACGATGCTCCATTCAAACACGTGTCTAGAATCTGCCTGCCTAGCTTCTCTTCTATAGAATCTACTGTTCTACCAAATGCTTTGACAGGGCGGGAAGGGAAAGTGATTGATAGCTGACGGGGTGGGAAGGGAAAGTGATTGATAGCTGTGTATACTGTCAGAGCAATGTGGCAGAAGACTCCCCATTCAGAAAGTGGACAGGTCATCGTTCCTCATACCTGTGTCGGCCTCTGGCAAGCTCTTCCGTCAGGGGACTCATTTGACTGGGAATCACAGAAGCTAACGTTAGTAGCTAGTAAATTCAGCGAGGACCTTGCTCGGTTTTGCACTGTGTGAAAGGTTGAATTTCTGTTTATATAAATACCTTTGAAAAAAAACAGTAGTGATTTTTAAATTCTGCTCAGTCACACATTATCAGTGGCCTTCAAAAGAAAAACAAAAGAAAAACAAAAGATATTAATTTAGTGAATCTTTATTAAAATACAGCTTTTGGAATCTGTGGACTAGTGTACACCCTGGTTCAAATTAAGATTTTTCCTCACTTTGTACCTGCTACCTGTCCTCCCAATCCCCTAAAAAAAAGAAGATACAACACAGATTGATAGTATATGATAAGCCAAATTCCCATCCTATTGGCCTGGCCCTCTGTTTTGCAATTAAAGAGTTCTACTTTTTATTTTTATTTTTATTTTATTTTAGTTTTTTATTTTATTTTATTTTAAAGTTTATTTATTTTGAGAGAGAGCGTGCATGCACACCTTCAAGGAAGGGGCAGAGAGAATGAGGGAGAATGAATCCTAAGCAGGCTCTGTGCTGTGATCACAGAGCCCAACATGGGGCTTGATCCCATGAACCGTGAGATCATGGTTTGAGCCAAGATTAAGAGTCAGATGCTTATCTGACTGAGCCACCCAAGTGCCCTTTCTTTTTATCTTAAATAAAATTCCTTTTAAAGGTAATTTATTTGTATGCTCGTCACAGTATTTTTTTTTAAGCTTTTATTTTTAAATAGTCTTTGCACCCAACGTGGGGCTCAAACTCACAACCCCAAGATCGAGTCACGTGCTTCACCAACCCAGCCAGGCACCCCCATTACAGTCTTGATTAGGATAATGAGAAATAGGAAACAACCTTAAGATCAGCAGCAGGAGAATGGTTAAGTAAGCCATGGCTCATCAGTACAGTGGAATAGTAATCTCAAAATTTAGTGACAATTATATATGTACTAAATTTTGTGAAAAGTAATATATGTGCAGAGAAAAAAAAAGTGAGAAATACCTCAAAATGTTAATGGTGATTATCTCAGGGAAGGTTAATGTTTTTGTTTTTTGGGTGTTTTGGGCCTTTATGGTTTTCTGTATTTTTATCATTCTTAAAAATAAGCATGTATTCTATAATGAGGAAGCAAAATCAGTGAACATCATTTTTACAAAGGGAGTCCTGGGCCTTTTTCTTTTAACCCTCTCTTCCTTTATCTCTGTTTGCAGTGTACACAACCTGTGCTAAACGATCTAATGCCGGACATTGCCATGGGTGTGTCCACACTGTCACTCAAGGACAGGAGGCTTCCAGAACTGGCTGTAGACACAGAATTAAGCCAATCAGTTTCTGAAGTAGGACCAGGGCCTCCCCAGCATCTGTCATGTATTCCACAGAGGCATACACACACGTCTCGAAAGAAACACACACTAGAGCAAAAAGCAGATGCTCGAGAAAATCAGCAGGAATATCCGGATTTCTATGACTTCTCAAATGCTGCTTGCAGACCTTCTACGCCTGCTCCTGGCAGACGCACCCCCTCCCCTTCGCAAGGTGGATATTTTGGTCCCGATTTGTATAGCCACAATAAGGCATCACCAAGTGGCTTAAAGTCAGCCTACCTACCTAGCCAGACCTCTCCTAAAAAGCAGGAAGAAGCTAGGAGAGAATATCCACTTTCCCCTGATGGGCATCTACACAGACAAAAGAATGAGCCGATACACCTTGATGTCGTTGAGCAGCCTCCCCAGCGGTCAGACTTTCCTTTGGCAGCCCCAGAAAACGTTGGCAATGGTCCAGCCCATGTCAGGGGACGAACAGCAGTAGAAACTGACTTGACTTTTGGGCTGACTCCCAACAGACCCTCACATTCTGCATGCAGCTCTGAAGCTCCGGAAGAGAGACCCAGTAGGAGACTGGCCGACAGCGAGTCCCTGGGCCCTGGAGCTCAGCGAAATTCCGATTTAGAAAGGGAAGATTCAATAAGCAGGGGAAGGAGGTCACCAAGCAAGCCAGACTTCCTCTACAAAAAGTCTGCCCTCTGAGAGCAACCTCCAAGTCGTCTGTGCCTGAGATGTGAAACCTCCCATTTTATGATGTAACCCAACAACTTAGAGACCAGTTTATTGATGCCAGCTAACTCAGTTTCACATTATTTTATTCTCGTTTTTGTATATACATGTTTATTAGACATGGCATGCTAAGAGGGTTATTTTGAATGCTGCATCTGTCTATTTTGTGTTTGAACAATTATGTGGGGAAGCATTTTTAAGAGCAAGCAAGCTGGCACTTTTTTTTTCTCTCTTTACAAATGATGGGATTTTTTTGCACTTGTACATTTATTTTATCTGTGTTGATTTTATATCAGTATGTTAAACTTTATTGCCACATTTAAAGGAACTGTATTTTCATACTTTTTTGCATTTTACCTTTCATCTACCAGTTTCCACGTGCATTGGATTGCACACTAAGATGTATTTTCTTATGAAATAGTTCTGTGTTTATTTTTTAATTATAGAAATTCCAAAGAACAGCACATCAAAATGCTCCTCTCTTTTCGGTAATTGTTTTAGTTCAGAAAGCTTCCTGCTCAGTCTCCATAAACCTAGTATCATTCTTTCTTAACAAGTCTTGGGAGCTGGTCTTCATTCCTCCAGCGGGAGTCCAATCAGGATCCTGAAGTTTTCTGGTTCAGTAAAGAACAGAAAGGAGCAAAGCCTTTTGTGCCCAGGCTAAAGCTCTTGCTTTGTTCCCAGTGTGGACACTGTCAGAATTCCTGTGAATGCCGGTAGTGTGGCTCAGCGTACCACTAGATGAGGTTCTAAAGACATCAGATTTCCTGGAATCCTAAGGCAGTGGAAATAGCGAAGTGACTTCCAGCTTGCACCACGGGATTTCTGGTTCTGAGCTTCGACTCTCCGGCTGAGGACTGCTCGCTGCCTTCAGTTGTCTTGCTCTCTGTGGGAAAAAAACAAAAGGGCTTCAGTCTTACGGATGTCATTTGGTGTTTGTAAGCCTATGTTTTCTTTTAAATGTTTTTCAAAGCGTGTCTGAATTTTGGTGTCCTGAAAAAGTTGTTGTAGAATGCATAATGCTTTGTCACCAAAAAAAGAAAAAGAAACCCTTCCCCCCCCCCCCCCCCCAGTGAAACACTACATGTCCTACTTGAACTCCATTGGGGGGCGCTGGTTTGGGATTTTACTGAACCACTGAGCACATGGGATCTTTTGAGATCCTCTCCCTTGGAAGGGCAATGTGTGAGCTAAGGACTGTTTTTGTTTTCTTACTCTTCAATGTAAATATATTAGTATTTGAGTTTTTAAATCACTTTAACATTATTTGAGCATTCACTTTGTATTATTACAAACACATACACACACAGCCGTAGCACTTAGAAGAAAAGAGACTTACTGAACATCCCCTCATATGAAGGATGTCTGGGAGCCTCTTTTCTGTGTATGTATATATATATAAAACTATGAATCACTCACACTCACTCTAAAACTATGCAGGGCTAGGGAGCCTTTACAAGCTACCATATAAATGAATTACATGCACTTTTAAGTAAATAGGTTTCTATTGGGTGTCAACAACTCTGGTTTCTCCCGAAGCTGTAGTTTCTCTTACAGTCTTTCCTACTTTACCCTGTGGATATACACTCAGGAATAATCTGACATTTTAAAAAATCCTAACAGTAGGTAGTCTCAAAGATGAGGAACACGTCTGTCTATCCGCATACACCGGCACACCGCTGCCCTGCGCTGCGCTGCCCGCCTAGTTAGCTGCTGCCGGCGTGCTCCTCGATGCTGGTGGCGGTGCGCGCTGAGCCCCACGCCTCCCAGAGCGAGCACTCAGCCCCCGGGAGGTTGGCTAGCATCGCCTTTGAGGCTCCTTTTTTTTTAGAGATAGAAAAACATAGGACTCTGTTCGCATTTTTAGGAGGTTTGACTCTTTATAATAGATGATGGTGTCTTTTGAAGCCGATCTCATTCTGTCTCTCTTCAGAAACAAAAACTGTTAATCCCATCATATTCCGTAATGTGTATTTCTATACCTGTATTGACATGAATTATTTTGATATAGTTTTAAATTTCTATTCTGAATTCAGACTGTACCGTGCTGGTACTGCAAATAACAGTGAGTAGAGCTAATTTGGGTGGGAAAAGCTTTCTCATCTCTGACTTGTATTTTTTAAAATGTTAGACAAGAGCTATTTGATGTCACACGTTCATTTTTATGAAAGTTTATCGAATATTCTTTCCTATTCCCCAAACATAAAAACAAGTGGCCACTGTTCCCACTTTAATTTATGAAGTTTGCTTTTACTAATTTAGTAGCTGCTCTGACTAAACTGTGTGTAGAGAGGAACTCGTTCAAGTCCGTGGGATTGTGGACCGGTGTGACTTGCAGAAGGTAAGCAGATGTGGCTTGTGTGTGCTCCGGTGGGTGTCAGTGGACTTCGGATGTACCTTGTGAGGTGTGGTGGCCAGAGTTGGTGAATAGCTGTGTGCCTCTGGCTCTGGGACCCACCTCTTCGGTCTTTTGTAATGCTAACTTGGCATTGAAATCTTTTAATGCTGTTGTAGTAAATGTGAAGTCTGAGTAAGATGGCTCTTAGGGGGGAAAAAAAACATGTATAATATAAAATTTAGGCCACAGGACCTGGCATTTCACTCGGTTTAGAAATTTCATGAGAACCAAATCTCAGAATACCAGATCTCCTCTTGAGACCGTGGACAATCAGGCCATCAGACAATCACCACCCTCGGTGCCCACCGCGTGGCAGTTTCGAGAACTACCATATGGCCCCCAGAGCGGAAAGAGAAGATCCATGTTTCTTGAAGATGCTGTTGGTCTTTTTTCTTACATTGTTTTAGTTTTGTGATTTCGATGGATAATTTACGTTCAAAGTCACCTGTGACTCAAAAAGAAATAGCGTGAAAGGCAAAAATGATCACTGAAAAGCAGCTGTTTGAGTTTTCGCATACCACGGCCTCTGTCCCGTGCCCCTTAGCCTTCTCCAGGCACACGTCCCTAGACCTAAGCTCTCGTGGCATTTTCCAGAACCAGTTGGATCTTCAGGATTTTTAATAAGTTCTTTATATTTGAGTCTTTTTGTAGAACTGTCTGTGAAACTTTACCTAATTCTTGGTTTTGCATCCTCAACTATTTATTACAAGATTGCCATCCTTTATTGGATTTTCTTTTGGTTGGGTCACATTCTGGCAGTGGGTCACCCTTGTCCATTTGAATGCCGGTGATGGTGCAGAGTGTGAGGGGAGGGCAGTGTGGGGGCAGCAGGGGCTCCCAGCCGACCCCGCACCAGTCTCTGGAGGGGAAGGGTTAACATTTCTCAGTAACTACTCAGCAAAATAGGCATTTTCATAATGTGTAATCTGCCTTTTAGGGAGAAACATGTTTCACGAAACACTTCTAAGACACTTGTTTTGCAATCCTAAAGCGTTCATGTTTTTATCTTAGGAATGAACTCAAAGGGAAATGTTTGATTTTTTTTTTTTTTTTTAATTTGGTTGACTTTCAACTCTCGGTTGAAAGTTACTATTACTGCAGCAGTGATGGGTGCTATTCCCGGTTCTGCAATGGTTTACTTTGTCTACTAAGTGGTTTACTTTCAACCTCATTATGCATGACCTTACTAAGAGAGTTGCCGTCACACACTAAAAGGTATTTGACTATTTTCCATTAACACTGTTGTATGAACGATGTTTTATGAACTGTTGTCTTTTTGTCCTGTAGATTGCAGTAGCGGTTATATAACTGTTTTATGGGCAAGTCTTTGGATTTTTTTTTCCTTCTAGAAAACCCTCAGACCCTGTGTCAATCTTCCACATTCTGAATATTATAATGCTGTGGCTGTTTCTATAGAAAGATGACTTGCAAGTGTGTGTCTTGAAAATAACCTCTCGTGTTTGTGTGTTTACGTGGGTTCTAAGAGATGAGATGAGCTCTGGAAGCTTCACTGTGTACTACACGTGACTGTGTATCGGGGTTCTGTGGGCAGGTGGTGTGGGACCCTGCTCTTAGATGGGCTGGCTGAGAGAGAAAGATTCCTGAACTCCACTTGCTGTTTATGTACCACATCTGTACTGCAGAGAGGCGGTATCTTCTACAACACTGCATTTCTTGTGCTTGTGCTGTTACTGCTATAAAGTCAAGTGCCTTCAATGCTAAAGGCTCAGAAATTTTTCTTAAACTGATTTCATGTCCTATGCAAGTGTTTTCTACAACCTGCATAACCAGTACTTTGTAAAACTTGTTTACGCTTCAATTGTACATAGTGTTTTTTAAAGAAATATATAGTATTTTTATTTAGGTACCTCCAAACTTGAATTCGTCCTGTGAAGCATTGTAAAACGATACATTTCTCTTTTGAGTATCATTACAGTTGTACAAAGGTTTCCACTGGTTCTATTTTTCTACTGTTACTGATAAGCATGTAGCACTGACTTTATCCTACATATAGTTGGCATTTCAAATAAACAGCTTGTATAGAACCTGCTGACTTGGATAGTCTGTTTCAGCCCTAGAGCGTGCAGTCCCTCCACATAGGGGCGATTGTGCCACTCCAAGGACAGAATTGGGAGGAAAGGTGAATGTCCCCTCTTTCCAGGGTTTCAGTCCATCAAGGGCTTTTTAAAATTATTACGGTTTTCTCAGAATACCACATTGTCCTCTGAGTCCGATTCACTCTTTTATTTCACTGGGACGTTTCTGAAAGATTTCAGCTTACAGATTTTAGCAAAGTTACTTACACAGGGGTCTCCAAAGGAAATTCTGCATTCTGCCCACATGAACCCCCGCCCAGAGGGTGCCAAGCATGGTGGTCCATCGGTGAGAGACCCAGATGCTTCCTGAGATGCACAGGTGTCCAAGCGTCTGTGCTGTTTTCTCTTTCAAACTAGGGCTCGTTCATGTTTTTCAACTTGAAAGGGTAGTAGAGTCATGATCTAGTCTAGGTTTCTGAAAACGGTATGTGAAATACAAGGTTTTCTAATTCCCATTTTCTCAGTTGCTATAAAATCAGTATCATTCTTTATTTTAATCATTTTACTAGTAAGTTCATTCTAACCTTTCCCCCTTCGTGCCCTACTATGGGCGAGTCTCTGTATTTTGTGACCATCTCCGGTTTAACTGTGGCCTTTGAGATAAAACAGAAGGTTTTTATATATGTGAGCTTCTTAAAAATCTAAAAGTGAAAATTGAAAAAGTCAACTTTCACTCCTGTGCTTGCAGAGGGCCCTGGGACAGCAGGTGGAGGCAGCCCGCTAGCCACATCCGGCCCCACCTTTCCTCAGTGCACCGAGGAATAGCTCTTGGGTCCAGTCTCTGCAGCGGACAGAGCCAACAGGACACCTCTTCTCAGAAACTTTGGACTCTTGCTGGAAATGACTTTTTTCCCAGACACAAAGCAGTACAGAGCAGTAGGAGGTTATCGTGACTGAGGGGAAGACTGGCTTGACATGGCCCAGGAACGAATGGGAGGAGAAACGGGTGCCAGATTCAATGTGAGGCACTTAATTTTTTTTCTTTAATCAATGAATTAGATATTATTTTCTTTAATCCTCTGTGAATTACATGCTATCACTAGTGCTATTTTATTATAGATGAGAAAACCAAAGCACAGGGATATCAAGTAACTTGTCCAAGGTCACACAGCTAATAAGTTGGTAGAGGCCTCAGGCTCAAACCCAGACAGTGTGGCTCTGGAGCCCAGGTTCTCAACCATGGAATTGTACGGCACACCAGGAATTGCGGTGGCCAGACAGGGGAGCATAATGTGCCAGGGGTGGAGGTAGGCACGAGTATGACGTGCATTTGTTCCGCAAACATTTATTCATTCAAGAAGTAAGTGACCTCTAACTGCCAGACTACCGAGTCCTGAGGTGACAGTGATGAACAAAACACAGTCGTGCCCCTGACAATTTCTGGGGCTCGAGGAATAAAAGACACTGGATTATTACAGAGGTTAAGGCTGGGGGGTCTAACTGGTCCCAGGATTGGGAAGACAATGTGGAAGTGAGCTGTAGAGTATGGTCAAGGGAAAGCCCAAGCCACAGGGCAAGGAGGAGAGGGATTGGGGAGGGGGGTTTCCAGGAAAATGCAGAACCTGAGGCAGGAGGAGTCAGGTCAGCAGAAAGTTGGGAGTCTGATGTCAGTCGTGTGCACTTGGCCATTTGGTGCAAGCTAGGCGCTCAGGGGAAAGGGTCCAAGCTGGGGGTGCTAGGTGGGAGTTGTCCACATATGTGGGGGTGTGGAAAGCCTCAGGAGTAGATGAGTGACTATGGGGGAAAGTTTAAGATGAAAAGAGGGCCCAGGGCACCTGGGTGACTCAGTCAGTTAAGCGTCCAACTTCGGCTCAGGTCATGATCTCGAGGTCCGTGAGTTTGAGCCCCACGTTGGGCTCTGTGCTGACAGCTCAGTGCCTGGAGCCTGCTTCAGATTCTGTGTCTCCGTCTCTCTCTGCCCCGTCCCCACTCACGCACACACGTTCTCTCTCTCTCTGTCTCAAAAATAAACAAACATTGGGGGCAAAAAAGATGA
This sequence comes from Cryptoprocta ferox, assembly GCA_028646485.1. Classification (NCBI taxonomy): domain Eukaryota; kingdom Metazoa; phylum Chordata; class Mammalia; order Carnivora; family Eupleridae; genus Cryptoprocta; species Cryptoprocta ferox. Next base: position 10,251,274 of record CM053560.1, read on the forward strand.
AAAGAGGGCCCAGGAATCAACTTGGAGGAACTCTGTTCAGCTAGAGGGACCTGCTGGCTAAGGCTGCCTACCAGGTAGAAAGGAAACCAGTATGTGTGGCATTCCAAAGGCCAGGCAAGGCTACTTAAAAAGCAAGGACTATGAGGCGCCTGGGTGGCTCAGTCTATTAAGACTTTGGCTCAGGTCATGATCTCATAGTTCTGTGAAGTTCGAGCTCCACGTCAAGCTCTGTGCTGACAGTGCAGAGTCTGCTTGGGACTCTCTTCCTGACCATCTCAAAAAAAAAAAAAAAAAAAGAGCAGGGACTATGACCTTCAGAATACAGAAAGTAAAAGAAGTGAAAATACAAAGTAATGCACATGATGCTCCTACTCGTGGGAAAACAAGAAAAAGGAGGTCTGTAATGCACTCCCATAGATGTAAAGATGTCCGTGGGGCCTGTGAGAATGTTCCCAGGACGGCCCCAAGGGGCGTTGTCAGCGGGTGGGGGCCTAACTGGTTGAATTTGCAAGTTACATGCATGTATTCCCTTTTCAAGCTAATTAAAAGAAGTTAGAGGCCAATTCCACCCCCTCCTCGGAAGTCAACCCAGTGGCTGCTGCTCAGAGATTTGGGAAGGTAAGGCCCAAAAGATGCTTTGGGCTGACAGCCCATGGAGGACAGTGAGGCTGGCAAGGCTGCAGGCTGGGGACAGAGGGGGTGGGAGGTGAGACACAGACAAGCCTGAGCGGCTCTGGGGTGGGGGCGGGGGAGAGGAGCCTACGAGACCCCATTCCTAATCCAGCTGCTCTCTGCGGTGTTCAGAGATCAGTCAGCAATAGCTGAATGTTCGTCTTAGAATCTTCTAGGGAACACCAGGGAGGGTCCCCAGTCCCAGTTACCAGAACCTACCGTCCCCCACTTAGTGGTTCCAGGGGCAGATGAACTGAGATGCTTGGTCATTCCTAGTGTTTGGTCGTATCCTGTACAGAAGGACCAGTGGCGTGCCGCCTCCCAGGAAGTGAACCTCAGGATCCCCAGATCCTCCCTGTCACGTTCTCTCTTGTCTGGGTTTGAAGGGTGTTCCCTTTGACAGGACGGAAGGTACAAGGTTCTGCCCTCCGTCACCTGCTAACCTTGCACTGTCCCTACTCCAAATGCAGCTGTACACATGACATTGATAATGACATTGGAATTTTTCATGGGCTTCACTTTGGTGACCCCCTGACATGTCCCTCCATCTGCATATTTCTGGCCCCCTTTTTATTCAGTGTCTGAGACCTCCCCACATCCCCGCCCCAGAGCTGAGCACTCGCATTTCCTCAGATGCCCGCCTGAGCTTTGCCTCAGCCCCAGGGCGATGTCCTCCTCTGAGGTGTCCCCGGGGTGGGAGCCTCACGTCCTCGCTCTGATTCGGAGGCCAGCATCACTTGTCTCTAAACGTCAGGGAAACTGCTGGATGGTGGCCGGACTTCAGAGGGACTGAGGAAGCTGAGGACAGGAAACCCGAGGGAGGAAGGGCTCAGTGAGGACGGTCACTGGGGCACCAAACGGCACATCAGGGCCTCAGGGACCTGGGGCCGAGTGGCTAACCCTCAGGGGCCTCATCCTTAAATGGGGTGGCAGCACTTTACTCGTTGAGCTCTGATGGTGGACTTTGTGTTCTTTGGCCTCCCAATCCTCAAGGCACCCTGAACCGAAGTCCTCTTGTTCCTGTTCTCAGAGCAAGAAACTCCTCCGACCTGCCTCACAGCTGCTGTGAGGCGCTGTGGGCAGCTGCTGCCTCTTGCACACTCCGCCTGAAACCCTCCACCCTCTCACTATTCGGCTACGTAAGTATCCTCCATATCCAGAATCTTCTCTGGGATGTATCATAAATACCTCCCCACCCTCTGTGCCTGAACTAAAAGCAGGTGCTTTTCCCTTTTCTGCGTATTCCAGCAGGTGTGCCCAACCCCTGAGAGACCAGGGCACCCCCACTTCCCACCGCCCCGGGGCTCCCCTACCTGTGCTTCCCACCCTCCCAGGGCCTGACCCAGCCCCCTGCCCCCTTGCTCTGGCGCCCCCCCATCCTGTCTCCTAAGGCCTCACTTGGTCAGTGATGCTCTTACCTGTAGCCCCATCTGCTCCGGGAGTCACCTCCTCACACAGCACTTAGTCACCCTCGTGTCTCTGACCCTTCAGCCGCATCTCCCAGGCGCACATCCTCCCTCTTCATCCTGCCCTCCTCCCTGCACTGCCAGCTGTTCGCTCCCCTCCCTCCCAGCCACCACACCTGGCCTGGTCCCCAACCACCTTCATGTGATGAAGTGTGGAGGGCACTCGGGAGTGCTCTTGACTGTGGGGAGTTGACATTAGGGAACAGGCTGGCAAGACTCTGCCCCTGGGCCAGCCTCTTCTCTGTTGTGGGAACCAGCTGCCCACAGATGACATCAAACTTCGAAACGTCTTGGGTCAACGGGGAAGCCAGCCCAGCAGTGGGGACCCTATTTGTCTGTTACCCAAATCAGCTTTATGAGGAATGAAGGGGTGGGGTGGGGGAGAACCCCACCTGTCTCACTTTTTTGTCTCTTGGCTCAGTTGGCTTAGAGCTTGTCTAGATCTCAACAGACACTTTTCATCCTACGTGACTTGGCAACAGTGACCCCGCAGCACCCCTAGCTTCTGTGCCGTGGCTCCTGGGTCCCGTCCCGCCGCTCTGGCTGCCTCTTGGCTTCCTGTTTCTTGGCTCATCTCTTCAACCTTGGGGCTCCCTGGCATCCTACCTCTTCACTCTTCACGTCCCTCCCTGCGGAAGAGCTTGTTCATTCCCACGGCTTCCTTCACTCAGCCTACTGGTGACTCACAGCTCCACCCCTGCCTTGACCCCTGGGTGTCAGGCCCATTGACGACACCTCCTCTCCGATGCCCCCCCAGGTGCCTCCATCCAACCCAGCACCTCCCCATTCTTCCCTCCCTCGGTCTTGTCCACTCTGGAGCCCCGGCCATAGTGCGAGGTGGAGACTCGATGTCCACAGACCTCCAAGTCACAAGTGGACACCGCAGTCTTCCTTGGACACCCTGGGATCCTACGTCCCCGAGACTCCCACACGGAGAGCTCCAGCGGCCTCCCACTTTTTAAAAAAAAATTTTAATGTTTATTTATTTTTGAGAAAGAGAGAGACAGCGCAAGCAGGGAAGGGACAGAGAGAGAGGGAGACACAGAATCTGAAGGAGGCTCCAGGCTCTGAACTGTCAGCACAGAACCCGACGCAGGGCTCAAACCCACAGACTGTGAGATCATGACCTGAGCGGAAGTCAGATGCTTAACAGACTGTGAATCACCCAGGCGCCTGCAGCGGCCTCTCACTTCACTGTGGCGCCACCTTGTGGACTAGCACGTCTAGCGCACTGACCTTCAAGGCTTCAGCTTTGTCTTCCAGGAGTCCCTTCTCTTCCCTTCCCTTCCCTTCCCCACCAGGGACACATGGGCTGTCGGCGAGAACGCATGTGGGACACAGAGTGACAAGGTTGCGGAAATGTGATCCCCTAGGTCCTGTCCGGCCGTGGGCCACAAAGGTTCAAACGGCCAATGTGACAAAAACTGCCACGCCCGCCGAGAGGGGAGGACTGTGGAGACACCACATTGCTCTGGACCAGCGCTCCCTCAGTCACTCAGAAACACTTATTGGACGCCTCCTGCATGCCAGGCCCTGAGCTAGAGATAAAAGGGTGAAGACGGGAACCACTTAGTGGAGCACATTTTCATTTTCTAAATGCTTTCGCCCTGATGACATCACAGACTCGGCTTCCTCTATTAAAAGTAAGTCACCAAATCACATACATAGCAAGAGACCTGGGGTCTTGCCTCGCTCTTGCTGAGTTACCGCGGGTTCGTCTCTGCTCTGCCAGCCTCAGTTTCCTCGCCGGCCGCTCGGTAATAACAATGGTCACCGCTTGGTTAGCCGTCAACCATCAACCTAATTGTGCGGGGCCCCTAATTCCCCAACCCGGTGAGCCGCAGAAGTATCATGACCCCCACTTGTCAGATGGGGAGACGGAGGCTGGGGAGGTGTGAGGGCAGGTCTGCCCAGCCTCATGCTGCAGTTCCCTCCACTGCCCTTGTCCCCGGGTTATTGTGTCCCTGGCCTGAGCCTCACAACCTGGAGAGGACGCTAAGCTAGGAGGTGCTGGGGAGGGGATGCCAACAGGGGTCCGGGGCAGGCCCCAGGAAAGGCCCTGCAGGGAGCGATGGGTGTCTCTGCCACGGGCTCCATGATGGGCCCACAGCTCAGTGCCTCTGCTTTCTGGCCACCCAGTGGCCACTGGTGCTGAGGGCGTGCCCACCAGTGGTCGGCCCCGGGGCCACCGCTGCCCTTGTCTTCTCTCCTGTGTCACTCCCCTGGAGGGCGAAGTCTCTGCGCCCTCTTTCTGGGTCACCGCCTCTGGCCTGGGGAGGTTGAGCTGGTGTCTGGGTTCTTGGAAGGTTTAGAGAAACCTCCCTGGAGTGCTTTAGATGCCGGAAGCTGGTTCCATTGTGTCACGTGAGTCTAAGTTAATAAAACCACAAAAAGTGTCGCTGTCCCTCTTAGCCCAGGGCAAAACGTGGCATCCTGTGATGGAGGCAAAGGCTATCGGGGGGTGAGGCCAGTGAGGCCAGGCAGGAGCACTGGGTCACCTGGACCAGCCATGGACCCTCAGCTTCTCGGAGCCTCAGTTCCTACATCTCTGAATGGGGAGGGACAGTAATATTCTTAGGGTGACTGTGAGGGTGAAGTGAGCTCATGTTCACAGAAGCTTCCAGAAGCTTCCGACTCCCGTCTGCGTGTGTCGAGGTGGAGCACCAGCCAGGGGGCAAGCGTTGGGCCAGGCTCCAGCACTTTATTAACGAGCTGGAAAGACAGTCCCTGACTCACAGGACTTCCAGTTTAACGGGGAGGACAGACATTAAGCAAATAAACTCCTGAATATATCAACGGCTGCCTGAGCCAAGGCTGGGACAACGTGAAATAGTGAGCAGCCACGCCAGTAGCCCAGGTGTCTCCATCCACCCTGAGAGGTCGTTGAGGGGAGGGACGCCGGGCAGGAGCACCAGAGACTCAGTCAGCAGCAGTTGTCCTGCAAATGGACCAAGAAGAGAATCTATGGAATGAGATTAGTGACATTTGACTCGGTAGCTTTTGTGAATAAACCTTGTGGAGAAGGTGCAGCTGTCATTCCTAGATGGCTCCTTATTTCCCCAGTTGATGCCATTTTATGATAGCTCCAGGCCTGCTAACTGGGGTGAACTCTCCTGAGGGAGCTGAGACCCCCTCCCCACACACGGGGTGCTGGGACCTGACACGCATGCCCACCCCACCACGGCGTCCCACCGCGGGCCTCCTACGGTCAGGAACAGCTGTGCCCAGGGCAAGAGAGGACGTGACAATAGGCAGAGCCCAGGCCACTGGTGATCCCAGGGTACGGGCGCCCAGGACCCCGGAGACCCCAGGGGCCGACCTTACTGCACAAACACGCTTGCTGGGGAGCAAGACAAAATAGATGGGTTGGTTGTTGTGATGGTTAATTTTATGCATCAACCTGACTCGGCCATGGGGTGCCCAGACGTCTGGCTAACATGATGTCTGGGTGTCTGTGAGGGTGCTTCCAGATGAGGTTGGCATTCCAAGGGAGGGGCTGGGTACCCAGGCAGCCCTTCCCGGCAGGGGCGGGTACCATCCGATCTGTTGAGGATCTGAATAGAAGAAAAAGGTGGAGAAAGGAAAAATGTACTCTCCGCCTGAACTGTCTGAGCCGGGACATTGATCTTCTGAACTGGGAGAGCCCGTCAGCCCTCAGCTGCTGGTGACGTCATCAGCTCCCCTCGGGTCTCGGGTTTTCAGCCTTGGACTGGAGCCACACCTCCAGCGTTCCTGAGTCTGCCACTGACAGCAGATCGCAGGACTTCTCAGCCTCCATCATCGTGTGAGCCCATTCCTCGTGATATACACAGATAATATACATCGTCTATAGGTAAACGTGTGTGTGTGTGTGTGTGTGTGTGTACACAAACACCCAATAGGCTATGTTTCTATATCCTATTGGTTCTAGTTCTCCAGAGAACCCTCATTCAGTTATAAAACTTGTTGCTCGAACTACAGCGGTGCTGCACCAGGGAGCCTTCAGGCCTGAGGTAGAAGGCAAGAGAGGGAGGCCAGGAGACTGGGATGTGGGTGGGAGAAAAGGGGAGCCCGAGCCATGGTCCCCAGAGGAGGAAAGTTGGCTGAGGAGAAGCCCAGATGGGAGTTTCCGGGTGGGCGAAGGCAGGTGCCTGAGAGCATCATGAATAGCCCCCACCCCCACTCCAGCCGGAGGCATCACTGAGAGAAGACCAAAGATTTGATGGGAGGCTGGTGGAAAAGTCCAGAAGCCACAACCAGCCTTTTTGCTTGGGAAAATACACCAAGGACTGGGAGAACAGGGGATGAGCACTGTCTGAGGCAGCGAGCACTCTGGCACTGCAGGTGAACCACAGAGTTCTCTGCTACAGAAAAGTCTACTAGTTGCACACGCTTCAGGTAAGGCTTGATCCAGGGGCTCGATGCCTAAATCACCGAATCTTTCTCTCCTCTTTGCCTTCCATAGTGTCAACTCCCTCCAAAGGCTGACCCCCTCCAGTGCTTAGAAGATTGATACCAGCAGCCCGAGCGGTGTGATCAATGAACCTCAAACCACATGGGAGGGAAGTGGGGGAACAGAGAGCAAACTGAAAATTGGGGCACTGCCACCAACAGCATGGAGACAAGGGAGCCAAGTGGCCAAGAGCAGCACAGGTCGCCTGTGAGGATCATCTGTGAGGGAGAACCTCCTGCCCCGACAGAAGGTGAGGCTGGGTGACTTCTCCGGTCCCTTCTAACCTAGGGGCCCGGTGATTGTAAGCAGGAGACCAAATAGTGCCCCGTGGTTCAGGGGGGCAAGTGAGGCACATTTGGCTTTCGCCCCGTGCCAGATGCTAGGTGCCTCCTCAGACCAAGGCTTGTGTCCAGCAGCCCCTTCAAGGTGACCTGACTGGGAGACAGCATCACTGGCTGCTGGGAACTGGGTTGGTTTCCCGTACTTCGCATGTTCCCCAGACCACACTCGTCTTCACTGGGGACCTGAACTAGGTCACCGCCGAGGTCCTGCGGTACTCCTTCAGGGGAGCTGGGAGAACCGGGGCTCTCCTGGCATCAAGGGTAATATAACCCCGAGCTTTCAGACACGTGGGCAGTTCCGGGGCCGCAGACAGCGGGCACTTCGCTCACCTGAGCTTAATTCACCACGGGTGACGACCACAAGTCTGAATAATTTCCACAGAAGCAAGAGCTGGGGTGAGGCCGAAGATGGGCCTCTAGGCGGATCCCCCCTTTCCCCCACAGTGTGGGCTCCTGGCCTCTCTCTTCCACACACAACGGTACTTGAACACACTGCCACTGGCCACACCCAGGCCTCAGGGAACAGGGTCCCTGGCAGGAGTCCTGGCACCTCCCTGTAGCAGGGGCTCTGCTGGCGGGCCTCAGACCAGGCCACATCTTCTAGAACAGCAGGGGAGAAGTTAGCCAGTCTCTCAGCGTGAGCAGGACCCCAGGGCAGGAGCAGCTGCGATAATACATCATCTTCGTGTTTCTTAGAAGCTGCAGAGGGAGGCTGTGCACATTTAAATATGACTGGAAAGAATCTGAAAAGCCACTATTTTGTGGAACTGGTTTTATTTAAATTTTACAGAAACCTGATTGAAGTACGTAAGTCCAGTAACAAGTCTACAAAAATGCACGTATGATGCCAGAATTCCTTAAAAGCAACTAAGAGCATATTCTCGTTCGGCATAGAACATGCATCCGTATCAACTGCCGCGTGTTGGCCCAAATCAGTCTCTACAAGACGAGACGGTCCGTTACGGTCAGTAAGAAAACCGGTTGTGAACACGGATGAAAAAGAAGAGGTTTTCTGGTTAACATGAGAGGAGGAGCAGTACCTTTCTCCACGAGCCCTTCAGCCCTGGGTGATGCATACCGTGCTGTGCAGTCACGCGTCGCCTCCGAGACCCGGTCCTGACCTGTCATCGGAGCAAGGACCTTCCTGGCAGTTCAAGCAAACGTCTGAGGAGACAGCAGCTTTCAGGCCACAACGAGCATGCTCGCGAACCCTCAGACTCGGGAAAGGGTCCCCAAGCTGGGGACTGTGAACGATCCCGAGGAGGCCCCGCGCTTCTCCACCTCGCTTTGCTGCAAGGCCAGCCCAGGGCCCACGAGCACCTCCTGCGGCCGGAAGGCCTTCCAGCTCCGCACGTCCCTCTGCGTGGGGATCTGTCATTAGGAGGCTTGATGTGGATGCAGAAAACCATGGGTCGGACCCGATCTTGGAGGCCCCAACGTTCTGTAGGCTGGGTTCATCTCCTCCAGGGACTGGCATATGCGACTGCCACACACACAAAGGAAAACCAGTGTACACTCGGGGCCCCAAAGCCTCCAGTGCTTAGGGTCACACATCTTAAGGTGTGTCGCCTATTGTCAGGAGAGACCGTGTTGCTCCAGAGGGGGAGCAACTGAGGCCCGGATTTATCAAAGGTGTTTTCCGCACAGGCTGAGGGCTGTAAAGAGACTTCATAGCAACTGAAAGGACTTCCCCTTAAATACGGCATTCCACAAGGTTCTTCAAAAGCCGGTCTCGTGGTCATTAACCAGCTGTGGACATGAACATTTACTTACATAAAGCTCAACACTCGGGCAGCCTGGGGCCTTGTTTGGAGCCTCTTCCACACCATCTGCCTCGTCCACAACAGGACAGCCCTCCCTGCTCGGCGCTACAAGTAAGCTAAACCAGTATTGTTTTCTCCTACGGCAGATTTCAGGGGAAAATAATAATTTATTGGGGTTCTAATAACATTTTCATAACAGAACAGTATCAAAATAGGTCCGTTTTTAATATATGCTTATGAATATCCCTGATAAGGTAAAGAAATCCAGAGGACTTTGTAAACCACTAAGGTTTCACAGGGTAGTACCCGGTCTATTTTCTAGGCAGCAGAAGAGGGACTCGGACACTGGCGAATTTCTTGCAGGAAGCCCTGTGAGCACTGCAGTACTGAAATGCTGATATTCTAGTGCCAGTGGAATTGTGAATGAAGTTTTCGCTCTATTAGTAAAAATCGGAACAAAGGTTGGCTTCCTCAATCCCGCCATCGGCCACTCTCCCTGCCCGTGACAGACATCCAGCCGAGCCTCCACCCTGACTCCGCCGGAGGGTGGACCCAGGGGAGGCGGGTTTCGAGACGCCCTCTAAGCCGCCACCACACTTGCCAAAGCACGGACGTGGGAGAAGAGGCAGACCAGGCCTGAGGAAGCTCTGACCCAAGGCACCACGATCAGAGGGCTGAGGGGCCTAGAGGGGTTGTGGGGGACAGGAAGGGTGCTCCCGCCAGGCCCCAGCCCCTCGAGGGGTCCCGGGAGGCGGCAGCAGCTCTGTGGCAGAGTAAACATGTTCAGGAGTTAAAGAACAAATCATTAGAAAACAACAACAACAACAACTAGTTTACTGTCTCAAAACCAAATCAAACTTCTCAAAACTTCTACGCGAATGACCTGGGGGTTATCTGGTAGGTGGGGGGACTGGCAGTCTGGAAGGAGCTGCATTTAGCGGAGTCAGAGGGTGCTGCTTGTGAAGTCAGCACAAACATTGTGGCGACCGTGGTTAAGGAGGAAAGGAAGCTCAAGGCTGGGGTTGGGGGGGGGGCTCTCCAGGGGGAGGCCGGAATAGGACCAGATGTGAGACACGCCTCTTTTATTCCCGGCAGAGTAAGTGGCCTTGGCGTTGGCCTGGATGGGCCGGCGCCATGGTCCACTCTAACTGCAGTAGTACTGCATCCCGTCCACTCTCCTCCTCTTTTTTGACTGAAATTCTTCAAAGAACTGCTGGATGTCCTCTCTCTTAACAACCTGTTGAAGAAAAAGCAAAGATTAGGAAAGGGATAAGCGTTACAGAGCAGCAGTCACTGGTTGTGCTTCTCACCGACAAGCTGAACGATATTGCTGATGAGAATTCTTTTAGGGGCGCTGGGGTGGCTCGGTTGAACATCTGACTCCTGATTTCAGCTCAGGTCATGATCTCACCATTTCGTGAGTTCAAGACCCGTGTCGGGCTCTGCACTGACAGCACGGAGCCTGCTTGGGATTCTCTCTCTCTCTCTCTCTCTCTCTCTTTCCCTGTCTCTCCCCTGCTCGTGCTCTCTCTCAAAATAAATAAACTTTAAAAAAGAATGATTTTAATGTGTAACTAATCACACTATCTCTGTCTTATAGGGAGCTCATTCATGCAGGCGCACAGACGCGGGCTGGGCCCGAGTCACAGAGCCAGGAAGAGTGGAACAGCGCAGAGAGCAGGTTCCACAACCCACTGTGGCTTCCTCACCCGAAATGAGATAAAAGCAGCACCTATTTAACGGGATAGACGATTAGATCGGATTTAATGCTTATAAAACACTGCCTGGCACATAGTAAGTTCTTGGGTTTTAAAATTTTTTTTTAATGTTTACTTATTTTTGGAGAGAGAGAGAGCCCGTGCATGAGCAGGGGAGGGCAGAGAGAGGGATACACAGAATCGGTAGCAGGCTCCAGGCTCTGAGCTGTCAGCACGGATCCCAATATAGGACTCGAACTCATGAGCCATGAGATCATGACCTGACCCGATGTTGGAAGTGTAACCAACTGAGCCCCCCAGACGCCCCACATAGTAAGTTGTTAACTGAGCGCCTGAAGGTCTCCCAAGCCCACTGCCCTCGTCCAGGATCACAGCTGTCTCTTGGGAACTGCCTTCAGCTCCGCGTGAGTGCCCACAGGAAACAAAGTCTGTTTTGCTTTGAGATTTGTTTTCTTCTTTAATGGAAAAAAGGAACCAAAAAACTTTTCCCTTTTCAGGAGTCCAAAATTAGAGATGTTTGCCACCTATAAAGAATAACTGGCAAAAAAAATAAAGCAGCACTACTCTGTCAATGGAATATCCACTTTATGCAATGAGAAATTTGTCTTCCGTTTCATTGGGAAAAGATTAGAGCATCATACAAAGGTGTTCAAGATATTAGCAAAATAAAACACTAGAAATAAGAAAAGGAGACAAAGGGACAATATTAGCCAAAAAGTAAATTGGGGAAAGCTGGCAGGAGCCCCGGCTCACCCAGGAGTGCCTTCGCCAGCTGATCTGACCCAACAGCTGCCCGGGTCTATCACAGGAGACAGGTTTGCTAATTTACTTTTTAATTACAAAGGTAACACATTCTTATTGTTCTGAAGGAATGCAGGTGCAGCAGGGAGAGGGAGGGAAAGAGAAAGAAGAAGCCCAGTGAATGCAGGTGAGCCAGAGCGAGAGAGGGAAAAACAAAGGTGGGTAAATACTTGGATATAAAGTGCTCTCCCCCTGCCCCTCCCCAAGGGCAAGTCCTGCCAACACACACACGCAGCAATGCCAACTTGAGTCACTTCCTTGGGGGAAAACACTCGTTCACCCTCGAAATGGAACAACGGCACAGACTAGTAACTGATACACGGATTTCACAAGCACCAAGGCTGAGACAGCCGGTCAACCGGGGAGGACTCAGAACCCCTGACAGATTCAAGATCTAGATACTGAAGATACTCTAGATACGAAAGCTCAAAGCTCTAATGTATTTGCTAACTGGCTTGGAAATTCACACTTAGAAAATGCTAGTATATAGGACACTTGGAAATTCCAATTGGAAGGATCTGTCCCTACCTTGGATCGCCAACACTAAACACTGAAAGGCAGGAGAAAAAAAAAAAAAAAAAAAAAAAAAAAGGAATTTTTCCTGCAAGGATGTTGGAGAGGGGACCTCAAAGCATGTAAATCAGAGTGTGTAATTTTTAGCTTCTAGACCCTCAAATGGTCAAGCCAACATGCAGAATAGAAATGTTAAAGAATAAATACTGGGGTTCAAATATAAATCATTGTATTGGTTTCTTTCAGAAGTTTTGTAGTTCCTAAGTGTTTTTTTAAAATTTATTTATTTTTAATATTTATTTTTGAGAGAGAGCATGAGTGGGGGAGGGGGAGAGAGAGAAGGGGACGGAGGATCCAAAGGGGGGTCTAGGCCAACAGTAGTAGCAAGCCCGATGTGGGGCTCGAACTCACAAACTGCGAAACCATGACCTGAGCTGAAGTGGGACACTCACCTGACTGAGCCATCCAGGGCCCCTAAGTGTTCTTTTTTTATAGTCAGACACAAATATAAAATAAAAGGCAGTCCATCGTCTGAGAATATCTAGAAATATAATCTTATGTGGACAAATACAATCAAAATAGATTAACCTTACTGCAACTTAAAGTTCTTTTTTTTTTTTTTTTAAGTTAACTTATTTTTGAGAGACAGAGAGACAGAGCCCAAGAAGGGGAGGGGCAGAGAGAGAGGGAGACAGAATTTGAAGAAGCTCCAGGCTCTGAGCTGTCAGCACAGAGCCTGACACAGGGCTCGAACCCGAACTGTGAGATCATGACCTGAGCCAAAGTCAGATGCTCAACAGACTGAGCCACCCAGGTGCCCCCAAACTTAAAATTATTTGTTTTTGTAAAGATCTAGTTCGTAATGTCATGGAACAAACAATAAATATATTTTTCTGTCTTTTTAACTCATCATATCAGATAAAAAAATTATCTTAGACTCATAAAAAGGGGCCCTAGTGATGACAAAGATCCCTATGTTGAGGATCCAGGTGAAGACTGAAGAAAATTGATGGTTTCAGGGGCGCCTGGGAGACTCAGTTAAGTGTCTGACTCTTGACTTCTGCTTAGGTCAGGATCTCACAGTTCATGGGATCAAGCCCCGCGTTGGGCTCTGCACTGAGAGAACAGAGCCTGCTTAGGATTCTCTCTCTCCCACTCTCTCTCTGCCTCTTCCCTGCTTGCGTACTCTCTCTCCCTCAAAATAAATGAATAAACTTTTTTAAAAAATTGCTCGTTTCAAATGTGAATGGAAAAAGACAATATATCTTTTACACGATCTTAAGTGTATGTGATCAAATCAATAAAGAGCCTTCTGATCACAAACTGCACAAGAGTAGAGTCAAGAACACACATGCTTTGGAGCGCCTGGGTGGCTCAGTCGGTTAAGTGTCCGACTTCGGCTCAGGTCATGATTTCACAGTTTGTGAGTTTGAGCCCCACATCAGGCTCTGTGCTGACAGCTCAGCGCCTGGAGCCTGCTTCAGATTCTGTGTCTCCCTCTCTCTCTGCCCTTCCCCTGCTCACTCTCTTTCTCTCAAAAATAAACAAACATTAAAAAAAATTAAAAAAAAAAAAAACACACACACATGCTTTGACACATATGAAAGACCTGAAATGGCCATTAATAGTGCAGAGGTCAATGTACACCTGAAACTAATGTAACATTATGTGCCAACTATACTGCAATTAAAAAACAAAAGTGCCGGGGCGCCTGGGTGGCTCAGTCGGTAAGCATCTGACTTCGGCTTAGGTCATGATCTCACAGATCATGGGTTCAAGCCCCACATGAGGCTCTACGCTGACAGCTCAGAGCCTGGAATCTGCTTCAGAGTCTGTGTCTCCCTCTCTCTCTGCCCCTTCCCCACTCATGCTCGCTCACTCGCTCACTCTCTCAAAAATAAACAAACATGAAAAACAAAAACAACAGTGCCAAGGGGCAACTGGGTGGCTCAGTCGGTTGAGGGTCTGACTTCAGCTCAGGTCACGATCTCATGGTTCATGAGTTCGAGCCCTGCATCAGGCTCTCTGCTGTCAGCGCAGAGCCAGCTTGGGATTCTCTGTCCCCCTCTCCGTGCTCTCTCTCTCAAAAATGAATGAACATTGAAAAAAAAAAAATCATGCCAAAGTGAAAAACAGTTACACCTATGAGGATTTTTAGTTCTAGCAAGAGAGAAGCATTGAGTCTGCGGTAGGCAGAGGGACGGGAATAACTGTAATTTAAGAACTGCTGAGATGCAGGAGGATGTTGATAGTGACCATGAAGAACAATCTCTAAAAAATGAGAAATCTACTAAAGACAAAACTCTTAACTTCTGACTTCACAACTCATTTTGCAGAAAGCCAGCGCTGTGACCCTGTCCCCCCGGCAGCTCCAAGTCCTTCCCACCTTCATGAGCAAGGAGAAAGCGGCCTCACACAACATGGCAGACACTCCTTCCAAGAAAACAAGTCTTGGGGCACCTGGGTGGCTCAGTCGGTTAACTCTTGCTTTTGGCTCAGGTCATGATCTCAAGGTTGTGAGATTGAGCCCTGCATCGGGCTCCGCACTGACAATGCAGAGTCTGCTTGGGATTTTCTCTCTCTCTCTCTCAAAATAAATAAATAAATGGAAGGAATGAAGGGAGGGAGTGAGGGAGGGAGGAAGTCTTAGCACACTTCCTCAGGACCTGTCAGACCCACACCTGACTTGATTTCTGTGTCCAGACCTAGCAGAACAAAGCATCGACTGTCCATAAGGACAGCCTTAGACCAAGAAAAGTTAAATTTTGTTTTGTATCTGCCTTTGGAAGACAGAAAAGTATTTCAGGAAAAAATTCTGTCACAAACGTATGAATAGTAAAGAGTGAGGTAGTATTTATAAATTCATCCGGAAGACTATTTAAACAAATTCTTTTTTTAACGTTTACTCATTTTTTTGAGAGAGACACAGTGTGAGCCAGGGAGGGGCAGAGAGAGAAAGGGAGACAGAATCCCAAGCTCCAGGCTCCGAGCTGTCAGCACAGAGCCTGACACAGGGCTCAAACCCATGAATCGTGAGATCATGACCTGAGCCGAAGATGGACGCTTAACCAACTGAGCCACCCAGGCTCCCCATGACGATTTTAAATATTATACATTTTAGAATCAGTGTCACCCTTAAAAGTAGGTAGACTCTCTTACTAGCCAGAAAAATGTTTTAGCCTCAATTTTGAAATTCTTTCATTCTAAACTGTAGAGTCCGAAGTCCAAAATAAGGGGTCTGGAATTAATTCTTCCCTGCCTGGTCATTTTTTCTTCTTCCTCCAAGGACCTCTGCCAATGTCCCGGCCTTCCCCTCAGCCCCAAATGCACTCTGCAGACCCTGTGTGGCTGCCCCCCACCCCTCCCCGAACCCAGGGCTGGAAAGGACTCCCAGTGAGGCCAGGCCCTTGACTGACCGACCACCTGCTCCTGATTCCCCTTAGCTCTGCCTGCAATCACCTCTTAAAGATCCAAGTTAAGACAAGCCGTCATTTTTTCATACAAGAAAATAATTTTTTCAAAATGTAGAGCTATGATTAAAATTCTGTAATGCAACACACATACCGTGCCTTCATCAGCAAATCTCTTGAGATAGTCTTTAAGTTCAGTCTTCAAGTCATTGTATTCTAAATCAAAACAACCAAAAAGGTACATAGGCTTTACATGAGTCATTTGCTTTTAAAACAAAGAGCTTTTTTCCCCACTGATGTTGAGTAGGTTAATACTTTAAATTTTTCTCTAAGTGAAACATGCATAGAAACTTGCTCCCAATTTCGCTCAAGTTCTTTCATTTTGATACTGAGGATCCTACTTCTTAAATAAACAAAACAAACAACAAACAAAAAACTAAAAAAAAAATCTTCATTCCAAAAAGATTAGCTAAGAATTTTTTTCATTTATTTATTTATTTAAAAAAATTTTATGTTTTATTTATGTTAGAGAGAGAGAGAGAGAGAGAGAGAGAGCGCGCGCGCATAAATGAGGGAGGGGCTGAGAGAGAGCCCAAGACACAGAATGTGAAGCAGGCTCCAGGCTCTGAGTGGTCAGCACAGAGCCTGATGTGGGGCTCGAACTCACAAGCAGTGAGATCATGACCTGAGCCAAAGTCAGACACTTAACTGACTGAGCCACCAAGGTGTCCGTCATTTATTTATTTCTGAGAGACAGACAGAGACAGAGCACAAATGGGGGAGGGGCAGAGAGAGGAGGAGGCACAGAATCCGAAGCAGGGTCCAGGCTCTGAGCTGTCAGCACAGAGCCTAATGCAGGGCTCGGACTCACAAACCATGAGATCATGAGCAGAGCCGAAGTCAGACACTTAACTGACTGAGTCACCCAGGCGCTCGTAGCTAAGTTTTTAAAGCGTTTCTTATCTCTCTGGAATTGTAGTAGTTGAAATAATCTTGGACTCATCAAACTTTAAGTTTCAAACTCGTTCAGTCACTTAACAGTTCATATTATGTATGAGGCACCCTGAGCGCTACAAAAATCCTTCAAATGCAGACTCCATCCTCAAAAAGCTTTTAGTTTAATAAAGACCAAAGAAAAATCAATCAGATAGTTAAAAATAAAAGACAGAACTGATCAATGCCCCAGATGTGGCGGCATCTGAGTAGAAACTGACTGGAGTGGAAATTACTAAAATCACTTGGGCATACAGGAGAGAAAAACTGTAAAAGCCTGCGATTAAGGGCTCAGGGATATCTTCCCCTCTGGCGGTTCCCTGTGAACCACCAGAGCAGCCTCAAGGACCTCAAAAAGATGACATGCGTTGCTCAGAAAGAGGACACGTCATGCTCCACGAAAACTATTTCAACTGATGGACAAAGAAATTGATTTTCTATTATTCCGTATTCATACATCTACCCTGAATCAAAACAGCACGTTAAGGTTTCTCAAGCACATAACTATTCTAGCACCTAACTCTGACTCCATGGTAATAACAGCTAAATACGCAGCAACACTACAGTTAGGCGAGCGTCATTGAAGCCTATAATTCCAGTTTTAAGCTTTTTTTTGTATTAAATTAAAACGGTAGGTATTAGTCCTCCTTATACATATTTCAACAGTGAAAGAAACTTTACGAACTTCATGACTTTTTGTTCAAACAGCATTTACCACAAATAAGTTCCACTTGCTGGACTCTGTCCATGCTGTTAAGGGTGTCCAGTAATGGGTCTCTCCTGTCAGCTGCCTGGTCGACCTTGCCCTTGTTTTCGTAAGCCAGCACTGTGTCGTATTCATCCGTCAGGAACAGGACATCGAGCTCGCCATACATTTTCTTCAAAAAATAAAACCGGTTTCCCATTAGAACATATGTATGTCATTCCCAGGAAGTCAACCTCATGAGAATCACTAAAAATTTATTTTTAGATTAATTGCCAGAAAAGCCTGAGCCTTACAGTACAGAACTGCTTGAATGATTTATTCTTTTTGCCCAAACCTCTTTTAGGAATCTCCCAACTTCCCAGTAGGTGTTACATGGTCTAAAAGATATTTATCTAAAAACCATTAAAAAAATTTTTTTTAATTAAAAATGAAAACCACTGACTTACTTTAACTTTCAAGTAATTTTTATTCCCAAGCAAATTCTGATATAAAAAAGATAAGAATTTCTACTTTAAAAAAAAAATGAAGATAATAAAAAGTATTGCATAATTCTTAATTTCTTCCACAAGCATTCAGACTGCAAATAGCACTTAATAAATTTACTTACTATGAAGTATTTTCGAGTTCTCTATAGTCCTAACATCAATTTCATACACATATTTTTCAGAAGGTCTTATTCTAGGCATTAGTCGATAAAACACAGTAACCTTGCCCTTGACCAGGCACTCACCATACAGTCTTTGCAGGTACATAACTTGCTACGCCAGTTCAGGGGCCAGTAGGCAGCTGTGTCTTTCTTTATAAACTGCTTAGCATTAAGCTCTTGAAGTTTGCAGCCAGACTGTGATTCTGTGTTGAGATGTTGATTCTTAAGTCCTGCCTGAAATAAAATTAAGTTTTGAAGTGTGTTTTTTATACTCTGACAGTTTTCGTAGCTTAGACTGTATAAAGGGATTTCTTTAGGCAAAGGGTACTTTATAGTTGAGATCCAAAGCTACAGAGCTTACATATTATTTTTGCTTAAGCTTTATTTCTTTGATGGCTTATACTTCGTATGTTACCTGGAGATCAGATTCAGAACTAGAGCTGGTACATGGTTCGTTGGTCTGCTCTGCTTTAACTTCCTTGACAGTATCCTTTCTGTGTTCTGGAACATCCTCTTTGAGGGTACTCTCTTGATTATCTCCATTTTCAGGTTTGAAGACTTCCTGATCACCTATTCCATCAACATTCAGCACCAACCCATCGTCCTCCGCAGATACTTTGGTTACTGTGGGTTCAATGAAAGGAAACACACACACATATCCACAGTGAAATCACAGTCTGATTAAAAAATATTTCAGAATCTGGAAACAGAGAAAGTCAACCTTAATCTCTGGAATAATGAGAAAGGAATTATCAACTTTTCCTTAGGTTATGCCTGTCTAATCCAGAATTCAAAGAATTGAACAGTTCATTTAAAAATGTCACTCACGGGGCACCTGACTGGCTCAGTTGGAAGAGCATGTGACTCTTGATCTCAGAGTCATGAGTTCAAGCCTCACATTCAGTGTAGAGATTACTTAGATAAATAAATCATTAAAAATTAATAAATAGGGGCACCTGGGTGGCTCAGTCAGTTGAGTGTCTGACTTCAGCTCAGGTCATGATCCATGGTTAATGGGTTCCAGCCCTGCGTTGGGCTCTGTGCTGACACCTTGGAGCCTGGAGCCTGCTTCTGATTCTGTGTCTCCCTCTCTCTGCCCCTCCCCTGCTTGTGTGCTCTCTCTCTCTCTCTCTCAAACAATAAATAAATATTAAAAAAAAAATTTAAAAATAAATAAATAAATAAATAAATAATAGGGGTGCCTGGTGGCTAAGTGTCCGACCTCAGCTCAGGTCTGTGGGTTCAAGCCCTGCATCAGGCCCAGTGGTGACGGCCTGGAGCCTAGAGCCTGCTTTGGATTCTGTGTCTCCTCCTCTCTCTGCCCCTCCCTCACTTGCACTCTCTCTTAAAAATAAACAAACATTAAAAAAATAAATAAAAATGCCAATCACTACTGAAGCAATTTCTACGTAAAGGAAAAAGAAAAATACTGCAGACGGTAAAAAAGAGGATGGATACCTCAAGAAGCAAGAAGCAGGAAGAGGTTTAACTACAAACACAGGTAGAAGGGTAGTTTTGAAAAAAACCCAGCTTTTCTCGAGAGGAAGGAATAAAAAACGGATGGATATAGACTCAGAAATACTGTCAAAAAGAGAAGAGAAATGATAAGGAAGCTCATGTCGAATGATGGCACTTCAATTTAATGGGAAATGAGGCCATCTGTTGACAGGGAAGGAAATGAAGGGCGAGGGGGAGGACGGATGAAGAAAACCCAGTGAATGAGATATACGTACAGGTCCAGTGGAGAGTGAGAGATGTAACTGAAAAGGGTATGAACACAAAGAGGACACACCAAGTTTAAGAACTCTGAGACGGGGGGTTGAGTGGCTCAGTTGATTAAGCATCTGACTCTTGATCTTGGCTCAAATTATGATCTCACGGTTCGTGAGAGGGAGCCCTGAGTCGGGCTCTGTGCTGACAGCATGGAGCCTGCTTGGGATTCTCTCTCCCCTCTCTGCCCCTACCCAGCTCACGCGCTCTCTCTTGAAAATCAAACAAAAAACCCAAAACTTAAATACTTAAAAGAAAAAAAAAAGAACTTTGAGACAAATCAAAAGTGTAGGGTGAGATTTTAGGTATGGCTATGCTGTTTGCGGTTTGTATGGTGAAATGTTCTCTGAAGGTGAGAAGGGCAAGAAATTATGAGGTCAGAGCGGTAGATACTAGGAGTAACTGCCACTCCTAGTATTTATTTTTATTCTTAAAAATAAATTAAGGAACACATTTGCATTACCAGTAAAGTTAAATAATGCCTCGAGACCATTCATTGCTCATTAGTTGTTTTGGGCCAATTTCTTCATGTACAATAAAAGTACTAGGTAACAAACTATACCCCACCCCTCCCAACCAAAAGCATATCTTATATTTAAGAACAATTTATTCTGGGGGCGCCTGGGTGGCTCTGGGGGAGCCAGTCGGTTAAGCGTGCAACCTCGGCTCAGGTCACGATCTCGCTGTTCCTGAGTTCAAGCCCTGTGTCAGGCTCTGGGCTGACAGCTCAGAGCCTGGACCCTGTTTCAGATTCTGTGTCTCCCTCTCTCTTTCTGCCCCTCCCCTGCTTGTGCTCTGTCTCTCTCTCTCTCTCAAAAATAAACAAACATTAAAAAAAAATCCCTAAAAACAAAAAAACCCCACACCAAACAAACAAACAAAAGAACAACTTATTCTGGTCCTATTTATCTTTCAAGTCCCATTCAAAAACTGCATCCTCCATTTCCCCTAGTTCTGGTCTCATCTAGCCTCTGCATCGTGTTATCTAAGCACAAATTTGTTCTTGGTAGTCTCCCAACCAAGCACCTTGTGGAGAAGGAACGTACCTTACACTTTTTCTATACCTCAGAGTCTGGTCAAAAACAGCTCCTAAAAATCTGGACTGAACAGAGAAATTTCACAAGTACGAGTCTGTGGCACACCAACTCCACAAGGCACCCACCTGCCAATTGTGCAGCATAAGCCCACAGGAAGGGGCAGCGCTTCATACAAGCCGGGCACACCATCTCCTGGAAATCCCCGCTCTCAGGCGGAGTGGCACCAAGATGCTGTGAATACAGAAAACCCACTATTTTTCTCATAGTCTCCAAGTTGTCCGAAATGCTCACTATTCAATAAACAAATATTGCAATAGAACACTGATCATATCTTTACAGTTTCTTTTTAGAAGAGTAATTATAATGTAAAATATAACACAATTCAAAAAGAAGAAAGAAGAGATCTTTTCTCTTTCTGTGTAGACAATGGCTTTAAAAGGTAAAAAGCTGGGGCACCTGGGTAGCTCAGTCAGTTAAGCGTCCAACTCGATATAGACTCAGGTCATGACCTTTTGGTCACTGAGATCAAACCCTGGGTCAGACTCTGTGCTGAGCATGGAGCCTGGCTGAGATTCTCTCTCTCCCTCTGTCTCTGCCCTCCCCACCCCCACTGCCCCATGCATGCGCATATGCGTGCATGCTCTCTCTCAAAAAAATAAACATTTTTAAAAATTAAAAAAAACAACATAAAAAGCTTTCCTTACCCTTCCATGGAACCAGTCTTCACAGACTACACACTGGATCATCTCATCCGGAATCTAACACGGAAAAGCAGTTTGTATGTAAATCTGGCAAACAGTAGAACTAGATATTAAGTAATTCTCTGTACCGATTCTGTGAGACTGCTATCCACATGCCAATAGTCAAGGGGCCAGGGAGAAATAGCGGGTCACAGGACCAAAGAAGTTCACTCTACATGAACTGGTGACGCAGAAACGTTACACTGAGATGAGCACTTTGGAATCAACTGTCAAAGCTGGTCCACTTTAGTTACTCAGCATCTGACTCTCGCAAGACTTTATAAGTAACATCTCATTTTACGTGTAAACCAAGACCCATGAAGGTGAGATGAACTGATTGATGTAGAATGTGGCAAACCCACATTCTTCAAGCCCTTCATTTTACTTAAACTGAAAAGCAAATATTATAAACAGTCTCTTGCTAATATGGAGAGCAACAACTTCCCTAATTTGAATTAGTTAAGCAATTAAATTCTGGCCCTAGGAAAATGATATACGAAAGGGCACAGACTGTTTTTGGAATGATTTTCCTTTCATTCCCACGCTTTCATATCTACTGATTAATATCCCAATGTTGTTCTGTCCTTTCCCTATTATAACTTCTTAAAGGGGGGGGGGGGGAAACGCATATATGCCTATATATATGTCCATATACACACACACACACATATATAAAATATACATATATATAAAGCAGTTTTATTCTTTCTTCTACCTTGATCAATTTATTGGGCATCTTACTTTTTGTATTTTGATTTAACAGGGTCACAACACTTTACCCCATACCTTAAAATATCCAGTTTTAAGGTTTTATCTTTGTTAACTCAAAGATATCTTCAACTTGTTCCTCTATATAATTTGGTTCAATAATTACAGTTCCAAGACAACTAGAAAGCAAGGAAGAAGGCAGAAGGCTAATTTCTCTAAACATAAAGCACTCCCTCAAATCAGCAAATACACAAACAAAATCCAACCCAGTCAAAACATGGGCCAAGAATATGAAATGGCAATTCAGATAAGTTATTACAAATGTCCAATAAACTCATGAAAGATGCATAATCTCACTCAGAAAAGAAAAAAGATACACCTCTGCATCTATTAAGATGGCAAAACTTTAAAAGACTGGTATATGTAGGGCTGACAGAGGACTGGGGAAAAAACACTATCACCTACTGTTGGAGATTGATCTCTTTTGACAGAGGTGATCACAATTTTATATTTTTGAAGCAGTCTTTTATTTAAAAAAGTTTTTTGAATGTTTATTTATTTTTGAGAGAGAGAGACAGAGTGTGAGTGGAGGAGTAGAGAGAGAAAGACACAGAATCTGAAGCAGGCTGCAGGCTCTGAGCTGTCAGCCCATAGCCGGATGTGGGGCTCGAACTTGTAAACTGTGAGATCACAACCTAAGCTAAAGTCAGATGCTCAACCGACTGAGCCACCCAGGTGCTCCAACACAATTCTAAATATAAATATCCTAGGTCTCATCAGTTCTACCTCTAGGTATCCATAAATACTTGCAGGAGTATTACTGAGTCATATTACTGTATAAGGATCTTCATGGCAGCTTTCTTTAGAATGCTGAAAAATGGGACCCCACCAGTCTGCTACAGAACATTTAGGTCCCTAACCTACAGCATGTCACATTATGAGTACTTGGCTGTGATCAGAACAAGGTGGATTTGTGCTATTTAGCATGGAAAGAAGTCTATGATATAC